>CM052803.1:33891398-33932970 GCA_028533885.1 Nasua narica
CCCCCCCCCCCCCCCCCGCCCCCCCGCCCCCCCCCCCCCCCCCCCCCCCCCCCCCCCCCCCCCCCCCCCCCCCCCCCCCCCCAAAACCAGGAGCGTGTTGTTGTCTCTTGAAATTCAAGGGAAGGAAGGGCTCAAAGGAAAGGAGGAGAGCCAGAGTGGAAAGCTTTACTGAGATCAAGCATGATAAAGACTAAGCCTTGGACACTGGATTCAGCAACAGGGAGGTCACTGACCAGTCAGGGGACTGGTGGGTGTAGAAGGTGGGTGGGGGTGGGAAGAGAACCGGCTGGTGCCAGAGAGGAAACTGAGGTAAACATCTCTTCAAGTAATATGGCGCTGAAAAGGTGAAATGGAGCGATGGGTGCAATCGCTGGAAAGAGAGGGGGGTCCACAGAGGGCTCATTTCATTTTGGAGTTATTACAATCAGCTTTATATTAAAATACACCTACAGAGAGGGGGCATGTCCTCAGTGTACAGCGCAGCCCATTTTCTACAAGGGAACACACCCACATAGGATCTGGAAATAGAACCCAGATTAGGAAGTAGAGAACATTACCAGCACCCTGGAAGCCCCTTTGTGTCCCCTTCCAGCCACGGCTCCCAAAGAGTAACTAGTATTCGGACTTCTATCACCGAAGATGAGCTCTGCCTGTTTTTGAACTTCGTATCAAGGGAACCCTACACCCGTCCTCTCTTGTGGTCTTGCTTCTTTATGTCTGTAGGATTCATCCATAGTGTTGTGTGCAGTTATCCATTGCCCATTCTTTTTTGCCGTATGGGGTTCCATTATCTACAGATGGGCATCTGGGTAGTTGCCAGGGTTGTTTTCATTTTTCATGTAGGAGTGACTCGAGCTTGTTGGAGGCTTGTGGAGAAAGTCTAAAACACTCATCGTCTGTGAGAAGGAAGAAAGATGAGTAGGGCCACACGTGAGGATTTCCCAGGTGGGAAACGAGAGCCTGGCTGAGGTTGAGAGAATGGCTCTGTGGTTCCGGCTCAGCTGCTGTGCGGGGCCCTCTGGCAGCTAGCTCCTGCCAGCGTGGGCCGGCGCAGAGAAGGCAGGGACGTGGGTCGCCCAGCCTTGGTTCCTGCTGGGTGGGAGAGAAGCACAGAGTGCTAGGCATATTAGCAGCAGGCGAGCGATGGAGTGGGGGCTGTGGCTCTAGGCTGGGGAAGAGGGTGTGCAGGGAAGAGAAGGTGGGAGGGAACTGGCAGAGAGAAGGGAAGCAGAGGCCACTGGTGAGGTCTGTGCAGGATGGTGTTTGCAATTCTGGGCTGTATCTCCAGTGACTGACACATGCTTGGCACAGAGTTGTCACTCAGTGCATAGTTGAAGAAAGGAGCAGAGAGCTCAAGAGCTCTCAGGTAGAAGACAGGGAAGGTGGAGGTGACGGAGAGAGACTTAAGGTTGGAGTCACTGTGGTTGCGGCTTAGGAAAGGAGCATTCCAGAGCCAGGCGTGTTCCCGTGGAGGGTGGCTGAAGGGAGCAGAAAGGCCGGTGTTGGGCAGGCAATCCACAGGAGTACATACTTGGTAGTGTAGGGTGCACACACCTGGTCTTCAGGGGGAGAGAGGAGGACAGCACTTCTCAAACTAGGGTCTTTGGGCACCTTGCATCTGAATCTATAGGGGAGTGGTGGGCTTGTGGGAAATGCTGAGCCCTGGGCCCACCCCAGCCTCTCAGGAAGAAAGTAAGCAGAACTGAGCATCGAGGAGCAGGAGTATTTACGGGATGGGGGAGCATCCAGCCCTTCCAATGCCCACTAGTCCCTGGGCATGGTAGCCTCTATTTTGGCTGGAGGTGGATGAAGGAAATTCAACGAAAAGATATTGGGGTGGAAAAGGGCCAATACCAGGGAAATTCAGCCATGTGAGCTGGTGGCCAGAAGGAGGGGCCCCATTCTAGGATAAAGCTTCTATTAGAGAGGAGGCCCTGGCTGGGAAGTGGGACCTGATCCTCTCCCCTTAGGGCCTGGGGGTGCTGGGGTGGGTCCCTAGACTGACTACCCCCTAGGTGGATGGGGGCTGTGTGACTCTGTACCCAGTTCCGTCTCTGCTTCCTTCTTGGGGCAGCAACACATAATATAAGCTTGGTCCAGGCCCATACTTTTAGCCCCTCTCTCTTCTCAGCCTCCCAGACCCCTGCTGCTCAGTGCCTGACTCTGCCCTCCATTGGCATAGACCCTCCACTCCACACCCACAGTCCTTCCTTCCACTACCTCAGGGCCACTTTCCAGTCTTTACATACTCAGAACCCCACACTCACAGCCCTCTCTGTGCTTAGTCCTGTCTCAGCACCGCTCCACAGCCACTCTATGAGCCCTTTATTCAAACTGCATCCAATCCAGCTTCCACTCAGGGTCTTCATACTGTTTATCCCTCCTTATTCACCGCCGCTGCGCGCTTAACTCCCTTTACCCAAACTCCTAACCGCCCCCGCCCCGCCCCCAGAGGACCCACTTCAGTCTCCTCCCCCAAGGGAACCCCCAAGCACCCCCTCCCAGAGGCCGGCCAGTCCCAGGGCCCGGTGCCCGCCCTGGTCCAGCAGGCCCCGCCCCATCCCGGCGGGCTGAGTCAGGCGGCAGGAACTGGGCGGGGGGCGGCGCCGGGGGGTGGGGGTGGGGGGGGGGAGCTGAAGCCCAAGCCAGAGTCGCTGGGAGCGAGCGCAGAGCCCAGCTCGGCCAGCACCTAGTGGCCCTGGGCCTGTGGGGACACAGGGGTGGGAGGGCAAGCGCAGGGGGTGGGAAGCTGTCCTGGACCTACCATGAGTGCCAAGAAGAGAGGTAGGACCCGGCCTGGGGTGGCGAAGCCTCTGGGGCTGGCCCCAGGGGGTGTGGGCCGGACTCTGGGGACCAGGGGCACGTGTTTCGTCGGAGCAGGGTGGGGGTCTGCGGAGGATCCCTTCCCGCTAAGGGCGCGGGCGAAGGCGTCCATTTGTGACTCAGTTTCTAGGTCAGAGTCACAGGAAGGTGGCGGAGGCAGGGCACTTCTTGGCACTGCCCCCCACCCTGGGAATCCCCCGGCTGCTGGGTGCTGGGAGGGCTCTGGCGTCGCGGCGCCGGCGAGCGGGTGGGGGCCAGAGGGGAGCATTTTTCGCTGGGCGGGCGGGTCGCGAGAGCCAACCCTGGGCCTGCCGGGCCTGCCGGCAGCTCCACTGGGCTGGAAGCGTGCACCCCGTCCGGAGACCTCCCGCGGCCTCCCGGGGTGGGGGTGCGGGAGCTCCTGGTCACTTTTGCCGGCGGTGAGGGTAAGTTCAGGGGCAGGGCTGGGGAGCCCGCCCCGCCCCCGGGTAAACAGGCGCTTCCGCACATTCTTCATGCGCCCCGCCCCTTTCCTGCCCCTTCCCAGCCCGGGGGGAGGGTCCCCGCGCGACCCCCCTTCCTGCCCCGCGACAGGCGGAGCCTGCACCTCTGCAGGAAGTGGGGGCCAAGCCGAGGCCACGCTGAGTCCGAGGCCGAGTCGCCCGGCCGGCCTGTCATTAGCGCCGGGGCCGGGGAGGTTGTCGGACTCCCGGCGTCAGGCGTTGGCCAGCAGGACTAAGATACAGTGGCCGGGCCTCTGGAGGGGGCTTCAAAAGTCTGACTGGCGCTGGACACCCGCCCTCGCCACCCCCCAGGGAGCCCCGCGCGGACTCATTCCATGATGTCCCTGTCGGTGCGGCCGCAGCGCCGCCTGCTCAGCGCCCGGGTCAATAGGAGCCAGTCCTTCGCAGGCGTTCTCGGCAGCCAGGAGCGGGGGCCCAGGTATGCAGCCGAGGGGAGCTAATGGGGTCAAGCGAGTGGGACGGGGTTGGAGCTGGGTATGCAGTGAGGGTTTGGGGAGTCAATCTTGAACCTTTCTGAGTATAGCCTCTTCTTCAGGAGCTTCCCGGCCTTCAGTCCCCCGGGGCCTCCACGGAAGCCCCCAGCGCTCTCCCGAGTATCCAGGATGTTTGCCGTGGCGCACCCAGCCCCTAAGGTCCCGCAGCCTGAGCGGCTGGACCTGGTGTACACTGCGCTCAAGCAGGGCTTGACGTAAGGAACTCCTCCCGTTGCCTTATCCCAGGACCCCTCCCTAAGCCCTCATCCCCTTTCTGCTAGCGCGAACCCTCCACAGCCTCATATCTTCTTCCCGCTGCCCACACCCTTGGCAGCTGGAGGCTGCAAAGGTAAGCTAATTCTTGTAGTCGCTCCTTTCCCCAGGGCCTATTTGGAAGTGCACCAGCAGGAGCAGGAGAAACTCCAGGGACAGATTAAGGAGTCCAAGAGGAATTCCCGCCTGGTAAGTAAAGGGTTCCCAACGATGCCCTGGTCTGCTGCTCTTTGCCTGTGTGGTATGGGGGACTGGGTACCACCAGCCGTGGGTGACATCAGGGCTGTTTGCTAGAGTGACTTAGCCCAGCTTTGGCTAGAAAACAGGATACTGGGAAAGGCTGGGGCTGGGCAGGTTTCTAGCCCCACCTTCCCCAGGCTGTGTACACTTTCTGCCTAGGACCCAGTATCTGCTGTGGGAGCTTTCAGTGGGCTGGGTCAGACTGCCACAGACATGGACTGCAGGAGACTGCAGTAGTACTGATAGAGAGTCCTGGTTCTTCCCCGGGAACAAGAGCTCCCTAGAGTAGGAAACACCTTTGCTGGGTCTTGAAGAATAAGAGTTCCCTGGTAGAGGGAACCTCTTCCTAGTGGGTGCAGGAAAGTCAGTGGGCCAGGGGAGGGATCCCAGGGGAAGAGGTCGGGGGAGAGGTACAGGAGGGGTCTTGAGGACCAGACACCCTATGTCACTAACATCCACCAAAGGCCAGGCATGTGGGAAGGTGGGTCAGTCCATGCTTTGAGTGGAGGGGCTGTGGGCTGTGGTAAGAGGGGAGGAAGGCTGTGCAGGAGAGGAATTAGCTGGCTCTGGGTAGCCAGGTGCCCCTGCTGGAATACTTCCCATGCCTCCTAAGTGCTTCCTCTCATCCTCTCCTGCAGGGCTTCCTGTATGACTTGGACAAGGTGAGTGTGTAGAGAATGGTGTTGGAAAAGGTTAGCTCATGGGGAGGGTAAAGGTCTTTGGTCCTCTGGCCCCTCCTGACATACCTCTCCCTCAGCAAGTCAAGTCCATCGAACGCTTCCTGCGACGGTTGGAGTTCCATGCCAGCAAGGTATATGGGCAGTGTGCATGTGTGTACACAATGGGGCAGGAGACTGGTATCACAGGGAGATGAGGGGGAGGGCTAGGCCCCGTAGTGAGTCTCAGTTCCTCCAATAACACACCACTCATCTGCTCAGATTGACGAACTCTATGAGGCATACTGTGTCCAGCGACGTCTCCGGGATGGTGCCTACAACATGGTCCGTGCCTACAGCACTGGGTCTCCAGGGAGCCGCGAGGCCCGGGACAGCCTGGCCGAAGCCACTCGAGGGCATCGCGAGTACACAGAGGTGAGAGATGGGTGTCCTTGGGCAGAGGCACAGGATATAGCAGAGCTGGCGAGAGGAGACTGGTTCTTGACCCCCTCTTGTCCCTGCCCACCCCTCTCAGAGCATGTGTCTGCTGGAGAGTGAGCTAGAGGCACAGCTGGGCGAGTTCCATCTCCGGATGAAAGGTACTAAGTGATGGGGGCAGACTGATGGTGGGGAGAGGGAATTGTTTGCCTGAGACCCCTCAACATGGCTCATCTCCTTCTCCCCCAATTCCCAGGGCTGGCTGGCTTCGCCAGGCTGTGTGTGGGTGATCAGTACGAGGTATGAGAACTGTGCATGGCAGGGCTAGAGTGGGAGGGTCGCAACACCAAGGGCTGCCTCACCCTGCCTGTTCACATAGATCTGCATGAAATACGGGCGGCAGCGCTGGAAACTACGGGGCCGAATTGAGGGTAGCGGAAAACAGGTGTGGGACAGTGAAGAAACCGTCTTTCTTCCTCTTCTCACGGAATTCCTGTCCATCAAGGTGATGTATCTGCCCAGGACCACAGGGCAACACGATCCTGTGACTCCTGTGAATATGTGACCCTCATGACCTTCGTGACTCTGTGATTTTCTCATAATCTTATCATCTTGTGAATATTTGACCTCCTGGGCCCCCATGAGGCTGTGACCCCCATGACCTCAGTGACCCTTCAAACTCAGACCTCTATAATCCCCATGCTCCCAGGCTGCTTTAATCCTCCATGGCCCCTCATCACTCAGAAAATTCCAATCCCCGCAACCTTTTCATGGTCCCATGTCCTTGTGACTGTCATATAACCCCTACGCATGTCCATACTTCTGATCGCCCACAACCTATACCCTTGTGACCCCTATACCCTTGTGACCTTGTGATGCATTCTTGGCTACAGGTGACAGAACTGAAGGGTCTGGCCAGCCATGTGGTTGTAGGCAGTGTTTCCTGCGAGACCAAGGACCTGTTCGCTGCCCTGCCCCAAGTGGTGGCTGTGGACATCAATGACCTCGGCACCATCAAGCTCAGCTTGGAAGTCACATGGAGGTTGGTGTTGCCGAGCAGCTTGGGGACAGGTCCAAGGGACCTATGGCACCTGCTAACAGCCTCTTCCTTCCCCAGCCCCTTCGACAAGGATGACCAGCCCTCAACCACTTCCACTGTCAACAAGGCCTCCACAGTCACCAAGCGCTTCTCCATCTATAGCCAGAGCCCACCAGACACGCCCTCACTTCGGGAACAGGCCTTTTATGTGAGTCACAGGCGAGGCTTAGGCCCCACCATCCCCCAGGGGCTCCCTGGGGTGGTCCTGAAATGCCCTTTCCTCTCTCCCAGAATATGCTGAGGCGGCAGGAGGAGCTGGAGAATGGGACAGCATGGTCCCTGTCATCTGAATCTTCAGACGACTCATCCAGCCCCCAGCTGTCAGGCGCTGCCCGCCACTCTTCAGCTCCCAGGCCTCTGGTGCAGCAGCCTGAGCCTCTGCCCATTCAAGTCACCTTCCGTAGGCCTGAAACCCCCACCTCTAGACCCATGGATGAAGACGGGGCCATGGCCCCAGCCCTGGCCAATGGGCATGCCCCCTACAGCCGGACTCTGAGCCACATCAGTGAGGCCAGCGTGGACGCTGCCTTGGCTGAGGCTTCAGTGGAGGCTCTGGGTCTAGAAAATCTAGCTCAGGGACCTAGCCTGCCTGCACGCCCAGATCCCACCCATGGGGAGCAACTTAGTCCTGTCCCTCCTGCTGTGGACCCTCGCCATTCTGCCACAAGCCCCACCCTCAGTACAACAGGCCCCGCCCACACACCTACAGACCCTGCCCTGTCTGCACATCCAGACTTGGTTCGCAAGATCACGGACGCTAACTCCTCTGAACTACCAGGCCCCACCCATACCACTACAAGCTCGACCTATAATGCCATTTGTCCCAGCCACAGTGCTCCAAGCGCCACTGACACTACCACAGGTTCCACCCACAAGCCCACGATCTCTCCCCCCTCCACTACAGGCTCTTCCCCCAGTGCCACAACCCCAGTCCAGATCAACACAAGACCCACAGAGGAAGCAATGCTTTCTGGCCTCACTACTGTAGCTCCTACCCCAAATACTATAGGCCCCATCCGGACGACCACAAGCCCTGTCCACACTACTGTAAGCCCCGCCCACACCACTACAAGCCCCACCCACACTACTGCCAGCCCCACCCATGCCACTACAAGCCCCACCCACACTACCATAAGTCCCACCCACACTACCACAAGCCCCCCCAAAACCATTGCAGGCCCCCCCCATACCACTACTGCCCCTACTCACAAAGCCAGGATGTCGACTCACACCAATGCCAGTCCTACCCCCAAAGCTAAAGGCCCAGTCCAGACCACCAGGAGCCCCACCCATCCTGTCACAAACCCCACCCTTCTAACTGTAAGCTCTTCCACTTCTCCAGACTACACCAGGCCTCCCAACCCCTCTACGGACACAGATCCTACCCTCCCAGGCTCCCACACCCTGTCCTGCAGTTACTCAGCCTCTGTTCCTTGCACTCAGGCAGACTCCATAGCCCCCAGCACCTCCTACCCAAGTCCTGCCTGTTCCAGTTGGGAACCGCTCACTAGTCCTTCCCCAGACCGCCCAGGGGAGCCCATCCTTCAGAGCCCAAGCCCCACTCCCTCCCCTCTAGCCCCTGTGCCCCAGCATTTAGACCTTAGCATAGCCATGGCCACACGGGCCTTGGTTCCAGGGGCAGCTGGAGGGGCTGGGGATAGAAGGCTGGAAGAGGCCCTGGGGGCCCTGATGGCTGCCCTGGATGACTATCGTGGCCAGTTCCCTGAGCTGCAGGGCCTGGAGCAGGAGGTGACCCGGCTGGAGAGTCTGCTCATGGTGAGGCGGGCCGGGTGGGTTGCAGCAGCACGGGGAGGGCAGCCCGGCAGTGAGCAGTGGCACTGACTCTCTGCACAACCCCAGCAGAGGCAAGGACTGACTCGCAGCCGGGCCTCCAGCATTAGTATCACTGTGGAACATGCCCTGGAGAGCTTCAGCTTCCTCAATGAGGATGAAGACGAAGACCTGGATGGTCCTGGAGACAGGTGAGGGGGGCCAGATGAGGGGGAAGAGGTAAGGTGAGCGGCGCCAGGTCAGGGAGAAAGGCCAGAAGGGGGAACAGATGAGGTGGGGCCAGCTGGAGCACACAAGGAGAGCAGCAAGACTGGAGGGGGGCAGGAGGAGGTGCACTTGCCCGCAGGGACATCTGTATTCATCCCACCCCGCCACCCCGTGTAGTCCTCATGTGTCCTCCATGTCTGTTTCTAACCCCATCTGTGTCCCCAGTGCTTCTGACCTCCCTCTTCCTGGTCCTTGCAATGCCTGCCTCTCCTGCGGGGTCCCATCAGCTCCTGATCCTCCAGCTCCACCTCTTTCCCCTGGCCTCACCTTGGATCTACCCTCTGAAAAAGCCTCTTCAGTGCCTACCCATGCATCCTGGGTCCCCCAGCATCAACCCCCTCTGTCTCAACCCAGCCTTTTCCAGAGAACCCAGCCCTGTGGCTCCCTGTCCCAGAGGGGCCTTTGCCAAATCCCAGCTGAGGGTTGTGCCCAGCCCCGCCTTCCTCTGCTGCTGCCCAGGTTATGGCCCTGTGCCCTGCCCTCTTTGGGCCATAACTCCTTGCAGCCCACATTGTGTAGACCATCCCGCCTGCACCGCTACTCCCACCTGTCCCAGCCCCAGAGGTCTCGGCGGTTGTAGCTGGAGGTGGTAAGAGGCAGCCAGACCCTGGAGATCCCCACTACCACCTGCTGGTCCTAGTCCCTTCCTCCTTCTGGAAGTCCTTCACGAACTTACCCATTGTCTCTGTTGTCTGTGCGCATTGTCTACTGTGTTCTTCCATTGTGGGGATAGGGTGATCTTAATAAAAATACACTGGTGACCACATGGTGATGCGTGCTCCTGGGGTGGTTGACCCCATTTTTCTCTCAGGCCCCCAAACAGCCTGGAGCCCGGGGCTGAGGACAGCCTCGACTTACCCAGTGCCCGCCCCCTCAGCACGGAGTGTCCAGCTCTGGACGCTGCCTTGGTCCAGCACCTGTACCACTGCAGCCGCCTCCTGCTGGTGAGGCTAGTGGTATTCCCCATACCCTCCGTTTGTAGCCCCTTATCCCACGGAGCCCTGCACTTCAATCCCAGCCTGCTGTGCCTCCTCTGACTTCCACTCCCCTCTGCCCCAGGGCCCTAAGCATTGGGCTCTTGCTGAGTGGAACACCTCCTATACTCTGGCTATCCCCGCCTCTCCATGCATGCTGGGACTTGTAGTCCCTGGGCTCCACCCTCCCCAATCTTTGTCCTGAGGTCTTAGTTTTTTGGCCACCCCTATTCTCCAGAAACTGGGCACCTTTGGGCCCCTGCGCTGCCAGGAGGCGTGGGCCCTGGAGCGGCTGCTGAGGGAGGCCAGAGTGCTGGAGTCTGTGTGCGAGCTTAGCAGGCGATGGGAAATCCCTGCCACCTCTGCCCAGGAAGGTAAAGGCCCTGTCTGCCCAGAAGCTCCTCCCTTACCCAGGCCCCTCTACATGCCCGTCCGCCTGCTCCATTGCTGATGCTCGCCTGCACCTCCTCACAGTGGTGCAGTTCTCAGGCTCTCGGCCCGGCTTCCTGGCCTTCTGGGACCAGTGCACAGAGGGACTCAGCCCCTTCATCTGCCCTGTGGAGCGAGTGCTTCTCACCTTCTGCGATCAGTACAGTGCCCGTCTCTCCCTGCGCCAGCCAGGCCTAGCTGAGGCTGGTGAGTGGGCTCCCTCCCTGCCCCCTCTGCCTCCCTCCCTGCCCCCTCTGCCTCCCTTCTCAGATCCCCAGTAGTGGGACCTTGGGAAAAGCCAGGTCAGCCCACATGGACCTGCTGAGCTGAGCACTAAGAAGAACTAGTGAAGGCTATTTCCTTTGCACAGAAGGACCTGGAGGGGTAGAGTTTGGACAGGGGCCCCCTGGACCTGAACCTGGGACGGGAGCATTCTTCCCTATAAGGGCCTGGGTCCATCCCAACCCTGAGGCCTGCGGCACTGCCTCCCACAGTGTGTATCAAGTTCCTGGAGGATGCCCTGGGGCAGAAGCTGCCCAGGAGGCCCCAGCCAGGCCCTGGAGAGCAGTTCACCGTCTTCCAGTTCTGGAGTTACGTCGAAGCCTTGGATAGCCCCTCTATGGAGGCCTATGTGACTGAAACTGCTGAGGAGGGTGAGGCAGAGGCCCTGATCACAAAGCAGCCTTGACCCTGTGGGTGGGTCTGAAGGTGTGGGTGAGAGCAGGAGTGCACAAAAGACCCCACCCCAGGGGGTTCCACCTTGTCCCACCTGTCCCTTTCTTGCAGTGTTACTGGTGCGGAATTTGAACTCAGATGACCAAGCCATTGTGCTGAAGGCCCTGAGGTTGGCGCCCGAGGGGCGGCTGCGAAGGGATGGGCTTCGGGCCCTCAGCTCCCTGCTGGTCCATGGCAACAACAAGGTCATGGCTGCTGTCAGCACCCAGCTCCGGAGCCTGTCCCTGGGCCCTGTCTTTCGGGAACGGGTGAGAGTCAGGCAGGCCTTCCTTGACGCAAAGGCTGGGGCCCCAGGCTCCCAGTGTCTGGCTAAGTCTGCCCTCCCACCCTTACCCAGGCCCTACTGTGCTTTCTGGACCAGCTCGAGGATGAGGATGTACAGACGAGAGTAGCTGGCTGCCTGGCCCTGGGCTGCATCAAGGTAACCCCTGCCAGCCCATCCCCGCAGCCCCCGAAGCCCTGGGCCTTTCCCACCTGCTGCACTGGGCCCACCTCTGGGTTCTCTCCCCTGATAGGCTCCTGAGGGCATTGAGCCCCTGGTGTACCTGTGCCAAACGGACACAGAGGCCGTGAGGGAGGCTGCTCGGCAGAGCCTGCAACAGTGTGGTGAGGCTAGGAGATGGGAGATGCGGGGGTCAGGTGGAGTTCGCGAACGTTTTGGCTGCTGGGAGTTGGAGTGAGACGGAGTCAGGGATGGGAGGGCTGAGGTGGGGCTGGGATCACTCCTGACCCCATCCTTACCTGTTACAGGGGAAGAGGGGCAGTCTGCTCATCGACGGCTGGAGGAGTCCCTGGACGCCCTGCCCCGCATCTTTGGGCCTGGCAGCATGGCCAGCACGGCCTTCTGAGTTCCCTACCTGCTGGCTCCCAGGGCCCCTTCCCCTCACTTTCAGGGCTTCCCAGGCACTGGCAGGGAGGGTGAGGGCTGGCTCCAGGCACCTCTCCCCCACAGATTCCCATCCATGAAAATCTAATATATTCTTCTGTCGCCCTTGGGTTCGTAGAGTCAGTGCCTGCAGTCCAGTGCCTCCCAACCTCAGCTCAGCACACTTGCCACAAAGTCAGTGTCCCACCACACCCCTTGGTTTTATATTTTATTTACAGAGTTTTACAGAAAATAAAAAAGCAAAATGCCTTTCCTATGTGGCCTGGCCTGGTGTGCTTCTGACCCTCTGCTCCAGCACCCTCTGGCTACGGCCCTTCCTGACACTAGCGTGTCCGCGCTCCCAACTGTGGCAATGGCTTCTGCTTTGGCCCTGGAAATTCAGGTAGAAGAAAGCCCAGAGGCCAGAAGTGGGGTTAGGAAAAGAGAGCAGAAGAAGAGGGTGGTAGGGTTTTGCTGACGAGGCCCAGTCTGGAGACCGGGGTGCCTGGAAGCTATAGGCCCAGACTGGAGCCAGACTGTGGGGTTGGCCTAGGGAAGCCCAGAGGTGCTAGTCCAGGGAATGGCTTCCTAGCAGTGAGCTCCAGGTGGCCTGAAGGCAGAGGAAGCGGGCAGCAAAAAGCACGGTGAGAGCTGGAGCTTCTGGCCAGAAGGGGGCAGCAGAACCCCATCAGGGAATGCCAGGCTTCTGGGTCTTACCTCCCTAAGCCTGGGCAGCTTCCTACCAAGATGGCTGAGCTGAGAGCAAGGGGGCTCCTTGAGGGCTGGAGAGAAGAAAGAGGAGATCCTTGCAGAGGGGAAGAGCTGGGGCCTGGGAGGCGGGAAATGTGGATAGCTGCCCCCGTGACCCTAAACAGCAAGTCTTTTCTCTCCCCAAGCTGCCGCTCCTCTCTGTAATAACAAATCTGACTGAACCCTGAGCTCCCACCCCCGACAGACAGCGGGCAGATTGCCGCTTCAGGAAGCAGGGCTCCAGGGGGAGGGCTCACCTCTTCCCAGAGCTGCCTGGCACGTGAGTGTATTAACCCCAGAAGGTTAAGAATTCAATGGGGGTGGAGAGGCAGGGATGGGATTTCTGGGTGGCAGGCTTGTTCCAAAGAGGGCCTGGAGGCCCACACCCACAAGGCTGGACAAACAGGCTCTCTACCCTTCCCCTCTCCCTCCGGAGCTTTCACCGTTGTCCAGGGGCAAGGAAAACAGGCCCTCCCTACTCCCTGAGCCCACTCTGGTGTCTCCGTGCCCGTGGTGTCAGCACAGCAGTGGGACACGCTGGGGAAACTATGTACGCCCACACTCAAGAGGAGCCAATGAGGTGCCAGTAGCCCCCCAGGGGGCATGGGGGGTGGGTGACCTCGATCCCCAGGGAGCCCTGCTCCCCAGTATTTTAAAGCTGTGTATGAAGAGGTTTGGCTGGTGGCCTTTAACCACCTGCTGGGGAAACCAAGCTGAGCAGAAAAACGGCCAACAGGAAGGCGCACAGGAAACACCTGTGTGTGGATGCAGGTGGCTCATTCCAGAAGAGTCCGGGGCTGGGGTGGGGGTGGGGGCAGGCAGACAGCCCTGAGCACATTGGCACAGCCCTGTGCTCCCTCGGTAACTATGAAGGGTGGCATGGAGGGGATGGGGGATGGTGTGTAGCTCAGTTTTTTGGGTGGTTGGCTAGGGTGGAGGGGATGGAGAAAGCAAACAAGTGATGGGGACCAAACCAGCACCCAAAGTTGGCTCCAGCTTGGGCCTGCCCCTAGGGGCCCCTGCAGGAAGGCTGCAGTCCCAGGACCACCCCAAGAAGCCCCTCAGGCCCCACAAGAGGCCCACTGGTAGAGCAGGACTGTCCACCTGGATTCAGAGCGTGCGTAGCCTGTGCGGCGGGGAAAGAGGAAGTGAACACTGGCTGACCAGGTCCTGGGAAAGTACAGACGGGGTGACTGGGCCATCACGAGCTCACAGCTCAATCCACAGGAGAGGACAGGGCCTGGGCAAGAAGTAGAGGATGGAGAAATATCCCAGCCAGAGGTCAAACGGGGCTGTCACCAAAAATCTGAATGGCCTGCTTTCCCGTGCTCAGAAGAGATAGGGTCCCTCTACAAAGAGAGTCCCAAGACCAGAGCCTAGTATTCAGCTATAGCTGAGGGTGGGTGTGAGGGTCAGGAGCCAGAATGAGGACACCATGAGCAAAGCCAGGTACAGGTGAAGTACGATCAATGCCAAGGCAAAAAGAGCCTGAGGACTTTGCCGCATCAAGCCTTCCTAGTGCAGGATTCTGTGGATCCGCCCCACCAATGCCTTGAGGTCAGGCTGAAGGGTCCCCTGCATCTAGGCACATGTCTGTGAGATAGTGGAGGGCAGGGAGAGCCCATCCTCCCTCTCGTACCCTTCCCCTCCCCACAAACACACACAGCTTCCCAAGTGCTTCCCATGGGACGCTCCCCCCACCTCCTACCCTGCGGGCACACGGGTTCAGGGAGGCACTCATTCTGCTGCCCCAGGTGATGGGAGTGGGGGCCTGGTGACACCATCAGGAGTCAAAGGCGCTAGGGCAGGGAAAGCCTATGCCCAGCTGTCCTATGGGGCCTGTGCCAGGCTCTGTGAGGGGACGGAGGAAGTGTGATACACTGAGGAGCATCCAGGCAATCAAGGCCATCAAGGCCACAGCCATGCCTTCGCCATCATCGTTGGGGCTCTCCCCGGACAAAATGTAAGTGTGCATTGCAACAAAGGGACCAGGCTGAGGTAGTCCAGGATGCAGTTTATTGTATTGGTGGTCACTGGGGCCTCCCGTTTCTCCTCTCCTTTCCTTGTCTAATCTTACCTTTTTTCCTGTCTCCCATTCTTCTTCTTCATGTTTTCAAAGCTGTAGAGAACGAAAAAACAGAAGAAAGAAAAAAAGGCACGTTTGTGAAGGCAGAGAAGCAGATGGGTTGACACGTGGGAAGAGGACTGCTTCTTTGTCTCACCCACAGAGTGGGGGTGCCTTCCTTGTGTGTTTCTGTGCAAGGTGCGTGGGTACAATCTGCTGAACCCTAGGCATAGGATGTGCTCCCTCCCCCTCCCCTACCTCCCACCCCCAGACGGCTCTGGAGTGTCCTAATCAGGCCATCCACCCACTGTGGCTAGGCTGCCAGACCCATATCTTCTGGGCCTGGGTAATACGGGAAGAGTGAGGTTGGTAAGGACTCCAGGGCCTATATAAACAGCTAAGGGAAAACAGTCTATCATTGAGAAACCAAGACTGTCATTGGCCTGCAAGAGAGGGGCCTCTTTTTTTCAGAAGGTTGCAATGTAGCAGTCGCAACATTTGAGTTGGAGTTTGATGTCAAAGCTCAAGTCTTGCTTGTCTGGGAATATGCCCAGGGCATATGGTCTCCCAGTAAATGCTGACTTAGGGGCGCCTGGGTGACTCAGTCGGTTAAGCGGCTGCCTTCGGCTACGGTCATGATCCTGGGATCAAGCCTGGGGCTCCCTGCTCAGCGAGGAGTCTGCTTCTCCCTCTGCCCTTCCCCCTGCTTGTGCTCCCTTTCCCTCCCTTTCTCTCTCTCAAATAAATAAATACCATCTTTAAAAAAAAAAAAAAAAAGTGCTGACTGAGAGCCACTGAATAAGTAGTTGAATTGCTATGGCTAACACGTACGTTTCTAGCTCCAGCCTCTGAATCTCCTCATGGCCTTCTCTGCCACCTCCTCCTCAAGCATCCTCTTAAAACGTCACTCCACAGGGCTCCATTCCTGGCCTCTTCCTGTTCTCCCATGAAACATATTCCCTGAACCACCTCATCTCTCTCTCCGGCTCCCATCTATATGCTAAGGCTGTATGCCAGTGATTCACACAGCTCTCTCCTCACTCCCGTATCCAGCTGCTGACTGGACACCTCCTTGGGAATAATGCCAAGGTGCTTCCAGCTCAGCGGGCCCAAAATCACACTCAGTGTCTCAAAACCTGTTTCTGCTCCAGGTCTCTTGAGGTTACCAACTACCCAGCCACACAGTGTCTTCATCCTTGACTCTTTCCTCTGTCCTCTCATCCCAGCCACCAGAATCCTCTCAAGTAAATGCCCTGAATATTTCTAAATTCTGTCCACTCCCTTGTATCCCCGTGGGCACCACTCAGATCCAGGACATGTTGACCTCTCACAGGCTTCTTGCCTCTGGTCTTACCCTTCTTCCATCCATTCTTCGCGGTTCATCAGAGTTTCTAAAAGAGTTTAAGAGTTTCTAAAACCCACCACATAGGTTTTCTTATCTCCTAAGGAAAAGTCCAGGTGCCGCCACCTCCTAACCTCTCGCCCTGCCCTGGAGCCTTACTGAACCTCCTGCAGGCCTTGGTTGCCCCTTGTGGTACATGCTTCCCACCTCGTCTTGCCTTGTTAGTGCCTGTTCGCCCAAATAGGCTTCAACCTAGACATCACAGACTTCTTCAGGAGCTGGTCCTCCACTATGCTCCCATCAGAGGAGCCTGCACTTCCCCTAGTCTAGTACTAATTACACCCCATTACAAGTACTTATTTATTTTGTATCCTCCACTACGTATATGTATTAGCATAAGCATTTGCTGACTATTCTACCTAGGTAACAGGCACCACCCAAAACATGTCAAGTATAAAAGTACCACATTTAATCCAGGGGTGCTAGGTGGTTCAGTCGGTTAAGCCTCTGCCTTCAGCCCAGGTCATGATTCCAGGGTCCCGGGATCGAGTCCCACATCAGGCTCCTTGATCAACGGGGAGCCTGTTTCTCCCTCTGCCTGTCACTATCCCTGATTGTGTTCTCTCTCTCACACACAAATAAGTAAAATCTATAAAAAGAAAAAAAAACTCCACAAGGGGCCAGAGGGAGCCGTTAGAAATGAGGCTGAAGAGGGGCACCTGGCTGGCTCAGTCAGTGGAGCGTGCAACTCTTGATCTCGGGGTTGTGAGTTCGAGCCCCACATTGGATGTAGAGACTGCTTAAAAATAAAATCTTAAAAATGAGGCTGAAGAGGTGAGCAGGGGCTTGTCTTAGGGCCTTGTGGAATGGCTGTAGGTAGGGCTTGGAATTTACCCCCAGGGCACTGGAGACCCATCTGTGGGCTTGAAGCAGGGAACTTTTGTGATCACATTCAGTCTGTGGAAAGGTCATTCTAGCAGTTGTGTGGAGAGAGGAGGCAGGAAGTAGAGAGGCATCTGCAGGCATAGTTAGAGGAGAAATGATAGCAGCCTGGGCCGGACGGAGGCAGCAGGGATGGAGAGGCTAGTGAAGAGATGTTCCAGAAGCAGAAGGGAAAAACGGTTTGGTGTTGATAGGATGTGGGAGGTGAGAGAGTGAAGCCCAAGTTTCTGGTCTGGTGATGGCTGGATGGTGATATCTCTCGCTAAAAGGAGAGAGCCCTTATAACAGAAGCAGTTGGGAGGCGAGTAACAAGGCAGGTAAGGTGACTTGAGAGTTTTCCAGGAGGAAGTAACCAGAAAGAAGCTGGAAATGTAGATCCGGGGCAAGAAGAGAAGGGCGTAGGCTGGAGGCAGAAGCTTGAGAATCATCCTTGCTTTACTGTTAAGTCTTACACAACTACTGTGATGTTCAGTGATCGATCTATTCCCCCCACACCTGCAGTCATACCTTGTACTTGCCTCTCCATCCTTGACTTTTAGCTACTAATGCTTTTGAAGTTTAGTCTGGGCTCTACAGACTAAGACAAAATATAAAGCACCTGAGGGCTAGGGACAGCATCTCTCTCTAGTACACCCAGCAGGGGGATTGATCTGTATCTCAAGCAGTTACTCAGAACATACTTTAGATTAAAAATTCATCAGTCCAGGGGCCCCTGGGTGGCTCAGTGGGTTAATCCTCTGCCTTCAGCTCAGGTCATGATCCCAGGGTCCTGGGATCGAGCCCCACATCGGGCTCTCTGCTCGGCGGGGAGCCTGCTTCCCCCTCTCTCTGCCTGCCTCTCTGCCTACTTGTGATCCCTCTCTCTCTCGGTCAAATAAATAAATAAAATCTTTTTTTTTTTAAAGATTTTTTATTTATTTATTCATTAGAGAGAGAGAGACTGAGAGTGAGAGGAGAGAAGGTCAGAGGGAGAAGCAGACTTCCCGCAGAGCCGGGAGTCCGATATGGGACTCGATCCCGGGACTCCGGGATCATGACCTGAGCCGAAGGCAGTCGCTTAACCAACTGAGCCACCCAGGCGCCCCAATAAATAAAATCTTAAAATAAAAAATTCATCAGTCCAAACACTTCTGCTATTTGCCTTCCAAATGCCTGAAATTCCACCATTAAAGCCCTTCCTTTGAGTTAAGGCAGTAGTGTGCAACTTTTTAGGGACAGAAACCATTCCTCCTCAAAACAAGTCCCATAACATTTAGGGATGTTGGAGAGTATGGGGGGAGCAGAGAGGTACAGAGCCTGCCTGACCTCCTTTCCCCTACCTCTTGCCCTTCCAAGGCAAACTCTGAGCTAAAGCGTCATCTCTAGAGGACCCCTATAAAAATGGAAATGTTATCTGACAGTGATGACCTCTGAGTAGCCACTGAAAGAATGAAGAGGGGATGGGGCTAGAAGACCTAAGCACTCATTCTGGTTTTTCCAACAAGTTACTGGATGACTGAGCAAGTCAGATAATTTTTTTCCTTCCTTCCTTCCTTTCCTTCCTTCCTTTCCTTCCTTCCCTCCCTCCCTCTCTCTTGATTTTATTTATTTGACAGAGAGAGAGATCACATGTAGGCAGAGAGGCTGGCAGAGAGAGAGGGGGAAGCAGGCTCCCCACTGAGCAAAGAGCCCAATCTGGGGCTCGATCCCAGGACCTTGAGATCATGACCTGAGCCTAAGGCAAAGGCTCAACCCACTGAGCCACGCAGGTGCCCCACATCACTTCTTTACTTTAGGACAAAACTATGTCTGGCTCTTCAAACAGAGCTGTGAACATCAATTTAAAGGGCAGACATGAAGATGTTTTGCAAAATGAAAGACATACAGATGAGGGATGCCTGGGTGGCTCAGTCGGTTGAGCATCTGCCTTTGGCTCCGGTCATGATCCCAGGGTCCTGGGATTCAGTCCCGTATTGAACTCCTTGCTCAACCAGGAGCCTTCTTTTCCCTCTGTCTCTGTTCCATCCCCCTGCTTGTGCTCTCTCTAATAAATAAGTCTTTAAAAAAAAAAAAAAAAAGACCTACAGATGAGATGGGATTTTGTTGTTTTGTTTTAGATTTTATTTATTTATTTGACAGAGAGAAAGAGATCACAAGTAGGCAGAGAGGCAGGTGAAAGGAGAAGGAGAAGCAGGCTCCCTGCTGTGCAGTGAGTGTGAGATGGGATTATTAAAAGGTGATCAATGCATGCCTGAAAAATGCAGGTAAGAGCACAGAACAAAAGAGCACATTCCCTGATGTGGGATGTAGGTCTAGGTAAAGTTCTTTAGACTCTAGAAAGCAGTAATTTGAACTAAGAGGTAAAAAATAAACATGGCTTTTTACAGGGGTTTGAAGAAAGTAGACATCCGTTTAAAAAAAGAAAAATCCTTGTGGTCTGGGTAGGAGATGATATGAAAGGGCAGGTCTTTAAAATACTATGAGAAAGGGTTGCCCTTGACACTAAAACTTTCCAAATGTCTTATAAGTTTTAGTATACCCCCCCAAAAAAGGTTTAGTGTGACTACTCTACACCCTAGTCCCATGGTATAGAATGACTTGCCGTCCCCCAACATTCTTGTGCCCTTTTATACTCTTGACTATGGCTCTTTTCACTTCACATGCCTTTACCTTGCTTGTTAATGCCTTCTGATCCTTTAACACCCAGCTGAAATGAGATATTCCTAGAGAATGATTTACTCTTTTATCTATGAATTCATTTCTTCCTGTTATAACCATTATCACAATAATTGTTTTTTTGTTTTAGTCTTTTTTTTTTTTTTTTTTAACCAGTCTGAGCAGTTAAACTTTGAGTTCAAGGACAGGCAACACATTTTGGGTCCTTTTATATCTCCAGTGCCTAGAACAGCAGGTACTCAACAAATGTTTGCTAATTTGGATTGTATCTCACATAATAGATACAGACCCAACAGGGGTATTCATGGGTAACTTTAGGTCTTACCCCCAAAGTGGGCAAGGAGATTCCTGCTCATTTTTACTTAGAAAATCAACACCTCTCCTTCATTGTTGATTTTCTTGCTTAAAGAGTTTAAACACACACACACACACACACACCCCCACACACTTAATCGTAATAATCACAGACTTTACATGGGGCAACAGGGGGAACCAAGGAAGATCTTGGAAATATAATTATTTCCTGAGAATTACAGTGCAAAGTACACCTTTCCAAGAGAGAATGGCTCTCAGGCCAAAGAAAGCCTAGTCACTAACTAATTCTGTTAGTGAATCTAGAAAGACCGTGTCCACCAGAAGGATGATTTGGGAGTGAAGGTAGGTAACAAGAAGCATAAAAATAAAATAATGGTTTACATTTTTTATAAGATTACTGGTGTCTAGAAGTATGCCAAGATTACTTGCATTTTCTTGTTTAAACAACTATCATCCTATCTCATATAAGAGAAGAAATCTGCAGTTGTTATAATTCACTCAAGATCACACAATAAAGAGCCAAGACCAGACTCAAATCCTGGACAGTCTGACTCTAGCATCCAGAGAGGGTGATATTAAACATTTAAATTATATAATTTACATCTCTTAATCTAATTAACTGCTCACCAAGCTTTCTAGTAATTTGGGTTCCCAGGAGGCTCTCCTGTAGGAAAAGAACATGCCTTTTGCCAGCACTAGGACACTGGCCCATGCCAGTTAGTAAAGCAGCACTCTGCTTATCCATCAAGCTCCTGTGAGCCTGGCAAATCCCTAAGGAAGGAATACACTCTTAGGATACAGACTACATTTCTTGTCCTGCCTGTAAGGCTGAGCACCAGATCCTGGAATGTGGTGACTTCACGAATGCCATGGAGTAAGCCAATAGCCCCAGCTAATAATGCCTTGAACTCCTGTGGCCTACAAACCTTAGAGTTCATGAGAATTCTTCCTTAAATCACAGAGTGGTTTTAAATCACCACAGTTCTCATTGGTGAGGTAGTCTGGAGTAGTACTGCAGGGAACAAATCTGTCCTTATTTTAATCATCCCAGTGGTTTCACAGGCTCTCATCATACTGCTTTTCACTCTCAGCTTGTTTCTGTCCAGCCTGAAACATCCTATCCTTTTGGCTTGGCTCTCCATTTCTTGGTCTTTGGAGTCAATTCCATGAAGCAGGACATAGCTCTGTTTCCTACTAGAGAAGAAAACACTTCCTCTTGTTCCTTTCTAGTGATTCTCAGCATTTTCTCAGCCCTGGGTCAAAATAGAATCTGGGATATTTGTCTTCAGAAAACAGGCTCCAAGGCCACTTTGACCCCACTCTTGGCCTCTAACTGATGCCTTGGAGGTCATACAATTGATAGGTTTTTTTCTTTTTAAAGACTTAATTTATTAGAGAGAGAGTGTGTGTGTGTGAGCACACATGGGGAGAGGGGCAGAGAATCTTCAAGACTTTCTACTGAGCGCTGAGCATAGAGCCCCATGCAGGCTTGATCTTGCGACCCATGAGATCGCCACCTGAGCAGAAACCAAGAGTCAGATGCCCAACCGACTGAGACACCCAGGTACCCCTAAAGATTTTATTTTCAAGTAATCTCTACACCCAACGTGGGGCTCCATCTTAGAACCCCGAGATCAAGAGCTGCATGCGCTACTGAGCCAACCAGGTGCCCTTGATATAATTGTTATAAATATAGTTGTCTCAGGCTGCTATAACAAAATACCACTGACTGGGTGGCTTATAAACAACAAACTTATTGCTCACAGTTCTGGAGGTTGGGTAGTCCAAGATCAAGGTACCAACATGATGAAGGCTCTCTTCTTGGCTCCTAGCCATTGCCTTCTGGCTGTGTCCTTAACATGGAGGAAGGGACCAGGGATCTCTACGCAGCCTTTTTTACAAGGCATTTATCCTATTTGTGAGGGTTCCACCCTCATCACTTAGGTACCTCCTAAAGGCCCCACCTACTAATATCATCACATTGAGCATTAGGTTTTCAAATATGAATTTTGAGAGGGATACAAATATTCAGGCCATGGCAGCCTGAATGTAGTTGAAGTTTTTTCCATCTAAAACAACTGACATATTTGCCCATATTAAAGCTTTAGAAGACATTCTTACAGCTTATTCTTAAAGATAAGGAAGATGGTTTGAGGTAAAGTCTTACAGAAAGTTTATTAATCAGATTATTAAAGGTGCCAGAAAGAAAAAGAAGCTAAGAATTTAAGCACAAGTCAGCCTAGTTCCTAGTACATAGTTCCTAGGTACACCAGGAGGTGTTTGGGGCGGAGGACTGAAGAAAATGCAAGATGCAAATATTTCAGAGGTATCAGGTAATTTCCCCTAAGTTTGCCTTTTCTTTATTTTTGAGTCCTCCAGTATTCATAAGAGACAAATGGGGATCATTTGGTTTCTAGAAAAAGGGATCACATGTAAATTTTTCAAATATTCACACATTTCTAGAATATTAAGTGATTAATAAGGCAAGTACCTGAGATCAGGAATCAGAAAACTTGGGCCCTGGTGTTGAGAAACCATATTATCTCTTTTCTGCATGTCTGTACCCAAGCAGCTGAATATTGCTGGAAAAAAAAACACATACTAAGGCAATTGGTTTAACTTTAAATTCTTGATTACAAACTTCAAATGGATACCCAATGATGGCAAGGCAGTCCTACTAGGAAAGTTGTAAGCCTGCTCCCCCCACTGTCACCAGCATTTGCATTAATCTTCTCCTTTATTACCCTAATTATCACAGTGGAAGCATCCTGTTCCTATCCAAAGTCAGTTCTCCCAGTTTCCTTATATCCTATCATGGATTTCAATTCTATATAGGTCAAGCAAGGCTTCTCTCTCCTGTATCACACCCGACGGCACATAAACATGCTCTAGAACCCTATCACGTTTTAAAATACCTCCTCCCTTCACTCCAGATCTTTCACAGTTATCCCTAAATTTCTTTGCTCCCTTCACAGCCAAACTTCTCACATTGCCTACGTGTACTGTCTCTCTTTCCTTACTTTTCCATTCATTCTCAACCCATCCTAGTGAGGTCCAAATCTCTTGATTTACCTACACGAATCAAGCCAAATTCGCCAATGATATCCTTCACTGAATTCCAAGGTGACCAATCCAACAGCCCTGTCTCTAGCCCAAGTTGACCTCTCCCTTCTACCTAAATGTTCTCTGCCAATGGATTTCAAATTCAACACGCTTGTGGATTTCTTTTTGTCTTCCTGGCTGCCTCCTTTCAGTTTCCTTCTCCATTATTCTACTTCTAAATGCTCGAATGTCTAGGATCTGGCCTTGGAATTTCTCTTCACTCTTTTCTCCAAGTGATAATGGTTTAATCAGCTCATGCAATTTAAAAACACCTGATTGAGTTGCTAACACCTAAATACCTGAAGATTTTACATTACAAAAATCTAGATTTCTGATTTCCGTTTTCAACAAACCCCCCAGAAAATCTGTCAATATTGGGCTGGCATCCTCATGATGGAACAATCAGCTGAATGGATCAGAAACTGTCTCATCGATACTGGGTCTGTTATCCGTGACATCTAAGGTATGGGAATTCAGAATACAGTCCTGAGTTAGATTCCCTTAAGTACCAAAGGCGCTCCTCTCCTCCCTGAAGATTTTCACCAGAAAATCCAGTCTGCAGTTGGTGAACTTCATCGCTGGTTGGGTAGAATCCGCAGGTGCATCCTGGGGAGGGGAGGAACGATGGCACTTTAAGGGGCTGAAGGGCACCACCCACAGAGAACTTAGCTCTCGAACAGAGATAAGAAACGTAGGTTTTAAAATGCAGCATTATATCACGCCAAATAAGAAAGTCCTTTTGGCAAAAGACCGGTGTAGCCGTGCATAAGCATCAAATCTGGTCTTCTGTTGGCCTTTCTTGGCTGAAGTGGCCTGGTGACACCAAGGGGAAGCCCATGCCCTCTTGCACCCCGGTTTTACGAGGCGGGAAGATCCCTTAAAAGCTGCTGGGCAAGGAGAGCCCTTCTCGCCCTCGCTCCGCGGGCGCTGTACAGTTCTGAGGAGCTGGGAGTGTATGGGGACCAACCCGGCCTTAACGCGGTGGCGGGCTGCGGTGGGGAGCTGGGAGGGAGGGTCCGGCCAGCCTAGGGCGGAGACTTGGGCGGGGCCCGGGCCGAGAACCGCCTTAGCCCCACCGCCTATCCCCGCGCGCGCTTCCTCCAAACACCCTCTCTCCCACCCCAACCCCCCTTTACGGATTCAGGGCGGGAGACTGCGCTGGAGAACCAGGTCAAACAAGCCTGGGATCCTGTACCGCCCAGAGGCGGCGGCCTCCGCCCAGGAAGCCCCACCCAGCGGGAGCCCGGACGTCGCGGCGCCCGCAGAGCCCACGCGCGACCGGGCGAGGGCGCGGGAGGGCGCGTGCGGCGTGACGCGACTCGCGGCGCGTCCCGTGACGCCATCGCGCCCGCTTTTGAAAGTTGGCGCCCGGGGCCGCCTCCCATGCTGCCCTGCGCCAACCCCTCCCCTCACCTTTCCTCCCCCGCCCTCCACTCGTCGCCCTGCCGGCCCCCCCACCCGTCCCTTCCCTTATCAGCACCCGCGGCCCCGGCAGCGCCGACGCAGGCGCACTGCACCGCGCCGCCGCCATTTTGTGTCCGAGCCTGTGGAACGATTAAACCGTGCGCGGAGCTGCTTCTTTGGCGGCAGCGGCGGTGGCGGTAGCCGGTGCGGGTACGCGGAGCTGGCCGGGGACGCCGGGTGGCCGGAGCGGTGGAGCGGCGGCGGAGCGGGCGCTGCAGGGGGTGTGGCGCGGAGGTAAGGGGGCCCGGGGTGGAGGAGGTTTCGCGGGCCGCCTCTAGGTGTCACGATGGGGCCGCTCCGGTCGGCGCTGGCTGCAGCCCGGCGCCAGCGCCGCCGCCGGGGGGTGTTTGTCTCCCTCTACCGTCCCTGCTGCGGCGCGGCCGCCGCCATTGCCCGTCGCCGCCGCGGCCCGGCCGCCCCCCCCCCCCCCGCCCGCTAGGCCTCCCTTCTGGTAGCGCGCTAGGCCTTCGGCGGCGGCGGCGGCAGCAGCAGAGGCCCGCGCGCCGGCGACTCCATTTTCCTTCCTTTGTCTCTGCCCTCGAGGCCAGCTCTTGGCCCGGCCGCGGCCCGCCCTCTGCCCTCCGCCCCTCCCGCGGCGGGTGGCCGCCGCCGAAAGGCGATCTCTGCGTCCCGGCTCCCGCGGCCGCCTCGCTCTAGGGTCCCGACCCACTGCCGCCGCGCGCGCAGCCCGGTTTCCGTGTAGTATGGGTGTCGGGCCCTGGCTGACGCCTCTCCGGCTGCCCCTCCTCCAGCCTGCCCGGTCCCCGGAACCTACCCGGCCGCTCTGCGAGCGTACCCCTGCCGCTTGGCTGCTCCGCGGTCGCTCCCAGTCCGCGCGCCGCCGCCGCTGGTCTCCGTCTCCGCCGAGTGGCGCAGGCGGCGCTGCTGCGGCTGCGAGCAGAGGGACCCCAGAGCTGCCGAGAGCTCCCTCTGCAAGGCTGGCTGAGCTGCTCGCGCCTCGACGCTGCCTGAGCGGGCGGGGGGACGCGCGCTCGCCGCCCCCGCCGGGCCCGGCTGCGCCCCCAAACTCGCGGCCGGGCTCCTCGCTGGACCCGACCGGTGCGGTCCCCCACGGTGGGCGGAAGAGACTCGAATTCCGCATCAAGTAGTTTTTCTAGAACCAGTGTTGGACTTCCCTTGTAGTGATAGCCTGACTTTGTGCGCGAGGAGATCTCAAAGGGATCAAAACTTAATTTCATTCTGATCTCAAGTGACGTGACAAATTCCTGAATTCGGGATTATGGGGTGGCTAAGTTGGTTCAGGCGACACTTGAGTTTCCTTCCCGCTTTAAAATGTCCTGACGCTAACTTAGTACAGTATTTAGTACCTGATGCTTTGGGGCTAGGCGAAGGCAGTTCTGCCCCGCAATTGTGCAACCCGATCTAAAGCGCCAGTACGGCAGAATGAACTTATTCTTGACTCCACTGGTAATTTGCCCATATGCTGAAATATGAGGGTTGATGTTGTAATTGAATCCTGGGTCACTAGTTGCAGTTGGTTTATAAATATCTACGCCTAATGTAACTACTCTTTAGTAGCTGACTTCCTGTAGCCCAGAGTTCAGCATTAAGTAAACATTCGCATACGTAGTCTTCATGCTTTGAGTTTAAATCAACTAGGAAAGTTAAAAATCTACGTCCCCAATAGGCGGCAAAGGAAGTTAAACAGGGCACGTATATTAAATTTACTGTCCTTAACTGTTTTTTCGAATGATTAAAAAGCTTTCTGTTGAATTGCCATAGTTTTCTTTTTTTTTTGCTTTCCTGAAATGTTCGAGTACTTTACTATAGTATGGTGCAGTAGTTGATGTGTCAACTCGGGTTACTTTGGAGAGAGGAAGGTCTTGATTAACTTTTTTTTTCTTTTTTTTTTTTTTGAGGAAAGCTCTGTTAAGCTTATGAGGAAATTAAAACAGCCTGGTGCTAAGCGAAGTTGTCGGGTCTGCTGTATGTAATCTCAGTCTGTAAGATTTTGCAGGAATCTTCCTCTATAGGAGAGTCTTTCAGCAGCTTTTTTTTTTTTTTTTGAACCCTACAAAACGTTCCTTCTCCCCCTTCTCCGGTAAAAGTAAAATTGCACTAACAAATCCAGTATTGATGAAGTGTTAGGTTTGGGAATAGAACCATGTTTAATTGTATAATAAATTAGTCCATTTGTGTAATTTTTTGCATTCTTGAGATTTTTGGTTTTATTTTCCTTTTGACATTGTGGATGGCAGGTGGTCTGTTTTACTTACAAAAATAAGCTCTATACTGGTTAAAGATTAAAATCCAGAAGATCTGTAATTGATCCAGAAGGAAAGCTTGTTTGCCCTGGTTAGTGTTGTGCTCCACAGACCATGTTTTGTTTCTTCATTCACTTCTACCCCATGTAGTCATCAGCTTCTTGGTCTTCCATATCATTTACGCTGTTTTAATGGTATAGACTTTGTCTACAGAGTTGCTATTCTTTGAGATTTCCTGTATGCCAGGGATTCATACTTTTTTGGAAAATGAAATCTACAGAGAATAAATTGAGGATATAAGGTTACCCAAAGGACCTTATTACTTAAGTCAGCGACATGAGGAAGATTACAATAGTAATATTTGCCCTCTTAAGAAAATACGGCTTTTTCAAGAGGAACTGTAAAAGTCATCCTTAGGGGTCTGTTCAACCAGCATAAGAAAATTTAGAAGCTGTAAAAGTTATTCTTAAGATGTGTTCCAGTTCTTAGAGCTTAAGGATTTTGCTTTAAACAACACACAAAATGAGGGTGTTCTTTGGGAGTGCAGAGGCCACCTGTGGCAAACTAGGGCCTCAAGGAAGAGTCCTGTGGCAGAGACTTGTACAGTAGTGCCTGCTGGCAAAATTCTCCTCTAGAATCTAGCCCCAAATCAAGTCCCAAGCTCAGTGGGGAGTCTGTGAGGATGCTATTCCTCTGCCCCTCTCTATGCTTGTGCTCTCTCTTGCTCAATCTCTCTCTCAAATAAATAAATATTTTAAAAAAAAGGTCTCTTCTAGAGACTGTTGTTTGGGGGTTTTTTTGTTGTTGTTGTTTGTTTTCTTCTTTGTTTGTTTGGGGTTTTTTTTGCTTTAGGGATGCTTCTGGCATCAGATTCACCCCCCATCATCCATTTTAAAGCCTCCATTTCATTTTTTAAAACCAGAAATTTAGTTGATCATCTATCTACCTTATTTGCCTATCTTGGTCCCAGATGATTTGAGGCTTATCTGCTAGGAATTAGGTCCTTCTTCAAACAACTAAAATTTGTCATAATACTTTGAGAGAGAGCATACAAGTTTGGAAAGAACAATAATGGCAAATAACGTATAATCTTGAAGACCCAGGTTTGCAATTGAATGTGTGGATTTGGCATACCGTATTTGTTTTTCTAAACATCCCTAAACTTTATCTAGTCACTATCTTCAAATCTTCCCTGGCAATATTTTTGTGCATTTTCTTAGTGATTAGTATTTGAGTGCAAAGATGGGACATCATGTATAGACTGCTAATATAACCAAGCATAGTGATTTTTCCATACTTGATCTTTACTTTTACCCTTAGGATGTTGAGATACATAAAAATCTCATCTCCTTTGAGGAATGCTAGTAACAATATATGGACTCCAATACAAAAGTGTTTCTTTGACCAGATATATTAATCCTCAGTTCAAGTTGTAAATTGCTTCTCAGCAGACAGGACTTCTTGAGCTTCGTCTAAGAAAGTATTATATCAGCTTGGTTTTATGGGTGTTAGTTAATTATGAGATAGATTCCCTCCTAGTTTTACCTTTTATGCCAAGTTCTTTGGAAAATCTTACTTCAAATTTAGCACTTTCACTTAGGAGTTTGTTTTCCTTCCTTCCTTCCTCTCATCCTTCCTTCCAAGTAAGTTCCACTCTACTGTTGCCTGAAGCTTGACAGTTCATTTATTTGTAATTTGGGGAGAGAATTATCGGCTAACAAAGTATTTCATTGCTGTGCTCCTAAGAATTTCAAGTCAGTGAAAGCTGTCTCCATAGTTATCTTATTAAACTGAAAAATACAGTTTGTGGTATAAACTAACTTAATCAGTAAAGCCACTACTTGCTGAAGATAAGGAAATACGCTGTTAAAGGACTATTACTAAGGGTGCCTGGGTGGCTCAGTTGGTTAAGCAACTGCCTTCGGCTCAGGTCATGATCCCAGAGTCCCGGGATCGAGTCCCACATCGGGCTCCCAGCTCCATGGGGAGTCTGCTTCTCCCTCTGACCTTCTCCCCTCTCATGTTCGTTCTGTCTCTCTCTCAGGTAAATAAATAAAAGAAAAAAAAAAAACCTTTAAAAAAAGAATTAATTTTTGTCAGCTTGAATATATATACATGTGCCATTATTTGCTTGCAAGATCATAATGGGGTACTTTTTTTTTTAAGATTTTATTTTATTTATTTATTTATTTTTTACAGTACTCTCTATATCCAGCTTGGGGCTCTTACCAAGAACCCTGAGATCAGGAGTCATGTGCTCCACCAACTGAACCAGCCAGACATCCCCACTGGGATGTTTAGAAAAACAAATTACAGATCCTTTATCTATGAAGCAAATGTCTAAAAAAATAAGTGTTTTATTGACTTGATAGAATTTATGGAATGCCTCATTTAGTAATGTAATCTCTTAATAAGTATATTGTTTCTTAACTAGTTTTACCCATTTTTATCTTGCCATTATTTTGCTTTTCTTGTTATATGTGCATTTGTGTATATTTGGTGTTGATAAAATTATTTGTGTTTCTGTTTTAGAATGATCACAGATCTGGAGGCAAAGAACAAGATGCACTAGTGGACAGATTGCTAACCAGGGGCTTGAGAGTTCTGTTTTCCCTCCTCAAACTGACTTTGCAGTCACGGAGAGGTAAATGCTCTTTCCATTTCTTGGTCTTGAAAATGGAAGTAGTCAATCCTTTCTGGGGTTGGAGGATTTGCTATATTGTTCTTGGGTATAGGAGATGCAGGACAGTGGGTGACTGAGGGCATACAGGTTTTTTAGTCAGGGTCCTTGGTTTGGAACTGCACTGCCATATACTAGCTGAGTGACACTGAGCAAGTTACTTAATCTCTCTACTCCTACAGTCCCCATTTGTGAGAGAACAATACAAATTACAGAAGCTGTCTCCAAGTTGATGAGAATGTGTATATAGCATTAAGTACTATTCTGAGTCTGTACATAGAAAGACCCCAGGAAATGGTTGTTTTTCTGCAGAAACCCTTGGAATGTATTTTTTGATTATTGGCAAATGACCTCAAAAGTCCATGGCCTGTGGCAATTTGAAATTTTGATGGAATTCTCTCCTTGGGGAAATAGATCTTAGATAAAAGTGGTCTTAGTTAAGGTGAGTTAGCCTAGCTGATGACTCATTTTTGTATCAGTTATAGTCGTCATCAATAGCTCTTAAAAAACATTTTAAAGTGTCACTTAAAACTGTGACCTACAATTTTTGTTATGTAATGGTCATCATAGGATGACCAGAATAGGAACTTGAAACAGGCCTGATAAGTGTTGAGATTTGCTAGGCTTTGGAATCTCATAAACAACAAAGTAGGGTTCTGGGTAGGAAAATTATTTCTTCTCAGACTATCAGAAGGCACATCTTTCTTGTCCCCTGGAAGATGTGAAAATGTTTTAAAACTGTGAGAATAGTTTAATTGCACTTGTGTAACGGCAAAATAGGTGGGAATAAGAAATGCCGACGTTAGATAAGCTCATGTGAATGAATCATCTGAGTGACGACTACTGAGATTTTTCTTACAAGCTGTCCCTGGAGCAAATAGAGGGGAAGAAGGGAACAAGAGTGAAAGCTCTACTATTCTTCACATGTGTGTTTTCCATGGGCAGCTTGGTACATTGATAGATGGGAAGGAGAAGGTCTATGTGCTAGTATGATGTCACTCCAGAAATAATTTGTACCCTGCAGGGTTTTTTTTTTTTAGGAGTGTTGACACAGTACATATTAATGAGTGCTAAAAGAAAAATAATACTGATTTGAAAAGCTGTTGAGAAAACTAGCCATAAGAGTTTGGGGAATGGGGTTATAGGAACATGTTGGTCACTTTTAAGTGTTATGGCTATTTAATTGTTTAGATCCCTGTTTCTCAAACTGGGATATGAATACCCTTAGGGTACAAAGTGGTATGATTCCGGGGTACTTGAAGTCACAAGATAAACATGACCCATCTTCTTGGAGCTTCAATTGTGCTCATTGAGGGGGCGGTGAGTTAAGTAATTTGACTGGTAAGTAATTTTTAAACTTTTACATTAAGACAAATACATATGTTAGGATCAGAATAGGAACTGTGTATGACTTAGATAACACAGGTTTTCAACAAAGTGGGTCTTGAGTACCTGGGAAAAAGAATTGCTTTTTGTATAGGTACTGTAGTAGAAATACTTTTACTTTAGTATTCGAGAAGCAATACTTTTGAGCTATAGAGCAGCTCTACCATCCAGCTCCTTACTTTGTTCCCTGTAGTATCCTACTGTGGAATATAGATGTTTAATTGTATTAAATGGTTCTTGTTAGCTTGCATGTGTGTTCCTGCACATGTCCCACATGCACAAGAGCTCTGCACAGATTGGTAGGCAGTTCTAGATGGCTGGATCAAGTCAGAAATATTAAGATCATTCCAATGACTTAAGAATTACAACTTTAAAATAAAGCAATGAGCAAAATCAGATCTAAAATTGTAAGTTCTACAAAAGAAAGTTTTGAAAGCAAATGTCACAATCACTCAAGCATAATTAACAGTTTATACTGATTTTGTTACTCCCCTCATTCAAGTTGTTAAGTAGTCAGAGTCATAATAAAATGCCTAAGTCTTAAGCTTATAGACCTCGTGACTCCTGAGACAATTATTCAGAAGCATCTAAACTGTTTTGTGTGTTTTAGCATTACTAAGTATTGTTACTAGTGCATTGCTCTTAATATAAGTGGTGCTTAATAATTCTATTTTCTATCTTTATACTATCTATTCTTTGAATACAAGTCTTATATTTGAACCTAATACAATGGAGTGTGACTTTCTCTAAAACATATTTGAATTGAATCAACCAAATGTTTAGATGTGTTCTAAATATTTATACTGTTTATTGAACACTTGTAATGTGTTCATTCAATTTTTGAATACTTGCCTTTCTCCTTTGTGTCAGGCATTGTATTAGGTAATTGGGGATTTGAAGATGAATAAGAAAAAGATTGTTTTCCAGAGGGTCTTGAGTATGGGGCAAGAGATCAGTAAATAAGTGTTATTCGTGCTCTGATAAAAGTGTGTTTGGGATGCAGGGGGGATAGTCATTTATAGGAGTTGGTGAAAGATGTTGAGAAAGGCTTTCTGGAAGAGAAACCCTGATGTAGGTGTATGAGGAAATTCAAAAGGAGCATAAAATTTTATTTTAATCCTGCTAGAGCACCAAGGTTTAGTCAGTGCAGTTTAATAGCTGTAGGGCCTTGGGCAAGTCCATTAGGGGTGACTTCCTTGTGCCTTTTCTCATTGGTAAAATGACAGGCTTGTGGCAGTTAAATGTATTTTTGGGGGGAAAATACATATATATATTTGTAACAGTAACCGTAATGTGCTATGTAGAAGTAAAGTGATGGATCTTGAGAATAGTTGGTCATTGTATTATGTTTTGCATTAAGCTACAGTGATGACCACCAGACTGTAAAAAATTATGTAAGCCAAGTAAATTGGGACTTTGTAGATGAGAAGATTACATCAATCAAAATCTGTTGAGCACTAGAGAAATGGATAAGTGAACAGGCCCACACCCCATGTTGGGAGTAATGTTTGACAATCACAAAAATAACCAATTGGGAATACTATTAACCAGCAAAATGCTTATGAAGTTTTTTTTTTTTTAAATACAGTTAACAAAAATAAATTGTTATGGAATAAAAGTAAAAAAACCCCTCAAAACTAGGCACATAGCAAGAACTCAGTAAGTAATTAAATGAATGAATGCCTAGGAAAAAGACTAAACAGACATTGAAACACTGGCCAAAATAAAATAAAAAACTAATAATGCAAGGGTGACTAGGTCTGGGGTAACTTTTCCTGGTTTTCTATAGTTTGTATAACATCTTGTAGTGCAAATAGATTTTTCTTTTTTTTTTTATTACCAAAATTTGGGAATGACTATATTCAATAATGGGGGAGTGATTAAATATGAGTATGTGTATAGTAGGATGTCATGCAATCATTGTATTATGTATAGTAACATATCAAAAGGGAGAGATTTGAGATGTATTACATAAAGCAGATTATCAAATAGTATGCACAAATATGTTTGTGTATATAGGGAGGGGACTATGGATATAAACTAGAATGTTTATGTAAAACCTGTAGAGATCCCTGGGTGGTTTAGTCGGTTAAGTGTCTGCTTTCAGCTTAGGTCATGATCCCAGAGTCCTGGGATTGAGCCCCCATAGCAGGCTCTGCTCTCAGTGGGGAGTCTGCTTCTCTCTCTCTCTTTGCCCTTCCCCCTGTTCATACACGCTCTCTCTCACTCTCTCTCTCAAATAAGTAAGATCTTAAAAAAAATAAAACTGATAGATGTAAATTCTTGGTTATCTGAGTTTTCTCTTTTATGTGTTTTATATCATTTTTAAAGGGAAAAGGAATCCAGTACAGTAAGAAGTAGTGCTGAAACTTTTTGATAAATATAATGAAATAATAAAAGGAATTTTTGTCTAGTTTACTCTGGCAGTGAAGTCTAGACTTCTTCAGTGGATTCAAAGCCTTGCCAGAACACTGTGGCAGAAGTGTGGGCAGGAGGGAGGGTACCGGCAGCTGTGTATCTGCCCAAGTGTTAGAAGGAATTGAGGTTGCAGAGGCAAGTCCTAGAACTTTCGTCACCAACATTTGGTCTTAAACTTTTTTTGTATCATCTGAATAATGTTTAGTTTCATTCTTTAGGAGAGTCTAGTAATTGTAGAACTGTAGTAAAACCTGAAGAACTCTTATTTTCTTTCCTCAGAGTTAAACACTCTTAACAGTTTGGTGTGTTTCCCTTTGGATTTTTTCCCTTCACTTTTGTAAATGGGCATGTATATTATAATACAGTTTGATGTTTTGGGGTTTTTTTGTTTGTTTATTAGAGAAGGTGGGGGAGAGGGAGAGAGAATCTCAAGCGGGCTCTGCAGCCAGCGCAGAGCCTAATGCAGGACTCGGTCTCATGACTCAGATCATGACCTGAACTGAATTCAAGAGTGGGACACTTGGGGCACCTGGGTGGCTCAGTGGGTTAAAGCCTCTGCCTTCAGCTCAGGTCATGATCTCAGGGTCCTGGGATCAAGCCCCGAATCAGGCTCTCTGCTCAGCAGCGGACCTGCTTCTCTCTATCTCTGCCTGCCTCTCTGCCTGCTTGGAGCTCTCTCCTCTCTGTCAAATAACTAAAAAAAAAAAAAAAAAAGAGTGAGACATTTAACAGACTGAACCACCCAGGCGCCCCCATATAATACAGTTTTAAAGACAAAATGTACTTGTGCTATATAAATATTTCGTAACTACTACATTAAATAAAAACACATGGGAATATTTCAAACAGTACAAATTGTGCAGTGAAAAGTAGTAACTTGTTTCCTCCTCTGATCCCTCAGCTTTCTTCTCCAGAGATAATAAATATTAATTTTTCATATAACCATAGAGAAAATTCAGGCACCTATCAAAATAAAAATAACCTCAACTAGGTGGCTCAGTGGGTTAAAGCCTCTGCCTTCAGCCCAGGTCATGATCTCAGGGTCCTGGCATCGGGCCCTGCATCGGGCTCTCTATTCAGCGGGGAGCCTGCTTCCCCCCTCTCTCTCTGCCTGTCTCTCTGCCTACTTGTGATCTCTCTGTCAAATAAATAAATCTAAAAAAAAAGAAAGTAAACAAACCTGAGAGACAACGTGATTTTCCTGAGGTCATAGACATAGGACAAGTGCTTCTACGTTTTTATTTTTCCCCATACTGGCTCTGAATAGTCTCTGGGTTTCACAGAATATGCTACTGCATTTGGTTCTGTAGGTAATTATTAGATATATATTCAGTTTTTTAGATCTCTTTTGACAAATACAAATCTGTGTGTATCTATAGAAAAAACTGTGGGTGCGCCTGGATAGCACAGTCATTAAGTGTCTGCCTTCTACTCAAGTCATGATCCCAGGGTTCTGGGATTGAACCCTACATCAGGCTCCCTGCTCCATGGCAAGTTTGTTCTCCCTCTCCCACTCCCCCTGCTTGTGCTACCTTTCTCGCTATGTTTCTCTTTGTCAAAAAATAAAATCCTTAAAAGAAGAAAAAAAGTGTGAAGACTATACTTTGTTACTACCCTTGAGGATAGTATACCTGTACATTGGCACATGTTAGGTTTTTAGTATGTGTCAGAATTTTTTTTTAATATTATCATCAACTTTAAAGGTTGTCCATGTATACAATGTGTTATTAGACTCTTTAAACTCTGGCCGTCACTAATGTTAAAGCTTGGTATCCAGTACCAACAACACTGTTCGGTTTTCGAGCTTATCTACTTCTTTCCTTGTAACTCAGGACTTCATAATCCTTCAGTAGTTTTTTTTTTTCTTTTTTTTTAAGATTTTATTTATTTATTTGAGAGACAGAGAAAGTGAGAGAGAGCATGAGAGGAGAGAAGGTTAGAGGAAGAAGCAGACTCCCTGGGGAGCTGGGAGCCTGATGTGGGACTCGATCCCGAAACTCAAGGATCATGACCCGAGCCGAAGGCAGTTGCTCAACCAACCGAGCCACCCAGGTGCCCCAGTAGTTTCTCTTTGATAAGAACAAACCCTCAAGGGCGCCTGGGTGGCTCAGTGGGTTAGGGGCTCTGCCTTCGGCTCAGGTCATGATCTCAGGGTCCTGGGATCAAGCCCCGCATCGGGCTCTCTGCTCGGCAGGAAGCCTGCTTCCCCCCCCCCCCCCCCTGCATGCCTCTCTGCCTACTTGTGTGCTCGCTCTCTCTCTCTCTCTCTCTCTCTGTCAAAAAAAAAAAAAAGAACAAACCATAGTTGAAGGTCAGTGTTGGTTAACACCTATTTTTAGAATTGTCCAGTTGGACCATTGAAAGTTATAAATTGTTTCAGCCCACTACTTTTTATTTTATTAACTCTGGTATAACAACTCTGGCATGGCATGGTCATGATCATATATCATAGAGCAGGTATAAAATATTTTACATTCACAGAGGTTCGTATGTAACTATTCTATATTAAGAGAGGGTACTCTATCTACTTGATTTCAGTATTTCTTGTGTCTGTTTTATTTGTATCTTTTACTTTCTACTCCAACTTAAAATTTTTTGTTGTGAATATATGTTGAGACTCTAAAATAATAGTGACATGATTACCTCTTTAGAATAAATTTTATCTTATATTTTTTTTCTTTCTGGCCCCTTGTCAGACAAGGTCCTTCTCTCCTTGTCATGTCTTTTGGGTACTTATAAATACATAATCCCCCCCCCCCATTTCTTGGTTAAGCTCTTGCCTTTATCTCCTTTCCTATATTTGTTTCCATATTTTTTTAAAGATTATTTATTTATTTATTTGACAGAGAGAGAGATCACAAGGAGGCAAAGAGACAGATAGAGAGAGGGGATGCAGGCTCCCCGCTGAGCAGAGAGCCCGATGTGGGGCTCGATCCCAGGACCCCGAGATCACGACCCGAACCGAAGGCAGAATCTTTAACCCACTGAGCCACCCAGGCGCCCCTGTTTCCATATTTTTAAGGAGTAACCAAATTGACAAATTACTTGTTTTCATAAACTAATACTAGTTTAAAGTAACATTCTTTTTCTTCCATTGTTTAAACTTCTGTATGTCTCTGTTCCTATACATGTATGTCCTTTTTCTGTTTTTCAGGTTTCTTTTGTTCTATTGAGTAGCATTTTAGCTATTATCCATACTTCATGCTACTGCAGTATTTACTCACTAAGGATATCTTACTCTTTTTTTTCAATATAACTGTTACTTGATCTTTGTTCAGAGACCTCATATGGCCATTTATTATCATTATTTTGCCTTTAGTATGGGTAAGCATTGTTGAATTTAAGCTGTTGGCATCTGATTTAACAATGAGAAGAGACTCCATTTGCCAATTAAAAATGGTCTCGGATGGGGCGCCTGGGTGGCTCATTCATTAAGCGTCTGTCTTCGGCTCAGGTCATGATTCTAAGGTCCTGGGATCTAGCCTCATATTGGGCTCCCTGCTCAGTGGGAAGCCTGCTTCTCCCTCTCCCACTCCCTCTGCTTGTGTTCCCTCTCTCGTTGTGTCTCTCTCTGTCAAATAAATAAATAAAATCTTTTTTTTTTTTTTTTTTTTTTTTAAGGTCTTGTTTCCACCACGTATCCTTCATGAGTGAGTACTGGGTTATAGAGATACTCAAGCACTGACCACGTGGTCACTGAGACACATTGCAAAACCAGGAGTTCAGTCTTGTTATGTATGTCCATTTTTCTTTTTTTAACTTTTTTCCTTGTTTCATCTGTTGAGCTTGTTCATACCTTGTGGAGAGAGATTTTGTTATTGATAGTACCCATGGTAGAGGTAAAACTTGAGGACTTCTTTCTTGGGTTGTACATTCCATTATTGCTTATATGGGAATCATAGTAGTTTTGAGGTAAATTTTGTAGATTTTTCTCTAAATAAATAAATGGAACAATTATTTGTTCTAAAGAATGAACCAAAAATTCTCTTAGTAGAAAGCCATGGGTATTTGAGTAGCTTGGATTTATGTAGACCTGTATTTAGTGTGGATAACTATTGTATTCTAGGTCACTCACTTCCGAGCCATGGTCTGCAGAGGTTCTATATCAATCACTTTAGGGGACCTTTTAGAATAAAGTCTCTTCCACCCTAGATCTACTGAATCAGAATTTCTGGGATCTATATATTTTAAAGCTCACCAGGTGATTCTGATATCATCCAGGTTTGGGAACCACTGCTCCGGTAGAATCTGCTCCCAAATCCATAGATGTGCCTATTGCATGTTCTGTAAATTCTATATATATTTTTTAAATTTTATTTATTTATTTGACAGAGAGAGAGATCACAAGTAGGCAGAGAGGCAGGCAGAGAGAGGGGGGGAAGCAGGTTCCCCACTAAGCAGAGAGCCCCATGCGGGGCTCGATCCCAGGATCCTGAGATCATGACCCGAGCCAAAGGCAGAAGCTTTAACCCACTGAGCCACCCAGGCGCCCCTGTAAGTTCTATATTGTGTGTGTGTGATCTCTTTCTTTTCATGATGTATTTATTTATTCAAAATAATAGACTTGCCATAGATTCCCAGCCTTTCTCATGTTCCGAGCAGTGAAAGACTGAGAACTGCTCCAAAGACGGTGTAACTCTGAGCTGCTTTCAGGGCTTAGAGCAAAGCATAGAGAGACACGGTAGTTCCTGACATCATCACCCCTGGGAGCACAAGGAGAAGTGAGGCATTAAGTTGCTGTACACCAGCAAAAGTGTCATTCGAACTGTAAAAAAGCAGAGAGGGGCAGCATGTGCTTGGGAAGCAGCTTTCACTTGGTACTATGGCACTAGTGTGTTGACTCCCAGATAAACTTTGTCTTCTGTTTCATGTGTAAATGTTCAACAAGTGAAATAAACAGGTTACCTTTACTGAGGAATCAGAACATAGCCTCTGAAGCCAGGTCACACTAATAAACCTGAGATGGTTTAGTACGGTTCCACTCAGTTATATTGAATTTTTTTGCAGAGAAATTGTCTGATTCCATACATATTTAAGTTTTTCCCCTACCTATGGTCTCCTCTTTTATCATGTTCCTCTCTACTGTAGTTTGCCTGTCAAGGTCCACCTCATCCTTTAAGATCCAGCTTGAGCATTTCCTCTTCTTGAAGCCTTCTTTTACTCACTTAAGCCATCCTTTGTGCCAGGGTGGTGGGAAGTATGTTAATTCCTGTTACAGCAGTCATCACACTACACTGGGCCCTTAAACAATGTGGAAAAAAACACAAAAACAATGTGGAGTTAGGGACACCAATGCCCCCCACACCCCAGCCTCCAGCTCGAAAATCTGGGTATTACTTTTAACTCCCAAAAAACTTAACTACTCACAGCTGTTGACCAGAAGCCTCACTAATGATCTACAGTTGATTAACACATTTTATATGTTGCATGTATTATACACTGTGTTCTTACAATCATGGGAACTTGGGATTACTATTTTTTACGAAGAGTGTATAGGTAATCTTCTAATATGCTCCAGGAAATAAGTTGGGTTTTTTAGCAATCAGTTGTCCCTTGTAAAGGGCAGTAGTATATTAAAAAGTTGTGGTAGTTTTATTTGTAGACTACTAGAAATCATCCTTTTCTACTATCATGTTCTTCATATCTATCAATTATTCTTAGAACATGTGTATTTTTTTTAAAGATTTAATTTATTTATATGAGAGAGCAAGAGAGTGAACACAAGCAGGAGGAGTGGGAGAGGGAGAAGCAGGCTTCCCACTGAGCAGGGAGCCTGATATGGGGGTCATTCCCAGGACCCTGGGATCATGACCTGAGCTGAAGGCAGACGCTGAACCATCTGAGCCACCCAGGCACCCAGAACATGTGCATTTTTTAATAACTGATCTCCCCAGAGGACCAAATTCTGCATTGGTGAGTTTAAAAGGTTATTTTGGTTGATTTCCTTCGGGAAATATCTGACATATTGGTTGTACAGCCATAATCTAGGTGATAAATTACTAAATCTTACTGTCAGCATCAGCGTAGTCACAGTTAGCCTTTATTTTTTTTTTAATTTTTTAAAGATTTTATTTATTTATTTGACAGAGAGAGATCACAAGTAGGCAGAGAAGCAGGCAGAGAGAGAGGGGGAAGCAGGCTCCCTGCTGAGCAGAGAGCCCGACTCGGGGCTGGATCCCAGACCCTGAGACCATGACCCGAGCCGAAGGAAGAGGCTTTAACCCACTGAGCCACTCAGCCGCCCCAGTTAGCCTTTATTTTTAAAAATATTTTTTCATCCATAACATATTTATTGAGCACCTACAGTGCATGGTACAAATGCATTTTATTACTAGTTTTTAAAAATTTATTTTAAGTAAGATCTACATGCATTGTGGGGCTTGAACTCATGACCCTGAAATGAAGAGTCATATGCTCTACTGACTGAGCTAGCCAGGTGCCCCTAGCCTTTATTTTTATGTGGCAAGATTTTTTTAATCTAACCTATAATTGTGTTATTAGGACTTACTTATTTTTCTTTATTTAAGAAGTGACACATGCATACTCACACACAAAAGAAATGACACAAACAATAAAGGAAATTCATATAGTTAAACTTCCACTTATCATACAATATTTTGTTTTTCCATAAATTCTTTCCTGCTCTTGTCATGGGCAGAATACTTCTCTGTATGAGGTAAATGTTTCATGTGACAGTAAAATCAATATTGAGTGTCTGCTGTTTATGTAACACTGTTTTGTATTTATTGCTGTAGAGAATACAGAAGTAAAAGGCATAGTTCCTCCCCTCAACAAGCTAATAGACTATGTGAGGAAAAGGCATAAACAGAGAACAGTATGCTACAATGAAAACCAGACAAACATGAAGTCAGTTTGCACTTAAGAAGATGTGATTTAGGGATGCCTTGGTGGCTCAGCTGATTAAGCATCTACCTTCAGCTAAGGTCATGATCCCAGGGTCCTGGGGTCCAGTCCCACATCAGGCTCTTTGCTCAGTGGGGCGAGCCTGCTTCTCCTTCTGCCTGCTGCTTCCTGCTTGTGCTCTCTTTCTCTCTCTCTCTCTGACAAATAAATAATATCTTTAAAAAACATAGGGGGGATAAAGAAGATGGATTACTTGAGCTGCGAGGGGACAAGACAAGAGGCACTTGTTTAGATGTCCAGAAGGTGAGGTTGGGTGGGTGGAAACGATGATAATGAACTGTACAGAGTTCTGAGAGCGAAGCTAAAGAGTTTGGAGTTGATGGGTGCCTGGCTGGCTCAGACTGTACTGCATGCAGTTCTTGATGTCAGGGTTATGAGTTTGAGCCCCACATGGGACATGGAGATTACTTTAGAAAAAAGGGAAAAAGAGTTTGGAGTTGATTCAATAAGCTCCCAACACCATGAGTTTTTGCACCTCGTTTCAGAAAGCAGGTTTCATCAGGTAGCAATATGCTGGACAGACTAGTGAAGAGAGAACCGTCGGATGCTATTGTTCCTTTTTGACTCTTTCCTAGAATTGGTTAGTCACCAGGTTCTATCCTCTGGTAGCATCGTACAGAAAATAAGTAGTTTATCAGAGAAGACATTTTAGTGGGGAACATTTATGTAAGATTTGTGATTAGAATTCTAGGACACTGGGGCACCTCAGTGGCTCAGTTGGCTAAATGTCTGCCTTCAGCTCAGGTCATGGTCCCTGGGTCCTGGGATCAAGCCCCTTATTGGGCTCCCTGCTTGGTGGGGAGTCTGCTTCACCCTCTCCCTCCCTCCCCTCACTTATGTTCGCACACGCTCTCTCTCTCAAATAAAATCTTTTTTTTTTTTTTCTTAGAGAAGAATTCTAGAAAACTGAAAGGTTATATATTTGTTTGGTTAACATGTATTCATTACTCTCTGGGGTGGAGGATCCAGAGGAGCACAGTAGCCACCCTTTGTGTGTGCATTGTTCTGTTAAATCTTTATCACAGCCTGTGAAGTGGATACCTTTATTGTCCCTGTTTTGTACAAAAGGTAACAGAAGCACAGAGGGGAAGCATATCTCACTCCATGTCACACTACTAGATTAGTAGAGGAACCTGAATTGGGATGCAGGTTTCTGGCTGGGGGCCTAAGCTTTTAATGACTATTCATTCTGCTTCTCCGGTCCCTTCTCTCCTTTTTTCAATATGGAATGAACATTTACCTCATATTAGGCATTATATTGAAATGTGATTTTTCAAGGTCTACATAGTACTCCACTTTGTGGATATATCATTTTCCGGGTTTTAACTATTCTGAATTCTTTATAATTAGTCACTTTGATTAGTAATATCCTTACAATTAGGGATGCCTGGCTGGCTCAGAAGAGCATGTGACTCTCGATCTCTTGGGGTCATGAGGTTGAGCCCCACATTGGGTATAGAGATTACTTAAATAAATAAACTTAAAATAACGTCCTTACATGGTCGCCTGGGTGGCTCTGTGGGTTAAGGCGTGGCCTTGGGCTCAGGTCATGATCCCAGGGTCCTGGGATTGAGCCCCACATTGGGCTCCCTGCTCTGCGGTAAGCCTGCTTCTTCCTCTCCCGCTTCCCCTGCTTGTATTCCCTCTCTCACTATCTCTCTCGGTCAAATAAATAAATAAAAATTAAAAAAATAAATAATGTCCTTACGATCTTGATTATTTCTGGACATAAAGTGAA
>CM052803.1:33933070-34012705 GCA_028533885.1 Nasua narica
CCCCCCCCCCCCCCCCGCCTGCCTCTCTACCTACTTGTGATCTCTCTTTCTGTGACAAATAAATAAATAAAATCTTTTTAAAAAATTATTTATTTGACAGAGACACAGTGAGGGAGGGAACACAAGCAGGGGGAGTGAGAGGGAGAAGGAGCCTTCCCACCTAGCAGGGAGCCCCATGCAGCCCAATCCCAGGACCCTGGGATCATGACCTGAGGTGAAGGCAGACGCTTAACGACTGAGCCACCCAGGTGCCCCTGCCCAGCTTTTCTTTTCTTCTTTTGGTGTTCATCTTTTTCTCATAAATTTTACAGTCATATAATAAGGATGTTAATCCTTTGTCACATATGCTACAAATACTTTTTTGTTGTTGTTGACTGTTTTTAATTTTGTTCATTGTTTTTGTCATAAGAATTTTTTTGGGTGGGGGACACCTGGGTGACTCAGTCAGTTAAGCATCTGCCTTTGGCTGAGGTCATGATCCCAGGGTCTTGGGATAGAGTCCCTCATCAGGCTCCTTGTTCAGCCAGGAGCCTGCTTCTCCCTTTGCCTTCTGTGTTCCCTGCTTCTGTGTGCATTCTCTCTCTGACAAATAAATAAAAACCTTTAAAAAAAAAAAAAAGAATTTTTTGCAGGGGAGCTTGGGTGGCTCAGTTGTTGGGCGTCTGCCTTTGGCTCAGGTCATAATCCCAGGGTCCTAGGATTGAACCCCGCATCGGGCTCCCTGCTCCGCGGGAACCCTGTTTCTCCCTCTCCTACTCCCCCTGCTTCTGTTTCCTCTCTTGCTGTGTTTCTCTCTGTCAAATAAATAAATAAAATCTTTATGTTCAAAATTTGAGTAATTTATTCTGGTTTCTCATTATTTCTGTGTCTTAGCACAAAGCCTTCCTCATTCTGAGATCAGAAGGCTCTTCACCTATATCTTTTTTCAAGGTGGGTTCTTTTTGTTGTGTTGTTTTTAATGTGTGTGTGTGTGTGTGTGTGTGTGTGTGTGTGTGTGTGTGTGTGTATCAGTATTTTCCAAGTATCTTAATAGCTTTTTGGCACCTTTTGTGGAGTAATCCTCTGCTCCCAACTAATTTTGTTTTTTGGGTTTTTTTTAAGATCTTATTTATTTCTTTGACAGAGAGAGATCACAAGTAGGCAGAGAGGCTGGCAGAGGGAGAGGGGGAAGCAGGCTCCCCGCTGAGCAGAAGAGCCTGATGCAGGGCTCAATCCCAGGACCCTGAGATTACCTGGGATCACGACCTGAGCTGAAGGCCGAGGCTTGACCCACAGAGCCACCCAGGCCGCCCCCCCCCCACTAATTTTTAAAAGGACAGCTTTTTATATTCTAGGGTTTGTTTCTGGATCGTCTCTTCTGTTTAAATAGGCTATTTGTGATAGTGACAGTTATACTACATTAATTATTGTGGCTTTATGATAATATTTAGAAATAGAAGGTTGTAGAAGGTTGCTTTCATTTTTCAGAAATTTTATTGCTATCCTCATCATCTTGTTTATTTTCAGACATTTTGAAAATTACCTTATATAAAGGAGAAAGAATGAAGAGGTTTCTGATGTCTGGCCTTTTTTTTTTTCCTAAGATTTTATTTATTTGAGAGAGAGAGCAAGCACGCGTACCCGCACAAGCCGGGGAGGAGGAGGGACAGGGAGAAGCAGACCCCTTACTAATAAGCAGGGAGCCTGACATGGGGCTCGATTCCCAGGGTCCTGGGATCATGACCTGAGGGAAAGGCAGACGCCTAACCAACTGAGCCACTCATGCGCCCCATTTTTAGCCTTTCTGATCATGGATAAAGATAGTGTTCCTGTTTGGCGAGGTCTTTCATGATTCCTGGGAGGATTTTGTAGTCTTGAAATAGGTCTTCAAATTTTTAGTTGAGGTTATTTTTTTTTAAGTTTTTATTTATTTATTTGACATAGAGAGATCACAAGTAGGCAGAGAGGCAGGCAGAGAGAGAAGGGGAAACAGACTCCCCGCCGAGCAGAGAGCCCAATGTGGGGCTTGATCCCAGGACCCTGAGATCATGACCTGAGCCGAAGGCAGAGACTTTAACCCACTGAGCCACCTAGGCGCCCCTAGTTGAGGTTATTTTTATTTTGATAGGTTTCTTCTTTTTTTTTTTTAAGGTGAAGTTGTTTTTTTTTTTTTTTTAAGATTTTATTTATTTATACGACAGAGAGAGACACAGCGAGAAAGGGAACACAAGCAGGGAGAGTGGGAGAGGGAGGGAGAAGCAGGCTCCCCACCAAGCAGGGAGCCCGACGCGGGGCTCTACCCCAGAACTCCGGGATCATGACCTGAGCTGAAGGGAGATGCTTAACGATCTGAACCATCCAGATGCCCCCTCTTTTTTTTTTTTTTTTAAGATTTTATTTATTTGACAGAGAGATAGCACAAGTAGGCAGAGTGGCAGATAAGAGGGAGAGGGAGAAGCAGGCCCTCTGCTGAGCAGGGAGCCTGATATGGGGTTCGATCCCAGGACTCTGGGATCATGACCCAAGCTGAAGACAGTCACTTAACCAACTGAGCCACCCAGGTGCCCTATTTTGATAGGTTTCTTAAGAATGGCATAACTCGGGGTGCGTGGGTGGCTCAGTGGGTTAAAGCCTCTGCCTTCAGCTCAGGTCATGATCCCAGGGTCCTGGGATCGAGCCCTGCATTGGGCTCTCTGCTCAGCGGGGAGCCTGCTTCCCCCTCTCTCTGCCTGCCTCTCTGCCTACTTGTGATCTCTCTCCTCTCTGTCAAATAAATAAATAAAAATATTTTTAGGGTGCCTGGGTGGCGCAGTTGGTTGAGCAACTGCCTTCGGCTCAGGTCATGATCCCGGAGTCCCGAGATTGAGTCCCACATCGGGCTCCCAGCTCCATGGGGAGTCTGCTTCTCACTCTGACCTTCTCCCTTCTCATGCTCTCTCTCACTCTCTCTCTTTCCTAATAAATAAATAAATAAATAAAATCTTAAAAAAAATATTTTTAAAAAGGCATAACTCCCTGTATTTTTGCACTTTGTATGTATTAAATATATATATGTATATACAGTTTTTATAGCTCATCTTATTCCACTAAGAATTTGAAGAAATGTACAGAAAATGTAAATAAGAAATGATAGGGCACCTGGATGGCTCAATTGGTTCTCAAATTTTTTTTTTTTAGGATTTTATTTATTTATTTGACAGAGACACAGGGAGAGATGGAACACAAGCAGGGGGAGTGGGAGAGGGGAAAAGCAGGCTTCCTGCTGAGCAGGGAGCCTGATGCGGGGCTCAATCCCAGGACCCTGGGATCATGACCTGAGCCACCCAGGCGCCCACCCCATGAGTCTTAGTTTTGGTTCAGGGTCATGAGATCGAGTTTTGCATCAGGCTTTGCACCGGTTATGGAGCCTGCTTGGGATTCTCTCTCTCTCTCTCCTTAGCCCCACTTTCTCCCTCTCTTCTCTCTCTCTCTAAAAGAAAGAAAATAAGAACCCTAGAAAATACAAATTAGAATAGAAGACTATTACATAGCGTGAGAGGAAAAAAAAAACTGATCAAGGTGTGGCCAACTAAAAAATGGTAACTCACGATCCTGTTACACAGGTTTCAACAATGAAAGAAAAAATTCCTTAGTTGAAGAAAAGCTTTTGCAAGCATGTAACTTGAAATTTTCTCCCACATATCCTTTAGTGTAAGCCAAGGGCATAAGGCCAAAACAAAACTTGGTGAAAGCAGTTCTGTAGGGGATAAGACCATGTGACACAAATATACCCAGCTTTTTTTCTGATGGTCTGGCATAATTCTGGGATAAAGCCTAGAATAGAATGCTGAATTCCACATCGAGGTCAAGTCAGATCAGGACAGAGAAAGTCTCCTTTGGATTTACTAGTTAAGGGCCATTGCACCCCTTAGAGCAATTCAATAGAGAATTTGGAGAACAGAAACCAGTCTGGTAAACCAGGGCACGGAAGAAAAATAAAGAGTGGAGACAGCTAGTGTGAGATTGACCATGGAAGGAATATGGAAATGGCAGATGCTAAATTATGTCGAGTGGGTTAAAGGAAGTTTTAAGATGTGAAAGATTTGGGCAACAAAGATCTGGCTGAGAAGAGACTGAGGCAGGAGGGAGAGGGCTGATCCAGTAGGCTCCCAAGGATGCAGGCCAGGCTGGTAGTAGGAACATGGCCAGTCCGCAAGGGCCCCTGTTACAGGCTGGGCTTTTGCATCCTCCTACTCTACCAGTAATCAGCAAGGGCAGATAAGTGCTCAGGTGCCGGTTCTCCTCTCTGCTGGCCCTGACATTTGCAAGTGCCCAGATCACCCTTCCTCAGTCTAAGGGAACCTTCTTTTGTCCTATCCTAGAAGTTGATCAAATGATTTTTCAAGATTTTATTTGAGAGAGAGGGAGAGCCTGAGCAGGGGTGAAGGAGGAGGACGAACAGAGGGAGTGGGAGAACCAGACTCCTGTGAGCAGGGAACTCTACTGGGATTTTATCCCAGGACCATGAGATCATGACATGAGCCAAAGGCAGACACTTAACCAACTGAGTCACTCAGGCGCCCCCAAAAATTACTGTTTAAAGTAAAAACAAATGTTTCTAAGCTTCACTTTGTTACCAGGATGACAGAGAATACGGAAAAGATCTGTTCTTCAGAGGACTAACCCACTTCCTGAACACCTTTGGTCAGTCATGGATTAAGGACTACAGTCCAGGTCTCCTTATTCCTTTTCCAGTGTCATTGGGTTGAAGGTGATAGCCAGACATCCATATGGAGAAATCTCCTACAGAGAGTGAAACTAGGGAATTGTAGATATGGATTTGAAAGATCTCTGTGGAGACAGCTGAACCAAAAAGGCTAGCACAGGGAGTGGCTATAGAGAAAGGAATAGAACCTTGTTGTGTTGGAAGGGACAGGTGGAGCAGCTCTCAAAGGAAGAGACCTAGGAAGGACAGAGGGCGTAAAGAGGCTAATGAAGGAGGAATACAAGTTTCATACCATCAACTGCCAGAGAAACTGAGATGGAGGGTGAGGTGAAGGCCTTTGGGTTTGCTGCTGTGGTTCCTGGTACATGGTGCTTATGAACCAAGCAGAGGGACCCCTGAAGGCTAAAGAGGGAGTGGAGTCCTTTTGAGTACAGATATGTTCTGAAGATAGGCAAGCAAAGCCATATACAAGGATGTGTATAAATATATGATGGCATCTAAATATATGATGGCATCTCATCTATATAAAAATACATATCCATAAGGGGAAAAACACTGGGGAAAAAAAAGGGCTAGGTGATTATCTCTAGGTACAGGGATCGTGAATAACTTTTTTTTTAACTTTATTTTTTAAATAATCTCTACACCCAACATGGGATTTGAACCCACCGCCCCAAGATCAAGAGTCCCATGCTCTACTGACTGAGCCAGCCAAGTACCCCATGAATAACTTTAAAATACATGTTTTATGTGCTTCATTTTTTAGATTTCTCTAAATAACTAACAGACTTTGATAATCCAAAAAAAATGTGTTCCGAAAGTACGTGTAAACCCCTTTTAGTAGTGTTGGTCCACAAAAATGTTTGAAAAATCTAGAAAGCACGGTTGACTGAACCAAGGGGAGAGGAAGAGCAATTGGGGGAGAAGAGGGGGAGTGTAAGAGTGTTCTTTTTTTTTTTTTTAAATTCGGTTTAACATATATTATTAGTTTCAGAGATAATTCAGTGATTCATCATATAACATATAACACCCAGTGCTCATTACATCAAGTGCCTTCCTCAGTGCCCATCACCCAGTTACCCCATCCCCCCACCTCCCCTCCGGCTACCCTCAGTTTGTTTCCTATAGTTAAGAGTCTCTTTGTAAGTGTATTCTGTGTGTATTCTGTGGCTAAAAGAAACTGAGTGGAAGCAGAGCTGATTCTGTAAAGGAAGAGAAGAAATGGAAATGGGTGGTACAGCTAGTAGAGCACAGTCCTTAGGGAGTGGGAAGAGAGACCTGGTCCAGCCTATTAGGTTAGTTATTGATTCAGAGAAGAGACTCCCTTCTCATGGAGAACACGAATCCACTGCTTGAGGGGATGCTTTGAATTTTCTAAGCAGTGTATGGGAGAGGCCTGTGCCTTGCTACTTGGTATCTGATTTTTCTGTAAAAACTGAAACTGCTGTTTTAAGACACTGAGTAGAGGCTGATTCTTGGGAACCCTGTGCCATGTGTTTTTTCAGTGAGAGAATACTGTCATCTCAGCTCCCTGGCAACACGGTTGGTTTTAATTTGTACTCCTACCATTTCTTTTTCTACCTGGTTTATAATTCCAGTGATTTCTTTTAGGTTAGACTTGGTTATTTACAAGCAAGTTATTTACAAGTTATTTATATTTCAAAGTTCTTAAATTCAAGGCAAAGGGGAGATGGATTTTTTTGTGTTCTTCAGATTGTTGTATGCCTCACAACCCAACAGAGCTCAGAGATTGTTTTTCCTTCAGTTTTACAGAAGGTATCTAAATAGCCTGTGATTATGTAGTGATTGTTTGGGAGGGTCAGTATTAGCATTTATGGCTTAGGAATTTTTTGTTCTCTGTGCTTTGTTATTTTTCCCAAGAATGTCGCCAAGGTAGATGGGCTTTTTCTCTGTACCCTTACTCTAGCATTTGGAATTACCATTCTTGTTGGGGTACTAATTTGGGGACCTTCCTGGCTTGAAAATTCTCTTTTTAAAAAATCTGTGAAGAGCAATGGTATCAAGTAGTACTCTCAAACTTTAGTGTAGGAAACATCTTGGGGATCTATTAAATTGCAAGTTCTGATTCTGTGGGTCAAGAAGAGAGCCTGAAGGGCCACCTAGCTGGCTCAGTTGGAATAGTGTATGACTCTTGATCTCAAAGTTGTAAGTTTGAGCTCCATGTTGGGTGTAGAGATTACTTAAATAAGTAAAAAACTGAAAAAAGAATAAGAAAAAAGAATAGAACCTGAAGTTCTGTGCTTCTAACAAATTCCATGGTTATGCCACATTGCTGCTGGTCCTTTACCATATTTGAGTAACAAAGATGTAAAGCAGTACTGTCTAACACAGTAGTAGCACCAGCCACATGGGACTGTTGAGAATTTACAGTGTGACTAGTCCCCATTGGTTGTGTAGAATTCTCCAAACCTACCTGCTTTACCTTGAACCATTGTACCTATTTTGTCCCTTAAGTTAGATAGTAACTCCTTAGGGGCGCCTGGCTGGCTCAGTCAGAAGAGCATGTGACTCTTGATCTCAGGGTTGTGAGTTTGAGCCCTAGGTTGGGTATAGAGGTTACTTAATTAAATAAACTTCTAAAAATATGTAAATAAGTCACATAGATAGTAACTCCTTGGATGCAGGACCAGGCCTCACCCATCCCTCTGTAGTCTTTGTACTGCCTTGTAGGTGTTGTGACTGCCTGCATGGGTATAGTGTTAAGGTTCCAGACAGAGAATTGGAAAAATGTGTCTCTAATAGAAGTAGCAAAATCTTTGTGTAAGATTAGGGGAAGAATACAAAACCCTTTAATTTTGAATTAACCTTGTATATACTTTTCCTTTTTTTTAAGATTTTATTTATTTACTTGAGAGAGAGAGAGAATGAGAGAGGGAGAGGTCAGATGGAGAAGCAGACTCCCCACTGAGGAGGGAGCCCTATGCGGGACTCGATCCTGGGACTCCAGGATCATGACCTGAGCCAAAGGCAGTTGCTTAACAACTGAGCCAGCCACCCAGGCGCCCCAACCTTGTATATACTTAAATTATTTTGTGAATGAGATGATTGTTAGGCCCATTTTACTGTTAGGTGTTTGGGTACTTTTGGTACTCACAAGATTTAAGAGCCAAAAACTATGAATTGGCTCATTTTCCTTTTCCTGGTTTTTGTTTTGTTTTGTTTTGTTTTGTTTTAAATATCTTCAGTTAGCAGTATCTACCAAGCTGGTCATAGTGCTGTGAAGCAAAAATGACTTGTTATACTTGGTCCCTGTCTTCATGGAATTCATGGTCTCACAGAAGAGAGATACATGAATGTCAAGTTGATGGTATGACACAGGAGGTAGTGTCGTGTGGTAGCCACAATCAGAACCACTGGAGTCTGGATCCAGGGTTTGATTCTGGCTCCAAAAAAACGGTGAGAAAACAGTATGACAGGATATTTTCTAAGGTAGAATTTAGCTAAAAATAGCAAGACCCTCTGCCAATGTTTTTGTTAGTAGGTACAGGAAATGTAAAGGATTTGAACTAGTTTTGTTAATAATTCTTTAATATCAAATATCCAGAACTGGGAAAAAAAAATCCAAAGTTGAATCTAACTATCTCATGTCCTATTTTTTAAAATTGTTTGGTGGTTTGAATCAGGATCCAAAAAGGTCCATATGTTGTGATTGATTGCTGTATTTCTTTATTTTTTAAAAAGATTTTATTTATTAGAGAATGCATGCACAAGCAGGGGAAGCGGCAGGGAGAGGGAGAAGCAGGCTCCCCACTGAGCAAGGATGTGGGGCTCAATCCTAGGACCCTGGGATCATGACCTGAGCCAGAGGCAGAGACTCAACCAACTGAGCCACCCAGGAGCCCCTGCTGTGTTTCTTTAAAGATTTATTTATTTATTTACTTACTTACTTACTTACTACTTACTTGTTTGTTTGTTTGTTTATTTGAGAGAACACAACACTTTTGAGTAAAGGGAGGGACAGAGAGAGAGAGTCTCAAGCAGACACCCCCTGGGTGCAGAGCACTGCATCTAGATTGAGCCCAGGACTTGAGATCCTGACCTGAGCTGAAATCAAGAGTTGAACTGACCGGGGCACCTGGGTGGCTCAGTTGTTAGGTGTCTGCCTTTGGCTCAGGTCGTGATCCCAGGGTCTTGGGATGGAGCCCCACATAAGGCTCCCTGCTCCATAGGAGGCCTGTCTTCCCTCTCCCATTCCCCCTGCTTGTGTTCCCTCCCTTGCTGTGTCTCTCTTTGTTAAATAAATAAAATCTTTTTAAAAAAAAGAGTTGAGGGGCGCCTGAGTGGCTCAGTGGCTTAAAGCCTCTGCCTTTGGCTCAGGTCATGATCTCAGGGTCCTGGGATCAAGCCCCACATAAGGCTCCCTGCTCCATAGGAGGCCTGTCCTCCCTCTCCCATTCCCCCTGCTTGTGTTCCCTCCCTTGCTGTGTCTCTCTTTGTTAAATAAATAAAATCTTTAAAAAAAAAAGAGTTGAGGGGCGCCTGAGTGGCTCAGTGGGTTAAAGCCTCTGCCTTTGGCTCAGGTCATGATCTCAGGGTCCTGCGATCGAGCCCCGCGTTGGGCTCTCTGCTCAGCAGGGAGCCTGCTTCCCCCTCTCTCTCTGCCTGCCTCTCTGCCTACTTGTGATCTCTCTCCTCTCTGTCAAATAAATAAATAAAATCTTAAAAAAAAAAAAAAAGTTGAACTGACTGAGTCACCCAGGTGCCCCATGCTTTTTTTTTTTTTTTTAAGATTTTATTTATTAATTTGACAGAACGAGAGCACAAGCAGGGAGAGAAATAGAAGGAGAGGGAGAAGCAGGCTCCCTGCCAAGCAGGGAGCCCTGTGTGGGGCCCAGTCCCAGGACCCCAGGATCATGACCTGAGCCCAAGGCAGCTGCCCAGCCATCTGAGCCACCAAGGAGCCCACGAGTACTGTATTTCTTACATCTCTTTTGTCTGTCTGTGTTTCTCAACCTCAGTCCTGTTGATGTTTGTGGATCAATAATGCTTTGTTGTGGAGGACTGAACCTGTGTATAGCAGGGTATTTAAGTGACATCTTTGGCCTCTACCCACTAGATGCTAGTAACACACCCACCCCAGTAGTGACAACCAAAAATGACACAGGCCTTGCCAAATGCCCCCTGGAGGAAGTCACCCATGTGGAGAACCATTGATATGTACATTCTCCCTCTATCCTTCCCATTTTTTGTCTTGGTGATTTATTTGCAGAAGAAACTGGGTAGTTAATTCTATAGAGTTTCCTTCAGTCACGATTACACTGATTTCATCCTGGTAGTACAATTTAACATACTCTCCCACCAGGGCGTCTGGGTGGCTCAGTTGGTTAAGCGTCTGACTTTGGCTCGGGTCATGATCTCAGTGTTCCTGGGATCGAGCTCCTCATCAGGCCCCTTGCTCAGCAAGGAGTCTGCCCCTCCCCCTGCTGGTAAGGGCACACATTCTCTCTCTCTCTCTGTCTCTCAAATAAATAATCTTTAAAAAAGAAACAAATTCTGTCACCAATTTCCTGTTTATTGGTGGTTGGATTTAGAGACTTGATTAATTTCAGAATTTTTGTTTTGTTAATAAGACTGCTTCATAATGGTAGTTTGTTCTTCCATCAGGAGGTACATAATATCGGTTGTCTTTTTGAATATTAACAACTGTTGATTTCCTAATTCATTTTTCAAGAGTCCTTTTATTTTAAAATGTTACGTATTTTCATTTAGACAAGTTTTATTTTAAATAACAATCTGTGGAATGAAGGAAAGAATAAATAAATAACAATCTGTGTTCTTCCTTAATAAAGGAAGGGGAAATGGAAGGTGAGGCGGTTGAAGCCATTGTGGAAGAGTCTGAAACTTTCATTAAAGGAAAGGAAAGAAAGACTTATCAGAGACGCCGGGAAGGGGGCCAGGAAGAGGACACTTGCCACCTGCCCCAGAACCAGACTGACGGGGGTGAGGTGGTCCAGGATGTCAATAGCAGTGTACAGATGGTGATGATGGAACAGCTGGATCCCACCCTTCTTCAGATGAAGACTGAAGTAATGGAGGGTACAGTCGCTCCGGAAGCAGAGGCTGCTGTGGACGATACCCAGATCATAACCTTGCAGGTTGTAAATATGGAGGAACAGCCCATAAACATAGGAGAGCTTCAGCTTGTCCAAGTACCCGTTCCTGTGACTGTACCTGTTGCCACCACTTCGGTAGAAGAACTTCAGGGGGCTTATGAGAATGAAGTGTCTAAAGAGGGCCTTGCAGAAAGCGAACCCATGATATGTCACACCTTACCTTTGCCTGAAGGGTTTCAAGTGGTGAAAGTAGGAGCCAATGGAGAGGTGGAGACGCTAGAGCAAGGGGAACTTCCGCCTCAAGAAGATCCTAGTTGGCAGAAAGACCCAGATTATCAGCCGCCAGCCAAAAAAACAAAGAAAACCAAAAAGAGCAAACTGCGTTACACAGAGGAGGGCAAAGATGTGGATGTGTCTGTCTACGATTTTGAGGAAGAGCAGCAGGAGGGTCTGTTATCGGAGGTTAATGCGGAGAAAGTGGTTGGTAACATGAAGCCTCCAAAACCAACAAAAATTAAAAAGAAAGGTAAAATGAGTTTATCCATTATATTCTCATAAAATTATTTTGGGACAAAGCAAATAATACAGGGTGTTCACAAACTATTTTATAATAAATGAAATTTTCTTTTTTAAAAAAAGATCATGAGCTGGGTACCAGTCCTTTTAGCCAGTCTAAAAGTCTTTCCAAATTCAATATTTTTTAAGTCTTGAAGACAAGTAAATCTATTAGTGGCATGAAATAATAACAATATGACTCAGATTGGATTTAGTTAAAAAAGACTAATGAAATTTATTTGTAGAAATTGAATATTAGGATTAAACTTAACACTTTGAAACCTTGCAAGAAGTGAGTGTTTTGTTTTTCATATAGGTGTAAAGAAGACATTCCAGTGTGAGCTTTGCAGTTACACGTGTCCACGGCGTTCAAATTTGGATCGTCACATGAAAAGTCACACTGATGAGAGACCACACAAGTGCCATCTCTGTGGCAGGGCATTCAGAACAGTCACCCTCCTGAGGAATCACCTTAACACACACACAGGTGCTGGATATGAATGTTGGGGGCTACAGCATAGCAAAGGCTAAAACTTGGGTTTTAAGTATCATCCAAGCTGTTCTGTTGGGAAGTTAAAGAATGATTTTTGTTCTTTCTTAACACTGTAATCCTGATTTATTATAAGTAGATGAATTTATAGGCAAATGTAAAGAAAATACAGTGGAAAATAATCCAAACTGTTAAAGGGTGGAAAATTATCTATGGCAGTTAATCCGTAATATTTCCTAAAGACATCACCATTGCGTTAAGGTTTTGTTTTGTTTTGTTTTGTTTTGTTTTGTTTTGTTTTGTTAAGATTTTATTTCTTTCACAGAGAGATCACAAGCAGGCAGAGAGGCAGGCAGAGAGAGAGGAAGAAGCAGGTTCCCTGCTGAGCAGAGAGCCCAATCCAGGGCTTGATCCCAGGACCCTGAGATCATGGTCAGAGCCGAAGGCAGAGGCTTTAACCCACTGAGCCACCCAGGCACCCCTGTTGTTAAGATTTTAACATCAGTGACAAAATATGACCCCCAAAATTCCCGGCACCAATTGCCACATACTATAAGGATGAATATTAGAAATAGCAACACAATTCTGCTATTATAAAAACCATGGTTTCTGATTGTTTCACTTCAACAAAAGTAATTCTTTTTTTTTTTTAAGTAAGTAATTCTTTTTTTTTTTTTTAAGTAAGTAATTCTTAATCTCAGAAAGTTTAAGGCATTGTTCTAGCAATTCAGACACCTACTCATTTGTGCTCCATAATACTTTTAATATTCTTTTTTCATTTTAAAGATTTTATTTATTTATTTGACAGAGCACACAAGCAGGGGAAGTGTGGCAGGCAGAGGGAGAAGCAGGCTCCCCGCTGAGTGGGGAGCTTGATATGGGGCTCAATCCCAAGACCTTGGGATCATGACCTGAGCCAAAGGCAGGCGCTTAATGGCCTGAGCCAACCGGGCACCCCCATACTTTCATATTCTATGTTAGCGTCGTGTTGGCTATGGTCAGGTCCCAGGAGTCACTAAAGTGGAGGGACTGTGCTAGAGCTCTCTTTAGGCTCCTTCTGGGCTCTTTGCTCTTTCAGTATTGGCATTTGGCTATTAGTGTTAATAGGAACTTATCTCGCACAGTTCTTGATGCAGAGTAGCTCTCCTCTATCCAGATTCTTCTCTCTCTCTCTTTTTTTTAAGATTTTATTTATTTATTTGACAGAGAGAAATCACAAGTAGGCAGAGAGGCAGGCAGAGAGAGAGGGGGAAGTAGGCTTCCTGCTGAGCAGAGAGCCCGATGCGGGGCTCGATCCCAGGACCCCGCGATCATTACCTGAGCCGAAGGCAGAGGCTTTAACCCACTGAGCCACCCAGGTGCCCCCAGATTCTCCTCTTAACACAGCTCTTGTTTTTGATTTGATGTACTAGTAGTCTATTGAACATGACCAAGTTGAGTTTGACCTGTAAGCAATATACTGTGCATTAGTATATTCTTTGCTAATACGATCTGGTTACTTTTCATTACTTCGCTGCTTTCTACTCAAGACACTTGATAATATATTTTATTTGGTAGTTGGAAGACATTATGAAAGGGCATATGACTAGATAAAAGCGTTTGGCCACATAATAGCACTTCCTAAAGTGGGAGTTCTTTTTTTTTTTTTTAAGATTTTTTTTTTATTTATTTATTTGACAGATCACAAGTAGGCAGAGAAGCAGGCAGAGAGAGAGGGTGAAGCAGGCTCCCTGCTGAGCAGAGAGCCTGATTCGGGGCTCGATCCCAGGACCCTGAGATCATGACCTGAGCCGATGGCAGAGGCTTAACCCACTGAGCCACCCAGGCACCCCAAATGGGAGTTCTTGATGTGATCACTGTGTGTTATGGTCTAGTCCTCAGCTTTGAAAATAAGAATGTGGTCTGTCTAGTCACTCAGCTAATTTGGCAGAACTAATTCATACTAATCAAACCCTCAAGGGTCAGATGCAATCAGAAAATCAGTTTCTGGGGCACCTGGATGGCTCAGTCAGTTGAGGGTCTGCTTTCAGCACAGGTCATGATCCCAGGGTCCTGGGATTGAGCCCGCATCGGGCTCCCTGCTCAGTAGAGAGTCTGCTTCTCCCTCTCTCACTGCCCCTCCCCCCACCTCACACTTTCTCTCACTCACTCTCAAATAAGTAAACAGAAAATCTTTAAAAAAAATACACCTTTTCATTTTCTGGATGCACTTGTATTGCATTCTAGGGGACACCCTTGACTATATCAAGAAGATGTAGCGATTGAAGGGTGACTTGGTAAGCCTGGACCCTGAGCAGAGGGACATAAGCAATCATGTGGTACAACGTAGTACAAATCTCTGTTGTACAGCAGTGTCTGCTGCTTTCCTAATTGCCATGCTTATGTCTACCAGTAGCACGTCTCCCTCTGTCCCCTAGATAGTGCTAGGTAAGTAAACATTAGAAATTCTTGGTTTTCAGTTCAGTTTATCCTAACAGCAATGGATCCTGCTTTCCTTCTTGTTAAATGTTGTTTTATTTAACTATCTGTACTGCCAGACTCTTTTTCATAGACAAGAACTCTGTCCTTCACTCCGACATCCTCGGTGATATTAAAGAAGCAGACTGAGCAAATGAACATTCCTTGAAATTTCTTAGCTACTGTTATACTTTAATCACACTTCCCACTTGAGGGATCTCTCAGTCTCAGAATCATTTCTACAGATGGCTAGTCCCATTCATTACATTGTGACTCTTTCTAGTTCTATTCTCAGAGGTAGCCTTCCTTTGATTTTGGTGTTCGCAGTTACTTTGTTGTCATCCCTTACCTGCGGTGCACAATTATAGCTGGTCCCTAGTTTTTGAATAATTGTGAAAACAGCACTGTGTTCTGCTGTCAGCTTATCTCCTTATTTCATCATTACCTGGGCATATTTCCAGTGCTGTATTTAGAATGTAAAGTTACTAGAGAAGATCCGCTAATGTAATCAGTCAGTTATACTATAGGGCGACTATGTGAGGACATATTAAAAATAGTAACATTCCTTCAGGAAAAGGGGAAAAGGGGAAAAATTACATTATTAGTTTGTAAAAATGTTTAAATATTCCATGAATTGACATTCACATCACAGAATATTAGACATGGATGTTTGAAAGTGATCTGTTAAGGGGTACCTGGCTGGCTCAGTCAGTAGAGCATGCAACTCCATCTTGGAGTTACAAGTTCAAGCCCCACGGTGGGTGTAGAGACTTTTTTCTTATTTTTTTAAGTAATCTTTTGGGGCACCTGGATGGCTCAGTTGATTAAGTGTCCAACTCTTGAATTTGGCCAAGGTCGTGATCTCAGAGGTGCGGGATCAAGCCTGAAGAGTTGAGCTCTGCGCTCAATAGGGAGTCTACTTGTCCTCCCCTGGTCTTCCCCTTCCCATAAATGAATGAACAAATGAATGAATATTTTTTTGAAAAAAAATGATCTATTTAAATCACACAAAAGGCAGTACTACTTTGTAAAGCCTTTGATAAATTTCTGGAATTATCAAAATAAATTTATTATAGAAAACAAGGTATTACATTTGTGTTTTAGTTTTGGGGTTTTTGGGGGGGGGTTGCATTTTCTTTTAAAAGTATCAAAATATGGACAGCCCAATGTCCCTATATGTACAGTCATAATACGGTCAGATTTGATATACAAAAGCATCTTCGGTCAAATAACTTATTTTTAACATTTAGTGTTTGTTTAAGATTTTATTTACTTATTTTTTTTTTTCAGGATTTTTTTTTTTTTTTTAAAGATTGTATTTATTTATTTGAGAGAGAGAGAAAGTGAGAGAGCATAGAAGGTCAGAGGGAGAAGCGGACTCCCCACAGAGCTGGGAGCCCGATGCGGGACTCGATCCCGGAACTCCAGGATCATGATCTGAGCCGAAGGCAGTTGCTTAACCAACTGAGCCACCCAGGTGCCCCTACTTATTTTTTTGACAGATCACAAGTAGGCAGAGAGGCAGGCAGAGAGAGAAGGAAGCAGGCTCCCCACTGAGCAGGGAGCCCAATGCGGAGCTCAATGTGGAGCTCCATTCCAGGACCCTGGGATCATGACTGGAGCTGAAAGCAGACACTTAACCATCTGAGCACCCCAACATTCAGTTCTTTGTCTGAAATTTATTTTCACATATGCTGAACTATTTTTATTTCCCAATCTCCTTTATCTTCTATTACATTCCTACTGCAATATATTTCTGAATGTCTTTGGGTCAAATAACTGTTAATTCTGTGACCTCTACTTGACAAAACATTGAAGTTTAAGATTTTTTTTTTTTTTTTTTAATATTTATGTGAGGAAGAATATACACATCAGCAGGGGCCTGGGTAGGGGCAGAGATAGAAAATCTCAAGCAGACTCCCCAGTAAGCATGGAACCCGATGTGGGGCTCCATCTCACGACCCTGAGATCATGACTAGAACCAAAATCAAGAGAGAGATGTTCAACCTGCCTAGCCACCCAGGTGCCCCAAGGTGCTCTATATTTTTTTTAATCAAGGGTTGAAATAGGGGCGCCTGGGTGGCTAGCTGGTTAAGCATCTGCCTTGGGCTCAGGTCGTGATCACAGGGTCCTAGGATTGAGCCCTCTGTCAGGCTCCCTGCTCAGCGGGGGAGTCTGCTTTTCTCTCCCTCTGCCCCTCCCTCTGCTTGTGCACACGGGCACGTGCCCTCTCTCTTGCTTGCTCTCTGTCTAAAATCTTTTAAAAAACAAGTTGTGGGCACCTGGGTGGCTCAGTGGGTTAAGCCTCTGCCTTTAGCTCAGGTCATGATCTCAGGGTCCTGGGATCAAGTCCCGCATCAGGCTCTCCACTCAGCAGGAAGCCTGCTTCCTCCTCTCTCTCTCTGCCTACTTGTGATCTCTCTCTCTTTCTCTGTCAAATAAATACATAAAATCTTAAAAAAAAAAAACAAAAACAAGAAGTTGAAACAGACTTTTGATCCAGAGTGATCAGAATTTATAAAGTAGGGATAAAAATGATTTTGTATTTTGGCTGGCCAATGAACTCACAAGTGTAAGTAGTATGTTTCATGAAGGGCAAGTCTTTTGATAATCACTGCAACGGTCTCTGGCCAATTGAGTGGAGTTTAATAGTATTAATATTTAATAGTATACTTGCCACTAGTATTTGAAAATGGAGGGGTAGATTTTTGTATTCAAAAGCAGCACTCAAATTGGTAAGTAAGAGAAACTAAGTGTTTGGCACATGTTTTCCAGTATTCTGGGGTTAGTGTTAGGAAGTCACCTGGACCCACCTGTTGCTTGGAGTTACCCTCAGGCTAGTGCAAGGTTGTTGAGATGACCAGGGTTCAGTCTCATGCTGCAGTTCTCATCAGACATTGAACTGTCATTAACTGTTCCCTTGATCTTTTCTTCCTGTTAAAATCTCCTTTCTCTAGGTACTCGTCCTCACAAGTGCCCAGACTGTGATATGGCCTTTGTGACTAGTGGAGAATTGGTGCGGCATCGTCGTTATAAACATACCCATGAGAAGCCATTTAAGTGTTCTATGTGCGATTACGCCAGTGTAGAAGTGAGTGTTGAGCAACTTGGTTCCTCTCTTAAGACCATGATTCCAGTATTAGGATAAAAACTACCCAAACTAAAAAAAAAAACAACAAGAAAAAAAAAAACTACCCAAACCGACTTAAGATGAGAGAAAATCTTATGAGATTAACACTTCCAGTCCCCTTCCCTGCCATCAAAAATAATAAAACTGTAATAAATGTGAAAGATTTACCCATTTTTAAAAAAGGTCTTGTACTATATGTTATTATAGGTAAGTTCTAAGAAACATCAAAGAAACAAGTAACTGTACCCAGTACATGCATGCATGCATGTATGTATGTATGTATGTATGTATGTATTTATTTATTTATTTGCCCAGTGCATTTAAAAATGGAAAACTTGGGGCACCTGGGTGGCTCAGTGGGTTAGGTGTCCAACTCTTAACCTCAGCTCAGCTTCTCATGGTTGTGAGTTCAAGCCTGGCATTGGAACCTACTTTAAAAAAAAAAATTTTATCTCCTTTACTATTTGAGGCTACACTGTTACCAAAACTGAGTGAGAATGCCAGCAAAAATAAAAGGATATCTTATTCTCACAGAAAATTAAATCAAATTATTCACCAAATTTACTAATATATTTAAAAAATAAATGATTGCTAAATAGAATATACCTAAAATATAAGGAGAGTTGAACATTAGGAAATTACTGGTGTGTGCTACATTGAGAGGTTAAAGAAAAACCATTTGATCATTTCTATAGATTACTGAAAAACTATAAAATTCAATGTTCATTACTATTTAAAGTCCTAACAAGCTAAGAGTAGAAGAAAATGGCTTTACTATAAGGAGTATATACCAGAAACCCACAGTCAATCCATTCCAGTTAACTGAAGCATTGGGAGTATGCCCATTAAAATTTGGAACAAGACAGGGGTACCTGGCTGGCTCATTTGGAAGAGCATCCAACTCTTGATCTCAGGGTTGTGAGCCCCAAATTGGGTATGGAGATTACTTAAAAATAAGTAAATATTCAAAAATTGGAAAAAGACACTTGTTCTTATCTTTATTATTTCAACATTGTCATTGTATCGGAAATCCCAGTTAAATAACAAATGAAGTATATGTGGAAAAACAAAACTAACTTATTGCAGATATACTTGCTTATGCCAAAAAACCAAGAGTATTATCTGAGAAAAACTTAGAGCAGGAAGAGTCCATTTGTGTAGCCAGATACAAGACAAATTACACAGAAGCCAGTAACTTACCTTTATGATACATAGCAGGAAACAGGCTCACATTCTAATAGCAATAAAATTATCTAGGGATAAACTGAACAACAAAAATACATCTGATATCTATGTATCTGGAAGGAAAGTGGTCTATGGATAAGCATGGATTACTTCAACTATTATAGAAAATTTCAAATCTGTACAAAAGCAGAAACATATAGAAATAGAATAGGATAATACACTCCCATGAATCTATCACCCAGCTTAAATAGTTATTAATAACCAATCTTGAGTCATCTATGCCCCATCCATTTATTTACCCTTCTTTGGGTTATAAAGATTTGAGAAACAAGGGTTACAAATAAGGAAGAAGAAATAGTATATTTTAGACTTTTTCTGTATTCTGAACTTGAGGGCCCAAAAGCCAAGCTTTTGTTCCTAACCCACAGCATTCACATTACAGTCAATGTGCTTTCGTGTTTCAGGTCAGCAAATTAAAACGTCACATTCGCTCTCATACTGGGGAGCGTCCGTTCCAGTGCAGCTTGTGCAGTTATGCCAGCAGGGACACATACAAGCTGAAAAGGCACATGAGAACTCATTCAGGTAGGACATCTTCCCTCCTTGTATTAATGAGCTGCTTTTCAGTGGATCCCATGGGACCCTGTAAACCACCTCACGCCCCTATTGCTTACAGGACGGGAGCTGGCATAAAAGTAATGGAACTGACAGATGCTTCTCTGGCATATCTTCTGAATTCATTGTTCTGAATATACACTGGAGAATGGGAAATTTCACTCTTAGAAGTCTGGGTAGATTTCTTAACCCAGCTCGTTCACTTGTCCCCATACTGTCTTTTCCAAAAAAAGAAAAATTTGTAGGGGTGCCTGGCTGGCTCAGTCGGTTGAGTGTGCAGCTCTTGATCTCAGGGTCCTGAATCCAAGCCTCATGTGGGGTGTAAAGATAACTTAAAAAGAAAAGCTCGCAGGTCCTCCGGTTGTCCCATCTCCTGTCCCCCAAAGGCAGGCCTTCTAGGAGTTGCCCGCTCGCTCTCTCATGTGAGTGGCTGTGGTGGAGTTGGCGGAGCAGAGTTGGCAGCAGCAGTTTAGGACTTGATGGCCATCTCTTAGAGCGGCCGTGAGCCATGCAGCAGGTCTGAGGCTTGGGCTAGCTGGGTAACACCTGAGGATTCTCTAGTTTAGCTTTTCTGTCACCTGATTGCAGCTGAATTACCACCTGAATTACCCTCCAGTTAAATGATGGTGCTCATTTCATCTAATTTGTTCATTCTGTCTTTCCTTTTAAGGGGAAAAACCTTATGAATGTTATATTTGTCATGCTCGGTTTACCCAAAGTGGTACCATGAAGATGCACATTTTACAGAAGCACACAGAAAATGTGGCCAAATTTCACTGTCCCCACTGTGACACTGTCATAGCCCGAAAAAGTGATTTGGGTAAGTAAATTAGCTAGTGGCAAATGAAAAGGTATTTTTGAGGATTTGTGGAAATAGGAAGATCATAAATAATTCTTTTCTAAATTACATACGTTTTGTATATGTGAATGGCCTGCGACTTACTAGAAGCCATCGCTTACCATCTGTTTTTATCTTCTTTCTCTCACTGCAGTCAGGTCACAAGATTCTTTCCTGAATATTGCTCATTTATAAATTAACAGGAGCTGTAATGAGAGGAAATAATAAACCCTACTATTTGACTTACTAATTACTAAGTAATTAGTAGCCCTCACTGGTAATTTTCAAATCTCCAAATAGGGAAGTGACATTGTATGATTCAAACTAGGGTCTGTCCATTTCATTTTTTTCAGAACATAAGTACTTTCTCTAAGTAATTAGAATGTTTTATTGGTTGGATGATAACTATTTCTGTGCATAATTAAACTACAACTTATACAGAGGCAGAATTTATCAGTAGAAATTGTAGTCGGGCCCATAAAGGTATGGTCACCTGGATGTCTCACTTTGTTTTTCCTATTTAAGAGATAAAAATATTGCCCCAGTCTGTTCTCTATCCAAAATGTATTTCCCCTTGAATATTATTCTTTTTTTTCCTTTGAATACTATTCTTACAAACATTTTTAGGGGCACCTGGGTGGCCCAGTTGGTTGGGTATCTGCCTTCAGCTCAGGTCATGATGCCACAGGTTCTGGAATTGAGCCCTGCGTTGGGTTCCCCCCTCAGCAGGAAGCCTACTCTCTCCCTCTCCCCCAGCTTGTGGGTGCGCGTGCTCTCTCTCTCTCTGTCAAATAAATATTTTTTTTTTAAAGATTTTATTTATTTATTTAACAGAGTGAGAACACAAGCAGGCAGAGAGGCAGGCAGAGGCAGAGAGGAGCAGGCTCCCTGCGGAGCAAGGAGCCCGATGCGGGACTCGATCCCAAGACGCCGGGATCATGACCTGAGCCAAAGGCAGCTGCTCAACCAACTGAGCCACCCAGGCGTCCCCAAATAAATGATTTTTTAAAAATTTATATTTAGGTAAATTGTTGTACTTTGTAAAACATCCTTTATTATTTTGTTTTGCTTTTTAACCCGTCTGATATTCACAGCAACCATATGAAGTCACCAAGGCTTATGTATTTTAGCTGAGTAAAGCTATACAGTTTAGCTGGTGTTTTAAAACATCGTTATATTAATATGACCATATTGAGCAAAATGCAGCTACCATAGACTTTTTTAAGGGATAATTTTATTTATTTATTTATTTATTTATTTATTTAGACATCTGATACACATTTTTAAGATAAAACCATAAGTTTGAAGCAGAGGACTTTAGAGGACTTTAGGCTCCACGTGACACCCGTGGGTCACATGTTCATCCTACCCTTCTGTTAAGAGGACTTTGTTAAAAAGATTTAAGAGGCACTGTCCTCTGATAAATGAATTTTACTGTTCTTATGGTACAGAAACCTGAAACCTAAATTAATAATACCTCATGGCAGTGTTTGTGAGCTATTAGGCCACTGTTTGGATTATTTAAATTTTTTAAATTCAGTTTTATGATGTAAATATGTATCTTGGATATTCTATACCTGTATGATACTTTTTAGGGCCTACATAATGAGGAACTTAATTGCTTAGGAGCTCTCAGATAATAGTTATCTCCTAAAACCAATCCCAAAAAAGTTTGTGTTCCCTCTTTAAAGCAGGCCTGATTTCACACCAATATGGTATAATTAAAATTGATCACTTTGTTACACAGGAAAACATGGGCTTTGGAGACTGACCTACAAGAGTCAAGATTCACCTCCAAATACTGCTCTAAGCTTTTTTTTTCCCCCCCCAACTGATTTTTAGGAAAAATAACTACCTTACCCAGTTGTTATAATTATTTAGTAAGAACACACGAAAGAAAGTCTTTCACTATTAGGTCTCTTATCACAGGACCAGAAGGGGAAGTTGAAGCTTCTTAAAAGTTACTTGAAATAATACACGCATGTGTAAAAGGCTTTCATATAATGAACGTGTAGAGGGTAAAAAAGAAAAGTTTTCCCTCATTTCGGTTCCCCAGAATTGGCCTTCTTTAAGTCTGATGTGATATGACTTTGAGTGAAGCAGATTGGTAGCAGCATAAGTTCATGATCCCAAATGCAGTTCAGCTTTCATTGTTTCTGGTATTTGTCCAGCTGTTTGGCCTTGTCAGGTATGCTCCCATTTTCTTCAGTGAGCTGTTTCATTCATTCATTCCACAGTGTAGAGGTCCCTGCTATGGGGGAGGCACCATGAAACGGTTCAGAGTTGGGTGAATCATTTCCACTTTGTTTAAACCTCTGATCTTTCCTCCCCTTTTTACTTCGCCTCCTTGGTCTCAGTAAGTGACCTCTTTTGCTCCTTCATAAGAAAAGTAAAGGCAACAGATTGAAACTCCCAAATTTCTGCTATCAGACCTACAAACCTATCTACATTCATCCTTTCTTTGCCCATTTGCTACAAGAGAGTTGGAATTGCTCTTATCTGTGGCCCGTCCCTTTACCTTGATCCTACTCTCTTGTCTTCTCTACAGCTTTTATACTGTCATGGACTATATCCTTACCTTGATTTTCACACTTTTCTGGATCTTTTCCCTTGACTCTAAACACGCTTACATTTCTCCTATCTTAAGAAAGTCTTCTTTGTCTAGGTTTGACTTTTATTAAGTCTCTGATTTTTCCTGTTAAAACATAATTTGGAAAGTTGGAAATTTTTGTACATGGAAACTTAGATTCCTAGTTTTTCATTTATTTTTTGTATTAAGAACATTTAAAATAAGATCCAACTTCTTAGCAAGTTTTTTTTTTTTAAAGATTTTATTTATTTATTTATTTATTTATTTATTTATTAGGAAAGAGAGAGAGTGAGAGAGCAGGTCAGAGTGAGAAGCGGACTCCCCATGGAGCTGGGAGCCCGATGTGGGACTCGATCCCGGGACTCCGGGATCATGACCTGAGCCGAAGGCAGTCGCTCAACCAACTGCGCCACCCAGGGGCCCCTTAGCAAGTTTTTAATACGTAATACAGTATTATAAACTATGGAATTAGGGACACCTCAATGGCTCAGTCCATAGAGCATGCAATGCTTGATCTCAGGGTTGTGAGTTTGAGTCCCATGTTGGGTGTAGAGATTACTTAGAAATACAATTTTTAAAAATAAATAAACTGGGGTGGGGCGCCTGGGTGGCTCAGTGGGTTAAGCCTCTGCCTTTGGCTCGGGTCATGATCTCAGGGTCCTGGAAACGAGCCCTGCATTGGGCTCTCTGCTCAGCAGGGAGCCTGCTTCTCCTTCTCTGCCTACCTCTCTGCCTGCTTGTGATCTCTTTCTGTGTCAAATAAATAAATCTTTAAATAAACAAACAAACTGGGACGCCTGGGTGGTTCAGTGGGTTAAAGCCTCTGCCTTCAGCTCAGGTCATGGGATCAGGCCCCGCATCGGGCTCTCTGCTCAGCAGGGTACCTGCTTCCTACTCTCTCTCTGCCTACTTGTCATCTCTTTCTGTCAAATAAATAAAATCTTTAAAAATAAGCTATGAGAATTATGCTGTACAGTAGACTTACTCATCTTTGGCTTATTTATTTATTTTTATGTTACTTGGGTGTTTAAGTTTGCTCTTATCTCCTTCCCTGCCAGTCCTCAAAAAGATTTCTATCCCTCACTGTCTAACTTCCTCAATTTCTTTTTTTTTTTTAAGATTTTATTTATTTATTAGAGAGAGAGAGATTGAGAATGAGAGGGGAGAAGGTCAGAGAGAGAAGCAGACCTCCCGCAGAGCCGGGAGTCCGATATGGGACTCGATCCCGGAACTCCGGGATCATGACCCGAGCCGAAGGCAGTCGCTCAACCAACTGAGCCACCCAGGCACCCTTCCTTCCTCAATTTCTGATTGCCCTTCCATCTTAGCTTACATCTCATTCTGTAAAGTGACTCTTCCTAGGATCACTAACCACATTGCTTAATGTGGGGAACATTCCAATTAGCACTTTTCTTGATTTCTTAAAGAGTGTTCTTCATAGTGGACTGTGCCATCCTCCTTAAAACCCATTCTTCCCTTGGTTTCTGTGGCACTGTAGCCTGTTGGCTTTCTTCTCTGACTATTCTTTCTTATTCTTTCTTAGCCTTCTCCTGTTTTAGCCCTACCTGTTAGCTTTCTTAAAATGTGACCAATACTCCTTTTATTTTTGCCTTAGTGATTTCGTGAGCTCCCGTGGTCTAATTCAAATCCCAGCAACTTCAGTTCCTACCCTAAATCTCTCATTTGAGCTAGGCTTATCTAGCCTTTGCCATCCCTAGTTCCTCTCATTGGCATTTCAAATTTAACATGTTCAAAACCAGACATCTAAAACCCCCTGGCCCCAGCCACCTACTCAGTTTTTAAAGCCAGAAACCTGGAGGTTGTCTCCAACACCCACCTTCTTTCTTATTCTGTATTCAGTGAATAAATCCTATTGATGCTACTTTTTGGGTCTCTCATCAGAGAGACCTGCTCCTTCCAAGCCACGATCTTCTCTCACCTGTCCTGTTTCCATATCTTAACAAGTCTTTTCACCTCTCTTGTTTTTTTGCCTTTTAATTCATTTTTAGGACAGCAGCCAGAGTAATTACTTTAAGAAGCAGAGAAGAATGTATTATTAACTTACCGAAATGCTTGTTTGTTGTTTTCATAAGTTAGACTGGGCTTTGTGTTTTGCTTTCAGGTGTCCACTTGCGAAAACAGCATTCCTATATTGAGCAAGGCAAGAAGTGTCGATACTGCGATGCTGTGTTTCATGAGCGCTATGCCCTCATCCAGCATCAGAAGTCACACAAGAACGAGAAGCGCTTTAAGTGTGACCAGTGTGATTACGCTTGCAGACAGGTAGAGACTTTCATAGTTAGAAAGCACTTGATTCCTTATTAGTGTCAAGATTTTATCAGAGGGTTTTTAGATTGCTTATATGGTAACCGTTTTTAAGGATGGTATTTTTCAAACTGATTTATGTGGAGTATCACCAAAGGTCTCACTCCTTGATTTTATCACCTCAGCCTCCAGCTGATGTTTTATTCAGTCACAGCTTACCTCCCCCTCAGGCAAACTACTGGCCACTTTCTCAAAACTGGGGGCATTAAGTCCAGGACCCGAGAGAAAGGAAGAATATGGTCCTGGGGCTTAGGGGTGATCTCTAGACAAGCAGCCCAGCCGGGGGGAGCCTATCCGTGTACTGGGGTTTAAGGAAGCAGTTTTGCACCCCATTGAAGACAACTTTATCTTTTAGACAAGCAGTTTTGAGCCTAGACCCTTTGGAGAGAAAGGGCTGTGTCCTGTATGCGTGCATATGGTGGCTGGGGTGGCAGCCCCGTGATGGGCTCTGAGGCCTCTCCCGCACCTGCACCTGCTGTCTTTCAGGAGAGGCACATGATCATGCACAAGCGCACGCACACCGGGGAGAAGCCTTATGCCTGCAGCCACTGCGACAAGACCTTCCGCCAGAAACAGCTCCTCGACATGCACTTCAAACGCTATCATGACCCCAACTTTGTCCCTGCGGCCTTCGTCTGTTCTAAGTGTGGGAAAACCTTTACACGCCGGGTGAGAGTCAGAACTTTACTTCCCTTATCAGGGTTCTTAATATCATGCTTGATCTTCCACTGCAAAGCAGGGCAGTTTTTTCCACTGAGGTTATAAGCGCAGAGATGCCTTATCATTTGGAAAGGGCCACTCGTCCCCACCTCAAGGTTTTCTGTACATGTGTGAACCCTCCTGCTGAAGGGCAGAAGGGCAGGACTCAATATCTGAATAGGTCTTTCTTGGATCTTCTCTTGGGACCATGTTAGATCTGCACAGGACAGGTAGCTGGTCCGATCCTTCTATGTTGTTCTTGCCTGCAGGCTGCTGAGAGGACCCAGCCCCTTCTTTTCTGAAGGACTCTCTTTCCTCCCTCTCTCTCTCTTTCTCTCTCTCTCCCCCCTTTCTCTCCCTCTGTCTCCCTCCCTTCCTTCCTTTCTTCTCTCTCCCTCTTCCAGATGGAGAGACCATTTCCCTTGAATGAGGAGAGCATGTTCAGGATGTGCTTATTAGCACACACTAGAACATTCAGACTCAATATGAATACCCTATATTTTTATTTTTTTAAACTAAAGAGAACTTCTAATATCTGATACCAATTTTTTTAGTAACATGAACGAAGATTTTGTTTCTTCTGTTAGAATACCATGGCAAGACATGCTGACAATTGTGCTGGTCCAGATGGCGTAGAAGGGGAAAATGGAGGGGAAACAAAGAAGAGTAAACGTGGCAGAAAAAGAAAGATGCGTTCCAAAAAAGAAGACTCCTCTGACAGTGGTGAGTAACTTATTTCTTGATTTAGTCACACGTGGTAGATTTTGGTGCCCAATTGCCAGTTTGTTGATACATGGATGTACTAGGATAGAGAGGCCAATCACCCTTCCTTCCCTCCCTCCCTTCCTTCCTCCCTTCCTTCCTTCCTTCCTTCCTTCCTTCCTTCCTTCCTTCCTTCCTTCCTTTAACTTTTAAAGATTATTTATTAGAGAGAGAGAGAATACACAAGCAGGGGGAGTGGGAGAGGAAGAGGAAGAAGCAGAAGCAGGCTTCCTGCTTAGCAGAGAGCCCAATACAAGGCTCAATCCCAGGACTCTGGAATCGTGACCTGAGCCGAAGGCAGCTGCTTAATAACTGAGCCACCCAGGCGCCCCCCTTCCTTCCTTTATAGCCTCTAGTCTCCCTAATGTGCCTTATGTATTTACAGCAGCAATTAGTTTCTAGGACAAGTTTTGTGGGTTTTTTCCTCCTGGTATCCCATTGCTTGATAATACCTTATATGTTACATGTGTTCAGTTAAAGCCAAAGCAAAATCAGTATCTCATCTCCCTTTGCCTCAGATTAATGATATTCTAAGGCCAGCAGAGTTTCCTTTCTGTGTTGGTAACTTTTACATTTAGGAAGCTGGTCTAGATTTGAGCAGTGAATCTAATGGACGTGAAGAAGGTTTCTTAAGCATCTTGACCACTTTCTGGTTTGACTGCCTGTGTCAGCTTAGCCTTGAGATGTGTTGATCAAATCCACAAAGGTCAGCCTTTCTCTTCCTACTTTAATGTCTCTGTTAAATAATATAACCCTTTCCTGTTTTCCTACCATTGATGCTTTTGGGAGTGTTTTTGACTTCTAGTCATGAAATCCAGGCATAAAGCGTGCTTTGAGGTGCTAGACTCATGAAAAGGGAGAGAGAACAAGAGTGTCGGTAACAGAGAGTCATATTCGATTGTACACACTCATTTCATGGTTTTAGGTTCTGTAAATTCTTTGTAAATACTGAAGTGTGTAATTAAAGCCAATAAAATATGGGTTTGAATATTTAAAAAAAATAAATAAAAGTAAAGTAGATGCTTGGGCTACTGGCCAAGTAGTTGAGAAGGCATATCTGTGACTAAAGATGTAAGCTTTTTATAATAAAAGATGTATGTAGAGGGGTTTTGTTTGGGGAATACACTTCCTAGAAGCACCATCAGACGGGAGAAATTCTAGAATGTGCCTTATGTGTTTCTAAGCCTCCTCATTTTATCTTGTATTGCTTGTTAGTAATCATGGGGAGGGATTAAGATTTTTGAAGATTGAAAGCGTTTGAAAACTTCAGTCTCTCCATTGATTTTTATATAAAATTTGCTCGTGAAAGCACTAGGCCTTTTTTTTTTTTTTCTTCAGATTTTATTTATTTATTTGACAGAGAGAGCAAGATCACAAGTAGGCAGAGAGGCAGGTGGGGGGGGTGGGGGGAAGCAGGCTCCCTGCTAAGCAGAGAGCCCTATGTGGGGCTCGGTCCCTGGACCCTGAGATCATGACCTGAGCCGAAGGCAGAGGCTTTAACCCACTGAGCCACCCAGGCGCCCCATGGCCTTTTTATATTTAAATCTGTAACAAGGCCCCTTTTAGTTTTTGTGTTTTTTAATAAAACCTTTTCTGTTAAGAGCTTTTACTTTTTTCTGGGAGAATATTTATCCAGTAAGCCTAAGAGTAATTTATTTTTTTACTGCCTTTTCTAGAAAATCTAATTTAAGCATTCTCTTCATCACTGGATTTTCAGCAAACATGCCTCCTTTAAAGTGTCAGCTTACTTCACTTTTTTTTTTCCTTAAAGATTTATTTATTTATTTGACAGAGCGAGAGATCACAAGTAGACTGGAGGGACAGGGGGACCAGGCTCCCCGCCGAGCAGAGAACCTGATGTGGGGCTTGATCCCAGGACCCTGAGCTGAAGGCAGAGGCTTTAACCCACTGAGCCACCCAAGCACTTCCCTACTTCACTTTTTAAAAGCACACCCTTCTCGTGGGGCGCCTGGGTGGCTCAGTGGATTAAAGCCTCTGCCTTCAGCCCAGATCATGATCTCAGGGTGCTGGGATCTAGCCCTGCATCGGGCTCTCTACTCGGCGTGGAGCCTGCCTCCTCCTCTCTGCCTGCCTCTCTGCCTACTTGTGATCTCTCTCTGTCAAATAAATAAGATCTTTAAAAAAAAAAAAAAGTGAAGTAGGGGCACCTGGGTGGCTCAGTGGTTGGATATCTGCCTTTGACTCAGGTCATGATCCCAAGGTCTTGGGAGAGAGCCCTGCTTCTCCCGCCCCTCCTTCCTGCTCTCGTACACACACACTCTCTCTCGCTTGCTCTCTCTCTCAAATAAATCCTAAAAAAACACACACATAGTATTCTCTACTGAGAATCTTTGTGGGATACCTTTGGCTAAGAAATTAATGAGTCAGGGCGCCTGGGTGGCTTAGTCAGTTGAGTGTCCAACTCTTGTTTTCAGCTCAGGTTGTGATCTCAGCCGGGGTCATGAGATCAAGCCACACATCAGGCTCCATGCTCAGTGGGGAGTCTCCTTGGGATTCTCTCCCTCTCCCTTTGTCCCTCACCTCGCTTACATGCACTCTCTTGCTCACCCTTTAAAATAAATCTTAAGAAAAAAATCACAGACCCCAAGTGCCACCAGAGATCCACAAGTAACCACGAGCTGGAGGATCTCTGTAGGTGCTTTTAGTTGCTGAGCCTCCTGCTGCCACAGATGTTGGCCCTTTGCCTTCTTGGTTATGGTACCACCTTGTTCACTTCTGTGGTTCCTCTCCCAGTAAGGTCGGCCTCACTCCCTAATTATGCATCGCCAGGGTATTTTTTAGCAGAAGACTTCACTGGTGTTTGCTCATAGATGCTACAACTCCTTCTTTTGTCTTCTACGTTGCTGTCTTGTAGAACATAGTTTGGTTCTGGGCCTTGTACCTAGTGTCTTTTTATCCACCCAGAAAGTCTGGATTTCCATCCCACTACTGACCAAGGCCACAGAGTCACATTTGTCCTCTCCCAGAAGTTTTGCCTGTTGGCCGTTTGCAGAGATTGGCCAGCAGAATCTATTGCTATTTTCAAGGAGTTTTGCCAAAATCTCTCCAAGCCAATAAGCATTTGACCCTATTAACCTTCTTTGTGCGATTTTTTCCCCCCAATTCTGACCAAATTTGGTTTTCTAGGCTTTGGGCCAATGTAGGCAGTGGGGGGCTTGAATAAGCTCTACAGGGAAGCATTTCATCTCGTTCTTGACACGCTGCCACATACCAGTGTGTTCCCCACATTTTCACACTTAGGATTTGACAAATAAAGCATTTTGTCCTGAAGATGAGGCGTTTACTCCTAGATGTCTAAGTGTCAGTGTCTGCTCCTAGAGAAAGACGGTATAACCTGTACTTCTCAGAGGCAGGCGGGGAGGGTACTTCATGTGCTGAGGCAACGGGCTGGGGCAGCAGCAGTTCTGCCTGCTGTAGTTTAGCTGTGCCTTCCAAATCACTTAGCTTCTCACTTTTTCTATTAAATGAGGGTAGCTCCTCTTTTTATTAAATGAAGTAATGAAGCCAAAACGGAATAATGGAGAATGTTAGAACTGTGACACGGTACAAGCGAGCTGTGTTTGTGTAGTGGCGTCTTAAGTTTCAGAGCGTGAGGATCTGCATTACAGCCCAATCTTGTTGATCTTCAAATCACTAGTAAGTAGGGTGGGAGTGCTTTGGAGATTATATAAGGAAACCGAGGTTCACTGTGGTCTTTGTCCCAGGTCACACACCTACTAAGGGATTCAGGGCTCCTGGTCAATATTCTTTATACAGTATTCCTCTCTCCTTTTTTGTGATGATGGCATCAGGGAGAAAATTAGGGAGTTAAGAATGACCCATTGAATCTGCCATAGCTGAGAATTAAATTAAAAAACTTGGCCTTAGGGCACCTAAGTTGGCTAAGCAACTGCCTTCTGCTCAGGTCATGATCCTGGAATCCCGGGATCAAGTCCCACTTTGAGCTCCCAGCTCCACCGGGAGTCTGCTGCTCCCTCTGACCTTCTCCCCTCTTCTCATGCTCTCTCTCATTCTCTTTCTCTCAAATAAAATCTTTATTTTTTTTTTAATTTTTTTAAATTTTATTTATTTATTTGACAGAGAGAGAAAGAGAGATCACAAGTAGGCAGAGAGGCAGGCAGAGAGAGAGGGGGAAGCAGGCTCCCCACTGAGCAGAGAGCCTGATGCGGCGCTCGATCCCAGGACCCTGAGATCACGACCTGAGCCGAAGGCAGAGGCTTTAACCCACTGAGCCACCCAGCTGCCCCTAAATAAAATCTTTAAAAACAAAAAACAAAAACTTGGCCTTAAAAAAGCCATCAAGGGGTGCCTGAGTGACTCAGTCGGTTTAGTGTCTGACTCTTGATTTTGGCTCAAGTCATGATTTCAGGGTCATGAGTTTGGGCCCCATCAGAGTCTGCTTAAGGATTCTGTCTCCCTCCCCCTCTGCTCCCTCCCACTGTCTGTCTGTCTGTCTCTCTCTCTCTGAAAAGAAATCTTTTTTAAAAACCATCAGTCATAGTCCCAGAGCTCCTCTTGTTGCTTATCCTAGTAATAGGACTTCACAGTTTCATAGGAATTTGTCACGTGTGCAGACACACACACACACACACACACACACACACACACACACACACACCCTCTCTTCTGCCTACTTTAGAGACGAGCAAGAGCACATTTTCAAGGGTCCATCTCAGGCTTAGTACCCTGCTTTATCCTTACATAATAGAGGAAATAAATGTTTTCAACTTAAACATTATGATATTGTTATATATCTGGCATGTGATCGAATTGCCTCTGAAGAATTTGAAATAATATTCTGATGTCTAAAGCTAAAAGAAAAAAGTAATATCTAATCCACATAAAGTAGGAATAGTAGTCGTCAAGTTGATTTGTGTATTAATGCTAGCACGGTACCAGTTTATTTTGTCAATGTTGATAGCAAAAATTCTAGCAAAAACATTTTTAAATGGGGGGCACCTGGGTGGTTCAGTGGGTTAAAAGTGTCTGCCTTCAGCTCAGGTCATGATCTCGAGGTCCTGGGATCGAGCCCCAAATTGGGCTCTCTGCTTAGCGGGGAGCTTGCTTCCCCTCTCTCTCTGCCTGCCTCTCTGCCTCCTTGTGATCTCTCTCTCTGCCAAATAAATAAATAGAATCTTTAAAAAAATTTTTTTAAATGGACTTTTATTGATGAAAATAAATATGTGACTAGACTTAACAGAGTATGTGATTTTTTGTGTCATATTTTTCTTCTGCCATACTTCTCCCTGCCCCCCACTCCCCACCTGTTCTTCCTGATTTCATGAGAAGAAAATGCTGAGCCAGACCTGGATGACAATGAGGATGAGGAGGAACCTGCTGTGGAGATCGAACCCGAGCCAGAGCCTCAGCCTGTGACCCCAGCCCCACCACCTGCCAAAAAGCGGAGAGGACGCCCCCCTGGCAGAACCAACCAGCCCAAACAAACCCAGCGTAAGTTACTTGTCTCCACTTAGTAGGCTGGAGGCTGGCATCCGCTCCCAGCATGTGGAGGATCCAGACGCGTCCTTGTTTTGGAGGATGATGGGAGCTAAGCCATGAGAACAAGTTAAGGTCACACCAGGAACAAACCGTCAGGAAGTGATTGTTTAGTTTTTACTGGGAAACACATGAGGAAGACCCTAGAAACCTGTTATGCTTCAGTGGGAAGTCCAGAGTAAAAGTGGTACTCGTGTTCCACAAGCTTGGTGGGTACTTCTGACGTGGGAGAGTTCTGCGAAACAAAGTCCCACTCAGCTGGCAGAATTGATATGGTAATGAATGTAAAAGAGCCAGATTTTATTTTTTTAAGATTTATTTATTTGTTTGTTTGTTTGTTTATTTATTTATTTATGAATGAATGAGAGAGAAAGCGAGAGAGAGCATGAGAGGGGAGAAGGTCAGAAGGAGAAGCAGACTCCCCGTGGAGCCGGGAGCCCGATGTGGGACTGGATCCCGGGACTCCAGGATCATGACCTGAGCCGAAGGCAGTTGCTCAACCAACTGAGCCACCCAGGCGCCCCAAAGAGCCAGATTTTAAAGGATGAAGGATAGAGCAATTTTTGTGCTGAGATTGTTCTTCCTAAGAAATCTAGGCCTGTGGATTCAAGTGTTGGCCTTCTGATTTAGGAGAGGACACAGCGGAGGTGTTCACCCTGTACCTCACACCACAAATGGCAGTGGGCAGCGGTCCTGTCCTGGACACAGCCCTTGTGACAGCAGACTCTGGGAGACCGGAGTCTGTTCTGTTCTCTGTTGCTGTGGATACCCCAAAGGCTGACAGGCAGGGTTTTTGGGTTTTTTTAACAAATGCAAGACTTAGTCTGTTGTTTGTTAATTTTTTTAATGTACTCCCCGAGCCCCATGTGTAGATGGCGGTTTGGGGTGGGCGCGGGGGTTGACTCTAGACCCTGGGAGCCATTTTGCCTCCACACCCTGAGGAAAAACACTGGTGGAGGGCCCTGGGTGTGGGAGACCTGAGGATCGGAACTGGATGCTGCTGTCGGTGGTGACCTCTGGAGCGGCCCTGCGTCACAGGCATTAGTCACGTGCTGCCTGCATCTTGCCTGTCTCATACTAGTGCAGAGCCTCGCTTTCCGACCTGAAGGGAAACAAAGGCCTTTAGTATGAAATTTGGGAGGCGTATGAACATGAATGTCAGCATTTTCTTCGATAGTCAAAGAGTATTGGGGCTTTACGAATGGCCATATTTTAGGTCATTAAGTCTTTTTTTTTTTTTTTTTATGACTTTCCCTGTATCCTTGCTAAGGCTTTCCTGCATTGCTGACATCCATTTAGTGTCAAGTCTGACAGGACGCTTGCAGTGCTCAGGGGCTTTAATGGAGCGTTTGTTTTGTTCATGCTCTTTCTTGCCAGCAACAGCCATCATCCAAGTGGAAGACCAGAATACAGGTGCAATTGAGAACATTATAGTTGAAGTCAAAAAAGAGCCAGACGCGGAGCCCGTGGAGGGGGAGGAAGAGGAGGCCCAGCCAGCCACCACAGACGCCCCCAACGGAGACCTCACGCCTGAGATGATCCTCAGCATGATGGACCGGTGATGGCGGGGCCGTGCTCCTCGCCAGGACTGCTCTGGGCTGTGTTTCAACGGCCTGCATCTTAATTTTTCTCCCTTCTTTCTTCTTTTGGCTTTGGGAAAAGCATCATTTTACACCATTTTACCAAACATACTGAGAACTAAAACTTCAAGGATGATGTTAGAAAAATGTGATTTTACTAGAACTTGCTGTTTGATGTTAGCAAATCATGGAATGTTCTGAGTCCCTGAGGGTTTACTGTGGAGTGCTGAGGACAGTGTTGATGCCTAACTGGTTTTCTTAGATGGAAACAGAGACATTGAACCCTCTCTCTCGCTATGGTAAACCACTTCAGAATGGCCACCGGGTTTCCCAGAGTTCTAGGTCTTCTTCCCAGGAGAGTTTTTAATTGTAAATGCAGACTTGGGAAGGACTTACACTTTTAAACTGGTTTTTGCTTCTGCTTCTTCCTGACTCCCTTTGCTCGGAGTCAGCTGCACACCAGTAGTACGGCATGCTGCGGTCGGTGTCTGAAGGCTTGCCTCTTTCTCGGCAACGTCTCTGGTATGGTCAAGCTTGTAAATAACTTTTTTTACATTTTAATCTTTTCCATTAATTAAGAGATTGAAAAGAAGTGCAGTGTAAGGAAACCCAGCATTTTAATTACTTGCAAATTAAGTTACCACAGACTCTGTCGTGTGTAAAGGTTGACAAGGAATTGGATCACAATCATGTAGCAGAACGGCACCGAGACTGCTGCCCGCTAGTGACGGACGCCCACACGGAAGATCGCGATTGCCAGCCCGTGGAGCCAGCATTTGAACCTTGTACAATTAACTTTCAGTTATGATTTCCCATCTACATTTTCTTTGTTTGTAGCTGAATTTTATGTTTTATAACTCCTCTGTTCAAGCAGAAGGGTGATTATGAGTGGGTCACAGCAGCCCTTGAAAGCTGGGCCAGAAAATTTCACTAGGTCAGTAATTTAAACTTGGGATCTGCAAAACAAAATAATAATAATGTGAAACAAAAACAACTAAAAAGTGATTCTTGCACATGAACTGTCACACGTTTGAAATGTGTTTTTTAGAGAGCCTCAGTCTTGCTGATTTCAAACACTTTTTTCTTCTGTGTATTGCTTTTAAAAGAGCCATCAGTTAGCTATCAGACTCTAGGTTGATGCATTTTGTACTTAGCTGTACTGTGTGATATTTTTCATTATTTTAGGACGCCAACATGAGACCTGTAATAAAATATGTAATGGGGTTGAAAGCTGGGGAGGAGGATCTACTGCTGTACAGCTAATAAATCATAACGGATTAACACGTGCTCCAGACACTTCGTCACGTGTGCTCTCTGCCTCCCGGGGGCCCTGCGCTTCCGCACGCATAGCCTCGGTGGGTGCAGGCCTGGTCGCCTGTTCAGAGGCGAACTCTGTTCCCAGGATGGCCATTTCCTCTCTGGCACTTCCAAGATGATCTTGGCAAGTGGTGGGATTAGTGAGTGAATCCCACCACAGGCTTTAACTCCCCAAAGATGTGTGTGAGTAGCCAGATACGGAGGGAAAGCCGCCAGCCTCCATGATCCACCTTGGGGGTGGGTCCCTGCAGCAGAGGGGTGACCACAGAGTTTAGAGAAGAAGGGGTCTCATGGGAAGTTCTGTCCTCTGGATCTCAGCTCGCTGAGGGCTGAGATCAATACCTTGAGTTCTGCCAAGTGCGGGACAGCAGAAGCTGGGCACAGTTGCCCTAGAGAAAGTCGTTTGGGGGGGGAGACCGGTAAGAGTCAGTCACCTGGCTGCAGGGAGATTCCTAGATAGCATAGCTTGCGAGCACTGTGGGAGGCATGATGGAAAGGGAGTTGCAATAGGAAGTTGATGCGTTAGTGAAATATCTTGCTGCTGCTGGCCATTTCTGGGTAGATAGCTTTGGCAAACCTATTTTAGGTAAAAGCTTCAGCCACTAATTCTAGGGTTTTTTAACCAGAATTCTAAATTAGTGGTTTTCAGTGAGAAGTAACAAAAGAGGTATGTGTGACCTTTGGCTGTTTGTACTTGCCACATAGTCCCGTCTCCCAGGAAAACGGGTCTGAGGCCTTGAGACTCAGAACCTGGCCCGCAGCTCCTTGGACCCAGTGTTAGTGGCCCCAGGCTGTCGGTGTGAGGTTCTTGTCTCAGGCATGGGCCAGCCCCTACGGGGGCCACAGTACCCCATCAGCGTTTCAGTGGCCATGTAATTTTCTAAATTTTTTGGTGTTTATAATAGACTTTGCAGAACAGTGTGATCTCTACAGCATAGCGTTTTATCTCTCATTATATATATGCAACTTGTTTGAAAGTTTAAAAGATCAGTTTTGGATGGAGAGGGCAAGGAAAGACATTCTTTTTTTTTTTTTTAATTTTTTTTTCAACAGGGTCTTCTTTCCCCGCTAAGACATTCTGATGGAGTAGAAACTTAGGAGGGATCCCCCTTTGCATAGCCCATGATGCACCCTGTGTGACTCCATTATATATAAAGCCTATTTAAAATATAGGTTATGTATATAAGCATTAAAGTAGAGAGGCCACTTGTCACTCCGCACCAGAGAACTTCGGATGGGGTGGTGTCCTGCCCCGTCTGCTGTTCCGCAGGTCACCGCGCGCAGGTACCGCAAACACTGTCTTCCCACACCTGGGCCGGCCCCACCCTGCCCCCCGCCGCGCAGCCCCGCCCACGCCGAGCCCGGCTGCCGCCTGCGGCCGGGGTCCAGCCTTCGGAAAACAGCTGCGGGACCCTTGTGGCGGCGCGGCCCCTCCTCCCGCGCTGCTGCGGCAGGCGGGGCTTAGGCCTGCCGCCGCCTCTTAGGCCTCGGGAGCGCTTCCCGAGCGCCCACGGGGGAGCTGAAGGCTTCTGCCCTCGCACTCCGTCGCTCGGCATGGTAGGAGCCGGGTCCCGCGTGTTCTCTCGGGCTCCGACGCGCTGCCCGGGCCTCCCCGCCGACTGGGGTTTGCTCTCCGCGGACAGGGCACATGCCCGCTGTGTGTTGCTCGCCTCCAGAGTCGCTCTGGCAGTGCTTGTCTCTTGTATTTCCCCCTCGGAATCAATCATTCTCAACAGGAAACCCCTGGCGACGGGGGTTTTCTCGCGGTCGGCCGTGCGGCCCTGGGGTTGCCGAGGCAGGCGTGGCCGGTGTGAGTATTCCCCGAGGGCCAGGCACTGCTGTGAGCACTTAGGCAGCATTTCATATTCTTACGGCAACACTTAGAGGTAAGTTCATAGCTCCAGCTCACGAAACGGGAACTGGAAGCCCCACGACGCTAAGTAATTTCTTGAGTGCGGAACACCTGGTCAGAGGTGGGTCGGGCCGCGCGGTCAGGGAGGCCGCAGTCCGCCCGCTTGGCCTGCTGAGTGCAAGAGACCTACTGAGTCTTCGTCCCAAAAGCAGCTTGTGGGTGCTCTATGCTCTTAGAAGGAGTCCTAAATCTTAACCCAAACTTCTTTCAAGCTAGGAGACATCAGAGAAGGACTGGTGCCTGTTTGCGGAAACACCTTCTCTAGCTGAGGCCTCCCATCCGCCCCAGGCAGCCCTCAGCTGACTGATCACCTCACTGGAGGATGTTCCCACTTCTCTCCACGCCCTGAGGTGGAGAGGGGTGGCTGGATGGGAAGGAAGCCAAGGGTCCCTGCTCATCTCTCATCTACTCTCAAGGTTATTTTACCCCTGCCCGGCTCAGCTGTGGGCAGGGCAGTGGGCTGTTCCTAGTGGAGTTTGGTTGGGTGGTAGTGGAAGAAAAAGAAATAATTCTTCTCCGGTGAACCCTCCAGATTCTAGGTCCCTGGTCTTTTCTAGGGCAGCATGCTTCTGGGTAGCAGGACCCTATCCCATGACCTCCTGACCCTCCCAGCCAGCAGAGGTGAGGTCTCCTGGAGGGGAGGGTGTAGACACACGGAGGCCCCCGATGTTCCTTGCCTTTGCTCACCCTTCCCTGAAGCCCTTGGGTTTCAGGCCTTAGCCCAAGGCTGCTCCCTGAGGGTACTTCCCCACTTCCAGCCTGCATCCAGCCTGAATCTGATGAAAGCTGAGGACCCTGCACTGCAGAGAAGGGCACCGGAGCCCATCTGGCATTTTTTTCTGCCGTTTCAAAAGTTGGTGGATTTCTGGAACGCCTGGCTGGCTCAGTTGGTAGAACATGCGACTCTTCATCTCTGGCGCATGAGTTCGAGCCCCTATAGAGATTAAAAAAAAATTGGTGGTTTTCTGAGGGGGTTACAGACTCCAGGTTAGGAGCATTCAATTAGGCCCTTCAGGTTAGGACCCGGGTGTTGGGAGAGATTCTGGGAGAGATCCAACTCGTTGCTGAATAGACGCCCCTCCCGGCCGGCCCCCCGCCCACCTCCCCAGCTGGGTTTTGGAGTGGTCGAAAGCGGGTGGGTCGCAGGGATCCCCGAGCGGGCAGCGCCCCCTGGTGCTCCCGGCAGGGACTGCGGCGTGGGGTGGAAGGGGGCTAGGAACCGTAAGGGGCGCGTGCCGCAGGCGTGACCCTCCCGGCCACCCAACTCCTGCCCCGTGTCTGCCCTGCCAGAGTAGCTCCTGCGCGACAGGGCGGGCGGACAGCTGGGAGTCTAACCCCCGCTTACGTCTCCTGGCCCGCGGAGGCTGGGGCGGGGAGGAGCCGGGCTGGGGGCCGCCTGGCAGGAAGCAGCGCGTACCTTCCGCTGCAGGAGGAGCAGGTGGCTGCAGTGCGGGCCAGGGCCCCCAGGCTTCCTGTGTGCGCGCCCGCCCGCAACTGTTTCTCGTTGGAGTTCCTTGGGCCACCCGGCGGCCCCGCCCGGCCCCATGGCCCAGACCCCCGACGGCATATCGTGTGAGCTGAGAGGTAAGCGGTCCTTCCCGCCTACTTGGCTCCAAAGCCAGAGCACACCCAGCGTCCGGGGGCAGCCACAGGCAGTCCTGTCTGCATCTCCGAAGAGCTTGGCACCCCCACATCCACTCCTTCCTTGCTGGCCCATAGATGAGTCCAGGCCACAGGCCTGGTACAGACCATGGGCATGAGTTGGCCTCCGCCGGAGGACCCAATCATCCAGCGGGCTGCCATTCCACAGGCGAGATCACCAGGTTCCTGTGGCCCAAGGAGGCCGAGCTGCTGCTGAAAACCTGGCTACCAGAGCGGGAGGGTGCTGAGCAAGGTCATGTCCTGGTATGGCAGGGGGCCGAGCCCGGGAGGGCCACTGGGGCCCAGGCAAAAAGACCCTCTTGGTCTGCCCTGGGCATCAGACACTGTCTCCCCCCAGGCATTGCTACGCTGGAGAGCCTACCTGCTCCACACCTGCCTCCCCCTGAAGGTGAGTGCCAGGGACCGACTGTCACCCCCACCTTGCCCTCCAGCAGCTTCCTTGGTGAGGGTTGCGCCGTTCCAAGTTGTCTGTGTTGTCCTGTGGGCTTTGCCCTTCCCACAGCACTGGGCCCTGTAGCGGGCGGGGCTGGTTCGGAGCTCCCAGAGGACTGGGATCCCAGGAGCGTGGGGCTAGGGCCTTGGTTCCAGCTGATTCCAGCTCTCCACAGGTGGACTGCACATTCAGCTACCTGGAGGTCCAGGCCATGGCGCTGCAGGAGAAGCCCCCTCAGGTGAGACAGCAAGTACCTCACCCCCATGGCCCGCAGCCTGGTTTTTGCCTCCCCAGCCCCCACACAGAGAGCCCAACCCAGCTGCCATCCCTCCCCAGGTGACTTTTGAGCTAGACTCCCTGCCTGATCTGGTCCTGGAGTTTCCGGGTGTGGCCGCTCTGGAACAGCTGACCCAGCACATCGCCACAGCCATCAAGAGGGTCTTCCCTCGCTCCAGCCTTGGGTGAGGCCCAGCAGCTACGAGGGACCAGCAAAAAAGGAGGGCAGCAGCGGTGTGCTTGGGATGACATGAGTGGGTTGCCTCCCATCTCAAGGGTTACAGGTCGCTTGTCCCCTTCTCCCCCCACCCCAGGAAGCTATTCCGGATGCCCACATCCCCTTCCATGCTGGCTCCGCTGGAGAGAAGCAGCCCCTCTGAGGACACGGCGCCCAGCAGCCCCTGTGGTGAGGGCCAAGAAAAGGCCACCCAGGGCTTCCAGCCTACCCCCATTCTACAGCCCCAGACCCCTGAATTGGGGGTCTCCCGCACTAAAGAGTCACTCCAAGTACAGCCACCACCTGGCTCGGGTCTGACCTTCCTCCTCCTCTGTCCTTCTGTCTCTCTCCTCCTTACCCCGTTATACCCCTGGCACCTTCCCCAGGTGGCTTCTCGGAGACGTATGAGGCTCTGTGTGACTACAATGGCTTCCCTTTCCGAGAGGAGATTCAGTGGGTGAGAGCAGGGCCCTCCTTGGGGGGCTCTGGAGTCATCTGATCCCCCATGTGCTTCGAGTCCCCTTCCCCCTTTGACCCCAAGCCAGTGGGAGACATCTTCTTCCTATCCAGGATGTGGACACCATCTACCATCGCCAGGGCTGCCGCCACTTCAGCCTGTGTGACTTCAGCCATCTGGGCAGTCGGTCTGTGGCCTGCCAGTGGTGGGAAGGGAGGGAGATCCCATGACTCACATTCCTGAGCCGTGGCCTCTCCATGGAGGGGGATGTTGGGCCGAGGACCTGGCTGGAGGGCCCTGAACTCTGCCCCTGCCCCTTCTTCCACCCAGGGACCTGGCCTTGAGTGTGGCTGCCCTGTCCTACAACCTGTGGTTCCAGTGCCTCTCCTGTGTGGACATGAAGCTGGTGAGAGTATGGGGGAGGGGAGGGGCCCAGGGTGCAGGGCCCAGGTTGCAGCTCACTGAACCCCCACTCTGGTTCTCAGAGCCTTGAGGTCTCAGAGCAGATTCTGCACATGATGAGTCAGTCGTCTCACCTGGAGGAGCTAGTGCTAGAGAACTGTGGCCTGAGGGGGTAAGGGGGACAGGGTAGGGCCAGGGGACAGGAATCTGGGAGCTCGGGATGGGGAGGCTTGTGGCCTGGGGAGGAGATGGGAATCCAGGGTCAGAGTCTCATGCCTGGAGTCTGGTCCCCAGAGACTTTGTCCGGCGACTGGCCCAGGCACTGGCAGGGCACTCGAGTTCTGCCCTCCGGGAGCTTAGCCTCACGGGGAACCTGCTGGATGACCGAGGTACGGCTGAACCTAGGGAAGCCCAGGGGGCGGGTGCTGGAGGAGGTGAGAGCCACACAGCTGCCCCCATTCCCTAGGCATGACTGCTCTCAGCAGGCACCTAGAGCATCGACCTGGAGCCCTAAGGAGACTCAGCCTAGCGCAGACCGGGTTGACGCCTCGAGGTAGGTGGGGTAGGCAGGGGGCGGGGTGGGGGGCGTCTCCCTGAGTGCTGAGCCACTCCCTCCTCCGCCACCAGGAATGAGGTCTCTGGGCCGGGCAGTAGCTTCCAATGTGGCCTTTGACACTGCCCTGACCCACCTGGACCTTTCTGGGAACCCTGGGGCACTGGGGGCCTCGGAGGACAATGGGGTGAGTGCTTGTCTTTAGAGGCAGTGATTGGGGGCAGTGGGATGTCAGGGAGCTCTTGGTGAGGTGATCCCTGACTCCCTCCCTCCGCCAACCTCCCATCAGGGCCTCTATAGTTTCCTGAGCCGTCCTAATGTTCTGACGTTCCTGAATCTCGCGGGCACCGACACCGCCCTGGACACTGTGAGAGGGTGGTCTGTGGGGGGATGATCCGTAGGGCCGGGGGCCGAGCCCGAGGCCTGAGGGTAGACCGGGGTTTTCGGGGGCGGGGGCGGTCTGGGTCCTCCGTCGGTGTAGCCCACACCCTCCTCCCGCAGCTTTTCGCAGCCTTGGCCCGCGGCTGCTGCACCAGCCTCAGCCACCTGGACGCCTCGAGGAACGTCTTCTCCCGCACGTAAGGGGGGCGGGTCCGGGCGGGGGGCGGGGGGAGACTCCAGGAGCCGCCCCCCTGCGCCCGGAAGCCCACTCCTCCCGCTCGCCCACCCCAGGAAGTCCCGCGCTGCTCCCGCCGCGCTGCAACTCTTCCTTAGCCGCGCGCGGACGCTTCGGCACCTGGGCCTGGCGGGCTGCAAGCTGCCGCCCGACGCGCTCAGGTCAGTGTCGCTGCCCACGGCTGCGCCCCCACGGCTACGTGTGCGGCCACCACCCTGGCCGGGCCCCCAGAGCTTCACCCCGCTCCTAACGCCCCCATGATCTCCCGGTGTCCCGGCCCTTTACTCTTGGTATTCGTTCGCGCCCTGAGGCCCCCTTCCCCAGCTCCCGCCACCCCCTGTGACATCCCCTCCCAGGGCCCTTTTGGAAGGCCTCGCGCTCAACACGCACACGGGCGACCTGCACCTGGACCTCAGCGCTTGTGAGGTGAGCGCCGGGCCCGAGACGTGAGCCGGCAGTGGGCCCAGGCGCGGAAGGGGGCTGCGAGGCGGGAGCGCCGGCCATCGGGCGCCTAAGCCTCCGCACCTGTGGCCCAATGGTCTGAACGTGCCGCACGTTCCACCTACAGCTGCGCTCCGCGGGCGCTCAGGTGATACAGGACTTAGTGTGTGATGCTGGCGCAGTGAGCTCCCTGGATCTGGCGGATAATGGTGAGGCTGCCCCGAAACCCACCCTCCCCCAACTGCCCACCCAGTTCTCACCCCATCCCCACCCCTTCAGCCTCTCCTGATGTGTGACCCAAGCCACCCCTAGGTTTCGGCTCAGACATGGTGACTCTGGTGCTGGCCATCGGGAGGAGTCGGTCACTAAGACATGTGGCACTTGGAAGGAACTTCAACGTCCGGTGCAAGTGAGCCCCTATCCCGTTCCCTCCCGGACCTCTCAGCACGCCACCCCCCACCACCTACCCATGGCCTTCCAAACCGCGGCCCCTGCCCCACAGGGAGACCCTGGACGACGTCCTGCACCGGATTGTCCAGCTCATGCAGGATGATGACTGTGTGAGTTCTTGGGACCATGCAACGGACAGACCCCTGTGATTCCTGCTCTTTGAGACTCTGTAACTTGTCCTTCTTGCTGACCGCCGATTTCAAACCCGAATCGCACTTTTAAAATATTTTTTATTTTTTATTCCAGCCCCTGCAGTCTCTGTCCGTGGCCGAGTCGCGGCTGAAGCTGGCTTCTGGCGTCCTGCTCCGGGCCCTGTGTACCAATCCCAACCTGACAGCGTTGGATATCAGCGGCAACGCCATGGGGGACACCGGCGCCAAAATGCTGGCCAAGGCACTTCGGGTCAACACAAGGCTCCGGTGGGCGGGGTCAGAGGGGGAGGCGTGGACTAAGGGGCGGGGCTGAACGGGGAGGGGCAAATGCTGGGGACTGGGGCACGAGGTGAATGGACAAGCCAGCGGGATTGGGTCGACCCTTGTGGAGCTCCGCCCTTGACTGAAGCCCGGCCTGGCCCAGGTCTGTGGTCTGGGACAGGAATCACACGTCTGCTTTGGGGTTATTGGACGTGGCAGAGGCCCTGGAGCAGAACCGCAGCCTAAAGGCCATGCCTCTGCCGTTGAACGACGTGGCCCAGGCACATCGCAGCCGCCCGGAACTGACCGCACGTGCAGTGCATCAGGTTGGGTTTCTCACTCCTCCCCGGCCCTGTTCTGTGCTTTGGCCCCGCCTCCCACCACTTCTCAATATCCCTTTTGCCCAGATCCAAGCCTGTCTTTTGAGGAATAACCGTGCGGACCATGCCTCTTCTGACCGCACCTCCCGTCTGCCGCCACCTGGTCTGGTCTCAGGCCCCTCGGAGCAGGTTAGTGTCCTATCCCTCAGCCTTGAGTAGGAAGATAGGGAATGGGAAGAACTGTGGCTTCTGGAATCCTCCATGAGTTTGAGCCTCTTTCTTGGGGCTAGAGTGCCTGCATTTGCTCTCCAGGGTAAGTCCCTCTTCTTGGTAGGTCCCCCAAATAACACCCCTGGATGCCTTTTTAAAGCATTTAAATACTCTCCTGTTCAAGATGGGAGGTATTTAAAAATCCTCCCTTAATTTCCCCCCAATCCCCAGCTGCTTGTAGCCCGATCTGTGACTTCCCTTTCATAGGACTCTCCTCTCCACCGACCTCTGCTGGGCCAAACCCAGCAACCCTTTTTCTGGCCTCATCTCCCTCCACTCCCTTGCCTTTGTGAGATGTTCCCACCTATCTATTCCCAAATCCCACTTCTTTCTCAGGCTTTAAAGCTGAGGCGTCTTGACCCACACATCCTGCGGGGGCTTCACAGTCTATACACCTTCAGGCGACCTCCTCACCTCCCACACACTCTGCTCTCTACCCTAGAACCCATTCTCTCTGGTGCTCACACACACCAAGTGTTGTGGCCAGAAGTTTGGGCCTGGTCTCTCCTGGCCACATTAGAACCCCCACAGGCCTCTTTGATCCTATCTCTGCTAACTCGCAAACACACTGCTCACTCCCACCCCAAATGTCTCTTGCTTCTCTGGTTCTTAGTCTGTGGCTCCTCACTCCTGTTTCTGCCCACCCTACTCTGTCCTCTATGTGGCTGGTGAGCAGACTGAGCTTCTAAAACATAGAAAAGACTAACAGCTCCTTTTTTTCCTATTCTGGACAGTAAAATGATCCAAAGGGGACACTGCCTGCCCTTCTTGAACAGATAGGGTTCCTGAGGGCTGGCCTGATAGTATTGGCTTCATGACCTCAGCAACCCTGTTGGAGACCCTGGGAGGCTGGAGGGAGCTCGGATGGCACTGATTCTTGATGCGCACCTCCTCCCCCTCCCCAGGAAGTGAATGAACTGTGTCAGTCAGTACAGGAACATGTGGAGCTACTGGGCTGTGGGGCTGGGCCTCAGGGTGAAGCTGCTGTGCACCAGGCGGAGGATGCCATCCAAAATGCCAACTTCTCTCTCAGTGTGAGCACCCCTTTCCCACCACTGCTGCAAGGACCCTTCCCCTCTTAATCGGCCGTCAACTTAAAACTCCTCTTGTTTGGCCTCCAGATTCTCCCAATTCTGTATGAGGCTGGGAGCTCCCCAAGTCATCAGTGGCAGCTGCGGCAGAAGCTAGAGGGCCTCCTAGGACAGGTGGGTGAGGTCTGCCGCAAGGATATTCAGGTAAGACGGTACCCTTGCCCCAGCCCCAGGTCCATATACAGGCTTAACCCCTACCTCATAGGTTTGACTGTGATATCCTTTGTGGCAATGTTCTGTGGGATTTGGAGCCTCAGGCCAATCTTCATGCTCTGGTCTTTGCCCAGGACTTCACTCAGGCCACACTGGACACAACAAGGAGTCTCTGCCCACAGATGCTGCAGGGACCCAAGTGGAGGGAGCAGCTAGAGGGGGTTCTCGTGGGCTCAAGGGGCCTCCCAGAGCTGCTTCCAGAGCACCTGCTGCAAGATGCCTTCACTCGGCTCAGGTAGACTGGATGGGCCTGGGCTGGACTGGACTGAACAGGACTGGGCAGAGATAGTCCACTAATCCTCGCTCGCTCTTGCTCTTAGGGATATGCGGCTGTCAGTTACAGGGACCTTGGCAGAGAGCATTGTGGCTCAGGCTCTGGAGGGGCTGAATGCAGCCCGGGATCGGCTGGTGAGGAATTGTGCATGTGCATGCATGTGTGCGTGCGCGCGCGCACGCACACACACACACACACACACACACACACACACACAGATACAGTGACCTGGCCACTGCCTTGCAGGGGTTCTATAATGTTTTTTGGGGTCATACAGCCAAGGGTATTTCAGGGTCTCTTTAGGACTGATGGGGTTATGGCTGAGGCCCAGCTGCCCATCTTTGGGGTCCCTGGTATTGCAGGTGGAGAGTCTGGCACAACAGGCAACAGTAGCAATGCCTCTTGCCATACCAGCACTGGATGGAGGTGAGCCCAGCCCCCTTGGGCCTGGGGAATTGGAAGGTCTTTTCTTCCCTGAGGAGGTGAAGGAAAAGGAGGAGGATGAAGAGGAGCAGAAGGTATGTGGTCCCAGAACTCTGGACCTAGAACTCTTGGATCTTCCCATTTTGTTATGTGTGGAAGGCTGAGGCAGCTCCCCTGTGTCCCAGGCTGAGTTTCTGTCCTCCCCACAGAAATGGCCTGAGTGCAGCCACTGTCTTCATCTGGTTCCCCCAAATCACAGTAAGTCAGGGTCTGGTGGGGAAAGGGAGTTAACCAGGCTGGGCTGAAAGTTCTCTGTTAGATCTGGGGCCCTGGACGTGTGGACACATTCCTTCGGTCTTGTGCTAGGAACTCCCTCACCCTTGAGCCAGCCCAGGCCCTCCGTGCAAATTGCAGGTTGGAGTCTACTACGGTCAGCATGAAGCAGGACATGAGCAGACCAGGATCTGAACATTGTCTCCATTCGCCTCCCCCGCCTTTTTCTGCCTTTTTCTACCCCCAGGATGCGCATGCTTGGCGGCCGCGCAGAACCGCGCCGCTCGGGGCCGCGCTCAGCACCGCGGACAGCGGCGGGGGAGGGGAGGGGGGGCGGGCGGCGTAGCCGGCCCCTCCCCGCGCCCTGGGCGGGTCCCCCGCCGCCCAAGCTCCGCTGCCACCACCTCCCCGGGTTCGCTGCTCGGTACTCTTCTGGTGCTCTCCCCTTAGGTGCTGCTGAGGAACCAGAGCCCGAGCTGGCGGCTCCGGGGGAAGATGCGGAGCCGCAGGCGGGGCCTTCTGCGCGTGGCTCTCCGAGCCCCGCCACCCCCGGACCCCAGGCCGGCCTACTGCCTCGCATGGACCTGCCACCCGCTGGACAACCCCTGCGCCATCCGACCCGGGCCCGGCCGCGGCCGCGGCGCCAGCACCACCACCGGCCGCCACCGGGGGGCCCCCAGGTGAGCGCCCTTCCCCCCACTCTAGAGCTTAGTGGAATTGGGGGGGGGGATCATGGGTGGCTTTTCTGCTTCTCAGGAGTGATGGCGGCTAGGGAGGTGGGTTTTAGGAGCCCAATACCACCTGGTCATAATGCTGTATCTTGGCTTCTTGGCCACCCTTTTCTCAGGCCGTTCCCACACAGAGTCCTGAGTGTGTGGATTTCGTTGGGGGTACATCTCAGTTTAGGACTGCATCTTGGGTTGGCCCTCTGCAGGGATGATGGGTGAGGGAGGGTGTCCATCTCCCAGGGTTACTGACAGATGCTGAGCCCCAGGCTGTGGGGACAGTCCTGCATCAACTGCAGGTCCAGTGGGTATTTATGTTGGGTCCGGGTGGGGGCAGTGGACACAGGGCAGAAGGCAGAGAGTCAGCTTGAGGCACTGAGCGCCCCCCCCCCCGCCCCCCGAGGGTCTGACGCAGCAGCAGGCGCCGCTGGGTTGCCAGCAGGCCGGGTGGGGTGGGGGTGGAGGGTACTGCAGGAAACTGCTTGGAGCAGAGGGGGTGGCAAATGGCAATGTGTGACCCAAGGGGCCGGTGGGTTCTAGCCTGTTGGTTCAGGGTGTGTAGGCTACTCCATGGGACAAGCGGGCTGGGTATATGCGTCTACTGGTGAGGGGATACGTGAAACCAGCATTTGTGCCTGCCAGGTGGCTAGCAAGAACGTCTGTCAGTTGCCCTTTAGGGTGACTCTAGTTGCCCCGGCCAGGCTGCTGGACAGTGGGTGGAAAGAATTCATGGTTGTGCTCAGCCCTGACCCTGTGGTGTCTCCCAGGTGCCCCCCGCCCTGCCGCAGGAAGGGAATGGGCTCAGTGCCCGCGTGGACGAGGGCGTGGAGGAATTCTTCTCCAAAAGGCTGATCCAGCAGGATCGCCTGTGAGTGAGGGGCAGCTGTAGGGGGTGGGAGAGGGTGGGAGGTTCTATGGGCCTTCCCCCTCATTGCTGGCTATTCCCACAGCTGGGTCCCCGAAGAAGACCCGGCCACCGAGGGGGGTGCCACCCCTGTTCCTCGTACACTGCGAAAGAAGCTGGGTACCCTCTTTGCCTTCAAGAAGCCTCGTTCAACACGGGGGCCGCGGCCCGATCTAGAAACCAGCCCTGGGGCCGCTCCCCGCACTCGAAAGACTACACTCGGAGACCTGCTGCGGCCACCAGCGCGTCCCGGCCGCGGTGAGGAGCCTGGGGGGGCGGAGGGGGGCACCGGCAGCCCTGACCCAGCCCGCAGGAGCCGGCCTCGCTACACTCGGGAAAGCAAAGCCTACTCCATGATACTACTACCTGCCGAGGAGGAGGAGGAGGAGGAGGAGGAGGAGGAGGAAACCCTGGGTGCCAGACGAGACAAGGTAGGCCCGGTGAGGAGGGGTGAGGGGTGAGGGCCCGGCTAGGACTGAGGCGGTGGGCTCTCTCCTCATTTGGGCTTCTGTCCTCAGCGACGGCCCCTGGAGCGGGGAGACACAGAGCTGGCCCCATCCTTTGAACAGCGGGTCCAAGTGATGCTGCAGAGGATTGGCATGGGCAGAGGCAGCGGGAGTGCTGAAGGCAAGAGGAAGCAAGTAAGTTGGGAGTGACACAAGTGCAAAGTGAGGGGGCAGGTACTGTGTGTCTTGTGGCAGTCTGGGGGTGACATATGTGACCAGAAGGAGATTCATGACACAGACGGCTCTATCAGGCCCACCCCCTCCTCCTCAAAATAGTCCTCAGCTTCAGCCTTCCTTCCTTCACGGCTTCTGCCCTGGCCACAGCTACCTCCTCCTCGGAGCTGGGACGGTCCTTCCTCTGAAGATCAAACAGAATCGGGACCTTGTCACCTCCATCTGAAACAGCCAGTCCTCCAGGGACATCCTCTTCGGACATTCCCCTGCCTCCTAACCCTGCCCTGAGGCCTGGTCACTTCTTTCATTTCGCTATGCTCCACCTGGTGCAGCTCGGTGCCCGGGGCCGTGTTCCTCGGTCGGGAACTACTTCCAACCTCTCGTCACCACCTGGGGGTTAAATCAGCTTCCTCTTCACCCATCCCGGTATCTCCTGGTGGGCATGTACTGGCAGTGCCAAGAATGGAGAAAGAACAAGGCTAGAATGAGGGCAGGACTGGACTGACCTGGGCTTCCCTCTTTCCTACAGAGCAAGGATGGAGAGATCAAGAAGGCTGGCTCGGATGGTAAGTGGGACCCTGTGCTTGGGCGAGGGAGTTGTCCTTAGAGATAGTCTCCAAGGCACTGGCTCTCCTGGGGGAAAAGGCAAAGCGGCCAGATTCTTCTTCCCCTCGTTCCCAAGGGCTGGTGCCTGAACCCCCAGCCCCACCTTGCAGGTGATATTATGGACAGCTCCGCTGAGGCCCCTGCCATCTCCATCAAGTCCCGCACCCACTCCGTGTCTGCTGGTGAGTAAGGGCCACCGTCTGTGTTGGGGGACATGCAAGTGTAGGCAGGAGGGGGGCTGAGATTACAGGTTAGGCACATACCCTTCTCCCTGCAGATCCCTCATGCAGACCTGGTCCAGGAGGGCAAGGGCCTGAGTTTACCAGCTGGAAGACACTGGGGCAGCAGCTGAATGCAGAGCTCAGGGGCCGTGGTTGGGGCCAACAGGATGGTCCCGGGCCCCCCTCTCCTTGTCCCAGCCCACAAAGAGCCAGCCCCTCCCCAGACAGCTTGGGCCTCCCCGAGGACCCTTGCTTGGGCCCCAGGAATGAAGGTAAGTGGGCACCCTAGGCCCCACTCCAATTCGGGGCTGGGGACCCTGACAAGAGGGAGGCAAGGGCTGGGGTGGGAACAGCTGTCCCGAACATACCCTGATATCCCGGCCTCCCCCAGATGGCCAGCTGAGGCCGAGGCCTCTCTCAGCAGGGCGACGAGCAGTGTCTGTGCATGAGGACCAGCTCCAGGCCCCTGCTGGTGAGGGGGGACATCTCCGTGTGTGCTTGAGTGCAGGGGGAGGGTAGCCCCACCAAGGTAGGGCTCCCTTGGTGGCTCTGGTCTTTCTCTGGAGGGGGTGACCCGTGATGTAAGGGTTGGAGAAATCAAGGAGCCAGAAGGCCTGGATCAAGGGTCTGACCACCTCTGCTTCCTAGCCCTGTCTCCACCTGCAGAAGAGCAGCCTCTGCCCGGGGAGGGGGGGTGCAGGGGAGTAAGGAGGCACTGAAGCCAGCAGTGCATGTTCAGGAACATACACACTGGAAGTGAGGGACACTGGGTGGGAACAGGCCCCAAGGCCCTAGCAAAATGGCTCCCCCTTGCCAAGGCTTTGTCTCTCTCAGAACGGCCCCTGCGGCTGCAGCGCTCCCCCGTCCTCAAGCGGAGACCAAAGCTTGAGGCACCTTCATCTCCGAGCCTAGGTAAGAGAAGGCTGGAGCCAGCGGGGAGGGGGGCGGGCCAGCTTGGTCCAGTCTTGATCCCTTGTCTCCCTTTCTGCTTCCCTTGCAGGATCTGGCCTTGGAACCCAACCTCTGCCCACACAGCCTCCAGCGCCCTCTAGCCCTGAGCCGAATCCACCCTCCCCAGCCACAGACCAAAGAGACGGCGGCCCGAACCCCTGACCCTTTCCTTTTCCTGCCGCATGAGATTATTTTATTAAAAAACTCGAAGGAGCAGAGCGTGGAGTACTGGTTGTCTATCCCAGGCCTGGATCTGTGTGCATATGTCCTCCCCCGTGATCCCTCACACCTGGGTTAGCTGAGAATCCGGCAGTGGTTCCATCAGAAAGTGCAAGGCCCAGGCCACGAGCTGGGGAGGGAGCCTGGGAAGAGAACCATGGCTGTAGGTCCATGGGGACAGGGACTGGTGACTGAAAGGGTAGGGGCCTAAGCACGCACCTGACAGCTTGGACCTGGGCACAGAGGGAGGTGCAGGGTGGCTCGTACTCATACTGGAAAGCAGAACCATCACGATGCCTCTTCGGAGGGTCCTGAAGGTGGTGTGGTATCGGAAAAGGGGCCAATAAGGATCCCTAACCCCAATCAAAGCTACCCCTCCACCCCTACTCCACCCAAAGCCTACCCCATTCTACTATCCATGTGTGCTCACCCAAACACGGCTGGACTCCAGGGCTCCTGTGGTGGTTTTTCTCCTTGGAGACTGCTGCCAGTTCTTGGGGGGCAACCCTAGCTCCTTGAACTCCAGGCTAGGTTTCTGGGCCCTAGTCACAGTGGCCTGATGTGGACTGGGTACATGGCCAAGGGGTGACAGACTTGGGGTGCAGCTCAGGAGTGGGGAACTGGAAACATGGCTAGGGTGTGGGGAGCGGGGGGGCAGGGGGCCAGGGCCCGAGCAGATGGCTGGTATAGCCTGGGCGCTGTCCTTCTGCACAGGGTCTGAAGCAGCCAAGGACAGGGAAGGCAGAAGGCTGATGCTGGCACCGCTTTCCTCTGAGGACACGTGGCTGGATAAAGCTGGAGTTCCTGGGGATGAGGGGACTGACTGTGGGCACAGCTCAGTGGCTCATGACTTTATGCAGGACAATAGGGACTGTGTTCATCCCCCACCTGGGTGTGCAACCTTTTGCAGCAGCCTGGGAACCTGGCTGATAGCAGTGAATGGCTGTGGCCTGAGCACCCCCTTACCTAAGGAAGCAGGCGAGGAAGGAGAAATGAGGGTCAGCGATAGGTCCTGCAAAGCTGGGTCTGGTGGAGGCAGCTCAGGTCCTGAGGGTCAGAGGGAGCTTATTAGCAGTGTGGGCACTGGGCCCCCAGGTACTCCCCACTTTCCCTCTCCAGTTCTCCACACCTGGTGCCCTCTGACCTGGGCCCAGAGAGCTCAGAACTCGCTGGTCATTCTCAGAGATGTGCAGCCACGAGCTGGGGACAGCGTACACAGCTTCTCCCTGTGGGGCATAAACTCTCAGCACAGCCCTTGCCCAACTCCTCACCCTGACATTGCCCAAGGGAAGGCCCAGACTGACCGTGGCCCTTCGGCAGGAGGAGGCCCAGCGGGTGAGAGGGGTTGCTGTACAAGGGCCTGCCAGCATCAGACAGCTCTCAGCCAGGTGCACTAGCGCCCCCCGATGCTCCTGGTCCTCTTGCACCTCATCCAGAAGTTGGGACAGTGAAAGGCCTGAGGGGAGGGGACCAGAGGATGGGCCAAAACTTAAGGAGACAGGGAAGGGTGAGTAGGGAGAAGAGCTTACTAAGGAAGCAAAAGGTGATGACTGAGGAGGTCATTCTATGGGAGTTAGGATCATTGGCCAACCCCTATAAGTACCTGCACTGGGGGAGATGGACTCTGAAAGGTGCTCCCTATAGAGAGAGAGAGAGAACAAAGCTGAGAAACAATCCTGAGGCCTGTCTACACAGATATCCCATCCCCTGACACAGCCACACTTGGCTCAAGAGCCCAATTCCATACTCACTCCAAACAGTCAAAGAGTCTTTTCTGCACATCCGGGTCCTGGTTGCTGGGGGTGGGGGTGGGGGGGGGGAGAGTGGTAGGCAATGTTGTTACTAGGGGCCTAAGCCCCGGCACTCAAAAGACCTGTACCAAGAGCAGCCAGGTCTGGTTAGGGAGAACAGCTGGTGGGTGGAAGCATCACTTACCAACCAATCACCCGTTCCCGGCGCTGCTCTGTAGGCAGCAGGCTGAAGCGATCCACCTGGAGGTAGAACTCTGCGGGCTGAAAGATTGAGTTCAGGGGCAGGTGTTAGGAGTTGTCACGGAGTCAGGCTCATTAACCCACCCAAGCCAGCCTCACCACTCACCGCGCCACCTTCGGCGACTTGGACGCGGACCCTACAGTCCTGCAGCAGCAGCAGCCGGCCTTCTGTCCCTCGGAAGCCAAACTCCTTCTCCTCCCTGCCACGAGTACGGCCTTAGCCCGCTCAAACACAGCCCCGTTCGCTTGCGGCCCCGCGCACCCCCCGCCTCAAGCCTCGCGTTCTCCCGCTGGACTCGGATTTCCCCAGGCCCCGCGCCGCCTCTCTCACCAGTCCGAGGCGTTCAGGGCCTCTCGCGTCACTAGGCACCGGACACTGTGGGTCCCGTCGGACACAAGCAGCGCGGCCCCGACGTCAGACGGGTCAGGGGCGCGAGACGGGCCCGGGACCTCGGCCTCCTGCAGCACCTGACGGCGTCGAATGGCGTCAATCCCACCGCCCTCGGGCCCTGCTTTGATCTCCGAGCCCTGAGAAGTGGGGGAAAGGGGCTCACCTCGAGCAGCTGCCCCGGCTGCGGACTTGAGAGTGCATCTGACCCCAGGACCAGCTCTCGAATCCAAGGCCGCAGGACCAAACTCCCTAATCCTGCCATTCCCGCAGCTGCCCCTAGCAGAAAACCTCCAGCACGGGTTCCCCGCGGACACCCGGGCCCCGCCTCTCGTCGGAAGAGGAAGTGCACAGTGGCTGGGCGGGACCTAAGGCCGTGGCCCCGCCCACAAGCGTGCCCGTGCGTGCGCACGATCTCGTGTTACTCGGGAACTTGCGCGCAGACTCTTGGGTAGAGTGGATACTCACCTGCTTGGTTTTACCCTGGTGTATCCGAGCACCGGCCCGGCGTTTGGGCCGTTCGTTAAGATTACCGTGCCGCCGGGAAGGATGGGGTCAGAGGCTGGCTCGGATGGAGACGGAGGGATCCGGGAGGCTGCGGCCACGAGTGGTCAAGTGAGTTGTCTCAAAGCCACTTCAACACCATGTGAACCTGCAGAGCTCAGTAAATACCGCTCAATTTCGTTTTCTAAAACGTTCAGTCATGTAACGTTATAAGGTCCCTGGAAATAGTAGTACACAGACAACAGCCAATAAATACCACTTTCCTCACCCTCCCCTTGGATTGGCCAAACCCCTCCCCCAGACTCCAGAGACTGGCGCGCCGTAGCGTAATGACGTAAGAGCACGCGAAGACGCCTCCGTCCCATCTCCGTTTCCTAGGAAACGTGGACTCCGCGTTCCACTCTCTGTCGCTGCCCCCTTGACGTCAGGGTCCAGATGGGAGGGCGGGGCGAGTGCTACCGCCAGGGGCGGGGCGGCACGAGCCGGCCTGCCGGCGCTGTGCACCTGCGCCTCGGCGGGCCGCCTGGGGCACCGTCCCCGGCCCGCCCGGCCCCACCATGGCCAGGCCGCAGAGGACTCCGGCGCGCAGTCCCGACAACATCGTCGAGGTGAAGAGCAAAGTAAGGGCCCCTCTGGCCCCGGCTCCGGCCTCGGCCCTAGGCGCTTCCAATTCCCTTATTTTCCCCTTTCCTAGCTTCTTAGTCCCCACCACCTTCTTGCTCGCCTCCATCATTCATGCCCCATTCTCTGGCCTTTCCTCTCTCCTTCTTCCATCCATCTTCCTTCCACTGCCGGCCTCTAGAGTCCCTCTGTGGCCTTGGTACCTGGAGGGAGGGGAGAAGACCTTGGACAGCGTCCCTTGTACTGGAGCTGAGGTCTGGGCGCAAGGCTGCAGCCAGAGCGACAGCCTTTTCCGACCTCTAACACCCTCGGACCTGTGGTGGGAAAGGGCACGGGCTAGGTCCTGACCCCTCCTCTCACCCGCCCTCTGCCTCCAGTTTGATGCTGAGTTCCGACGCTTCGCTCTGCCCCGGAATTCGGTGAGTGGCTTCCAAGAGTTTTCGCGGTTGCTGCGTGCAGTGCACCAGATCCCGGGCCTGGACGTGCTGCTTGGCTATACAGATGCTCACGGCGACCTACTGCCCCTCACCAACGACGACAGCCTGCACCGGGCCCTGGCCAGCGGGCCCCCACCATTGCGCCTGCTAGTGCAGAAGCGGGGTGAGGAGGATGGGGTACAGTGGGCAGCCTCTGTGGGGTAGGACGGCAGGGCAGGTCTACAAGGGTGAGCCCATGCCCAGGGCGTCCAGGCTTCACTCTCTGCAGTCCCTGCCCTTGGCCTGACCTCCAAGTGATGGGAAATAGCTACAGTGCCCCCTTCCCCAGGCCTGGGCCTGGGGGAAAAGGGCCCACATGAGAGAGAAGGGTCTCTGATCTGAGCACACCCCCCTCTCCTACAGCAGAAGCTGACTCCAGTGGCCTGGCCTTCGCATCCAACTCTCTGCAACGGCGCAAGAAAGGGCTTCTACTTCGGCCAGTGGCACCCCTGCGCTCCCGGCCACCTCTGCTAATCAGCCTGCCCCAAGATTTCCGCCAGGTTTCTTCAGTCATAGATGTGGACCTACTGCCTGAGACCCACCGACGGGTGCGCCTGCACAAGCATGGCTCTGACCGCCCCTTGGGTTTCTACATCCGAGATGGCATGAGTGTACGTGTAGCTCCCCAGGGCCTCGAACGGGTTCCAGGCATCTTCATCTCCCGCCTGGTACGAGGGGGCCTGGCTGAGAGTACAGGGCTGCTGGCAGTCAGTGACGAGATCCTCGAGGTCAATGGTATTGAGGTGGCTGGGAAGACCTTGGACCAAGTGACGGACATGATGGTCGCCAATAGCCACAACCTCATTGTCACTGTCAAGCCAGCCAATCAGCGCAATAATGTGGTGCGTGGGGCATCTGGGCGTCTGACAGGGCCTCCCTCTGTTGGGCCTGGGCCTACTGAGGCTGATAGTGATGATGACAGCAGTGATCTGGTCATTGAGAACCGCCAGCCTCCCTGTTCCAATGGGCTGTCTCAGGGGCCTCCATGCTGGGACCTGCGCCAGGGCCGTCTACTTCCTGGTGCCCGCAGCTCTCTGCCCTCCCTGGATGATCAGGAGCAGGCCAGCTCTGGTTGGGGGAATAGCATGCGAGGAGATGGTAGTGGCTTTAGCCTCTGACAGGCAAGGATGCAGCCCCTTGCCACTCCAGACTGCTGGGACATGGCAGGGACTTCCCCAGTGGGGGTTTCTAGCTTGCTCACAGGGCCCTCTCAGTCTGGGGAACATTAAAGGTTTTCTACAAATGCAATCATCGTCTTTCTGTGTCCCAGCCTTAATGTCCTCCGTGGTCTCACGGTTTTGCCTTCTGCCCTGGACACAAGGCAGGAGTGATAAGGATAACAGAGAGACCTTCCCACAGTTGAGCAACAGGAGGGACACCAGACTTGGGATTTCTAGGATAAGAAAAGCTCTTATGGAAACAAACCTCACTGTGTACAAAAGGTTTAATTTGGACAAAGGGGTTAAGAGGCTGGGCTGGCCCTTCTATATCCACCAGTGGCTGGGAAGAGTGCTCTGGGGATACTGCCCACCCCACTGATCCTGTCTTCAGACTCCATTCCATGATGGGGCCTCATCCTGCCTTTGCAACTGTGTGGCGATCCTCAGTGAGGACCCCCACAACTACCCCCATAAAAGGGCTCAGGCATCCATCTTCACGAAGACCTTGGGGCGGGAAAAGATCTTGATGGCTTCCTCTACCTGCACCAGCTTCCGGTCCAGCTCAGCACGGTGGCCCTGGGCCCTGAGTGAATCTGCCCCAGCAGGCAGCAGCACCAGCTCACGTAGCAACTGGCTCTGGCCTACAAGGGGCCCAGGGACAGTGAGTGCTGGGCAGGGGTGCATGGTCTCTACTAGGTTACCCATCCGCTGCTCCTTACCCCTTGCCCAGAACTCACTCTGGAGCAGATTGCTCAGGGTCTCCAGCCGCTGGTTCTCAGGCATGCGAGTGTGGCCAGGGGGCAGGGCAGGGTCCGGCTGGCTCTGCTGGCGGGCCTCGGCCTCCCGCCGCCACAGATCCCTGCGTTCCAACAAGCTGCAGGTGCACAGGCTCAGAGGTGATGTTCCTAGGGCAGAGGTCGTTTCCCACCCTCCATAGGCACCCCTCACCCTGGGTGTAGGGCAGTGGGACCTACTAATGAGGCACGTGGCCCTTCTGCATGGCATTGTAGTGCTCCTGGGCTTGCCGCTGCTGCTCCAGCACTTGCGCCAGGACCTGCAGTGAGCGAGAATGCCTCCGGGGGGCCCTCTTGGCAGTGCGGGCATTGTGGCTAATGAAGTCCACACCCAGGCCTGGCCCCTGTCGGACATAGCAAGCAGAATGGGGCAAACAGCACTGACATGCTCTTGGACCCTTCAAGAACTCTGCCCTCCCTCAGGCCCCACACATCCTCTCACCTTAGCACTGGGGCCTGGTGGGGTTAGCTGAGGACTGGGGACACGGGGTGGTGGGAGCCCAGGGCCGCAGCGGGAGTGTGCCCGCAGGAAGTGGGCAGGCTCTGTTCCAGAGGCAGGGCTGGGCTCCTGGAGGGCAGAGCATAACAGAGGAATCAGGCAGGCTGAAGTCAGGGTCTTAAGCCACCCATACGAGTGAGCTTCTGTTCCTTCTGCCTGTGAGGATATTTCTCTATCTCTAGCCCTATGGGTCTCTTCCCTTTTGAAGGAACACTTCTATTCATGAGCATTTAAATATGTGGGTATTTCACATCTTTAGAAAAACAACAAACCACCCCTCCTTCAACCTCAGTCCTGGCTCTGGCTAAACCATTGGGGCTCTGTCCCCACCAAGGTCACTCACAGCTGGCCTCCAAGCCCTCAAATCCAAGGTCAGGTCCCTGGGCTCACTGTCGTCAGCCTAATCCTCAATAACTCCTGGGTCTCACTCTTCAGATGCAGACCTGACTCTCCATCTGTTTCCTCGACATACTCCCAACCCCCTGAGAGTCCCATAAATGCTTCAGTTTCAACAAATTTGCATATGACCTTATTGTCTTTTCTCTCAATCCTGCTCCTCCTTCTGAAGACTCTGGATAGAGAAATGGTACTACCATCTACCAAAGAATCCCACCATCATATCCCTGCCTTTCTCATTGCCCTTAGAAATAAAGGTTGAAAAGTGGATTATGGGATCCTTTATGATTTGGTCCAGCTGACTTCTTAGCCTAGCCTCATGCTCTTCTCCCTGGTACACAACTTAGCACTGCACACACTCCCTCTGGTCTTAGGACTTCCAGCTGTGAGGTTCCATCTCAATAGAATGTTCTCTTCCATTCTCCCCTTGCCTAATTCCTACTTGCCCCTCAGGATCACCCAGCCATCACCACTTCTAAGGAAACCCCCAGCCCAACTCTGCAGCAGAACCAGCTGTTTCTTAGCCCTTGTTACCCTAGTCTCCTGTGATTTTCACCCCTCCCCATAACTCAGATCTGAGTTAATTGCCTGTCAGTCAACAAGATGAACAATGCTTCTGGCTCTCTAAGGCAGGTACCTGTAGCTGGGCCTTGACCCGGGACTCCACTTTGTCATATTTGGGTGAGCGCCACAGAGCCTTCAGGGGTCTGGGCTGGCCCTGCTCCCGGCTGCGCTCCTGCTCCCGGAAGCGCCTCTGGATCTCCCTAATCCGCTTCAGGTTCTCCTTCTCATGGTCTTTAGGGTCCTTCCCTGGGAAAAAGATGTTGCCAGACTCTACCCTACATATAGCCCAGAAGACCCAACTCCCACCAGTTCACACACTGGCCCACACCCTCCCTCCTTCAGAAAGCTCTCCCTGACCTCACGATCTAAGACAGTATAATCATCACTATATTCCCTTCCTGACAATTACCTTCTTCTGTCCTTGATTATTCTCTACATTTTTATTGTGAGGTACACCATGAATCATTTTGTATATTATATCTATCTCTTCACTTTTTATTGTTTTTCTAGCACCTACAGAGTGGGCCACAGTAGGCACTCCACACACATCGTTTCGCTGATGCATGAATTCATTAAGCTGAGCTAGGGTTCCTGGGAATTACTTCATTCAGTCCTCTCCTGTAAGGAAGTAATACATTTCTCCCTCCTTTTATAGTTAGAGAAAATGACACTCAGATGGGGTGCCTGGGTGGGTCAGTTGGTTGGGCGACTGCTCTCCGCTGGGGTCAGGATCCTGGAGTGCCAGGATTGAGTTCTGCATGGGCCTCCCTGCTTGGCAGGGAGTCTGCTTCTCCTTCTGACCCTCCCTTCTCTTATCCTCTCTCTATCAAATAAATAAATACAATCTTTAAAGAAGGAAGGAGGGGGGCGCCTGGGTGGCTCAGTGGGTTAAAGCCTCTGCCTTCGGCTCAGGTCATGATCTCAGGGTTCTGGGATCAAGCCCCGCATCGGGCTCTCTGCTCAGCAGGGAGCCTGCTTCCCCCTCTCTCTCTGCCTGCCTCTCTGCCTACTTGTGATCTCTCTCTCTGTGTCAAATAAATAAAATCTTAAAAAAAAAATAAAGAAAGAAAGAAAGAAGGAAGGGAGGAAGAAAAGGAAGAAAGTGACACTGAGAGAGGCAAAGCCTGAGCCCAGATCTGGGAAGGAGAAGTAACACTTTTGATTTCAGCGTTTGACCTCATACTCGCTTCATTGCCCTTTCTGTCCAAACTTACTCTTGGGAGAGGTCCCTGGGCCTAAGGAGATGCCCCCGAGTTGCAGCAGCACTCCCCCGACGCCACGCTGGCCACGCTCCAGGATCTCTTTGGCTCCGGGACCTATGCGGGGGCCGCGCGGAGGGGTGGCGTCCAAGTCGAGGTCCGAGGTCAGCAGGTCTAGCTTCAGCGCGTTTCCCTCAAGGCGTCCTTGGGCTGACAAGCCAGACGGGGCGGAGTGCGGAGGTGGTGGAGCAGAGCCCGAACCTCGCTCGGGCCTCGTCCCGCCGCGCCGCCCCCCGCGCCCAACTCACCCGAGGCCGGCCGCCGGTAGTAGTCAGGGCAGACCGTAGGGTCTGGGGGTATGGGCCCCGAGATGCGGGACGGGCCCTCGCACATGCCGCCGTCGCTGCCCTGCAACGGTGCACCGAGGCCTGCTGGGCTGCGCATTTCCGGCACCTGGCCCCTTCCTCAGCCCCGTGCCTCTTCCCTGGTCCTGGACGCGGACCCTGACCCCGGCGTTGCCCTCCATTCCCGGCCCCCGCCGCGCAGCCCGACCCCACCAGCGCTCGCTGCCTCCGCTCCTAACCCACTTCCCGGCCCGGTTCGCGACCCCTTCCTCGAAACACTCGGGCAAGGAGCTCACCGGAGCAGTTTTGCCGCCGGCTGCTGCAACCCCACGGGCTTGCTGTTGCCAGGCAACAATAGTTTCCGTCCCTGAGGTCAAGGGCCACGGCCCTCTGGCGCAGAGCCTTCTGGGGCTTGTAGTTCCAGCTGAGGGTGGAGCAGAGCCACCGTCGGGTTCCCTTACCTCTCGCCTGCCCTCGCAGGCGAGTCTCTGGGGTCAGCGCCAGGTCCACAGGTCCGACTCCTCGCTCTCCTGCTCGCAAGCAACGTTCGAGAAGGCGCTGACCCCGCGCATCCATGGCTTCAGTAGTGGCTGAGAGACGGCCAGGAGCCCAGGAGAGGACGGCCGCGGGGCCGGCGCAGCTCGCGGAGTCGTCCGGTGGCCACGCTCAGGGATCTGAGGTGACTGTCAGGCTGTCTAGTCTTCAAACACTTGTCCAAGGCGCTCTAGGAGGCCAGACTCTGTGCGATAACCCCCTAACTGCCGGGACAAGCTCCACGGGCAGGGAGGGGCACGGGCTGGTGCCCCTCATCTGTATTTGGTGTTTCTTAAGTGTCTCATGACTGATTCCCTGTATCCTTTGCTTGGTGACCAGTTACCTATGTGTCACCCCTAGTGTCCAGTGATGGCAGACCCGTGCTTGGTACCAGCGTACGAGGCCTCCCGGACCCTGGGTGAAGACAAGTGCCCAACAGGACCAGTCTCAGAGCCAGAGCTCCAGGAGCAACAACTCAAGTTGGAGGAAGAGAGGCTCAAGCTAGAGGTGGAGTCACTAGAGGAGAGAGGCCCCAGGCCTACAGCCTCCATTGTGAGGGCCAGTCATGGTCCGAAGAGGAAGCCGGTCAAGTGAGGGAGCTTTCAGAGGGAAGGAGCAGCAGGGCTGGGGGAGGGGGTTGGGCGGGCTCACACTCCTATAGAGTGCTCCGTATCCCCTGCCATCACTCCTCACTCCCTCCCTTCCTGAAGAGCCCTGTCTTGGGGGGTGGGGGGAGACATCCAGGAAGGAGTCTCATGGCCTTGTAGGGTACTGAGCTCCCAGGAGCTCTAGTCCCCTGTCCAGCCTAGAGCCTCACTGACCAGGAAGGGGACAAGAATCTAGGCCCCAGGTGGTGGACAGGCACAGCTATTCCCTATAGTCAGGGCACAGGAGCCAAAGCTGGAGGCTGGCTCCTTAGGCCTCCTGTCCCCCAGCCTCCCAGGGCCTAGCCACCAAGCCCATCCTAGGGCTGAAGCAGAAATGCCACATGGGCTGCCACTCCAGAAGGAGGAATCAGAGAGTAGCCAGAGTGAGCCCTCACCATCTGCCAAACAGCACAAAAAAGCCAAGAAGCGCAAGAGTCTGGGGACTCCAGTGCTACCAGCTCTGACCAGCACAGTGTCTGCACCTTCAGAGACCTTGGGGCTGGAGCGTGAGTGGCAGCCCCTGGGCCTTCCCTTTTCCTCCTGCCTGATGGGACCCTGACATGGCACAGCTTGGTGTTCCAGCCCCTGCCCTGCCCCGGGTCTTTGCAGGAAAGGCCCAGCGCCTGCGGCCCCTGTACCAGTACATCAACTATTGCAATCCCGAGCTGAACCAGACAGGGGAGGGGGCCGGGGAGGCTGAGGCAGAGATGGAGCCCGAGTTGGAGCTGGCCCTGGTCCCCGAGGAAGCAGGTGTGGAGCAACTGCAGGCCTTGCTGCCCATGGCAGGTGAGCTGGCCTCGGGCCTCACTTTGCCTTGCCCCAATACATTGGTGTCCTCCACCCATGCTCTGGTTCCCCTGGGGGAGGTGAGAGAGGAGGCTGCGTGTGTGTCCAGGTTGGGGGTCGGCGGCCGCCTCAAGGCTGAGGTGGATAAGTCAACCCAGGTGGACATCGACAAGATGCTGAGTGTCTGCGCCGCCCCACTTGTACCTCCACTGTCTCCGCAGTACAAGTGACTTTCCTGACCCACCCCCTGCACTGGTGGCTCCCCTTCTAAGTCTGAACCGGACCAGCAGCCTTGGCCCTGGGTGGAGGGGAGAACTTGGCCTCTCTCCCTACTTGGGACCTTGGACTTGCTGAAAATAAACATTTTTCCTTTTCTCAGACTTTGTGCTTTCACAAAGAAGATGGCTGAAAAGAGGCTGGGAAGGTGGGTGCAGGGTTTGAAGCCTGACTGGTCATCTGGATCACCCAGGAACTTAACAAAAGTACGGTTCTCGGGCACAAGCCCAGACCTAACCAAATCAGAATCTGCAGGGGTGGAGCCTACTTTTGTGCATTTAAATGGTCCTCAGATGAACCTGAAGGTCAAACAGGGTAACTGGGGATGTAGAGGGAGGTGATAAGGAGAAACTTGGGGCAGAGAAAGGAAAGGGATGGCCAGGTCACAGAACACAGGTGCTTGGCTTTGCTCCCCGTCTCCCAGGGAAGCGGCCTGCATTTGGTCTGACCTGAACGGTCCGACACTTAGGATCTCCCATTGAGGTGTCCAAGTTCATCTGCCTGCCCCAAGAGTGGCGTCTTCAGAACGCTATCCCCTTATTGGAGACCACGGCGGGACCAGACTTTGCCCCTAAGGTGGTCCCGCTAACAGCCATTGGTGCCTTTTTCCGGGCAGCCAGGGGGTGGTGGTGGGTGTGAATGTTCTCCCTGGAGCCTTGCAGCCAATCCACTGGATAACCACAAAGAGGCAATAGCTTAAGCGGCAGCCAGTGCTGGCCATTTTGGAACCCTCATATCCTGCTGCCTCCTGGTCCTCCTGCATGTCCCTCATAATATACCTTAAATGTGGGAATTTCCAAATTAAACGAATAACTTCTCTCTCCAGTCTGCTTTTCTTCCTGTTTCATCTGCACAACTGTTCAAGCCAAAGTCATGGGTGTCGCCCCAGACCTCATCCTGTTCTTTGCTTATTCCTTACTCCTGCAAGCTAATCAGGCAGCAAGGCTGGTATATGTACCCTCTAGGCTGTCTCTCAGATCCCATGGTCAGCACCCCTGTCCGGGGACACCGTTATCTTCAGGTGAGAGTGCACAACTCTCCCTGCTTGTGGTCCCATGACTGACCAATCCGCCCAGTGACCCTGCTGCACACCCACTGGCACCCGATCTGTTGCTTCCCTTCTAGCATCTTGTGCCTCTTGCCCCAGCTGCCTTAAAACTTTTCAGTGGCTTCCTGTTAAGTCCCTGACCAGCCACATCGTTCTTATTTTTACTCTGCACATGGGGCTTCCCCTGCCTAGAATGCCTTTATTCCTTTACTCCTCCACCTGGCTACTGCGCTCTTCCCTTGAAGACTCGGGGGGAACTTTGCTTCTCCTACCTGGTGTGTAGCATTTACATACCACTGCTCTTGTGGGTTATCACTGTTTTCGGGACTAGGCTGTGAAATCCCCAAGGGAATTTGTCATTGCATTGCAGCCACCTGAGGCCCCCCCCAAAAGGCACAAAGATAAGGAGACCAAGGTGGGGAGCTGAGGAAGCTGCAGAGAACAGGTCAGGATCTGAAAGGCTAAGGCCATCCGAAGTCCAGAACCATGTGTGGGGCCCCTTGAATAATGGCCTGGCAAGATCACTGGGATAGGGCGGGCAGGCCCAGATGGAAGCAGGAAGAAAATGGGCATCGTCCCAGGTTGCTTCCACCTTTACAGGTCACTTGGATGCTCACTGGCCTGGTGGTAAGGACATAGGGCAAGCCATGGGGTCACAACACTTATTAATTCTGCCCACATTTCTGAGTAGCGACGGGCCCATCCCAAAAGATACTGTCCCCAGGGACCATGCAGACCAAGTCCTGTCCATAGGGATGAGTATGGATTCTCCAGGATTTTTCAGAGGTAAAGGGCTCTTTAACATAACTGAGCTTGGGGCACCTGGGTGGCTCAGTCAGCTAAGCATCTGCCTTCATGATATGCCAGCTCATGATCTCAGGGTCCGGGGTTTGAGCCCCGCATCAGGCTCCCTGCTCAGAAGGGAGTCTGCTTCTCTCTCTCCCTCTGCCCCTCACCCCCCTTGTACTGTTTCTCACTCTATTCTTTCTCAAATAAATAAAATCCTAAAAAAAAAAAAAAAAAAAAGTTAACTGAACTTGACTGCCTCACTTTATGGCTGAGGAAGGAGAGGCCTTGAGTGAAGTGGCTTCACATGAGATCACACCCTGGGCACCAGGGAGACACTGTCCTTTCCTGAACCCTGCAGATCTGGACCTGATGACTCTGGCTAAGGCCTGACCCAAGAAGGCCGAGTATCTGCTTTCTGTGTGGTCTCCAGGGCTGGAGGTATGAGGCAAGCCAGCACTGACGAGGAAGCTCTATTCTTCTCTTCCAACAGGTGATGTAGGAAATGCTCAGTAATCATCAAAGAAAGAACTGATCTACATTTGCAGGTCTATTTCCTGAGGGGTTTATCTAAGCAGGGTGGGTGAGAGTAGCCACAGAAAGAAACAAATCACTACTATTGTTCCTAAAGACTCACTCTAGGGGCACCTGGGTGGCTCAGTTGGTTAAGTGTCTGCCTTTGGCTCAGGTTATGATTCCAGGGTCTTAAGAATGAGTCCCATGTCAGGCTAGTAAGAGTCTACCTCTCCCTCAGCTCATGCTTTCAAATAAGTAAAGTCTTAAAAATAAAAGCTCACTCTAAGGGGGAATGCTGAGTGTAATGCAAGGAGACAGGTGCCACAGAAGAGCAGAGGACCAAGACTGGGATCTCAGTGGGAGGAAGAGCTGCCATTTTGCCTAGAGAAGCAGCGAAGAGGCTGCCTTCCAGCTGACTCCTGAAGGACAGCTGGGGGGCCTTCCAAGCAGAAAGTACACCAGGGAAAATCCTTGCTTATGTAGAAGATGTCAGCCCCATGTAGGAGGGCCATTTAGCATGGCTGAAGCAGAGGCACGGCCACCAGGAGACCAGGGTGGGGAGTTCTGGGAGTGATGAGGACCGTAGGCAAGGAGGATCTTGGCCTGGCATTCTGGAGAGGTCACTTGGGCAGGAGTGAGAAGGGCAAAACGATGAGGGGAGACTGGGGACAGGGAGGTAAGGAGACTGCTAGGCTGACTGCTCATTGGGTGAGTATGAGGCCTACATTTCGATGGGGGTTGAGAAATAAGCAATAGGTATTTTGGAAGTTCTTTTCTGGTTGCTCTCACAGAGAGGAAGAGCAAACTGCATTTTCAGTGGCTTGGAAAAACTTAAATCTACTCTGCCCCAAGGAAGATCCTAAGATTTAGGGAGCTCATCCTGGGAGGTGAGGCTGCCTTCCTCCAGGAGGGGGCGCTGCAGGACAAGCCTGGATCCACACGCAGACACGGTCACCCCTAAGGAGGAAAACCCAGCTGGCATCCTCAGCCACAGGTATCTGGGCTACTTCAAGGTGAAGCAATCAGGGACCAACCCAAGAAATAAGCGATGGTAAAAATGTCTAGGGGATGGCCATGGATGTAGGCTCTGGGGAGTACCAAGAGAAGACCCCAGGGTCCTCACAAAAGTAGCTCTGCACCAAGCCCACTGCTGCCTGCCTTAGGACCTCTGAGAACCTGTCTTTGTAAAAACAAGTGGTTTGCTGTAGAGCCCCATGAAACCCCAGTAGTGCCACTGTGGGTCAGCAACCTGGCTCTTAAGTAGGAGCACCTGAGTCATGTATGATGGACACTTGTGCCTTCTTAGTAAATCCCCCAATTTAGGAAGGATCCCACCATCCTAATACACACAGAGGGACTGACCTGGAACTGAGCTGATCACCCCAGGAAGAAGAGAGCAGCCTCTTTTTTTCTTTCTTTCTTTTTAAAATTGGCTTCTCATCCAGCATGGATCCCAGCACGGGGCTTGAATTCACAACCCCAAGACCAAGACCTGAGCTGAGATCAAGTGTCAAGATCAACACTCAACTGACTGAGCCACCCAGGCACCCACCCCTCCCTTCCTTTCTTTCTTCCTTCCTTCCTTCCTTTCTTTTTTTAAAGATTTTGTTTGTCAGAGAGAGAGAGCACACAGAAGAGGGAGCAGCAGGCTCCTTGATAAGCAGGGAGCCCGATGTGGGACTCGATCCCAGGACCCTGGGATCATGACCTGAGTCGAAGGCAGCTGCTTAACCAACTGAGCCACCCAGGCGTCCCCACCCCTTTCTAAACTCTACCAGCATCCTGCCTTGCAGGTTCTTTCTGCAGTTCACCTCCTGGCTGAGACCTTGCTGAAATTCCTGCTGCTGAGAGAAGGCAGTAACCTGGATGGGGGGGCCTGAGTGGGGAGGGGCAGTGCCTGGGCACTTAAGTCTCTGAAGTCTGCAAGTGCTGGGGAAGGAGTTCAAGGTCAGGCTCTGTAGTCAGATGACCCTGACCAAGCTCCTTCCTGGCTCCATCACTTGTAACTTATGGGAAGCAAGGAACTTTGCCCCTCTCTGCCTCACTTTTCTGATCTGAATAATGAGAATTTTAATAGTGGTACCCCACAGAGTGGTTTGGATATTAAGTGAAATAACACGCATGAAGTGTCTTCCCCAGGAGGGAGGGGGTGGGCAGCATGCAAACAGCACACTCCCCAACACTAGCCACTGCTATTTGTCTCACAAGGACAAGGTTTAAAATCAGGACAACACACAGGAAAGCCAGCCTGCTGACTTCTAGAAAGTGTGCCAAGAGGAAGAGGGAGACTTCCCTGAGCCTTTCTTTCTCTGGCAAGGAGCCCAGGGCAAGGAAGAGAGGGAAGTTTAGAAAAGGGAAGGGTTGGAGCCCCTGGGTGGCGCAGTTGGTTGAGCGACTGCCTTCGGCTCAGGTCATGATCCCGGAGTCCCGGGATCGAGTCCCACATCGGGCTCCCAGCTCCATGGGGAGTCCGCTTCTCACTCTGACCTGCTCTCTCTCACTCTCTCTCTCTTTCCTAATAAATAAATAAATAAAATCTTAAAAAAAAAAAAAAAGAAAAGAAAAGGGAAGGGTTGGGTTTAGGTCTAATCTGGGCAGGCTGCAGAGGAAACAAAGGGGTGCGTGTGTCCTTCCCCCTACCCACCTCACCTCTGACATGGTTAAAAGGCAGTCCCAGTGTAGAACAGTTAATAAAAACAAGGCTGGTGACCGGCTATCTGGGCCAGGCAGCCTTGGGCTGCACCCACTCCGTGGGGCAACATGTGGAGCCTTCCTCTAACTCATTCCATCCAGGTTCCCTGAGACCCCTCCTCACTTCCCCTCTCCCAGGGCTCCCCAGAGCCAAATCCATGGTTGCAAGAACAGAACTCTTCTGGACCTCCAGGCCCAAGGAGGGTCCCCAAACTCTCCCTATCTCCCTGAGACGACAGCCATGACAGGCACAAATTAGGAAGTCTCCTGGGATTCAGTCGCAAGGGGATAAGCCTAGTAGACTGTGATGGATCCAAAGCAGGCCAGAGCTACTGTGAAGCCACAAGGAAAGAGAAAAACACAACAATCTACAACAACAAACAAGCCTTCCATTATTGAAGAAACCCAACTTACCAACCAACCAACCACCACATGACATAGTGTCAAACTTTCTGATTTATTTGTGAACATTTATCAGATATTCCAGAGCCCTCCCTATCTCCTCTCCAGCAAGTCAGGGGACCTTTTGCCCCAGGTCAACAGCCCCTGAGAGCTTACCTAATGAAGAACCTCTCCTCCCTGCCAGGGAAAGGGCAGCCTAGAGGCTGGAGGGGCCTGGTCATACGGGAAGGAGGGCTGGTGCGGATCCCTGGGGGATGCCTCGATGCCCTCACCATTCCTGAGGTGCCCTAGCCCACGAAGGGCATGCAGACAAGGCTCCTTGTCATTTTTCCTCAGGCTGAGGAACCAGCCAAGCTGGGTTCTTGCTGTGCTTCCTCACCTAGTTAGGACCACCAATCGGCGAAAGCAGCTTCCAAGTCAAGCTCTGGCTGGCTCTGCTCCCCAGCGTGACTGTGCAGAGTGGGGGGCCGCTTCAGCCCGGCTTCGCTGTGCTTCCTCAGCTACATCAGCACCCTGCAAGTGTGAGGAGTAAATGAGCAATGCAGGGGGCGTTTTCCCAGGGCCAGGCTGGGCTTCACCTGGGCCCTGCCCGAGTTGACTGGTGAAACGAAAGACACTGTCTGTGCTATGGCCGAGCCCTCCCGTCTCAGCTTCTGGTCCCTCCCTGGCCCCTCCGCCCTGTGGCAGGGAGCCCACGTGCAGGCTCACAGGTTATTCCGCTGGAGCGCGTCACAGAGGTTCTGGTTGGCGTCGGGTTCTTCCGTCAGCACCTCCACAGCCTCCCACTCCCCGGATCTGCTTGACCTTTTGATGGCATCCACCACACTCTGCATGTATAGCCCATCCTCGAATGAGGCGGCCATGGAGACAGGGGTGTGGTCCCAAGTGCGGCGGTCCCCCTGCCCCTGGAAGGACTGGCGCAGGGCCTGCACCATGTAGACCATGCCCTTCAGGTAGAGCAGCGGGACATCCTGGGGACCCTGCTCGGGCAGCCCTGCCCCCACGGCCAGCGAGTCCCTCAGGAGCAGCTCCTCTTGCGTGGCAGAGTTCTTCTGCCCGTAGAGGTCGGCTCCTCGGGCAACGAGGCGTCCCGCAGAGCCCACCACCATGACCTCGTGCACAAAGGCGCCTGGCATGTTGAAGTTAAGAGTCACTGTGCTGCACACCCCCCCACCCATGAGCATCTGGAAGAAGCAGAAGTCATCACTGGTGACATGCCGGATCCCACGGATGGCGGCGTTCTGCCTCACAAAGGTCTTGAGCAGCCCGTGCACCTTCTCGGCTCTCTGGCCGGTCACATGGGTCAGCAGGTCCACAATGTAGGTGCCCATAGTGTGCAGGCCCCCGCCGCCCATGAGCTCGTCACAGATCCAGCCGTAGTTGGGGCTGAGCAGGCTGCCTGAGTAGATGCGGGCATCGCAGATCATTACTGCGCCCACGTAGTGCTCGGCGATCAGCTGCTTCATGCGCACAAAGGCAGGCAGGAAGCGCAGCACGTTCCCCACCAGGCTCATCAGCTGCGGATAGTAGCGGGAGGCGGTCACCATCCGGAAGGCATCCACCGAGGTTGCTGCCTTCTCACAAACCACATTCTTCCCAATACCTAAGAACAGAACACACCAGAAAATCTCAAAGTTCCCAAAGATTGACACTGGGGGGAAATCTTCCTGAAGGCACATGAACTCCGAAAAGCCTCCTATTATCCGAGGGTGGCCTGGGACAAGAGGATAGGTGATGGCTTGGATAAAAATGGTACACTGTGACTGTGACTGGAGAGAACAAGTTAGAGGCTGGAAAAAGACAAGTGATTTCTTAAGGGAAAATGAAAGGAGTAGAGGCAGAAGGTGCAAACCAGGAATGAGAAGTAAACAAAGGAGGTGAGGTGGGTAATTTGAGTGCCAACCTGGCTAGGCTGTGGTGTCCAGCAAAAATCAGTCTGGACACTGCTGGGAAGGTGGTTGGTTTTTTTTTTTTGTTTTTTTTTTTTGGTGTGATTAGCATTTAAACCAGTAGATTTTGGTACATCAGATATGCTCCACAATCTGGGTGGGCCTCATAATCAGTTGAAGGTCTTAGGAAAAAAGACCCAGTCTCCACAGAGAGGAAGGAATGCTGGCTTCAGACTCGAGTCTACAACATTAGCTGTTGTCCTGCCGCCCTGCGGATTTCAGATCCGTCAGCTCCTCTAATCACAGGAGCTGATTCCTTTTTTTTTTTTTTAAGATTTTATTTATTTATTCGACAGAGAGAAAGAGAGATCACAAGTAGGCAGAGAGGTAGGCAGAGAGAGAGGTGGAAGCAGGCTCCCCACCGAGTAGGGAGCCCAATGTGGGGCTCGATCCCAGGACCCTGAGACCATGACCTGAGCCGAAGGCAGAGGCTTTAACCCTCGGAGCCGCCCAGGCGCCCCAATGAGCTGATTCCTTAAAATAAATTTCTCCCGCTCTCTGTATTCCTTGATTGGTCCTGTTTCTCTGGAGAACACTGCCTAATACACGTGGGCTGGAGAGATGGACATGCCTGTGTGCTTTCAGACATTTATGAGACCATCAGCTCGGGGGAAAAGTAGCTAATCTCTATTCCAGGGGATGGGCTTTGCCCTCTCAGTTGTTACTGCAGAAAGGGCTCCAAGATTTCCCAAAGATTGTTCTCTGAAAACACTGGTCCAACAAGTTAGTGTAGTCAAAAGGGCAGAAAATGTTTGCTTTGCTCTAGTAGCAAGGGAAAGGGAATAAAGATATTCCTTCTGCCCCAATGACCGTTCTGAGCATAGCTGAGTGTAGCTGGGATGTACTGAGAGCGCAAGGCTAGGAAAAGCCCTGGAGAGAGAGCGCTAGAAGACTCAGCAGCTTCCATACTAGGAAGCAGAAAGGATCAATACTCCTCCATGTTTTCAGATGAAAGCTCACGAGGGTATGAGCAGTCACAAGACACCAACACCGGGATACTCCTGTGAGCTGGGGGCGGTTCAAATGGAAGTCCTACGTTAGTACCTCCACAGATGCCGGGGTGGGGGCAAAGCAAGGGGGAGGTCCTTGCACTCGGGTCTGGCAGGAGGGGGCCCTGCAAGGAGAGTAGCACCTGTTTTCATCGTCTGGTCTTAGACAGTCTCCAAAACTTCCCTACACATGTGGATTTTAGGGTTAGGGACTGGAGAATCACAATATTGGGTGACAGTTTGGCCACTTGGCTGCAGAACATATATGGCTGACCAGGAAAATAATGAGGAAATCAGACACAAACATCCCATCTGAGGGCTGCAGCTCTGACCAACCCAGAAACTACTTGTTTGACTATTCACTGCAGGGATTGAGTGGACACTGCAGCGTGGGGCAGAGAGGAGACAGGGTGGGGGGAAAAGAACTTTTGTGGCTGCTGCGAGTTTGGTGATGATAAAACCAGGATAAGGAATCTCTGTTCCATGCCAAGAGCTGTCAGGGAAGGAGGAGAGACCTTCTTTCTTGAGCACGAACAATAGGATTGCATATGAACTTAGGACCCAGTGGTATTATCTATATGGGAGCTAAAGGCCATCTTGAGTTAAACAGGCTCCTGCAGGTCAACTGCACATGATCTTTAACTTTAGAGAACCTGGGCTGCCCTGAAAGACATATTTATTTAAGTTATCTAGCATTCCTGCTAGGAAGCCAAAGGAGAGATTAGAGAAGCTAAGAACTGCTTTTTGCTAACAGGGAGTGGGATGCTGAATGCTTATTAGCTCAGATTTTTTAGAGTGTGAACAAATTTCAAGCTACAACCCTTTCTCCAGTTCACACTCCACAGAGTTCCCAGGACTAAGGTGCCCTTGAACACCAGATGCCCAGAGGCTGCCCCAGAGCACATCTTTGTTCCCTATTAACACAGCGCCGGTTCCGAGCTTTGGACCATAGCACCCCTGTTTGCCCACCTAGAGACATGGGACTAGAGAAAGGAGACTTCAAACAGTAGGCAGCGAAGTAGCTCAGGAAGAGCACCACTTTTATGTTTTACAAAATCCAGGAAGTCTACTTTGAGGGGTGGTGTACAAAAAAGGTTCTGCTACTAGAAAAATAAAGTTGAAAGCCACAAGAATGAACCACTCTTGCCTACTGATTCTTGCCACTCTTTCTTGGGTCACTGGCCCTTGTTAGCGCCGTGGGTCACACCAGACTGGAGGTCTGGGAGTTTGGTGATGAGCAAAAATTTGTGCAGAAATTTGAGCAGAAATCTGCGTGAGCAGAATTTGTGCGAAAGGCCCTGTGCTATGCCCTGGGGATATAGGATTGGGTTTGGTCTTTACTTTCAGAGAACTTAAAGTTTAGTGAGAGAGGTAGCCATTAATCAAATTACCATATAAATACATGCAGAACTGTACTTGTGATAAATGCAGTGAAGATGACATAAATGGTAAAATGAGAGCATATACCAGGAACGTGACCTTGACGGTGGGGGTGGGGGTCAGAGAAGATGTCCCCAGGGACCAGTGTTCCAGAGATTAAATTATTTGGGCTAGACTCTTTGATGAACAATCTCTTGTTATCTCACAAGCCCATGGGAAAGGGTTGGCAAATTCAGTGTTTTTCTAATGAAACGCTCTAGTGCAAAGAACTGGGCACAGAAACCTACCTTTTAGTGACAGATTTAAGAAAATATTCAACTGTGGCAAAAATGTCAGGGCATTTTGCACACTAGATCATTTTTCTGAACCACTTCTAAACAGAAATAAAACATGTTAGGGTCCCTACCTCTCTTTTAAGGAACTCATAGGAAAGCTTTAAGGATAACACTGAAGGCGAAAGAAGATGAAAAAAAAAAAAGGCCAAACTAAAGTAGAAGATAAAATGCCACAAAAAGAGTTGTGATATAGGGGCGCCTGGGTGGCTCAGTGGGTTAAAGCCTCTGCCTTCGGCTCAGGTCATGATCTTAGGGTCCTGGGATTGAGCCCCGCATCGGGCTCTCTGTTCAGCAGGGAGCCTGCTTCCCCCTCCTCTCTGTCTACTTGTGATCTCTCTCTCTCTCTCTCTGTCGAATAAATAAATAAAATCTTAAAAAAAGAGCTGTGATATGAAAAGGACATGTCTGGAGGCTAAATCTAAGAATGAATTTTAGGAAACCATCAAAAAGAGTGAGGGCAAGAAACAATCTTTATGGGGGCACTTGGTGGCTCAGTTGGCTAAGCATCTGCCTTTGGCTCAGGTCATGCTCCCAGGGTCCTGGGATCAAGCCCTACATCAGGATCCCTGCTCAGCAGAAGTTGACTTCTCTCTCTCCCTGTGCTCCTCCCCCTGGCTTGTGCTCTCTCTCTCTTCTCAAATAAACAGATAAAATCTTAAAAAAGAAAAAGAAAAAAATCTTCATGGCTTCAGAGGTAAGGTAACATCTAAAGATGTAACAAGCCGAGGAAAATGTAATTTTTCCTACAGCACTGAGACTTAATGACCTCACCCACATAGATTCAGAAGGTCTGGGATGGGCCCTGAAAATCTGGATCTATAAAAAGTTCCCACATGATGCTGATGCTGCCGGTCTGAGAATCACATTCTGAGAAGTACTGGACTAGAGGCTCTCTCCACAGAGCCGGCAGGCCTGAAATTTCTATGATCTTATTCATGTGAATGCCAGGAGAAAATACAGTACTATTGACTAGTATGAAAAATTTTAGAAGAATATACAGTCTGTCATGTTTTTTTTTCCCCTAATGTAATCTCTATGTCCAACGTGGGGTTCCAACTCACGACCCCGAGATCAAGAGTCGCATGCTCTACTGACTGAGCCAGCCAGGCAGCCCATCGTCATATAGGTCTTCATAGCTGGAATCTCCACTGGTATTTCTCAGTCTCTAAGATTTATCTTTTATAATACTTAGCATAGCATAATGCAAGGAAGATCCTTAACTCAATAGAGTCTTTAGATGATTATACTAAATTTCTCACAGGTTCAAGATCCGATCGGATCAAAGCAGATCTAGAATTAAGAGTGTGTCAACAGCTATATAGCCAAGTAATTATATCATTTTCCCCCCGAGCTTTAAAAGACTTGAGGATCGTTCTCTGTCTTCTCTGCCCTGGGAGCAGCTCCCCTGCCACAGGCCCTCAACCCCTGGAAATGTCCGCCTGTGCAAGGGTGTCTCCAACTCCTTCTTGGTTAGGAGCACCTGTCAGGTGTTGAGCCAATCACTGTCTGCAATGGTACCAGCCACTGGGGACGCTGACAGATGAGAAACTCGGCAGCTTGGCAGCCCCACATCCCCTGACCTTACTTATTCCTAGCCACAGCTTCCGAACCAGCGCCATTTCAAGAGATATCAACACAGCAGCCAAATTCACTGGGGCTAGGGCTGCCACGGTAGGAGTGGCTGGCTCTGGAGGTGGAAATGGGACTGTGCTTGGGAGCCTCATCATTGGTTACGCCAGGAAGCCCTCTCTGAAACAACAGCTCTTCGCCTACACCATTCTGGATTTTGCCCTCTCAGGGGGCCTTAGGGCTCTTCTGCCTGATAGTGGCCTCCTCATCCTCTTCACCAGGTGGGGAGCCTTCTCCACCTCCTATGTCTCATCTGCTCTGTAGGTCCCTTTTCCTATACCTACCCAGGCGGTCTGGGGAAAGCAGTTGGCTCAGGGTTTGACAGAGGGAAGACACATAAATACTGTATTAGTAAGAAAAACTAAAAAAAAAATAAGGGTGCCTGGGTGGCTCAGTGGGTTAAGGCCCCTGCCTTCGGCTCGGGTCGTGATCTCAGGGTCCTGGGATCGAGCCCTGCATCGGGCTCTCTGCTCAGCAGGGAGCCTGCTTCCCCCTCTCCTCTGCCTGTCTCTCTGCCCACTTGTGATCTGTCTCTGTGTCAAATAAACAAATAAAATGCTTAAAAATTAATTAATCAATTAATTAATTCTAAAAAATAAATTATTTATTTGAGAGAGAAAGAGAAAAAGCATGCACATGTGTGGGGGTGGAAGACTGGGCAGAGGGAGAGAGAATCTCGAGCAGACTCCCTGCTGAGCACAGCGCCTTGATCTCACGAATACTATGAGTTCATGAGCTGAACCAAGAATTAGACATCAACCGACTGAGCCACCCAGGTGCCCGCCCCAATTAAAAATAAATTTAAATTAAAAAAAAAAATAAAAATTGAGGATCTAGCCTGTATCTTTTTTAAAAAAAAATTTAAATATTTAATTTATTTATTTGATAGAGAACGTGGGAGAGGGAACACAGTGGGAAGCTGGAGAGAGAGAAGCAGGCTCCCTGCCAAGCAGGGAGTCCAACTCAGGGCTTGATCCTAGAATACCAATGGGATCATGACCTGAGTCAAAGGCAGATGCCGAACAACTGAGCATCCCAGGCACCCCACTAGCCTGTATCTTTAATGAACAACAAGAGACACAGACCCAACAGGGAGACAAAATAAAAAGGGGAAAGATCTATGTGGGAAAAACACAGAAAAATATACTCTCATGCATAGATAAAGAGACTCATAAATGGGAATACACTGTTAGGTAAAATGGCAGTGAGTCTTTTGGGATATTGACTCAGAGGACTTTTAAATATGCTGCACATTTTTCCAATTAATTGTGCATGTCCCAGTCCTGTTTCCCATCTAAACCGTGTATAAGAACCAGACACTTCCAGAATTTTAGAGGTGGGAAGAATGGGCCCTGCTTTCAAGGCATTGATTTAAACATGGTTCACCAACCTACAGAAAAGTTTTTCATATCAGAGATGACTCAGAATGCTTAGTTTCATTTGTAGGCTACATTCAACTCAGTGAACATTTATCTAATGAATATCCAGGACAATCCTATCATTTATTTATTTTTAAAATGAATTTAACTTAGGGGCAACTGATTGGTTCAGTTGGAAGAGCATACACCTCTTGATCTCAGGGTTGTGAGTTCGAGCCCCACGATGGGTATAGAGATTACTTAAAAATAAAATCCTAAAAAATAACATAAAATGAATTTAACTTAAACAAATCTGTTTCTTTGCTTCAGACAACAGGAAATCCCTTGTGCTGTGATGCCAATGTCTTTCTTGGTCAGCAATTGGAGGTGATCATACATTTATCATGCTGAAAAGGCCAAAAGGGGCAGGAATTGAGACCCCTATTTAAAAGGAGCCCAGAGAGTTTGAAAGGGATAGAAATAAGATCACAAGTGGGGTCTGATGTTGGGCACCTGGCTGGCTCAGTGGGTGAAACATGCCACTCTTAATCTCTGGGCTGTGAGTTCGAGTCCCACATTGCGTGTAGAGATTACTTATTTTTTTTTAAAGATTTATTTATTTATTTGATATATAGAGAGAGATCACAAGTAGGCAGAGAGGCAGGCAGAGAGAGAGGAGGCAGCAGGCTCCCTGCTGAGCAGAGAGCCCGATGCGGGGCTCGATCCCAGGACCCTGAGATCATGACCTGAGCTGAAGGCAGAGGCTTTAACCCACTGAGCCACCCAGGCGGTCCTTGAGATTACTTATTTTTTTAAAACAATTTTTCTTTATTTTACTTTATTTTTAAATGATTTTATTTATTCATATATGAGAGAGAGAGGGACAGAGAGAACACAAGCAGAGGGAGGGGTAGAGGGAAAGGGAGAAGCAGACCCCCTGCTAAGCCGGGAGCCTGATGTAGGGCTCGATCCCAGGACTCTGAGATCACAACCTGAGTTGAAGGCAGACGCCCAATCGATTGAGCCACCCAGGCACCCCTAGATACTACTTAAAAAAAAAAAAAATAGGGTCTGATGTAAAATTCAGTATGGTGTTCTGCCTAGAGCAGTTCCTACACTCATAGCCAGTACTTTAGGAAAAGTGGAGGAGTTCTCCTGGCCATTTCCACATGTGCTTAAGTCAAGTAAGAATTCTCAATTAAAAAAAAAAGGAAAAAGGGGCACCTGGTTGGCTCAGTCGTTAGGCATTTGCCTTCAGCTCAGGTCATGGTTCTGGGATCCAGGGATCAAGCCCCGAGTCCAGCTCTCTGCTCAGCGGGAAGCCTGCTTCTCCCTCTCCCACTCGCCCTGCTTGTGTTTCCTCTCTCGCTGTCTCTCTCTCTGCCAAATAAATAAACAAAATCTTAAAAAAAAATTTGAGGGGCACCTGGGTAGCACAGTCGGCTGAACATGGTACTCTTGATTTCAGGTCCAGTCATGAACTAATGGCACGTGAGATTGAGTTCTGTGTAGGGCTCTATGCTCAGCAGGGAGTCTATTTGGGATTCTCTCTCCCTCTGCCCCTCCCCCCACCCCTATGGTCTCCCATAGGTGCTCTCTCTCTCTCAAATAAATGAACAAATCTTTTTTTTTTTTTACATTTTTTAAAAGATTTCATTTATTTATTTGAGACAGAGACAGTGAGAGAGAGCATGAGAGGAGAGAAGGTCAGAGGGAGAAGCAGACTCCCCGTGGAGCTGGAAGCCTGATGCGGGACTCTATCCCAGGACTCCAGGATCATGACCTGAGCCGAAGGCAGTTGCTGAACAAACTGAGCCACCCAGGTGCCCTAAATGAACAAATCTTTTTAAAAAAAAAAAAAAGGTGAAAGGACACTGGAAGTGAACTTCATGGTTACAATATGCTCAGCAACTCCTTCGGGGTTTGAGTGAGCAGTACCCGCAGGGAGGTCCGGCTGACATGAGCTCTCCGAGACCCACCAACCTGGCCCTGGGACTTCATGCCTACAAAGACCAAGGACTCTCATTCACACCCTCTCCTCCTGACAACAGAGATGCAGAGAAGAAAGACAGAAGACAAATGACCCTGCTTCGCCAAGGGCTGAGACATAAGATCCCAGAAGTTTCTGGTCATCCCCGTCCTTCCTGTTTATATGAAAAGCAAGTCCATTGTTTTCCTGTACCACGAACCAGAAAATAGCAGGCTTTTGGTTAAAGAACCGTGGGGTTTCCTCTTTCTTCCTACACAAGCTTGGCAATAGTTTCTGGGGGAACCTTAAAATCTAAGACGACTGAGAGCCTCTAGAACTCTGCCTCTGATACACCTGGCCTTACCAGCCTGCATTCACGCCATGGGGATGGCAAGAAATAAATGGCCACAGTAGCTTGATCCCCTGGCACTAGCCCTCTGTTAAAAGTGTTGGCTTAGGCCTACTTCTAGACTAAATCTGAAAGCTGTTACCTGCCCTCCTAAGAATCTAGTGACTAGCTCCAGTGTCACACACCCTTTGACACTGCTCTCTGAAAAAGACAAACCATCTACAGTATTTGGCCAAAATGTACCTCCCCCCAAATCAACCACCAGACTCATGTTCTCGCACACTCCAATGAACATTTATCTTTATCAACCAGGGCCAGAGGTGACAGACATTCTTTTCTCCTCAGAACAAGGGAGACAAGTAGCAGAGGCCTGGATTCTCCACTCCATGGTAGTGGCCAGAGGAGTGGTCAGGCCTGACAGCGTACCAGCCCCTAAGCCCCGAGATCACTGACTGCATCAGAGAAATATTTTGTTTCTGCCACTTTACATAACACAACTTCTCTGTCAATTAATTATATGCTACGTGAATTGTTACCTAAGTCTTTTCTCATCTACTTTGTAATGTATGTGATCTCTAGTCTCTTCAATTGAACTGTGAAATCTTAAGGCAAGCAGGGCTCTGATCCAACACTGCTTTGAATGTACAGAAAGACATCAGGACAGTGCCTGGCACACAGGAGGCATTAAAAAAAAAAAATAACTGCTGGATGAATGTTGACTGGCTTGTTTTCCTATTCAATTAGATTCTGATTTACATAAGAAAAAGGGGGAAAAGTCACCTACAGTTGACAGGAAAGAGTAGCCCAAAAGAAATTGCAGAACAGCTCAGTAAGCCCTGCCCTGCCTACTGCTTCCCCAGGAGGCAGAGATGTGAGCAGGCAGTCCTGTGGACCCTGTGCAAGAGCCTTCATGCCTCCCGGCACACACGACTGCAAAATGTGGCAGGAAGGGTGTGCACTCAGTCTAGCAAAGGACTGACAAAACATGAGAACTGGCAGCCTTGCTACACACCCTCCTGTCCTCTCTGAGGGGCTCTGTGCCACGGAAATGGAAGAACAAACACATCAGTCACAATCTGTTTCCTACTGCCCAAGTCTTTGAACTCTGACTTCAAACAGGCCAACTTTACATTGCATGAAATGTCTGTGTACTGCCAAAGCGAGTACCACAATGCACGACGTAATAATCTCTAGCCCCTGTGAGAGGCTGACTCTTAAGGCGTTTGCTTCATTTTTGTTCAGGGAGTTACTTATGGAGGTGAGGAGGGCTGGGGCATTTCTTCCCACAGCTGTAACATGCCCCCAGTGTGCCCTCCCCAGCACACAGGAGACCAGTGACATGCAAGGACCACCCAGAGGGGGAGACAACCTGCCCTTGCTATGGCCTGACTGTCCATACCTAGAGCCTTCACAGATATCTGCCGGGTCAGTGGAGGGGGGATATTGATGCACACAAGATCCACGTCTTGATGCAGCAAGACATCATCGGTCCGGCTGGTGTAGAAGGTGATGTTCATCTCCTCGGCAAGCTGCTTTGCCTCCTCCTCAGTCTTCCCCCACAGGGCCTCCACGGTGAACCCTTCTGCCTTCAGCAGTGGGACCAGAACCCGGGCGGAGCTGCCGGTCCCAAACACGCCCACTCCTGGGAGCATCTTCATGCCGGTTTCTCTGTTCACCAACTCATCTCCTCACAAGAGCCTCCAGCAAGAATACGACCTTTCCCACAGTCCTGGTCAAACATGGCTCCTGGAACAGCAAGCATTATACTGGCTATTAGTGGATGGCACCCTCAGCTGAGGCTACCTTCTGGACTTATTTGGATGCAACTAGTTCTCTGCCACAAAAGCACAAATGAAACATTGCTCCAAAATGAAAAGCTGCAAAACCTATTCCCATGGAGACTTAAGGATATCAGCAATATCCACCTACTGGAAGAAGGAAGAATGAAAAATGAGGAAAGCTGAGTTCAAATTGAATTTGGAGCTGAATTCTGTTCTGTTTCTTACTGTTTTGTGTGACGCTGGTCCAATCATTTATGCATCAGGGCCATAACTGTAAAAGTTCATATTATACTGGAAAAAGGAAAAGATGGGAAACAAAAACCAATACAAGTTGGAAGAGAACTACCTAGGTACTATGCAGATAAATTAAAAATTTATGGTAGCGAGCATAGGAAAGTATTCATTATAAACAAAAAATAACCAAAAAAAAATGATTTCAACCACCAAACTGGCAACAATAACAGGAAGTTTAAAATGTTATTTTTGTATAAAGATATTTACTCCAACATTGGCTATGATAAGTGAAAAACTGGGAAACCATGAGACGCCTGGGTGGCTCAGTCAGTTAAGAGTCGGCCTTCAGCTCAGGTCATGATTCCAGGGTCCTCGGATCAAGTCCTGCACTAGGCTCCTTGCTCAGCGGGGAGCCTGCTTCTCCCTAAGCCTGTAGCTCTCCGTGCTTCTGCTCTCTCTCCGACAAATAAATAAATAAAATCTTTAAAAAACAAAAACTGAGAAACAATCTAGATGTTCAATAACAGTAACGGGTAAAACAAATAACACTGTGCAGCCACTGAAAACCAAGGGTGGGGGGCACGGGGGTAGAATGCCCTCAAGGACCTGAAAGACATCAACATATATTCAACAAAAAGGGGAAAAACAAAAACAATAGATTAAGTATGATATCCACTTTTTTAAGGCACAAAAGAAGTATATATGATGAGAATACCTACATTCTCATCATATAATATCTATAATATATCAAATATTACATTATTATGTATTATTTACATAGTATAATATATAATATTATTTGTAGACATATTTGTACACATATTTCACACATGACATTAGAAGGACTAGGGGCGCCTGGGTGGCTCAGTGGGTTAGAGCCTCTGCCTTCAGCTCAGGTCATGATCTCATGGTCCTGGGATCGAGCCCCGCATCGGGCTCTCTGCTCAGCGGGGAGTCTGCTCCCCCCTCTCTCTCTGCCTGCCTCTCTGCCTACTTGTGATCTCTCTGTCAAATAAATAAATAAAATCTTGAAAAAAAAATGACATTAGAAGGACTAGGATACACTCGAGTTTCATAATGATTACTCAACTTGATGGGATTATAGATTTTTGTTTTTCAAGCTTTGCCAAAATTTTCTACAATGAATTGTGAAGTTTTTACTTTTTTTTTTTTTTTAAAGATTTTATTTATTTATTTGAGAGACAGAGAAAGTGAGAAAG
>CM052803.1:34012805-34028080 GCA_028533885.1 Nasua narica
AGAGAGAGAGAGAGAGAGAGAGAGAGAGAGATCACAAGTAGGCAGAGAGGCAGGCAGAGAGAGAGAGAGGAAGAAGCAGGCTCCCTGCCCAGCAGAGAGCCCGATGTGGGGCTCGATCCCAGGACCCTGAGATCATGACCTGAGCCAAAGGCAGAGGCTTTAACCCACTGAGCCACCCAGAGGCCCCAAGTTTTTACTTTTGATCAAATGAAATAAAGGGGCCCCTGGGTGGCTTAGTTGGTTAAGTGTCTACCTTTGGCTTCCGGCCATGACCCCAGGGTCCTGAGATCAAATCCCAAGTCGGGCTCCCGGCTTAGCAGAGGGTCTGCTTCTCCCTCTCCCTCTGCCCCTCCCCCTAGCTTGTGCGCGCGCAGGCTCTCTCTCTCTCTCTCTCTCTCTCTCAAATAAATAAATAAATAAATAAAATCTTAAAAAGAAAGAAAGAAAGAAAGAAAGAACAAAACTAAACAAAAAGTCTGGACACCGAGGAGGGCATGTGATGTAATAAGCAGTGGGTATTATATAAGAGTGATGAATCATAGGCCTCTGAAACCAATAATACCGTATATATGTTAATTAACTGAATTTAAATGAAAAAAGTTTAAACAACAAAAAACAAAACAAAACAAATGAAACAACAACAACAACAAACAACTAAACAAAAGTCATCCTGGAAACCAAGAGGAGATCTGGGTGTGCTCAGGGTATTCGGTTTCCCCCACAGCAGCCCATCTGTTAAACCAGTGGTCCCCACTCTGGCTGTGTGTTAGGTACTGGTAACTCCAGACCCACTGAGTCAGATTAGAGGGATGACGCTGTGTCACTATCATTTTCTTCTCAAGTTAAATTCCTCTTTTGTGGTAAAATACACATAAAATTTACCATCTGAACCACCTGTAAGTATACAGGTTCACAGATATGAAGCACACTCATATGGTGCAACCGTTATGACCATCTACCTCCAAAACTCTATCTTGCAAAACTGAAACGCTGTGCCCATTAAACACTAACTGCTCATCCCAAGCCCTCTCACCACCCATGGCGACCACTATTCTACTTTCTTGTTGTTTTTAAAATCTATGTGTTACTCCGGTACTTTGCAGAAGGGGAATCATAATAAAGTATTTGTCTTTTTGTGGTTGGCTTATTTAACTTAGCGTAACAACCTCAAAGTTCATCTATGTTGAAGCATGTGTCAGAATTTCCTTCCCTTTTAAGGTCAAATAATATTCCACTCCATGTATATGCCATATTTTGCTTATCCATTCATCTGTATGCAGACACTTGGGTTGTTTCCGTGTTTTGGCTATTGTAAATAATGCTGCTATGAACATGGATGTTCAGGGGCATCTGGGTGGCTCAGTTGGTTAAAGCCTCTGCCTTCGGCTCAGGTCATGATCTCAGGATCCTGGGATAGACCCCACATTGGCCTCTCTGCTGGGCGGGGAGCCTGCTTCCTTCTCTCTCTCTGCCTGTGTCTCTGCCTACTTGTGATCTCTCTCTCAAATAAATAAATAAAATCTTAAAAAAAAAAAAGAACATAGGTGTTCAAATATCTCTTCAGAACCCCCCTGCTTTCAATTCCCTTGGGTTTATACCGGGAAATAGAATTGCTAGATCATATGGTAGATCTTTTATATATTTTAAAAAGATTTTATTTATTTGACAGAGAGAGAGATCACAAGTAGGCAGAGAGGCAGGCAGAGAGAGAGAAGGAAGCAGGCTCCCTGCCCAGCAGAGAGCCCGATGTGGGGCTCGATCCCAGGACCCTGAGATCATGACCTGAGCTGAAGACAGAGGCTTTAACCCACTGAGCCACCCAGGCGCCCCGATTTTTAATATTTTTAAAAAATATTTCATTTATTTGTCAGAGAGAGAGAAAAAGAGAGCAGAGAGCACAAGCAGGGGGAGCAGCAGGCAGAGGGAGAAGCAGGCTCCCCGTTGAGCAGGGAACCAGATGCAGGACTGAATCCCAAGATTCTGGGATCATGACCTGAGCTGAAGGCAGACGCTTAACCAACTGAGCCACCCAAGTGTCCCCCTGTGAAAGATTTTTAACTTTCTGAGGAACCACCATAGTGTTTTCATTGGGTCTGTACCATTTAAAATAATTTTATAAATACTTTATAGTCCCTTAGTCTTCCAATTATCTTTAAAAAATCTTGGGTGCCTGCATGGCTCAGTTGGTTAAGCATCTGCCTTCAGCTCAGGTCATGATCCCAGGGTGCTGGGATGGAGTCATGGATCTCCCTGCTCTGCAGGGAGCCTGCTTCTCCCTCTGCCTCTCTCTCTTTCTCCCTCTCATGAATAAAGAAAATCTCTTAAAAAAAAATCTTAAAACAAATCTCAAATTTCAACAAGTTTTATCCAAATAAGTCACTCTGTTACTTTAATTCACATAACACTGCCTCACTTGCATCTCCTCACAGATCAGAGTCAACCTATTTGTCAGTTTAAGGGAGACACGGCATTCCTTTAGTAAATGCACTGTAACTATTCCATTCCCCAACTGCAAGTACGAGGGATACACCCCTCTTCCCTCCCTATCCATAACATCCACCTTCTTGATCATTTCTGAATGTTACTTCTGGCTCCCCACTTCATTTATTTTTATTATTTTTTTAAGATTTTATTATTTATTTGTCACAGAGAGAGAGATCACAAGTAGGCAGAGAGCGGGAGAAGGAGGCTCCCCACCAAGCAGAGAGCCCGATGCGGGGCTCGATCCCAGGACCCTGGGATCATGACCTGAGCCGAAGGCAGAGGCTTTAACCCACTGAGCCACCCAGGCGCTCCCCCAGCCACCTCCTTTAATGCAGAAGTTCTTGAGGTGTGCTCTTCTTGCTCCACATGCTCTCTTTTCTATTCAAGTCCTAAGCTTTATCAGTATACCACTGTCTCCCAAATTGGCACCACAAGCCCAGATTCCCCTCCAGAGCTTCACACCCATATATTCTACCCCTGAATACCCACTGATGTTCTATAGTCTCCACACCCCACAAGACCAAATCTCAATGGTAGAAGTAAAGTGAGATGGCGAGAGCATATGAAGTAAAGGCATCAGAGATAATGGGTTTAAATTCTGACTCACTAGTTCTTTGCTAAATGAAACCTTGTTCATAGGTAAAATAGGTCTAATGCTATTTAGCTCCCAGGGTTTTTTGAAGATTAAATGAGGTCCAGTTTTAAGCACCTAGCCAAGTATACATAGTCAGCATTTAATAATTATCATAAACCCTCGCTCAAACATTTTCTCTGACTTAGGAAATGTGGCCATCATCAACTCAGTTTTCCAACCCAGAAACCTGGCCATCATCCCCAACTTCTCTATTTCCTTACCTGTACAAGTAACTCATCGTCAAGTCTTATTGATCCTACCTCTTTATTTTCTCTTAAATCTGTCCCTTTATTGTCATCTCCTCTGCCACTGCCCTAGTCTAGCCCTTAGTATCACTCATCTGGACGACTGCACCAAACTTCTAGTTGATCTCTCCTGCTTCCATCCTTTCCTTCCTTCATCTATTCCTCATACTGTAAAAAGATCTTTCTAAAATGCAAATGGGATCGTATCACTGTCTTCCTCTTTAAATCTTTTAGTGACTTCCCACTGGATTCACTATGAAGTCCAGATTTTTCAGTATGACTTACAAGGCCCTACATGATGCAGAAATCTCAAAACACATCTAGCTTCATACAGGGTCACTTGCAAGGATTATCTCAAAGAGAAATGGGTTTCAAAACACATACTTAGATAACCCAGTAAGAAAAATCTGCAAAAGTATCAGTTATAAATCAATTAAAAATTGTGGGGAGAGCCACTCAAAGTAACAACAACGGTTTCAGAGTAACTGGTGATGAGTGTGTTTTTTCTTTCTGGGCAAATTAAATAGTGGGGAACAGTTGTTAATTGAGATCCTTTTAGATCATATCAATACTATACAATCTTACAAAAACTTACACATGAATGTTCATAGGAGAATCATTCATAATAGCCAGAAAGCAGAAACCCAAATGTCCACCAACTGCCGAATAGGTAAACAAAATGTGGTATATCCAGGGCGCCTGGGTGGCTCAATCGGTTAAGTGTCCAACTCTCTTATCTCAGCTCAGGTCTGGACCTCAGGATCGTGAGTTCAAGCCCCACATTGGGCTCCCTGCCTGTGGAGCCTGCATACATACATACATACATACATACATAAATAGTGGTGTATCCAAACAACATTCAGACACAAAAAGTAATGAAGTACTGATACAAACTACAACATGGGCGAACTTTGAAAACATTACCCTAAGTGAAAGATGCTAGTCACAGAAAGCCATATATTATATGATTCCATTTATATAAAATGTTCAGAACAGGCAAATCCAAGGAAACAGAAAGTAAATTCGTGGTAGGGGATAGTAGAGATGAAGAAATTGGAAAGTAGGGGCATTCAACTTGATTCTTCCCCATGTGGTTACTCAGTACCATTTGTTGAAGAGTTTGTTCTTTCCCCTGAATGATAACTCCTTTACTGAAAATCAGCTGACCATTAGTGTATACATTTATTTAAAGACTCTCAGTTTTATTTCATTGCTGTATATGTCTATCCTTATGCCATACCATGCTGTCTTGATTACTTTAGCTTTACAGTAAGTTCTAAAGTCAGGGTGAGTCTTCCAACTTCATTCTTTTTCAATATTGTTTTAGCTATTCTGGGTCCCTTGCATTTTCTTATGAATCTTAGGTTCAGTTTGTCAGTCTGGGATTTTGATAGAGATTGCTTTGAATCTGAAGATCAATTTGGGGAATACTAACATCTTAACAGCATTAGGTTTTCTGATCCATGAACATGGGATGCTTTTCCATTTATTTAGGTCTTCTTTAATTTCTTTTAACAATGTTTTATAGTTTTCAGAGAGTAAGTTACACACTTTTTCATTAAATTTATTTCTAAGTATTTGTTTTTAAAATTTTTTAGATTTTATTTGAGAGAGACAGAGATAGTGAGAGAGACCATGACCTAGCAGGGTGGAGAGGGAAAAGCAGGTTTCCCATTGAGCAGGGAGCCCAACACACGGTTCGATTCAGGACCCTGGGGTCATGACCTGAGCCAAAGGCAAATGCTTAACTAAGTTACCCAGGTGCCCCTGCTGTTTGATGCTATTGTAAATGGAATTGTTTTCCCTCCCTCCCTTCCTTCCTTTTTTAAGATTTATTCATTTATTTTGGAGAAACAGAGTGCATGCAGGAGGAGGGACTAAGGGAGTGAGGGGGAAAGAATCAGACTTACCACTGGGCAGGGAGCCTGATGTTAGGCTTGACCCCACAACACTGAGATCATGACCTGAGCTGAAGTCACGAGTTACATGCTCAACCGACTAAGCCACTCAGGTACCTCTGGAATTGTTTTCTTAATTTCACATTCAGGTTGAGCATTTCTTTTGCTTCTAGTGTTGTAGATACAAATGTACTGTGTAAATTACATGTCTAGGGCGCCTGGGTGGCTCAGTTGGTTAAGCAACTGCCTTCGGCTCAGGTCATGATCCCGGAGTCCCGGGATCGAGTCCCATATCGGACTCCCGACTCTGCGGGAAGTCTGCTTCTCCCTCTGACCTTCTCCCCTCTCATTCTCAGTCTCTCGCTCTCTAATAAATAAATAAATTACATGTCTATCTTAGGGGTTAGTTTGCCAGTATAGCCCACTTGACCCTACCTGAAGCACACCTGTGCCTGTGTGAATCACTGAAATAAGCATGACTTGGGCTGCCTCTAACTCCAGATCCCTATCAGAGTCCTGTCCTGTCTCTACCCTCTGGGACTGTAGATCTTGGGTTGCCCCCTGCACTCTACCATTGGGTTGTTTCTGTTTTTGTTTTTAAAGACTTTATTTATTTATATTAGAGAGAGAAAGAGATCACAAGTAGGTAGAGAGGCAGACAGAGAGAGGGGGGGAAGCAGGCTGCTGAGCAGAGAGCCCGATGCAGGGCTCTATTCGGGGCTCGATCCCAAGACCCTGAGATCATGAACTGAGCCAAAGGCAGAGGCTTATTAACCTACTGAGCCACCCAGGGGCCCTACCATTGGGTTTTATCTTAATCATCATTCTTTCTAATAATGATGAATAATGTCTGTAGACTCTCAGCTATGTTTTTTTCCTCTTTGCTGATAATTCTGCCCTTACAGACTTCCTTTCTAGCTAGAAACAGGTCAGTCACATAGTATCTTTTATAATTATCATGTCCTGGACTTCTTCCCTTCGGCTATTATGGTCACCTTCTACATTTGCAGTTTTGTTTTTGTTTTGGTTGTCGTTTTGGCTACTTAGATATCATTGATATTCTGGGAGCTTGAAGCTTCTGCATAAGTTTTGTGGGTCATTAATTACCAACAGCTTTAAGAGCCAGAGGAGTGACACAGCCCCTATAAACAAGGACATCAATGTTCTCTCTAAATTCATGCCCAGGGCATACTTCTTCCTCTCTCCCACCTGATTTCCTTATGCTCTAGTTATATTTGGGTGTATGTTTGCATTGGTGGCTTAACATAACAGAATGGATTAGAAGACATTTTAATAGCCTCTGTTTTACTGACAGTGACTTAAAGGGCAGCTTCACCAACACCCATAAAGGGGCATCAGCTGGCCTCTGAGGAAGCCAGATGGCATGAAGCTAGGCAGGGTTGATTACTAGGTATTTCCTGTTCAAGCAGGCAGAGCTGGTTTCCCTTATTTCTGTGACTACCTTTTGTAACCCCTGAAACTTCCCTATTCCTTGCTCTTAACATCTTTGTATATATACCTTTTGCATCCTCCAAAGATCTCCATCAAGTCAGCCCTGCCTAGTTCACATGCACTCTAGTCACCACATGCTGATCAGAATGAAGGGTGGAAAGTGACCTGACAGGACTTTGCAAAGCTGTGGGGAAGACAGTACAGAGAGATTACAGGCATGGAATCTGCAGCCACTTTGCCTGGCTCAGGTCCTGGCTCTACCAGTTACCAGCTAGGTAACCTCAGGTAAGTTTTTAAATCACTGTGCTTCTGTTTCCTCATCTGTAAAACAGGGATAGTCGTATCTATCCCCATTTTAGTTGAGTTAAAGAGTAAATGAGTTGGGCGCCGGGGTGGCTCAGTGGGTTAAAGCCTCTACCTTCGGCTCAGGTCATGATCTCAGGGTCCTGGGATCGAGCCCCGCATCGGGCTCTCTGCTCGGCAGGGAGCCTGCTTCCCCCTCTCCCTCTGCCTGCCTCTCTGCTTACTTGTGATCTCTCTGTCAAATAAACAAACAAACAAATAAATAAATATTTTAAAAAAAGAGTAAATGAGTTAATGTCTGTAAAGCATTTATAACAGGGCCTGGCTCATACTTAAGTCACTGCATACATCATTTTAGAAAAGATTTCTCCGACTTCAAAAAGCTGTATAGGAATATAAAGAATATTCTGAGCTAAAATGCAGTAAAGTACGATAGGCCAAACAATGTTTAGTGTAACATACAGTACATCAAAGTCCGCACAATCCCATCCTGCGGATGAGGATACAGAAGCTCAGAGAGGCTAGGTAACTTTCCAAGGGTTCTGCAGCAGCCTGTATATGACTGAGCGGCCATAACCAGCTGTGAAACCCCGGGCAAGTTACTTAGCTTCCTTGAGCCTCTACAAAAACAGAAGTTTTGTATGTGTGGAACAACCCCTTTTTCATTCTTTTGTGCTAAGTATGAGCCAGGAAAGTTCATTCTGTTGTCTGGGTTGGCAAGTGCTTGTCTCAGACCCACCACTCAAACCAGTGTTGATCAGTTCATACATCACGCCTTTATTGAAGGCCCAACAGGAAGGCCGTGGAGACAAAAGGATAAAAAAAGCCCAAATTTCGGGGGCAAAAAGTCAGAAAAGTGTGCAGGAGCCAGATCTGGTGGCACCAAGTGTTAACCTAAGGAGTTTAGGCTTTGATAAGTGGGTATGCTTGTATGCTTTGGTGTGTCCCACCTTCCCCACCCGATCCCCTCTCGCCCTTGATCTCTCAGGAGTCAGAAGGCCAATTTCTAAGGCTCCAGGCTATGGGTTCAGCCAATGGGAAGCACCAGGAGATCAGAGAGCAGGAAAAGAGATAAATGGATGGAAGGATGAACTTATTTAGTCCCTGCCTTCTCTCTACCAGGATGTGGTTCTGGCAGGGCCTGTGTTCCTGGACAGGGTCACAGTACCTACTGAGGACCCCTCTCCTATAGCCATAGCTTTTACTCCTTCTGGTATCCCCACCCTTTTGCCATCGTGTCTGAGGTGGTAACACTGACTACTAGCGGTAGCCAGTCCCTGGGTGCTCCACTGTCCCTTGTAGATTTGTTTCCTTTACTGTTCACACCACTGTAAATAATCCCTTCGTTAAAGGGATTCAATGAACCTTTTTAGTGTGCTGGCTGTTTTCTGCCTGAACCCTAACACAGTAAGCAATGAGAACCATTAAAATTGTTTTATGTGAATTAGGCGGAAAAGAGTTTAAGACACTGTAAACAGTGAGCCAGTTAGGATATCAAGTAAAAGATAAGGAGGGTTTGATGGAGGGAATGAAATGGAGCAGACAGCTAACAACAGGATTTGGAATAATAAGGAAGGGAAGAGCCAAAACAACACCAAACTATAGACCAACATCTTTCATAAATGCAGGCACAAAATCCTCAACAAAATATTAGCAAGCTGAATCCAACAATGTGTTAAAAGGACAACACATCACAACTAAGAGAATTTAATCCCAGGAATGTAAGGCTGGTTCAACATTCTAAAATCAATTACTATAATCCACCACATTGAAAGTCATTAGTTATTAGACTACATTAACTATAAAAGCAAGTTAAAACTTATTTAATATAATTATACACTTATTAAAATGTTTGAAATTCAGAAAACTTGGTATCAAATACTGGCAAGGCTATAAAGCAACTGTTCATTGTTGATGAAAATGAAATATGCGGGGCGCCTGGGTGGCCTAGTGGGTTAAGGCCTCTGCCTTCAGCTCAGGTCACGATCTCAGGGTCCTGGGATGGAGCCCTGCATCGGGCTCTCTGCTCGGCGGGGAGCCTGCTTCTCCCCCCTCTCTGCCTGCCTCTCTGCCTGCTTGTGATCTCTCTGTCAAATAAATAAATAAAATCTTAAAAAAAAAAAGAAAATGAAAAATGGTACAGCCACTTTGAAAAACAGTTTGTTATCTTATGAAATTAATATACATTTATCATATAACCTTGTAGCCCCACTTCTGGATATCCACCAAGAGAAATGAAAACTTCTGTTCACCCAAAAACCTGTATGTGAATGTCTATTTTCTAATATCTAATATTGATTTTACTTGTAATTGTCAAAACGTGGAACCAACACAAATATCCTTCAACTGGTGGTGAATGGATAAACAAATAGTGTATCAACGCAATGGAATAGAATGGAATACTCCACAGCAATGCAAAAAAGCAAACTACTGAAGCACACAACTGACAAAATGAATCTCAAGTGCATTATGCAAACTGAAAGATGCCAGACTCAAAAGCCACCAGACTGTGTGATTCCATTTACGGGACATAATGGAAGAGGAAAACAACAGGGACAGAAATTAGTGATTGCCAAGGGTTGGAACTGCGGGTACGTGTCAACTGCAATGGGCTACAGAGAACTTTGGGCGGTAGGTGGTAAAGAAACTGTTCTAACCTTGACTATGGTATTAATTACATGACTGTGTGTATTTGTCAAAACCCACAGACCTGTACGCTTAAAAGAATAAATTTAGTGATATGTAAGTTCTATTTCAAGAAATGCGACCCCCCCCAACAATGACATTGAAGTTCTAAGCATACAATGACAAGTTGTAGTGTCATTAAGAGAAACAGGGAATCCAAAAGGCCTGATTTATTGAGAATTTTGCGGAAGCAAAATCTGTGATTTGTAGATTCTGCTCTTCCCAGACTGGTGGAAAATCATCTCACCTTCTGTGTATCTAGTCCAAGGAGCCACAACTTCTTCATTATTGTAAGAAGAGCCCTACTCCCCATCACGGAGGGCAAATCCAATCTGACCCCCACTTTTGTAAGTTCTGGAACACAGTCACATCCATTCTTTTATCTAGGGCTACCTTTGTAACACAACAGCAAAGTAGGTGACACATCAATCAAACGGCCCACAGAATCAAAAATATTTACCATCTGGCCCTTTACAGAAAACGTTTGCTGACCCCTGCCCTATCCCACCACAGGTTATGAAGCTAAGAGCTCCAAGTGACAGAATATAGTCATGAAGGTAGCCAGGATTATGAGAAAAAGAACACCTTACCTCATTGTGTATGTGAGGAGTCACAGATTCTGGGAATTCTGGTGTTAGTGTATTAATGTCAGAAAGGTCACTTACTCTGCAGGCAGCTCAAGTTAGGAGTCAGACCCTGGCAAGAAGGTGCCTATGAATCTTTTCCTACCAGATGCAACACACAGAACGAAAACCTGTATTTCTCAACCTCTCCTGCAAAAAAGATGTATCTTAAAAAGATAAATATAGGAAGAAGGTACCATTTGGTAGAGCTTCTGGTAATGTTCTTTAAAGGAGGTAATCTCCATTGACAGGGGGAATTTTCCTCTCTTTCTTCCTTCTTTCTGTCTGAAATGCAGACAGTATTTCTGGAGTTGCCATAGTCAAATGACCACCAGGAGGCCACCTGAGGATAGAACACAATTTCCTACAGTCATTGCCACTGAGATGGTGAACCACCCTCCAGGAACTCCATTTCATGGACTTGACAGGCATGTAAGCACATTTGTTATTCACGATAGGGATCTGTCATTCAGGATAGGTTGAGCAACAGAAATCTGTGTGTGGCACAGACAACAGCCATCATTAATAGGTCCATAGGAGGTGTGCAAGCAGGAAAGGCTTCATGGAAGAGAGGATGTAATAGGTCCAAGTTGGTCAGAAAGACAAGAGGTCACATATCCCGTGACAAGACCCTCCCTTTATTGATAGCTTGCTTCTGTTCTGGGGCCATTTCAGTCAGAAAAACTCTTCTGTAGATGGACTTGAAGTTGTTGGTCTTCTACTATTGTGGAACTACCTGTGATGATTCCTTTTCTTTTTCTTTTTTAAGATTTATTTATTTCAGAGAGAGAGACAGTAAGTGAGCACGAGTGGGAGAGGCAGAGGGAGAGGGAGAGAATCTTAAACACACTCCATACTTTACCACGAAGCCTGACTCGGGGCTTGATTTCACAACCATGAGAATCATGACCTGAGCCAAAAACAACAGTTAGGACGCTTAACCAACTGAGCGACCCAGGTGCCTCTATCTGTGGTATTTCTTTTGTTGTTGTTGTTTAAAGATTTTTATTTATTTGACAGAGAGAGAGAGAGAGCGCACAAGCAGTGGGAGCGGCAGGCAGAGGGAGAACCAGGCTCCCCACTGAGCAGGGAGCCCAATGTGGGGCTCGATCCCACGACCCTGGGACCATGACCTGAGCTGAAGGCCGCTGCTCAATCAACAGAGCCATCCAGGCACCTCTACCTGTGATGTTTCTAATGAAACTTTTATATTTCCTTTACACTTCCTAGGTGGTCATAGGTCGTTTGCACAATGGCCACAATAACTCCCTTTTTTGTTTTCATGCCATCAGATAGTGAATCACTTCCCACAATGACTCTGGACTTAACGATGTCACTTGCTCTGGCCAATGGCACAAGAGCAAAATGACCCAAGAAGTTCGAAAATTACCTGTGCATGAAGGCTTGCTCTCTTACTGCTCTAAGGTTCTCTTGGGGCATCACCGTGTGAATGAGTCTAGGCTATCCTGCTGGATCACAAGAGACATGTGACCAAAGTCATCCTCACTGCCCCACCTGACACAAAGCCAACTGCCAATTACATGAGCGAGACCCAGGCCGTCCAGTCCCAGCTGAGCCGACCCAGACCAGAACCATCACCCAGATCTCCCAGAGAATCATAAGAAAATCAAATCAGTACATTGTAAACCTTTAACTTCACAAGGTTATATGTCAATCACATCCCAACAAACCTGGAGCAAAAAGAATGAGAAATATTTGTTTTAAGCTACTGAACTGTGATGTTTGTTCTAACTATTTGTTATATAGCAAAGCTTACTGATACACTCCTTTACAGACAGAACTCCGTAATTCCCTCAGGCCTTCCTTATCCTATCAGAAGAGTAGCCAAGGTCAAGGCTGCTCTGGTTTGCCCTCTCTTAGGTTTATCAACAACCCTCTGAATTAGGACCCCCAGAACTAAATGCCATATCCTGAGCATACTCCGTCCTGACCTTCTTTCTCTGGTCATACTCCTATTACGCAGCTTACCTGCATTGCAGACTTTAGACAGCCACGTCATCCCGACACACAGCAGGATCTTTCACATGGCCTAATAAATACTCTGTACTGGGGTCGTACAGTTTTCATGTCGTTTTCATGATTTCTAATTGTGGTAAAACACATATTAACATAAAATTTACCATCTCAACCATTTTTAAATGTACCCTTCAGTGGCATTAATATCATTCATATGGTTGCACAACCATCATCACCATCCATCCATCCACAGAACTCTTTACCTTGTAAAACTGAAACTCTAGATCCATTAGATTATACCCTATCCCCCTCACCCCCCAGCAACTACCAGTCTACTTTCTGTCTCTAAGAGTTTGACTCTCTAGGTAGACTACCTCATATAAGTGGAAGCACGTAATACCAGTACTTTTGTCACTGGCTTATTTTACCTAGTTATCAGGTCCTCAAGGTTCACCCATGTTGTAGCATGTGTCAAAAGTTCCTTCCCTATTAAGGCTGAATAACATTCCATTCTACATAGATACCACATTTTGCTTGTCCATTCATCTGTCCATGGGCACTTGGGTTGCTTCACATCTTAACCACTGTGAATGATGTTGCTATGAACGTGGGTGTACAAATTAAAGTTTTTTTTTTTTAACCAAAATGTAAAGTTTTCCTCTAATAAGTGCAATTTAACTCGGGCATTTATTTACCAGTTGAGATCTTTTTGAATATTTATTCACTGTTTGTACCAGCTTTCTAAATTTGATCAACCGGCTATGTCTTCAAGCCAAAATAACTAACTTAAAATATTATATTGTTACCAAATGCACACACAGGGAGTCTAACTGACCAAAATCTCAAGGCCAGTAACCAACTGTTCACAGTTTAGGCACCAGGCACAATTAGCCCTCAATAAATGCTAGATAATGTTGTCCTTTATAAACCCATATACCTTTCAGAATTCACCAGTTGTCTTTCCCTGTGTTCAGAGGCCATTTGTTTAATAAAGTGTTCTAATACTTTTCTGAGGAATCATCACTATCTGGCTTACCTTTGACAACTGAGACAAACGTTGCATGTTGCCCATCTTCTGGCATCTCCCTCTGCTTCATAATGCCTCGAAAGTTTATTAAGAGTATATGTGGCTACAGCATGGTCACCTGCTAGTTTTCTCAGACCCTAGCGATATAATTCAAATGGATCAGGAGAACAAAACTGTTCAGAGAACTGAGTATTCTGTCTTCCCTGACCTTGGTTTTTCCAGAGAGGTTCCCCTCCCAACCTCACAGCTAGGTCTTTGATAAAAGGAGGAATATAATAGAGGAATTGAGTAGTTTATGTTTTCTCTGTCAGATTATTCTCTATTTATCCTAAGTACTTCTCAGTATATTTTTAAGAATTTTGATTAATTTTGAAGAAAACTGCAGGTTTTCTCAAGTGTCATTACTTGTTCTGAGATTGGTGTCTCCCTGATCCTATTAGAAGCTTCCAGCTCTTCAGAAGCTTGCAGATGGATAGTGTGGGTGGTTCTAGCCAAGCTATTTAAAAATGTATCTATAATAGTTTGCCCTGTAACTATTCTTTTTTAAATTACAAATTATGCTTTCTATTTTTCAGTGCCAGGCTTCAAAAAGAGCCATTAGGGATTTCTATAGACAAAGTTACTGCCTTGTATCTTTGTTACTATCTCTACCCTGCCAGTCACACAAATGCAGTTAATTGATTTTCAGCTGAAGTTCTGTTTTTTTTTTTAAGATTTTACTTATTTGGCAGAGAGAAAGAGAGAGAGCACATAAGCAGAGGGAAAGGCAGGGGGAAAGGCAGACGGGGAGGGAGAAGCAGACGCCCCAGAGAGCAGCGAGCTCGATGTGGGGCTCCATCCCCGGACTCTGGGATCATGACCAGAGCTGACGGCAGACACTTAGCTAACTGAACCACCCAGGCACCGCTCAGCTAAAGTAAATCATTAGTTCAATGGGGGAAAGGAAACTCTTAAAGAAATGGTGTTGGGACAACTGAATCCATATGGCAAAGAACCTTGACCCCTCTTCTCTCACTATTTTTTTTTTAAATTTATTTATTAGAGAGAGACAGACTGAGAATGAGAGGTGAGAAGGTCAGAGGGAGAAGCAGACTTCCCGCAGAGCTGGGAGTCCGATATGGGACTCAATCCCAGGACTCCGGGATCATGACCCGAGCCGAAGGCAGTCGCCCAACCAACTGAGCCACCCAGGCGCCCTTCTCTCACTATTTATACAAAAATTAACTCAACTAGATGAAACACCTAACTGTAAAAGCCAGAATTACAAAGCTTCCAGAAAAACATATATCAGAACATATTTTTAGACCATAGGTCAAGTAAGGATTTCTTGAACAGGATACAAAAAGCATAATCTACCAATAAGCTGTATTTCAAACTGCAAAAAAATTCCCTTCATTCAAAGACACCATTAGACAAAATGAACAGGCAAGCCAGAGACTAGGAAAAAATACTTGCCAAAAATATACTGTATGTAACAAAGAACTTGTATGCAGAAGGACTCCTACAAAACAACAATAAAAAATGAACAACCCAAACTTTTAAATATGTTAAAAGACTGGGGCACTTGGGTGGCTCAGTTGGTGGAGCGTCTGCCTTCAGCTCTGGTCATGATCCCAGGCTCCTTGCTCAGTGGGGAGCCTGCTTCTCCCTCTCCCTCTGCTTGCTGTTCCCCAACTGTGCTCTCTCTAGCGTACACACTCTGTCAAATACATAAATAAAATCTTCTATTTTTTTTAAAGATTTTATTTATTTATTTGACAGAGAGAGAGATCACAAGTAGGTAGAGAGGCAAGCAGAGGGAGAGGGGGAAGCAGGTTCCCTGCTGAGCAGAGAGCCCCATGCGGGGTTCGATCCCAGGACCCTGAGATCATGACCTGAGCTGAAGGCAGAGGCTTTAACCCACTGAGCCACCCAGGCGCCCCAAAATCTTCTATTTTTAAAAAGGTT
>CM052803.1:34028180-34084494 GCA_028533885.1 Nasua narica
TTTTTTTTTTTAAAGATTTTATTTATTCATTTTTAACAGAGAGAGAACACAAGCAGGCAGAGAGGCAGGCAGAGGCAGAGAGAGGAGCAGGCTCCCCGCCGAGCAAGGAGCCCGATGCGGGACTCGATCCCAAGACGCCGGGATCATGACCTGAGCCAAAGGCAGTTGCTTAACCAACTGAGCCACCCAGGCGTCCCTCAGTAAATAAAATCTTAAAAAAATAAAAAATAAATAAAAATGTTAAAAGACTTAAGTAGTCTCAATACCAAAGATATAGGAATGGCTAACAAGCACATGAAAAGGTATTCCATGTCATTAGTCATCAGGGACACGCACATCAAAACCACACTGAGATATGCACTAATGGCAAAAATTTAAAAAAAGAGTGATAGCACCAAAGTTTGGAGAGGATATGGAACAAAGGGAACTCCCATACATTGCAGGTGGAAGTGTAAGACAGTACAATCAATCACTTTGGGAAACTGTCAGTTTCATATCAAGTTAAACATATATCAACCCAATGACATAGCAACTCCACTTGATATTTATCCAAGAAAACAAAAACATATGTCCATAAAAACATATATAAAATGTTCACAGCAGCCTTATTCATCATAGCCCCAAATTCAAAACAAACCCAAATGTTCATCAATAGGTGAATAGATAAACAAGTTATGGTTACAGTCATTCAATGAAATAGAGAAAAGCAATAAAAATGAACGAACCATGAATACACGCAACATCTATGAACCTTAGAAATATGCTGAGTGAAAGATTCTAGGCACACATACACACCAAGAACCCTACCATACTGTAGAATTCCATTCATCTCAAGCACAGGAACAGGCAAACCTTATTTATAGTCATAGTAGTCAGAAGTCTTAGTGGAGGTGGCTGAAGTGGTGATGGGGGTACAGGACTGACTGGAAAGGGGCACAAGGAAACATTGTAGAGTGACGGCAATATTCCATATTCTGTGCTGCCTTGTGCTTACAGGGCGATACAACTGTAACAACTAACCAAATTGAATAGTTAAGATCTGTGCATCAAGAGTAAGGAAATTATACCTCCATTTTTAATCACCATAAGTAGTTGTGTTTAAGAATATAGAACAAGCTTTTCACATCTTGAAGATTCAGGTTCATAATCAAACAAAATGGATTTATGTGAATTAGAAGTCTCTTTTCTCAAAAACAACAAAAACCTTGTCAGCTTACTTTTGGAGATGTCAGCAGTATAGAGACAATGGCTGCAGCCAAGAGAGTAAGTTTTCTGAGGAATTAACTTCAAGCTAAGGCCAATGATCTAGTCAGTCTGAGCATTTCTAAGGGTTTCTGAAAAGAGCACTTTCTTTTTTTTTTTTAAGATTTTACTTATTTATTTGACAGAGACACAGTGAGAGAGGGAACAGAAGCAGGCAGAGCAGAAGAGTTCAGAGAAGCAGGCTTCCCGCCAGGCAGGGAGCCCGATGCGGGGCTATGCGGGGCTCGACCCCACCACCCTGGGATTATGACCTGAGCAGAAGGCAGACAATGACTGAACCACCCAGGGTGCCCCTGAAGACGGCACTTTCCACTAACCAATGTCAAACTGGGCAAGCTGTTAAGTTGCAGGTGTTAGGTAAGTAAGACCTCACCATTCATGAACTCACACCAGGGAAGGAAAGGTTCAAAAGGAATCCTTCTATATTTCTTTAGGCAAGTAAAGTTAGTAATGGGTCTAAGTAAGAAATGATGTGTAACAGTTTGTGGTTATAGCTGTATAGGTTGGGCAACAAGACGTGGCACACCACAAGAGTGAGAAGCTTTCACTCAGTGCCCATCCCCACCACTCCCCAGAACCAGCTCCACACCTGGAGTCCCCCAGCACAAGTAGCCACCCCAAGCTGTGCATCCTCAGGGCACCCCTCCCTCCTCTGAGACAACTCTACAGACTGCTGCAGACCTCTGACCCTTGAGACATTCCAAAGGGCCAGTATCAAGAGGCTAGATTTTTCTGTGGATAAATTTTTGCAATAATTATATCTTCATATAAAATATGCTAAGAGCACGTGGATGGCTCAGTGGGTTAAGTGTCCAACTCTTTTTTTTTTTTTAAGTTTTTATTTATTTATTTGACAGAGAGAGACATAGCAAGAGAGGGAACACAAGCAGGGGGAATCGCAGAAGGAGAAAGCAGGCTTCCTGATGAGCAGGGAGCCCGACGCGAGGCTCGATCCCAGGACACCGGGATCATGACCCGAGCCCAAGGCAGACGCCCAACGACTGAGCCACCCAAGCGCCCCAAGTGTCCAACTCTTGATTCAGGCTCGCGTCATAATCTCAAGGTGGTGAGATGATCCCCACCCAGGGTTCCATGCTCTCAGAGTCTGCTTGATATTCTTTCTCCCTCTGTGCCTCCTGCCAGTCACATGCTCTCTAACTCTCTTTATAAACAAACAAATAAACAAATAATTTTTTAAAAAGCACTGTGGCCAGAGGGAGGCCAGGGTCCTCAACCTAATTTTTTTTTTAAATTTTTTTAAAAGATTTTACTTATTCATTTGACAGAGAGAATGTGTGCACATAAGCAGGAGGAGCAGCAGGGGGAGAGGGAGAAGCAGGCTCCCTGCTAAGCAGGGAGCCCGAGGCGGGGCTTGATCCCAGAACTTGGGATCATGACCTGAGCTGAAGGCAGACACTTAACCAACTGAGCCACCCAAGTGCCCCTAAAAAGCCAACTGGTAATTGGCAGACATTCCCTTCTACCAGAGTAGAGTTCAAGCCTTACCTAACAATATTTCTTCAGTATAAAATTGATCCAGGCATACCTGGCTGGTTCAGTCAGTAGAGCATGTAACTCTTGACCTCGGGTCATGAATTTAAGCCCCAAGATGGGCACAGAACTTACATTAAAAAAAAAAAAAAAGGTAAAAAAATAAAATAAAATGGGTTCAAAGGAAGTAGAAGAGCAAAACGTTCAGAACCTCAAACTATGGGGAGCCTGGGTGGCTCAGTTGGTTGGGCGTCCGCCTTCGGCTCACGTCATGATCCCAGCGTCCTGGGATCAGTCCTAGATCAGGCTCCCTACTCAGCAGGGAGCCTGCTTCTCCCTCTCCAGCTCCCCCCTTGCTTGTGTTCTCTCTCTTGCTATTTCTCTCGGTCATAAATAAATAAAGTTAAAAAAAAAAAAAAGAACCTCAAACTGCAATTGTGCAACTATCTTATGCTATGTATTCAAGGCATCATGGCCAACAACCCAACAGTAGTGGTCATAAATACTTCAGCTACCTGATATTTGTCAAATACAATTAAAATGTTGCAAAATCCAAGGGACAATTTTCATCCTGATTCCACTTGGATGCTGACAGCAGGAGCAACTGATACAGCATGTTCGACCCTCTTTGAAATACTCTTAACTTCTAGAACACAAATTTCTCCTGCTATTCTCTTTGCCTACTTCTCAATCCCCTCTACTAGCTTCTTCTGATAATGACTGTGGTAACCATGATGATCCTATTCAGTCTCATGGCTTAAATATATATACTATCTATTTTCTGAGGACTCCCAAAGTTTAAGCCAGGTCCTTTTTCTTAAGCTTCAAACTAGTATAAACAACTGCCTATTGGATATTTCTACTTGGATGGTTTTGTTTGGTTTTTTTTTTAAAGATTTTACCTATTCACCCGACACAGAGAGAGAGAGATCACAAGTAGGCAGAGAGGCAGGCAGAGAGAGGAGGAAGCAGGCTCCCCGCTAAGCAGAGAGCCCGATGCGGGGCCCGACCCCAGGACCCCGAGACCATGACCTGAGCCGAAGGCAGAGGCCCCAACCCACCGAGCCACCCAGGCACCCCTGGATGTTTTATTTTTTTAAGTGGGCTCCAAACCTAGTGTGGAGCTCAAAGCGGGGCTTGAATTCATGACCTTGAGATCAAGACCTGAGCTGAGATCCAGAGTTGGATACTTAACCGACTGAGCCACCCAGGCGCCCCAGATGTTTATATTAATAGGCATCCCAAACTTAAAATGTCCAGAATTAAGCTCCTGGAATCCCCCCATCCCCCACCAAATTTGAATTTTCCACGATGATTTCATCTCGGAAACTGGTAACACAAATCTTCCAACAGCTCAACTCAAAATCTTGGAGTAATCCTTGATTCTTATTTTTCTCTCCCACTTCATGTTTGATCCATTAACAAATCTTGCTGGCTCTCTACCTTTAAAATATATCCTGAATCCAAGCACTTCTTTAAAATATATCCTGAATCCAATCACTTCCCACGACTCCTAATGCTACCACCTCAGTTTAAGTCACAACCACCTCTCTTGCCTACACTATTTCAATAGCTTACCTGGCCCCTCAGATTCTACCCTGCCCTTCTACCCCATACTGGACCCCAATCTATTCTCAACATAGCACAATTAAAATATAAGTCGGAGCAAGTCACTCCTCTGCCCAAGCCCTCCACTGGCTTCCCGTCTCTCTTGAAATAAAAGCCAAAGTTCTTCCACTGGTCTACAAGGTCCCACATAGTCTGTCCTCATCCCCGTCTTTTATCTTTCTCACTTTATGTCCCATGTTTCTTCCCCTGGCTCACTCTGCTCCAGCCACATGGTTCAGTACTGAATGGATCTCAGACATGCCAGGTATGCTCCCATCTCAGGGCCTTTGTACTTGCAGTCCCCTTTTCTGTGCAGATATCCAATTGGCTTACTCTCTCCCTCACATTCTTTAGGCCTGTACTCAAATGTTATTGTATCAGAAACAAGTTATTTCCTGGGGCGCCTGGGTGGCTTAACAACTGTTAAGCGTCTGCCTTCGGCTTAGGTCATGACCCTCAGGTCCTCGGATCGAGCCCTGCATTGGGCTCCTTGTTCAGAAGGCCTGCTTCTCCCTCTGCCTCTCCCTGCTACTCCACCTGCTTGTATTCCCTCTCTTGCTGTTTTTCACTCTGTCAGATAAATAAATAAACTCTTTCGGAAAAAAAAAAAAAAAGTTATTTCCTCATTGTTTGTCTCCCCCAACCACCCCTGCTAGAATGTACTTCTTTCAGACAGGAAATTTTTTGTCTGTTTTATTCATTGTTATATCCCCCAGCACCTAGAACAAGGCCTGATATATAGTAGGTGCTCAATAAATATTGCTGAAAAAAAAAAAAAATCAGAGATTTCAGATCTTGTTCCTGCATGGTTAGTTAGGAAACCAAGATATATATACTGAACTTATCAAAACTGTATACAATTCAGTAGTGTCTTGTGGTATGTTCACCAATATAATACAGATTACTTATGTCATTAATCTAAGTAGTTTGGAGCAAAATATGATTTAACAGTTCAGGAAAGAAAACAAGCACCATAGGATAACAGAGTAGCTCTGTCTGCCACTTGGGATTAGGAAAATGAGCTGCTGCTCTGTCTTAAACCACAACTTGACCTGCTAAGGGGCGCCCCCTCCTGAACTGTCTCTCCAACTAACACCCCTCTTCCACATAACACGACTCATGTTTCCGAGTCAGCTCAAACCCTTGCAGTCAGGCTTCCTCCCTCCAACGGAGAAGCGTACTGTGTGTAAAGGGCCTTGAGACCACAATGACCCAGCACCTAGAGACTATGCTCAAACACCAATGCACACTTGTGAAGGGAAGGCAAATGAGAGTAGACTTCAACTGGTTAACAGTTCCTAAGGAACCACTCTGGCTGCAGGGAAGCCTGCCGCCCCCACAGCCAGTCCATCACTACCTTTCACCAACTGGATTCAATGCCCCTGAAATTCACCCACTGCTCTGCTTCCTTAACACACACCTAATGTTCCTCCTGGTCCTGACCATTTCCTTCCCTAGACCTTAAGTGCCCCTAGGATAAAGCCCAAATTCTTTGATGAGGTTCACAAAGCATCTCCTGTATGAGTGGGACCCTTCCCCAACTCTCTACCTTACCACTTTGCCCTTACACTGGATTTAACATGCTAGCAGCTACCTTCAGTCTTTTTTTTTTTTTTTTTTTTTAAGATTTTACTTACTTATTTGACAGAGAGAAAGAGAACACAAGTAGGCAGAAAGGCAGACAGAGAGATGGGGAAGAAGGCTCCCCGCGGAGCAGAGAGCCCAACGCGGGGCTCGATCCCAGGACCCTGAGATCATGACCTGAGCCGAAGGCAGAGGCTTTAACCCACTGAGCCATCCAGGCGCCCCTAACTCCTTCAGTCTTGCTCTGAGATTTTGGTCCAAGCTGTTTGCTCTGCTTGGAACAATCTTTTCTAACTTACTCACACTAACTCCTGAGATTCGTCAGGTCTCCCCTTAAACACCACTTCTTTAGAGGCCATGCCTAAGCTGGGTTAAGTGATTCAGCTCACAGTTCGGAGCAGCCTGGGCCTTGGTTTTCAAAGTGCCCATTACCTACGTAATGTCAGGTCACCTATGTAGTGTCTGTTATGATAGCAGGATCTTGGCTACCTCATGCAACGCTGTCACTAGCACAAAACACAGTCCCTGACACAAAGCAGGTGCTCAGTAATGATTGAAGAATGAACCGAGGAATGAATAAGTGTGAGAATGAATGAACCAGGAAGTCAGGTTAAAGCCTATATAGGTGGTTCACCGACTAGAAGGCAACAGCTTTTCCTGCCGAATGCCTTCTTTGCCTTTCTGATTTTAAATATTTCAGGGGCGCCTGGGTGGCTCAGTCATAAAGTTCTGCCTTCAGCTCAGGTCATGATCCCTGGGTCCTGGGATTGAGCCCCACATAGAGCTCCCTGGTCTGCTGGAAGCCTGCTTCTCCCTTTCCCACTCCCCCAGCTTGTGAACCTGCTCTTGCTATCTCTCTCTCTCTGTCAAATAAACAAATAAAATCTTAAAAAAAAAGTGAAAAGAAAAAAAATAAATATTTCAATAATTATTTAAAATATTTAAAAATTTTAAGCGTATAAGCTACTTTACTTTTTTTTTTTAAGATTTTATTTATTTATTTATTTATTTATTTATTTATTTATTTATTAGGAAAGAGAGAGTGTGTGAGAGAGCATGAGAAGGGAGAAGGTCAGAGTGAGAAGCGCACTCCCCATGGAGCTGGGAGCCCGATGTGGGACTCGATCCCGGGACTCCGGGATCATGACCTGAGCTGAAGGCAGTCGCTCAACCAACTGCGCCACCCAGGGGCCCTACTTTTTTTTCCTTAAAAGTAAGTAAGCTCTATGCCCAACATGGGGCTTGAACTCATGACCCTGAGATCAAGAGTCACATGCTCTACTGACTGAGGTCAGGCACCCCAATTACAAACTACTTTGAATGATGCCCCAGAACTGATACTGTGAACCACTACCCTAGGAGAAGGGCACTGTGACTTAACACCCAGTTGCAAAGGGATCTATAACATGAGACCATAATTCTTGGGCATGATAAGGGAGATAAAACCGTGAAGGCCAATTTTAAGTTTAATTGCTGTTTTGCAAAACTCAGGACCTGTTGCGGAAATAAGCAGGAATGCCTTCTTCGTGTCCTTCAACATCAGTCATGTATCAAGAATTAATTAGGATGATGCATCTAATTGTCCCCCAGCCTTCCTTTTGGCACCCCGACAGCTAGAAATGAGCCAGTGTGGCAGACAGGCTGTCCATGTCTGAATAGAAGAGTCAGACCCAAAGAGGAAAGACAACCACACCCCCATCATCAGAGCCTGGGCAGGAGAGGAAGGGAGACAGCAGGGGTGGGGTGGGGTGGTGGTCTGCAGCCTGCGTTCGAAACTGCTTGTTCATAGCCGAGGGAATGAGCAGCTACAGCACGCAGGTTTTAAGGGTCAGACAGGGCGGCACGAATGCTTTCAGCAGCACTGCTTTCAGACAGATGTGAAAGTGTATCTTTACCTGAATTTATGTTACCATTGAAAAAGCCAAACCAAAGAAGCAGGTGTTGAGTTTTACAAATTAGTTATGATAAATGTTTTGGTCCCTGGGTTTGTTTCAAAGATCCAGAGGCTCTCTGGAGACAGTTTCGTTTTCCTATAATTTGTTTATTTTAACAGTGCCTTCACTGACTCATCAACGTGGTCACAGATTCCTGCCCTCCCAGGGAGAGCAAAAACACAAACAGGACAAAGAAAAGAAATGCTATTCCCTCGGCTCCACAAGCTGACATGGCGGTAAACTGTTAGGCAGCTACCACAGGATGAGAGCACACCCAGCGCTGGCCGACAACGCCAATTCCCTGTCCCCCTGCCCCAGTCTGCACAGTGTCCGCACTCGAGGGCACTAATTAAAGACCTAACGACCTGTCCAATGAGGCAAAACTACCCAAAGCACAAAAGGGTTGTACTAAATTGGGTCATAAAGGAAAAATTTAACACCCACAGAAGTATCTAGATTACCTTTAGGTCTAAAAGTTAGCTTCAGCTGATGATTACAGTAGGAAAAAGTACTTATTTACCCACTATATTAATTCTTTATTGCTTTTGAAAATCCGCAATAACAAGATTTTTTTTTCCCCTAAGACTGCTGTAACCATGAGTTCCACATTGACGTCCCTCTGAAAATTCCATCCTCAGCCCTACTCTCTACCGGAGCAATGTTAAATAATCCTTCAATTTCACCATAACCTTCATGCAAACATTCTTAACGTCCAATTTCCAGCCTCAACAACTTGTTCCAGCTCTAGCTCTACAAAATGTCAGTATCTATTAGGAATCCTCACCTGAGTGACCCACCAGCTGCTCCCATCCTTAATTTGATTTTCCTCTCAAATATGAACCCTCCTTCTGTGCACCCCCACCCCGTTTAATGGCACACTATTCAGTCACCAGAATCCTCTTCTCATTTATTCCCCAATATTTATAAGTGCCACAATGAGTCAGGCATTATGCCAGGATGTGGGGCACAGAGCAGTGATCCAGACAGGCTAGGTCCCTGGAGTTTGGTTTCCATTTCCTCCTACACCCACAGTTGAATACCAAGGACTGATTTGACACAGGAACACAATGAGTGGTCAGAGATCTTTCACTGTGGCAGACACGTGAACAAAGACTCTGCCTTTACTTTTAAATCACTAAAGTAAAGCACATTTGGCTATGACGCATGTGAAACAGTCAACCCTAGAGAGAAGAGTATTACATACTTTGGTTTTGATCTAGGGCCCAAGAAAGAAGAGGGCGAGTTTTTAATAATGATAAACGTTTTTCAATGTGCACACCTAATTTACTAAAGTTTTCCAAGTGCTTTCCATCTTCTACATGGATAAAAATACTCTTCTCCTGGGAAAATAGGTATTTCTACGGCCGAAAGAGAGACTCTAGAGAGTCACCACCTGCCTTCTTCTGGATTTCAGGTATAGAACATCCCTCCCCCCACTTTTTTTTTTTTTTTATTAGAGACAGAGACTGAGAATGAGAGGGGAGAAGGTCAGAGGGAGAAGCAGACTTCCCGCAGAGCCGGGAGTCCGACATGGGACTCGATCCTGGGACTCCAGGATCATGACCTGAACCAAAGGCAGTCGCTTAACCAACTGAGCCACCCAGGCGCCCCCTCCCCCCACTTTTAAAAGATTTTATGTTGAGTAATCTTCATACCCAACATGAGGTTCGAGCTCACTGAGATCAAGAATTGTATGCACCACCAACTGAGCCAGCCAGGTGGCCCTTGGATATAGGACATTTGTAGGGCACCCTGGAACACAACTCTGGCATTCTCTACTCTGTTACATGGCCTCTGATCACCAAAAAGATTAAGTATTAAGTAATTACTAGTGACTGGAAATGCCCAATGTCCTCACAAGCATCTCATTCGTATATGCAGCAAACTGCTTATGGGCTGGGCCATGACCACATTCAGCTGTGGTTTCATTTAACGATCTTCTAGCTGTTCAATGTGAATCTAAAATAATCTCATCTCAGGTCTTTGCCCCACCATCCTTTTTCTTCTTTTATTTTTTTTTGGGGGGGGAGCGGTTAATGGTAATGAAGGAGGCTGGTTATAAAATACAGGATGTATATGGGATATGCATTCCTGAAAGAGCCATTCGTTTTATTTTTTAGAATTTTCTGATTATTGTTGAAATGATACACAATGTCTTGTCTTGTTACTGAGACTCTAAGCTCTTTTGGAACCAAGACTGGGTTTTATAAGGAGATAATAGGTCTCCAAAATTTCACACTTCAAGGTATTTTGGTAACATACCCAGAACACTTTGGAAATTACTTAGACATTTAAATGTTTTTTGAATAACAATCTTAGTATATCAGGGCTATAAAGGAAAGAGAAACAAAGGAAAAGAGAAACAAAGAACATTTTTAAAAACCACCAAGACCAAAAGCAAGTCCTGGCCTGGAGGAACAAAAACAGCCATTTAAACACAATGATGTAACTTTGAAAATAACATCAGATAAGGAATACTATGTTTATTTTCTCCACTGCTCCAAAATATTAGCCATTAGCATAGGAATATCAATGCAAAAGGCTGAAAAGTAACAGGAAATATGACTGATGTCTCCACCACTCCCCTTCTCCCTGACAATCCAAACATTCTCACATGCTCCCAGAGCCACTTCCAGAGAGGCCCCCCAGAGATAATACCCATTTCCTAGGAGGAACCATCAGGCTGCAGAAAACATTAACCACATAGAACAACATCCTCCAACATGCTTTGGAATACTGTGCTACAAAAGCATCCATTAAAACACACTGAAGAGACCCTAAGGGTCAAGATTATCTGTCAACAAGCACCAAAAACCAAAAAACAAACAAACAAACAGAACAATAGTCTTAGAGGCACCCGGCTGGCTCAGATGGAATAACATGCATCTCAGTGTTTTAAGTTTGGGCCCCACGTTGGGTGTAGAGATTACTTAAAAATAAAAAATCTTAAAAAAAAAAAATAATAAAATAAAATAAAATAAAAAAAAAATAAAAAATCTTGAAAAAAAAAAACCCAAGTCTTCAAAAGCCACATATGCTGTGTACAGTGTACCCTTCAATTACACACATGTAAATTCATTGTCTAGGTAACCACATTACTGTCTGGTTCCGACACCTGGGATAGGAAACAACAGTGTTGCCCTCTGTCAGCCCTCCCCCTCAGCACTTTAATACAGTCACAGCGTGAGAAGGGGGGAGGGCCTGCAAAGAGAAAATGGTTCGGAATCATCTTTTACACCAGCAAGAAACTCTTAGGAGGGTTTGTATTTTAAGATATACATTCATTATAGGGCGCCTGGGTGGCTCAGTTGGTTAAGCAACTGCCTTCAGCTCAGGTCATGATCCCGGAGTCCTGGGATCGAGTCCCACATCTGGCTCCCAGCTCCACGGGGAGTCTGCTTCTCCCTCTGTCCTTCTCCCCTCTCATGCTCTCTTTCACTGTCTCTATCTTAAGTAAATAAATAAAATCTTAAAAAAAAAAAAAAGATATATATTCATTATAGAGGCGCCTGGGTGGCTCAGTTGGTTGGGTGTCCTACTCCTATTTTCAGCTCAGGTCATGATCTCAAGGTCCTGAGATCGAGCCCTGCATTGAGCTTATGCTTCAATCTCTGCTTGAGATTCTCCTCTCTCTCTCCCTCTGGTTCCTCTGCCCCTGCTCACTCTCTCCCTCTCTCAAATAAATAAAAACAAATCTTTAATATATATATATATATATATATATATATATATATATATATATATGCTCTCTCTCTCTCTCCACACACTCATTACAGAAAATTACTGTTTTTCTCATGTTCTTGTTAAAAGTTTTCATATTTAGGGGCGCCTGGGTGGCTCAGTGGGTTAAAGCCGCTGCCTTCAGCTCAGGTCATGATCTCAGGGTCCTGGGATCGAGCCCCGCATCAGGCTCTCCGCTCAGTGGGAAACCTGCTTCCCCCTCTCTCTGCCTGCCTCTCTGCCTACCTGCGATCTCTCTCTGTCAAGTAAATAAATAAAATCTTTTTAAAAAAATTTCATATTTAAGATACTTGTGATCAAACTGTATTCATAATTTGGTACCCTGATTTTTTTCACGTACTTATTTTGACATAAGCATTTTTCATGTTAAACAGGTTTTTTTTAAAGATTTTATTTATTTATTTGACAGAAAAAGAGAGAGAGAGAGAGATCACAGGTAGGCAGAGAAGCAGGCAGAGAGAGAGGGGGAAGCAGGCTGCCTGCTGAGCAGAGAGCCCGACGTGGGGCTAGATCCCAGGACCCTGAGATCATGGCCTGAGCTGAAGGCAGAGGCTTTAACCCACTGAGCCACCCAGGCGCCCCTGTTATGTTATCCAGTTTTTAAGGGTTACATATTTCGTGGACTACGTGAACCAGTTTTTCATTTCTCTAGTATTAGACAACTGCACTATTTTCAACTTATTTTGTTATAAATTACACAGTAAGAAATTATAGCTCAGAAGTTATATGATTTGTCTAACAGTATCATTCATTTTCCTTTTTTAAGATATTTATTTTTAAGTAATCTCTACACCCAATGTGGAGATCAAACTCGCAATCCCGAGATCAAGAGTCATATACTGTACCAAATGAGCCACCAGAATTCTAAGCAAAAGATAATTGTGAAAGTAAGTAATAAAAGATTTTGAGGTCGTTGGGACGCCTGGGTGGCTCAGTTGGTTAAGCAACTGCCTTTGGCTCAGGTCATGATCCCAGTGTCTTGGGATCGAGTCCCACATCGGGCTCCTTGCTCCGCGAGGAGCCTGCTCCTCTCTCTGCCTCTGCCTGCCTCTGCCTGCTTGTGTTCTCTCTCTGTTAAATGAATAAATAAAATCTTAAAAAAAAAAGATTTTGAGGTCGTAAAGTGATATGGTAAATCTCAAAGCCAAGTAGAAGTGTTTCCGGTTCTATTTTGGGGTTATCTGCTCTCATGAGAAATTGAGAGCTGACTGTTTCAGAGTGGCACTGTTACCCCTGGCCAGAAAGGAGGACTGCATCAGATACTCAGTTCCAGTCCTCACAGGTTTCATTCCCGATCCTTCCTGGCAGAGGATGGATAGAAATCCTTAAAGGGGGGCAGGGGGAGAAAAAGAAAAAGAAACCTTTATTGAATGACTGTGAGAGGAGGCGTGAGTGGGAAGGTGGGGGGATGGGGAGGAGCTATCCCTCCAATAATTTCTACCCTGGGTCCCAAAAAGCAAGGCATTGTGTCACTGGCTACTCTGAGAACAGCTAGTATCTACAACAAAGGTAACTCTCCTACTTGCAACTCTCCTTCTAAGAGAAGGATCTAAAGACCAAGTGCTTAAGGATAGACTTTGAGTATATTCAAATAATGCAGGAATATTCACCTCTTCCTTCTTAATGTTTAATCTCTATTGTCTGGGTGTTTATTCCCATCACTGTAAGATAGAAATATTTAACTTCATTTCTCATTTCTTTTTGTCTCAGTTTAAAGAGATAATACTTCAGTGAGCTCATTCCTGACCTAATGGCTAATTCACAGTATTAGCAGAGGAAATCTTACTGCTTTCATTTTTTTCTCAGTATCTCTTCCCATTCTGACTTTCATGAGCCCAAGTCTATTTCAAGTATCTTTCAATCCCCACTTTTTAAAACACCTGGTATTTAAATTTTTCAAGTACTTTGGATATTTGGACTCTCTTGGAATACAAAGCTACTACTTTTTAAGAAAAATAATGTCCCATTACTATACTGTATACAAATTCTCAAAAATAACAAAATCCGAATTTTTTTCCTAGATGCTGTCCAATTCCAACAATGAATTTATCCTGGAATTGGACCTCCTAAAATAAATACGTGTGAGTGACTTGTTAGACATCAGAAAGGCTCCCTCCTACTTCTAAGTTAGTGGTCTCTGATTGATTCTTATGTTTTCTAAACACCAACATTTGTGTTACAACTTAGGTCAGTCGGCACTGCATCTCTAGTTCATTTCTCCTCTTACCGCATAACTAGAAAATCAGTTCAGTGAAAGTAGATCCTGTTAGCATTACTGGTTTATCTGGTATGTTGGCCTGTTAAATACTGTTGATTACTTTATTACAGGTCAGATTTGATAACTGCCCTCAGCTGCCCTAGAAAACGGAGTGGATATTAAGTAATTATTTGTGAAAAGTTTCATTGCTATAGCAACAAAGAAACACTTCAAGAGTTTGTAAGTCCATCTTTCTCTTTTGAAAGCAAGTGTTTTTCTGAGTATAGGAGCTCAAAAATTGCACACCACTCAATGGGGCACACTCATCACATTCATGCAGTATCTTCTTCAACCACTCATTCAAGAAAGTATTTTCACTTACATTCAAAGCAGCCTCCCATACTGTGTGCAGCTCCATTGCTCCCTTCCATCTTACCTTGATTTTGGCCTACTAGTCTGTCCTCTATCTGGGCCAGCGCTACGGTAATGAGGGTTTCTATAAAGAATACAATGATTTTCATAAAGCTTTCTGACAGGATTTGATTAACAGTGCCAATTTCCTCCATAGATTACAAACCTTTCTGATAATACTCCATTATATCTCTTTAGGTATTTATATAAAATATTTCCATAGATCAAAGAAAAATCAATAAAACGCATATCATAGATATGGTATGGCACTGATTTATGAACCTAAGACAAAATTCTGTTTCTCAAATTAATCTGACCTATTAATATCACCGTACTTTTTCATTTTTTTTTAAAGATTTTTTTATTTATTTACTAAAGAGAAATAGGGAGAGCAGGAGCAGGATGAGGGGCAGAGGGAGCAGGGACTCTGGGATCATGACCTGATACTTAACCAATTGGGCCATCCAAGTGCCCCTACCACCACCATACTTTAAATGTATCTTATCACTCTGAGGGGAAAGAAAACCTGCTGCAAAAATCAAATATACGGGGGCGGCTGGGTGGCTCAGTCGTTAAGCCTCTGCCTTCGGCTCTGGTCGTGATCCCAGGGTCCTGGGATCCAGCCCCGCATCGGGCTCCCTGCTCGGAGGGAAGCCTGCTTCTCCCTCTCTCATTCCCCCTGCCTGTGTTCCCTCTCTCACTGTGTCTCTGTCAAATAAAATTAAAAAATATATATATTAAAAAAAAATCAAATATACGGGGCGCCTGGGTGGCTCAGTGGGTTAAGCCTCTGCCTTCAGCTCATGATCTCAGGGTCCTGGGATCGAGCCCCGCGTCGGGCTCTCTGCTTGGCAGGGAGCTTGCTTCCTCCTCTCTCTCGCTGCCTGCCTCTCTGTCTACTTGTGATCTCTCCATGTCAAATAAATAACATATTAAAAAAAATCAAATATACATTGAAAACTAGTTTTATCAAAAAGAAAAAGAAAGAAAGAAAGAAAATTGATTTTATTAAGCTAAGCTAGTAAGACTGATTTTATTTAGAATCAGGGACCATCTTTTTAAAAATTACACACTTCTTTTTACCATATTACAGATCTTTGTCTTTTTGGGGGGGTATCATTCCTAATCCTACTACTAGGGGATTCTAGTAATACTATAGCAATCATATACCCGAATTTTCCCAGCAAATAAAAATAACTGATTAGACCCAGACCGACCATTCCATAGGAAAAGTAGGGCAACCAGGTGGTAAAAGAAAGCCTGACAACAAAATTTTTATCTGTAAAATGGGGAGCCCACCAACAGAATTGTGTGCTGAAAATTTTCACATCTTAGTCCAGTCTTTAAATTCCTAGTCCAAAACCAGTACTTTTTCACATTTTTCTGTAAAATGGATGGCCTTAATTGAAATTCTTTTGTTCTCTGGGTGTACATAGCTTTTCAGAAGAGGAGGGGCGCCTGGGTGGCTCAGTGGGTTAAGGCCTCTCCCTTTGGCTCAGGTCATGATCCCAGGGTCCTTGGATTGAGTCCCGCATCGAGCCCCGCATCGGGCTCTCTGCTCGGTGGGGAGCCTGCTTACCCCTCTCTCTGCTGCCTCTCTGCCTAATTGTGATCTCTGTCAAATAAATAAATAAAATCGTTAAAAAAAATTATTTAAAAAAAACAATCTAGCTTCCCCAACACTTAAAGACAACCATCTTCTCCATATCTCAGTAACATGTCTTAAGTGTCTTATTTTTTTTTTAAGATTTTATTTATTTATTTGACAGAGAGACAGGGAGAAAGGGAACACAGCAGGGGGAGTGGGAGAGGGAGAAGCAGGCTTCCCACCCAGCAGAGAGCCCGATGCCCAGGTTATGGGATCATGACCTGAGCTGAAGGCAGACGCTTAAAGACTGTACCACCCAGGTGCCCCTTAAGTGTCTTTTCCAATTTAAACAGCTCTTTCCTTCAAGTGAATCGCCGTACACCAACGGCTTTTCCTTCTGAGACCTTTGTGCGCCAGAGTTTACAAAGGTCTTCCGGGCTGTGCCCCAACTCGGTTCTGGATACTCAAAAGGACATCCACTTTCTTCTGTAAGATGGTTTAAAACCTTTCTGGCTGTCTAGCCAACGCAGCTTTAAACTCTTCTATTCCTCTCCCGTTCTTCAGATTCTGCTGCAGTTTGGGAAGTAAACTCTTCACACAACCACTCACAAGTCCTGATCTCCCCGCCCCCATTTCCTTCCTCCCCCATTCATGTGATAACGTCTTGATGGGAACACCTTACCTCACCTTTTGTCTCCGCTAGTCCTCCTGCTTCCTTCCTGGGCTTCAAACCTAGGCCAGGGACATTGAGACGTGGCCAGGGGGCATTCGGTGACTAGCAGAGCCACCCGCACTTTCTGGAGTGTCCCTTCTCCCATCTACCACCTGAACCCTCTTTTCCTTAAATATTTACTCCCTAAAGGTCCCATCGCCCTCTGAAAGACGATAGACCAGCGCCCTTTGTCTGAAGCTTCCACACCTCACATCCACGTCCACAAAGCGTCAGTCCACACAGGTAGGGTCTGCTCGGGGCAGGACAGGGAAGCCTAAGTTTCCGCGTCCCGTAAAAGGATGAGTTATGGCCAAGGTCCTTCCAGGAGCCAAAATTCTACAATTACACGATCAAATCTGTAGGTCCTATTTCTGAGGCTGGGAGGACGAACTCCGGGGCGACCCCCGAACTCGGCGACCGCGCTGGCAGTTAGAACGGCCCCTCCAGCCCAGGCTCTGAGTAGCCCCGCCTCCGACCTCGGGCGCCGGGCTGCGGAGGAGGCCCGGTCGACGCCCGCTGGCTGCCGCGCCATGCCCTCCTTCATCCTCACCCGCCACCGCGGGCCCGCCTCTCACCTGGCATGCTGGCATCGCCCGTCCCGCGCTGCACTGGAGACCATGGGTCTGGACTGGTCTCGGCCGCCACCCTCCCGCCAAGAGGGAGGCTGCCAGGGACGCGCGGGCCCCGGAGACTAACGCGCAGGCACCGGGAACGCGCCGCCTGGTTTCTAAGGAACCGGGAGCTCTGGCAAGGGAGGGGCGGGACGGCTGGCGGTCTGCGCATGCTCCCTTACAGAGGTGGACCTGCGCTGGGAGGTGCCAGGATCGGAGATTGCGCATGCTCGCACTTTGGGGGCGGAGATGAAGTAGGTTAGCCGAGGGCTCGGTCCTTTATTTCCGGCGGTGGAAGCGGCTGGGGAAGGGTATAACAGCCTCTGCTTCTTTCGGGTCCTAACACCCGGCATCAGTAGTAAGGAGGTTCTGGGAACTGTGGTGGGCCTTGGTCTGGAATTAAGGAAGGTCTGGTGTTGGACACAACGACCTGTTGTTGTAGAACGGTAGTTCTCTTGAACTCGCCGGACTTCTTGGCCTCCTGACTCCTACAATAATGACTCTTTTCTGTTCTCTGGCGCCCATCTGGGTTTCTCTTCCTCTGCATGTTCTTTGGCTGTTCCTTAAATGTTAGTGCACCTACTGTGACCTCAGTCTCCCAGATTTCTTTATTGGAGTCTGTCCCCCCAAGTAAATACCATTTTGTAACAAGACTACTCTTTCACCATTACTCTGTCCGCCAGAGTAATGAAACCTGTCACCTATAATCCTTAGTGTAAAGCAGGCTACGTTGGAGATGTAGGATTAGGGGTTATTTCTGCATGGGGAGCCTCTCCCCTGCTTTTCTGACTCCTGGTGAGAGTCCGGACCCCCACTCAGCTAGTATTAGAAGATGTCCTGGCCATCGTTCCAGAGCAGCCTAGGACAGAACATGTCAGTTGAGCTGAGGCAATTATTCTTGCTGAGAACTGGTGGCCAGCAGAGCTATCCCTGGTTTGGAAGGAGACAGGACTTCCTGCCACTGCTGCCACCTTCGGAGCATGGAAGTCTCCAAGAGTGATGAGAAATGGTAACCTTTAACCTCCCTCTTCTGATGGGGTTTTATCCCCTTAATCTTTTCCCCTGGATTCGAAACAGCCATGGCAGAATCAAAATGTGCTTGTGTTTGATGTTTCTTACCATCTCAAGATTCATTCTAGAACAGGGTTCTTCAACAGTGGCACTGTTGACATTCTGAACCCGATAATTCTTTGTTGTGGAGTGCTGTCTATGCATTGTAGGATGTTTATAGCTTCCTTGGCCTCTATCTAATAGATGCTGTAGCACTCCAACCCAAGCTGTGACTACCAAAAATATCTCCAGTCACTGCCAAATGTTTGGGGGGGGGGGGGTCACTCCCTGTAGAAACTACTAGAGAGAAATTCAATCTACTTTGGCTTTATTTATGGAGCCAGGACTTTTGTGCTTGATCTAACATTCCATTCTTCCCTCAGTTTTCCCTAAGAGAGTTCTGTCGAGTAATAGTCCTATAAAATAACCAAGTGAAGCACACAGGTACTAGATCCCTATATGTCAAGCCTCCCCTACACATGCTAGAATCCTCTGCCTCCATGGGGTGGAATTAATCACGTTTTAAGGGTGGGGAAACTGAAGCTGAGAAAGATTAGTTTTCCAATTACACAGTTAGTAAACAGCAGAACCAGGATTTTGAGCATGAGTACTTTCTCCTCAGACTGACAGGAAGCTACCTCCAATAAGCCTCAGAAGCCCTCTGACTGTCCAGTGTTTGGGACGAGTTTATTTGGACTACATTAAAATCTTATTCTGAAGGGTGCCTGGGTGGCTCAGTCGTTAAGCATCTGCCTTCGGCTCAGGTGTGTGATCCTTGGGTCCTGGGATCGAGCCCCACATCAGGCTCCCTTCTCCCTCTCCCACTGCTTGTGTTCCCTCTTTCGCTCTCTGTCAAATAAATAAAATCCAAAAAAAAAAGAAAAAGAAAAATCTTATTTTGAGGGCAGAAGGATTTGTGGCCACCTTTTTGAAGGTGAATTTTCTTTTTTGTCTCAGATGGAAGCTGTTTGGGAGGAGAGAACCGAAGCCCAAGTGCCTACCCTCTTTGGGGTCTCACAAACACCTGAAGTCTTGAGGATCCCTGAGGGGTACCAGGGGCCTGGGAACTTGAGAGGTGGGCTGTGTAAAGGCCAGACCGTCAGGACAGAGTGAGCCACACAAGGGGTGCCAGCCCCAGTAAGACTCAAAGCAGAGACCAGACGCTCGTGACTACTCATGGATGTGTATTTTAATAAAAATAATTCTGTCAAAATACAACAGGAGTTTTTTCATCTCTCAAGTACAATTTAATAGGATGTTTTGTGTTAGAATTCTCTCTAAACCCTCCCACACCCACAAGTTTCATGCTAATGCCAAGTATCAACTTGCGAGGACAAAGGCAGAACCAGTGTGCACAATGTGGAGGACATCGGTTTCAGCTGTAGTTACTAATGGAGGAAAACCCTATGCAGAGGCGGCACCTGAGGCATCCAGAGTCCAAGAACTGGCCACAGGTCCAGTGCACGGGACCAGCGGTCAAGTAGGGCTCTGGCTACCTGGCTGCCACGCGGCGTGCATACCTGAGTTGTGAGCAACCAAAGAACTTTCAGCTCTGACAGTTCTCTGCCTCATCTTTGTGCTTGCTTAAGGGGTAGGAAGGTGCTGGATGGGCTGGGCAGTCCCCCCCTTCTCCATCTCTTGGTGTCCCTGTTCTGGCGGCCTACCTCCAGCCACAGATTGATGTAGGGGAGAATCAGAGGTTCTGGCTTTCTCTGCATGGTCTGCCAGCATCCACTCTGGAAGGAGTGACCATTTGGTGGCACAGGGGAAAAGGTAAATAGGGAAGGCTGCTCCCCCAGGGCTGGACAACCCAACAGAGCCAGGTCTTCTTCCTGTCCCCTCGGGTCAGGTCCAGCCCTTCACTGGGGCTCCTCCCAGGTGCCTTCCCCACTGTTGGCTCCCGAGAGCAGGCTGGTAGGACTGGGTGTGCATAAGGGGCTCCTCTGGCTGGCAGGCAGCCCTGGACTATCAGCAAGATAGTGGACTCAAGCAGCTTGGTTTTGGTCCTCTCCACGGCTTGTGGGGCAAAGGCTTATGTCCCAAAGGCAAGCTGTCCGACTGGGACAGACAGCCCCTCTGGAGAGGAACAGAGTAAACAACTTGGACTCAGCTGAAACAGTGAGATAAGGCACAGAAAATGGGGAGGTGGCCATGGGTACTGAGCGTGAGCCAGGAGGACACCCAACCCCAAGCAGGACACAGCTGTCCCAGGCCCTCTTGGGCCCTCTCTCAGACGCTCCACAACTCAAGCCCATGCACCCGTCCCCATCCCTGACACACCCCTGAAGGTACCAGCTGCTCAGACACTGCTGGGGGCCTCACCAGCCTAAGCCCTCACCTGCCATTTAGCTTCAGGACTAAACAGTGTTGCACAACCCACAGGGATGAGGTCAGTCCCAGCTCTGCCACTACTTTGCTGTGTGACCTTGGCTAAGTCATTTAATCTTCTGGGCCTGTTTCCTTATCTGTAAAAGGAGAGGACTGGTGGAGTAGATGTTCTCTGAACCCCATTCCAGCTGCAAAAGCCTCTGGTTTAAATTCCCAATCCTGCTCAGCTCTGGCCATTCTAAGAGCTTGATGTTTCCATCCTCTGGGTTTGGGAGCTAGATATCCTCAGCCTTGCACAGGATGAGTTTCCTTTATAGACATGACAACACCTCCCCAACAGGCCACGGTCTGGGGTGCCAGCTGGAGCCCTGGTGGGGACCAAGAAAAAGCAGCGGCCCGTAGGATCATGTCCCAAGGCAGAACTCTGGGAGAGCACAGGGCGAGGGCTCTAACCCCGTCACCAGCAATTGGTCCAACTCAATCACTTTTTCTGTCCAGCGGTGAGCCTGTCAGGCAATGAATATCTCAGGCCATACATCCCTGTGTCCGCTGCCAAAGAGCTGGAGTTTACCCAGCCCCTGCCCAGGCATGGACTGGAAATTCAATTTCTGGCCTTGCCCCTTTGCAACGGCTGCCTGTGTGCTCCCTCTCACTGTGAAGCAGGTAGGGAAGTCCTAACCCTCCTGGTGCTCCTCTGGGTAGGCCTCCTCCCTTCTTCCTCCTGGGCAGTCAGTCCTCTCCACGGATGGCCTGCCCAAGTCCTAGCAGTCAACTCAGCCCTCCTCTCCTGATTCCCTGATGGCAGTACCAGGACTGTTTTTGCCCCACCAGCTTTGAGGATCCATCTGAAACAGCTGGTGGGACACCTGCAGAGCCCGTGAGGTCCCTTCCTCTGGCCAGCAAATACTCATAAAAGTCTTTTCTAAGAGTGGCTGGGGCCAAGCTGCAGGGAGCTGCCCGGCACAGCTGCAGTGAAGCCTGGCCTAGCAGGGCAAGAGTTCCATCCACTCCAGCAACTGGCGGCCCAAGAATCTGCCTCCACAAAGTCCTAGCTTCTCAAGAGAAAGCATTGATTCCATCAGAGCTGTGCAGAGACGGTGAAGATCCAGGCAGAAAGAAGGCAGCCCCTGTACTCATGGGCTTCTGTCCTGGAATGCAGAGACATCCTCCCCGCAGCCCGACACACAGCAGCTCTTGGGTCAAAGGCAGGTAGTTTCCAGGCAATCAATTTAGAGTAAATGAATTATTTGGCCATTTTAACGACAAGGGAAAATAAGATGTTGAAAGGGGGAGAAAGGAAGGAGCAAGGCAGGCAGTGAGAAGCAGGATAGAATGGTAGAAAATGTGCTGGCCAAGGACTCCCTACTCCCTTGCTTTGCTGTATAGCCCCGGGCCAACTCATCCCTTCTCTGAAGCCTCAGCCCTGTAGTTCTCTGCTCAGCTCAGCTCTCAGGGGCCTAGGGACCCACACCTCTCAGATGCTACAAACCAACTTAGCCTGACCTGCCCACGAAGTGGCCCCCAATGCCTCCTGGGCTTCCCTAGGCTGCAGCTGGGTCTGCGGCTCAACAAAGGAGAAGCCTGAAATAAACTTATCACTTAGCTGAGGTGACAGAGATGATTCTTTTTTAATGAGTTGGACTCAAATAAAAACATATGGTGTCTGGACAGCCTCACCCAAGAGGTGCTGGACCACTAACACTACGATAAATACTGTGTCTTTTTTTAATATATATATTTATATATATATATATATAATCTCATTTTTTTACTTATGAAAATAATAAGCTATCACCAACTTGGATAGGCTTCATCACTAAATTAGCAGAAACCAGCTCAGCACAAGCTCTCCAGAGATAAATACTGGTGGCTCAGTCAGGAGGAAAAAAAAAGATTAAAAAACCCAACCCCTCCTCAAAACAAAACCCCCCTTTCGAAGTAGAAGGCGCTACATGAGAGTAACCAGCCAATACTGTGTCAGAGGCCGCTGCACATGAAGGGGAGAGAAAGACTGAGAGCAGGGGTAGGGGGAGGAAAGAAAGGAAAAAGGAAGGAAAGAAGGAAGAAAGGAAGAAAAAGGAAGGAAGGGAGGGAGGGAGGCAAAGAAGAGCGGGAGGGAAAGGGAAGGAAAAGGAAGAAAGGAAGAAAAGGAAGACAAGAAAGGGAGTGGGGGAGGCCAGGCAGGAGGAATGGACTCTGCCCACGGCTTCCAGGTCCCTGTGCCAGATGCCTATGGAGGGCAGGGCTGCTCTAGCCCTGGGGCTGAGAGAGGGCCAGGAGGGGCCAGCCAGCATGGTCAGCTAGTGCAAGTAATCGTCGACTCTGGCAAAGGAGCAAGATCCCAGGCCTGCTCGGGCCATGAGCCGTAGACATTCAGATGCCTGACCCAGGGCGAGCATCAGAGGGGGCTGCTTTGGCAGGTTCTGAGACTCTGTGGAGGAGAGAAAAGGCCTGGTCACTGCTTTGCCAGGAGTTAAGCTCAGGTCAAAGTTCCCTTGGGAGCAGAAAGTGGGGGCAGTGGACGGAATCTCTTGAAACAGTGTTCATGTGTCTCTGCGTATGTCCCAGCCACCAGCCTGTGACCCCCGTAGCCATGCTAGGAACCTGAGGACCTTAGCTCTCTTCAGAGCTATGAGCTGGTCAGGCCCACGGTCATAGGCCAGGGTCTATCAAGATCTAACCAGCCAACTCAGCTGGGCAGAGGGAGGCCAGGATTTAGGTTCAGCCACAGAAGCCCAAGTCCTGCAGGCTACCAGAGAGTGCCCAGGCAGAGTGCACTGCCCTGATTTGGACAAACATCAGCAATTACTAGGGAGAGAGGGGAGGGTCTGGCCGAGGCACTCATGGACCAGCTTCTGTTTTTGTTAGATCCACTTACCTAAAATGGCGCTGTTGAGGGCAGCACACACAGGCTCCCTCTGGATGGGGTCAAGCTGCTGGCCAACTGGGCAGCTCCAAGGGTCTGAGTATGCCAGCAGGCTAAAGGCATCCTAAGGGATAGGGCATTCTTGAGAAGAGCGTGGCACATACCACACACATACATATCTCCATGGCTCCAGGGGGCATACAGGGCCCTGCATGGTGCCCAGTGAGGGCACCGCAAACAGTGAGCATTGGGTCAGGAAGGACCGTGGCCTCCCCAGAGCCTAGAGAGGGGAGGGTTGCATATATCCTGCAAGTCCCGTTTCCCATTGTGGATTTGACCAGAGCCGCTCCGTCCTGTTGCTGCTACCCCCAAGGCCCGCCCAGAGTCAACCAGCTCCCACCCGATGCCAAATGGGAGGCTGCTCTGTATGAGCGCCTGGCTTGTTCTATACCTGCAGCATCTCCGTGTGGGCCAAATTCTTGCCATACTCCCGGCCCAGCTGCTCACTCAGTGCCTGCAACTCGCGACCAAACAGGATAATCCTTTCTGTGGCGGCCTGGTTGCCCCCACAGAGCTGCCGCCGAGGATGCCCATCATCTGCGGTCAAAGCCCAGCAGAGAACCAATCACGAGGGGTAAGGTGACAAGGGGAGGACTGGGGTGGGGATCCTGAAAAGGAGATGGCAAGATACCTTGGGGGCAAATTAGGTGGATCGTTCGTAGCTGAGGTGCTTTAGCACATGACCTAGGAGTCTGGACTCAACTTTCCCTCTTCCCACCCGCTACAGTGCTCGTTGAGAATGCCCACTCTCACCAAGTCTCTCGAGCCTCAGACGCAGGGGCCCTGGTCTCGGCATCAGGCCAGGGCACTTCCTATCAAGCACACGTTCCTGACTAAGGTGGCAGTGCACCAGGTCCATTCAGAGCTTCTCAGGCTGACAGAGCCTGCCCGTGCCAACCCCCTCCCAGGGAGCAGAAGTCATCCGGACTGAGCCATTACCACCCCTGTAACACCATGCTGGGCCATGGCTCTCACCCATGCTGGACTCATCTGTCTGCAGGTCCTCATGCTTGTAGGCGCCATTGACGATGCGCGTGGATACACTCTCCAGCACACCATTGGGGTAATGCTCTGCTTCCATCTCCATCTCACTGTCACTGCGGAGAAGGGTTGAGGTGGGAGTTGAGCAGGGGGATGTGGCTGGAGCAGCCTGGCTGGGCTTCCATTCAGGCTTTGGCCACAGGCTGCTGTGGGTAAACCAGGCTCCAGCACTTGGCTCCTACTCTGACATCGGCTATCCCCAGAGGCCTGTCACCTGATTCTCGCTCTTGTCCCAGTGCTGCCTCTGTGGCTCTCCCCTCCCTGGCCTTTGCCTGAGTTAGCGAACCCCTTCCACCCACCCCTCCCCCAGCCCCAGTGTCCAGGGACCTCTGAGAAGTATCTCTAGGCACACAACTCAGGTCCAATCCTGAGATATGCCTGGGGGCAGCCGAAAGCCACCTGTAGTCTACAGCCTAAAATCTCTGCTGCCCAATCTGTCTGACCTCGGGCCACACCCAGTCAAAGCTTCTTCAGTGGACAACCTAGGGGCTCTGCCAGGCCCGGCAGGAGCAGCGCTTCTTGAGAAAGTCGGGGCTGAGCAAAGTGGCAGCTGGATCACAGGCAGGGCCAGAAGCTGGAGCCAATGCCTGGCCTGGCAGGTCGGCAGGAACCGTTCCAGGCACAGACCTGGGACGGAGGTGGGCAGTTAAGGGCAGGGGTGGAGCTCGAAGGACAGGCTGCAGCGAGCCCAGCTGGCGCAGAGCAGAAAGGAGGAGGAAAAAGCAAAGCAGGACAGGCACCTGGTCTCCTGGTTACTGGTGCTGCTGTGGGGCTGGGACTTGGTGGAATCTGTTGAGTTGGACTCGGAGTAATTGACGGAGGATGGGGATGAGGAGGACGAGGAGGACGAGGAGGAGGAGGAGGAGCTGGGTGCAGGGTATTTACTGTGGTTCTGTTTGCTCTTCGTGGATGCGACGCCATTGCTGCAGCTGGGACTGTCTGCTCCTGGAAACCAGGGAATAGTCAGAAGAGGAGGGGTGGTTTGCCATAAAGGGGCCCGAGGAATGACCACGGTGGTCCCATTTCCCTTCCCCCAAATCCAGCAGCGAGCCCTGAGCCCAGCCCAGGGAAGGGCATGTGGGTGGCCTTTCTTCTCCACACCAGTTCTTCCCCGAGCCCTCTGGAGAGTGGCTGACCTGTGTTGTGCATGTGGGAACTACTAGGGCCGTGTCGGGGGCTGAGGCTGGGGGAGCCAGGGTAGCTGTCCTGGGACTTGGGGCTTCGGGAGCTCAAGCTGCGGACCTCACTGTCGGTCCCATTCACCATCTCCACAAATTGTCGGCACCTGCAGAGGGAGCAGAGCGGCAATGCTCTGGGCTTGGTCTGGGCTGTATGTTCCCACCACCAGCTGAGTGGGCTGGGTTAGGGGGGAGCTGGTGGTGCCCAAAACTTACTTGAGCATGAAGAGCAGGTTAGGGTTATGCTCCAGCAGTCCTGGATAGAAGCGCTGTGTGGTCTCAATAGCCTCACCCACACGGCCCTCCAGCACCAGCTTCTGGATCTCTGCAGAGAGCAAGAGTACAGCAGTGAGCGAAGGGCTGCAGACCTTCTTCAGTCACATGCCCGCACCACCAGCCCCAAGCATGGACTAGCCAACGGGCAGGTGGGCTGGCTCAGAGTGGCACGTCTGGTTGAGATGCTCACAGAAGAAGAGGCTGAAGAAAGAACCTGGCCCCCCAGCCATATATCCTGGTTTCTGCCAAGTGTCAGGGAGTCCTCAAAGAACAGTAGGGGAGAACAGAGGTGGGACTTAGTGCAGAGGCAGGAGAGCAAATGTGGAGGCCTCCTCCTATGGAGGTCATTCACCAGGGACCTGGGCATGGGGAGGGGTTTTGGCTGTGGGAGCATGATCTGGGGCCGGGCACCCAGGCAGCTCGGTGGCCCTAGGGGCTCCTCTTCAGACAGACTTCTCTCCTTTCAGGCCTCACGGCGGGGTGGCAATGGGAACACAGTGGTTTCTGGGCCAGGGCCCGAGTCTTGGCAATCTTCAGGGGCTGCAGCGTGCTCCCTGCTGAGAGAGGAGGCCATCCTCCTCGCAATGGCATCTCTGACGTTGACACCTCTCAGGCCATCAGCATCTTGCTCTTGCTCTGGGGCCTGGTGCATCTTGCTGGGAGCGACTTCGGGGTCTGAGGCTCTCATTCGTAGATCCCAAGTCTGGGATCCCTTTCCGTCTGTCTGGCTGGGCGTAGCTTCTCTGGGAGACACAGACACATGCACATACACAGAGACGACAGGCTCAGAGAGACGCAAGCAGGCACACACAGACACACATCCACAGACACCCACTCTTCACTCTCCTCTCCTCTTCCTATCTCCTTTCTGGGCTCGGTTTCCTTTTTCCCAACACCCTCCTTCCATAAAAGAGCCCCAAACGCACAGTCTATAGGCCAGTATGTACACTAGCAAAGTTTCCTTTGGCTCCTTCCTGTGGTTGTCTGCAAAGCGCAGGGCCAGAGGTGGGCGCAGAGAGAGGCGCTACCACAGCAGCCACTGAGAACCAGCCTTCTCCCTGTCTGACCACTTCAGTCCTTCCTCTCGCCAGGAACGGGCACAACTACTAAAGCTGAGTAAATGGGAGAGGCAGGACATTGGTCCGAGAAGATGCAAACACACTCTTCCAGAAGACTATGAACAGGAGGCTGAGTAGAATCCAGGATTCGGGGGAAGGAAGCAAGCATGGAGGAGGGCGATCCAGCCATGCCGGGCCCCAGCGGGGCCATCAGAGTGTGCAGTAGGGAGGCCGCACAGAGGCATTCATTCCCATGCTGCCGGGCTGTCCATCCAGGCAGTGTTGTCTTGAAGGAGGGACAGAAGCAGAGCCTGGGACTGGGCTGGGGCTGTGGGCTGGTCTCCTGCGGTAAGGACCAGAGCTGAATGGACTCCTGACAGGTTACCCAAGGCTGGCATGAGCCAGAGAGCAGAGTTAGGGACAGGTGAGGGAAGGAGGAAGAGGGGAGAGGAGAATCAGCCTTACTTTGTCTGTTCTTTATGGATGCTTGTTCTTCCTGAATCGGGGTTTCAGTCATTCGGGCAAAAGCTGTGGCTGTGGCACAATACCCATGATGCACCAGGTAAGATGAGACCATGCTAGAAGAAAGGAAATGCTCATGGTGACACTCTAGAACTGCATTTCTCATTGATCACCTGATGGAACAAACTATCTCCCTATCTGGGCTTCCTTAAACACGTCTTGGGAGGTGTAACCTCCACACAATGAGAATAAAGAGGCTGCAACAAAATGAAATACTGCCCCCATCCCAGTGCTCAAGCAGTCAGGCTGGGGAGGAGCTAGTCACCACAGTTGTCCTTACAGCTTGGAGGAGGGGCTGCGGTTTCTCTGGAATATGCTGCCCACAAGTGGGCAAGTATGATAACAAAAATACACGCACAGGCACATACCCTCTCCTTAGAGCAGCGGCTGCCTCCTGAGAACTGTAGCAAGCCCAGAGATGGCGACAGTCTCTCAGAGCCAAATGGTCTAGGAGCTGCCCAGACCGAGGCGACGTGTGTCGCGTGAGTGCCTTCTAGAGACACAACAGTTCCTCTGCAGATGGCCCCACATGCCTGGCATAAGCATTCCAGTTCAGCCCGTGAACCTGGCCCTCAGGAGTGCTGGCTCTAAAGGCTGATGGGGAGCTAATCCATGACCCAAGTTACTCCATGATACACCCAGTCAGGGGCCCAAGAAGCCAAGATATAGGCAACCAAGTGGCCAATAGGAACACAGTCTCTGGGGAATGGCCTGGAGAAGCACAACGCCCAGTCACCACTTAATCGCACCGGTAGCCAGCTGAATGGTGGCACACGTGTGTCCGTGTGCACGCACACATGTGGAGAGCAGTAGGGTGAGCCCTCACATCTGATGTGCACAGACATGAGTACCTTGGTGTAAACCCATGTCCGACGTCATTATTTTAAGTGCCAGACACCAATGTGAAAGTCACAGAAGTTCAGCTGTGTGTCCTCTTGTGTTTTAAGGGGTAAGTGAGATGACACATAGAAAGTGCCTAGCACAGCCAATGAAATAAACCTCTCATGATGAAATTACGTGTTTGTATTATACTCTGGATAAAGATAACTGTATTATTATAAACACAAGGGCAAACATTTTTGACAAAACATGGTTCAGATAAATCCACATGCACGTCGGATGCCACTAATATATACGGTCCACTGACTCATTAATTCCACTTCTTGAAAGGACACCAAGAAAATAATCTTAAATATGAAAAGCACTTTACTTACAAAAGGGTTGCCTATACAAGCAAAAGAGAGGAAATAACCTGAACTCCTCACCAAGGCGGGTAGGTCTTGGCAAACACTACAAATGAACACACACTGGTGCACATATACACACATACGAACACACTGTAAGCTGAGAGTATCATTCCCTCCCCAGTACGGCTGGGGCAGCTCTACCTCTCCCCTTGTCTGTCCCAGCAAGCCTGCTTCAGGGACTGGCACTGTGCTGGCTAGCCCTCCAAAGAAGAGCTTCTCAGTAGCTCTGAGGGCTAAAAACAAAACAGTGTGGCTCTTCCTGAGAAGGGTCTGGCCACCTAACCCCTGCCTCAGCCCTCCCCTATGAGCTGCCTCCATACCCATCCTTTAAGAAAGGAAGATTGCATGGAAAAACCCAGTGTGCACCCAACCCCACCCAAGGGACCCTGCTATCTGGGTGCCTTTGCAGGGCAATAATCATGGCTAGTGGAAGCCCAGCCCTTTTCTGCCCACTCTTGGGAATCAAGCTAACAAGCTAACACACCTCTGACAGAGCGGGTACTGGTTATTGTCTCACTCAGGCCTGTAGCTGGCAAGTAGAAGAGACCCAAACCTTGCCTCCCTTCACAATCTCAGCAAGCCTGGCTTCCAGGACGTTTTGAAAACTAAGCACCCAAGAGCCAGATAGGCTGGCCTCAGGAGGATTCTCTTCCAGTCACCACCTCCATGAATGCACAGGACTTAGATGGATGATGACCCTGAGAGATGACCTCAGGCCAGAATCACAGCATGATGGATACTTCCTATGGTGCAAAAAAAGTCCACAGATGAAGAGACCACTGGGCATCCTAGTACATCCTCTGCAAAATGAGCTGGGGAAGGAAAACAGCTCTGCTGGTGATATTACATGCAGAGCCTTCCAACCCAGGTGAGGGGGGCAAAGGCTTAATCGGGAACAGATCTGGAGAACTGAGCAGAAGCTGTTCATCTGGTAAGAGGGAAGTAGGAGAGCAGCAGGCAGTTCCCCTGGGAGTGTTTTCCAGAAGGAACAGCTACCCACTGGAGTTCATAAGGGCAGCTTGAAGCAGTAGGGGGCCTATAGGAGAGTGAGGCCCCTGGGATGGGCCAGGGCTGGTAAGGGCGGGAGTGGGGGACTCACCTCTGTAGCACCGCCTGCCACTCGCCAAGCCGAGCACTGATGGGGAAGCAGTGCACAGTGCCTTGGACCTTGGCACGCCACTCCCGCATGTAGTCCTCAATGTCAAACAGGAAGGGCTGCTGCCCAAAGTTGGCGTCCACAATCTCCCCGGGTGTCTGCAGGCCTACGGTGGGGTAGAGGTTGGCCTGAGGAGGAGAATGAAATGTCAGTTGGGCCCTGAGAGCAATGGGGGAACAGGGCCTCGCCTTACCTCTGATGCAGAGAGGGAAGGCGCTGGCTCCTGCAGGCCACTACTGCGGCTTTTGAAAGAACTGCAAGGCTGAAGGAGGCAGGGCTGAGCCACATTCTGCCCACCTCCCTACCAGAGACACCATTCCCCAAAGCTTAAGGACAGAAAGCAAAAGAAAAGCAAGCCAGGCTCAAAGTGGTCTCTCCTGCCCTGCATCAGAGGCTATGGGGTCCCCAAAACCCAAGGTCCCCCTTTGGGGCTCAGGCAGGGCACAGAGAGGTAGATCTGGCTTCACAACCCTACAGGGATGCCCATGAAGATCTGCCACATGGGTGGATAATGGCTCCTTTCGAAATGATCTAGGACCAAGGATCCCTTTGCCACCAAAAAAGGGCTATATGACAGGGCAGGAAGGAATGAGGGTGACAGGAAAGGAAGGTGGGGAGTAGAGCATGGCAAAAGGGGGTAGGTGGTCTGGATCCCCAGAGGCTCGCAAAGGGTAAAGAGAGGCCACTATCCCTCCTGTCAAAGGCACACAAAGAGGAGGATCGTCTGGCTAGTGAGGTGTGGGCATGTCCCTCCATGGGTGGTGGGGCTCCCCGCTTTCCCTCTATCCTGTCATGGCCAACTTTTGCCAGATCACTCCCTCACTCATTGCTTCTTGTGGCTCCCCGCTGCTACCGAATCGTGTCTTGCTGGCCACCTCCCCATTGTCACTGGGCCCCAGTCCTCTCTTCCACCTTCCATCCTTAGGCCACGGATCATTCCTGAATAACACATGCTTTCACTGCACACTGGGTTAAGCCCGCCACAAGCTCTGAATCCTAAGACCTCCTGCTTCCTTCCTTTCCCCTCCCAACCTCTGTGCCATAGGCAAAGCCCACCCCCCGCTCCAGCAAACTTTCCCTGACCATCACTGTCCTCAGTGACAATGCCCACCTTGGAGCAGCTGTACACTTCCTAGCACTTGGCGACTGCTTACATTCACGTCTGCTTATCTCATGTCATGTCTCCATAACTAGACCATTCCCTAGCTGGGGGCAGAATTCTGTCTTTCTCTTTGCCTAGGACCAAAGCCCCTCTCTGGGCCTTCTAGGTAAGACAGAAGGATTCTGATCGACAGATAAGAGTTTCTAACAGGATCCTATGTGCTGTAGTCTGGGCTTCAGAAGGCCACTCAGATCGCAAGGGCATCATAGGGGTACTCCGGATCCCAAGGCAATCACCAGAGTCAGCAAACCTTTTCTCCTTCCAGAACCCAGCCAGGGCACACAGAGCCAGGCCAGGCTCTCAGCAGTCTGGGTGGAGGCCTTGCATGTGACGAGATCTGTGATGACTCAAAATAATGAAGGACTGGGGTGCAGAAGATGGGGATGATCCGTGAACTAAGCCAACAGGAAACCTCATCTTTTTCTAAGAAGCGAAAACCCCCCAAAGCTCACGTCTTTGGTTCGGACATACCCTGTGTGGTAGCAGACCTAGTCTCCTGGGATAGCAGCCTTCCTTAGGAGTCTCTGATGAGTAGTCACTGGGACTGGGCTCCCTAACAGTTCAGAACGATCTATATACACCAGTCTACTGGCTGTAAGCCACACAGAACTGGCCCAGCCCAGTTGAGCCATGGAGCTACCCTCATCTCCACCCAGACCATCCCCCCAGCTGCCTTTGGAAATGCCACAAATCACTGTCACCTGCTAAGAGTCATGGAGGAAGACCAGGCCTTGCTGCTGGAGAGAGAGGAAGGCCAGGAGGTACCCCTACTGGTACTCTCAAGCTGACAGCACAGCATACATCCCTGTTTGGGGAAAGGGCCAGACTCCACACCCTGCACTTGCAGGTTCCACCACACTCCATCCCAGTCAGCCCCCAAGAGCCCAGAGGGAGGTGACCCACTAACAGTACTTACCGGGAGGTCTGTGAAGGCTATACCTGCAGAGGGAAAGAACAGAAATGAGGCCCCTTGGTCTCCTATGCATCTGTGGGACCACAGAGTGTCCATCTCAATGGCTGGGGAGGGGCTGGTCACTGCACAACTCTTCTATGGTAGAGGCCGAGCACGTGCTAGGGCCTGGTAGGTTTAGACCCTGGCTTTCTCTTTGCTGGGTGGCTCGGCTGGAAGTAAAGTCAAATACTTGAATATTTGTCCAGAGCTCTTCCATTCTCTCAGGGAAAGCCTGCTACGAAGGACTAAACCCAAATAATCTATCCTGAGGCCTCTGCAGGCCTGATCCTTCTTTTGATCCAACATGTGTTTACGGAGACTTACTATATATGCCAAGCCCTTTTCCATCCATCACCTCATCTGATCTGTATACCAGCTCTGGGGAGCAGGCTTTCTTTCTTTCTTTTTTTTTAAAGATTTTATTTATTTATTAGGAAAGAGAGTGAGAGAGAGCATGAGAGGGGAGAGGGTCAGAGTGAGAAGCGGACTCCCCATGGAGCTGGGAGCCCGATGTGGGACTCGATCCCAGGACTCCAGGATCATGACCTGAGCCGAAGGTAGTCGCTCAACCAACTGAGCCACCCAGGCGCCCCGGGAGCAGGCTTTCTCATCCCCATTTTACAAATGAGGAAAGTAAGCCTCAGAGGTGAAATGATTTGCCAACAGTCATAAAACTAGCAGAAGTGGTAGGCCTGGACTCTTTCCTAGCCTGAGGCTCCCACATCATCTCTAAGCTGACAGAGAAGTGGAGACAGGGAGGGTGGCAGCTGCCCATCTCCAGCCCGTACCCACCCAGGGTCTCCAGAGCTTTCAGGTTGACAAATTCTACGTTAACACTGGCCTGTGTACCCTCTGACCCTTCTGCCAAGAGAAAGGGCTGCTTCCAGGTTCCTCTACCTTGAGCTGGAAGTGAGAGCAGAGGAAAGCAGGGCCCCAAATATGTGAGCAGAACAGGCACCTCAGCATATCCACCAGAGCACTCACGTTCTGAAGATTGAGCAATGGCTCAGAGAGAAAGGAGAGCCTTCCAAGGACTCACAGCCCTTCCATTTCTAGAAAATTTCTTATATCTTCTAGAAGCTCCTGAGCATTTGGACTGAGAAGTTTCCAAGCCACTCCTTAGAGGTCCCGTCTGCTCTCCTAACTCCTACCCAGAAGAGAAACTGAAACCCAGCAAGAGAGAAGAAAAGGTGGGGGTTTGACAGCAGGTCTCCCAGTGAACCTGAGGCCAGAATCCTGTCACGCAGCCGGCACATACTACGTGCCTGCTCTGTGCTGGGCCCTGGGCTCAGGGCCTCCCAAGGAACCACTTAATCCTCAGAACAAACCTTAGAAGGCATATACTGTCTTGAACATTAGTTTACAAATGAAAAAACCAAGGTGCAGAGAAACCATTTACATTCTTTGCCAGGCTATTTTGCTCCTAAGTGAGGGAAGTGCGTAAATCCCACTATCTGCCTGCCTGTGGCCACTTCTCAGCCCCACGTGCAGAGTGGCAGCCCCAGAGCTGGCAGAATGGAGACTGGAAGCCCCTCTGCATCCAGGAGAAGACCTCAAGGCTCACCCTCCAGTTCTGCACAGGAGCTGCCCCTGCGGAGCTCAGCGGGGCCAGGCTGCTGCTGCTGCTCTACTCCCAGCTCATGGAGAAGACTCATGGACCCCGGAAGAAGGAGGTTCAGGCCTCATCAGTTATCTGCAGTGTAACCTCGGCAATTGACCCGATCTTTCCAAGCCCATCTGAAATAAGGGAAAACACTAATCCTGACACTTCAAGAAAGAAAGGAGAAACTGAGATACTCTATAAGAACTGCTTCCGAAACTGTGAGGTCTTGGTACAAGCTGGCTGCAGTTGTGCCACAGGGTGAGGCAACTGCCACATTTCTGGGCAGGGAAAGACCTAGCCTGGCTTGCCCAGCTTTACCTCACAATGGCACTCAGGAAGGACAAGGCCTTGAGGTGCTTCCAGGAAGATGAGGAAAGAGGCTACTCCACCCCCTATTGCACCGGACAAGGGCAACACTGCTCCCCTAGCCCTGTAGGTCTCTGGGAGCCTCTGCAAGGCCAATGTACTGGGGAGAGCTGGGGAAAAGGTCAGGCAAAGATCCAGGATGCAAACAGAACATGCAAACTTGCTGATAAGAAGTGCTCTGAGCCAAAGAGACAATAGGTCAGGGGTCAATGAGGCTGAGGGTGTAAAGCCTCTAAGAGCATAATACTGTATAAAAATGACTCTGCAAATGCGCGGACCCCTTGTAGGTGAGACATCAGTTTCCTGTCTCCATTCATTTGCTCATTTAACCTTCCATCAAGTATCTGCTGAGACCTCCCAGGAGCCAGAACCTCAAAGTATTGCTGGTTCCATGCAACTAATAATGACACAGACAACTGACCACTGACACAAGGGCAAATGCTGTGACAGAGGAACGATGGAGCAAAGAAAACAAAGGAGTGGGGAGGTCAGAGGTAGAAAACATTCTACTTCTCTAAAGGGGAGAGGGTTAGGGTTCGGGTTCTGAAGGTAAAAAGCAGTGACTGATACTAGATGAGATTCTGAAGCACATTATTGATAAGCTGGCTTATGAAAAGGAAACAAGGTCATTAGAAGATTCACCAAGTAGTCTATCAATCCAAGTTCACTGCCCTTCCATTAAATTTTGTGATCCAGAAAACGCAGGGGACAGGCCATATACATTTTTCAGTAAGGTCTCAGTATGTCATTGTGGCCAAGACAGAAAAACAAGAGTTTTAAACTAACATAATTAAGTGATTCTCAAATAGTTATACCCTGAAGGACTCAGATCTCAGCCTTGTCCTCTTCGAATATTTTTTATCAAGACCTTGATGAAAACATACATAAACATGTTTATCAAATTTTAGGTTAATACAGTGCTGACAAGGCTATCAAATGTTTAAAAAAAAAAAGCAAGATCATAGAAGGTTCTGACAGGCTGGAAAAATAAGCGATATCCTCCTACTAAACAAGTGAGATCTTGCATGAGGTCTATCAAATAGGTGAAATAGGAAGATAAGAGTTTCAAAACAATGTGAGGGTTTGGGCTGGCATAAAGGTGGCTGAGAGCTCCTTATGGACCTAGGGAGCTGACTGACAAAGAGCTCGGGGGATTGGCATGCCCACAGGGCCCAGATGAGGGAGATGGAGGTGCAGAGAAGACAGCAGGGTATGCCCCAAACTTCATCCCATTGCCCTGTACCAGGCAAATGTGAACAACCTGGAGGGATGTGACGAAGGCAAGTACCCAGAGCACAGGGGAAAGACTGAGATTGGGACAGGTGAAGAGGAGCATGGGTAAAGAGTGGGAACCCCTAAACTGAGGCCCCTGGGACTCTGACAGCAGAACAAGAGCCAGGAAACAGCTGGAGTCAGAGAGCAAAGTGGGTGTAAGAAGCCATCTTGAGACCTTGCCCCTAGCTGCCAGCTCACCAGCTGGATGCCACCAACTACAACTAGGTGGCTACAGATTTCAGAGGATTTCTCCAGATGTGCACCTGAGTCACCTCTGCAGGGTTTACGCTATGCTCCTGGCTGCCCACTGTGGGCGGTGACATCTGACTGTCCTGTTGAGGAATGCTGACTCCTGGGGCACCTGGGTGGCTCAGTCATTGGGCGTCTGCCTTCGGCTCAGGTCATAATCCCGGGGTCCTGGGATCGAGCCCCACATTGGGCTCCCTGCTCAGCGGGGGGCTTGTGTTCCATCTCTCGCTTTCTCTCTCTCTCTGTCAAAGAAATAAAATCTTAAAGATTTTTTTTTTAATTTTTATTTACTTGACAGAGAGAGAGAGATCATGAGTAGGCAGAGAGAGAGAGGGGGAAGCAGGCTCCCTGCCAAGCAGAGAGTCCGATGCGGGGCTTGATCCCAGGACCCTGAGATCATGACCTGAGCCGAAGGCAGAGGCCTTAACCCACTGAGCCACCGAGGCACCCCAAAAGAAATAAAATCTTAAGAAAGAAAGAAAAGAAAAGAAAAAGAAAGGCTGACTCTTGGTCTCTCAGTCCCAGCCACCAGTAAACCCGATTCCCACTCATGTAGTCTAACTCAGCCCAGGCTCATCTCATGGAGAACCCCCGCAGAAGGCATCTCTGCCACCTTCTTACTGCCCCTCAAGCCAGAGGATGTAGGCCTCCTAGAAGTTAGGTTCTTTTTTTTTTTTTCTCTTTTAAAGATTTTATTTATTTGACAGAGAGAGACAGTGAAAGAGGGAACACAAGCAAGGGGAGTGAGAGAGGGAGAAGCAAGCTCCCCGCTGAGCAGGGAGACCGACGCAGGGCTTGATCCCAAGGACCCCGGGATCACGACCTGAGCTGAAGGCAGACACTAAAGAACGGAGCCACCCAGGAGCCCCTACAAGTTAAGTTCTAAGTAAAATGTCCAATTCCCTTTTCTTTCAAGGCCTGTGGCCAGCCTAGCTGGTAGGGTTCTGCCAGATCAGAGACTTCTGCAAATCTAAACAGGCAGGCCCAGCGGTTAGGCACTACTTCAGGGCCACGTTGGCCATGGGCTCCTCTCACTCAAGAGCCAAATACCGGTCAGCCCCACAGGGCAAGGCATCACAATAACCAATATATCCCTAGCTGCCAGGCTCTTATCCTAAATCTCTCCACATGTACAGGGTCGCTCTTCCAAGAGATCCTACAGGGCCCCCATCACCCCCCACTGACTACTGCTCCTCCCGGCTTCCTGATCCTGGTCAGCAGCACCACTACCCAGCTACTTTCCTGTCCTTTCTTCTTGTTAGTGCACCCCATCTGTCACTAAACCCTGCTGGGCCACCCTGGCCTTTGTAAGGCTTGTTCCCCATGCCTAGTACCAATCACCACGGCCTTGCCTCAGGCTATCTGCCTCTTCCCCGGGCCCTCCTCACCCCAGTCCTCCTCCACCTTTGCAGTTACATCGAAGGACCCTTTTAAATAGAACTCGGTCCAGGTTGCTATCTGTTAACCAGCAAAAAGGCCAGAAAAGACCTGGCCCCATCTGACTCCAGCCTGTCTGTTTACCTCCTATACTAGAGCAGACCTCCTGTTGCTCCACAGCAACTAGCATCCTGCACGTTGGAAGGGCCAGCCAAAGCCAGGGCCCAGGCCATGCACATGCAAACCTCCACCACTGGCAGGTATGGAATTCTCACCAACGCCAAATCCTGCTCCCCCAAGTGTCACACAGGACATGGGCAAAACCATGACCTTGCTCCTTTCTGGGCACGGACCCCAGGCCTGATAAATGTGGCTAAATGATGGATTAACAAAGGAAGCACCTCCGCTATCTTCCCTTCCCTTTGCAGGGCTCCAATGCCTGGAAACGGCTGCAGTTCCCCAGAGCTCGGCAGAGGATCAGTAACGCTGCTTCGGCGTTCCAGCCTGCCTGTGGGCCTCTCACCAGTCAAAGTGGCCCCATAGGGTAGACCCTCAAAGGTCCCCTAGGCACCCACCAAGGCTGTGGCCATTCTTGGTGTAGAAGCAGGTGCTATTGATGAGGTTGACACAGCAGCCAATCACGTCTCCCGTGGTGAATGTGGGACCGTAGGGCTGGCCAGTCCCGGAGGAGCAGAATGAGTGCCCATCATCGCCGTGGTAACCATAGGAATGTTTATCCCAACCTGTGGAGGAAGAGAAGAGCAACAGGTGAGTGGAGGTACTTGAGACAACTGGAGACATCGCTTGGGTCTGAGCCCGTCTCCCCAGCCTACTACAACCTCCATCAGTACTCCTGGCCTCTCAGAGCCAGCTGTGGACGAGGTATGGCTATGCCCAAGGAGCAGGGAGTCCAGCAGGTCACCACACCTGAGGAGCTGAAGCACTCAAGGGGCCCAAGCCGTGGTTAAAAGAACCAAAACCATGAATGACCTGGAAGGGACTTACCAGAAGGCCATGCGTGTGACAAGGAAGAGGTCGGGGAAAATGTCATGGAGGAGAGGGGGCTTAAACTGACCTTTGAGAGATTTTTAAACATGTTTTTTAATTGAAGTATAATTTACATGTAATAAGATTCTCCCTTTTTAATGGACAGTTCAACAAGTTTTAATGAATGTTACCACCATGATCAAGACAAAAATTTCTGTTGTTCCAAAAAGTTCCCTCATGCCTCTTTGCGGTCAGCCCCACTCTACCCACCCCAGTCCCTGGCAACACTGATATGATTTGATTTGTTCCTAAGGTTTCGCCTTTTCCAGGATGTCATAGAAATGAAATCACAGGGGCGCCTGGGTGGCTCAGTGGGTTAAGCCTCTGCCTTCAGCTCAGGTCATGATCTCAGGGTCCTGGGATCGAGCCCCACATCGGGCTCTCAGCTCAGCGGGGACCCTGCTTCCCCCTCTCTCTGCCTGCCTCTCTGCCTACTTGTGATCTCTGTCAAATAAATAAAATCTTAAAAAAAAAAAAAAAGGAAATGAAATGAAATAACAGAATACAGAGTGTCTTCTGTCTGACTTCTTTCACTTAGCACAACACATTTGAGATTTATCCACATTGCTTAAGGGTATCAGTGTTTTGCTCCTTTTTATTGCTGCCATAGTACTCCATTATATGGATATGCCACAGTTTATCCATTCACTAGTTGATGACATTTGAGCTGTTTCGATCTTTGGCTATTGTGAATAAAGCCAATAAATACATACAGGCCTTTGCGTGGACATATGTTTTCATTTCTCTTGGATAAATACTTAGAGGTGGTATTGCTGGCTCATAAGATAAGTATATGTTTAACTTGATAACAAACTGCCAAAATGTTTTCCTAAGTGGCTGTACTATTTTGCATTCTCACAGCAATGTATAAAGTCCACTTTCTCACCAACACTTGGTATGGTCGTATGTTGGGTTTTTTTTTTTCCCCCTCTCTTTTAGCCATTTTAGTAGGTGTTAGTAGTTTCAATGTCATTGCAGCTTTAATGTGCCTTTCCCCAATGACCAAGGATCTTTTGAGCATCTTTTCATATGCTGAACCATCAATTTATTAGAAAATTATTGAACTATCCAAATCTTTAACAGTTTTATTTTAATTTTTTTTAATATTTTATTATTTGACAGAGAGACACAGCGAGATAGGGAACACAAGCAAGGGCCATGGGAGAGGGAGAAGAAGCAGGCTTCCTGCTGAGCAGAGAACCCGATGTGGGGCTCGATCCCAGGACCCTGAGATCATGACCCAAGCCGAAGGCAGAGGCTTTAACCCACTGAGCCACCCAGGCACACAAACCCACCCCCCGTCCCCAGTTTTTTTTTTTTAACCAGGTTTTAAAAAAAATTATATTTATGAAAAAAGAGCGGGGGCAGAAAGAAAAGGAGAAACAGGCTCTCTGCTGAGCAGGGAGCCAGCTTCAGGGCTCAATCCCATGATCCCCGGGATCACAACCTGAGCCGAAGGCAAACACTTAACCAACTGAGCCACCCAGGCGCCCCTTATAACCAGTGTTTAAAATTGGGCTGTGTGTCTTATTAAGCTGTAAGGACTCTAGAAATAGTCTGAATACAAATCCTTTTATGTGTTTCACAAATATTTTCTCCCAAGTTGTGGTGTGTCTTTTCATTTTCTTAACAGTATTTTTCAAAGGCCTGGTGGGATTTTGACTGAGATTGGGTTGAATCTATAGATCAATTTGGAGAGAATAGATAGTTCAATAACACTGATTATTTCAATCTCTGAACATGGCATATCTCTCCTTTTATTTAGGTCTTTAATTTCTCTCAACAAGGTTTTGACCAATTTATCTCGACTTTTCATGCTATTCAAAGTGTTATTTTAAAATTTTAATTTCCAATTTTTTTTGTTATTATATCAAAATGTAATTGATTTTGGGGTGGGAGTATAGGATCACGGTTTCTTTTGGAGAAACAAAATGTTCTAAAATTATATTAAGATGATGGTTGGACAACTGTGAACATGCTAAAAGCCACTACTGATGTGTATACTTTAGGTGAGTGGTTTTTATACCATGTAAATCTTATCTTGATAAAGCTATTAAACATATACACACATATATTTGACCTTTTTTTAAATTTTATTTATTTATTTGTCAGAGAGAGAGAGCAAGCGAGCACAGGCAGGCAGAGTGGCAGGCAGAGGCAGAGGGAGAAGCAGGATCCCCGCCAAGCAAGGAGCTTGATGCGGGACTCGATCCCAGGATGCCGGGATCATGACCTGAGCCGAAGGCAGCCGACCAACTGACTGAGCCACCCAGGCGTCCCTATATTTGACTTTTTGTATATTCACCTGGTGTCCTGCAACCTTGTTAAACTCACCAATTAGTTCTGGTAGCTTTTATGAAGATTCTTTGGGATTTTTAAATATATTGTCTGAGAATAAAGATAGTTGCATTCTTCCCACCTACTCTGCATGTCTTCTATTTCTTTTTCCTGCCTTACTGCACTGACGAGGGCCTCCAATACAATGCTGAATAGAACTAGTGAGAGCAAGAGTGAGTGAGACCTCTGAAGTACACCACAGTCTTGTACAGGGAAAAGAGTGACAAAGGTCATTCTGGGAAGGTAAAGGCATGGGCACAGATGGGACCAGAGGGTGTGAGCCGCAGAGGCGCCTGCCTGACTGCTTGGCTGAGGAAAAGGAGGAGAGCCCACAGGGCCATGGCAAGCCAGGACCTGCGCAGGGTAGGCAAGCCTGACAGGCTGGCAAGCAGGTCAACTCCCCAAAGCAGCCCCTTCAAATAGCTTTCCCAGCCTTTGCTGCCTCCTTCGGGTCTGAGCAGCATGCCTATGTGAACATGCTTAAACACACCCCTCCCTTCCCAAGTGACATGGGTAGAAGTTCTCTCCCGGGAGGGAAGCTCTTTCCAGAGAGGAAGAGCGGTTCAGGGTCTGAGTAGCTGAGAAAGGAAGGTTGAGCTCAAACATTTTCAGTGTGTGCACAGATGTGTGTGGTGGGGAAGGGGAGGTTAGGGCAAGGGCAGCGGGATGTGGGGAAGCCATAAGCAGAGGTATGGGGGTGAGAGCAGATGGATGCCAAGGACAAGTGGGACAGAGGGCATGGATGGAGAGGTGGAAATGACAGACCCTGGAGCCCAAACTCTGCCCTGCATTTGGACTGCTGAGCTCAAGGGCAAGTTGCCCCTCCTCATCATATTATCCATCCCAAGCCTATGGACCCTGAGCTTTCATGTCTTTTCAGTCAGGAGCCCTCTGGTTAAACAAAGCTTCCCTGGAACCCACAGTGGGGAACACGCCAAAGCTGAATGGCTCTCACTACTGAGTACAGGACCCAGAGACCTGCTGCTTCCCTCCCAATAGCTTTCTACCACATCACAAGGAAACTATCTTGAGAACCTCCAGGGCTGGCTTTAGAAGGCCCAAGGCCTGGAGCCAGGCTCTGTTCCCGCCCTTCCCATTCTCCAGAGACCCTGGGACTGCCTGGCTCAGGAGACAAGGTGCTACTCTGGGCATCGAACCAACTTCTAACCTCCCCAGGCCCAGGAGTGAGAGGGGCCTTTCCACTGCTGGTGGGTTCACAGATCATTTGACTTCAGGGAAGCACTCTTCTGGGGCACATCGATGCCCATTCCTGCCCAAGAGCTGGCTGATGAGGCTACCAGAGGCAATACCTCTCCTCAGGCCTCCACACAGGAGGCTCTACGGCTCCGCAGCAGTACCTGCAATTACAGAAGGCCACAAAGGAAGGGGGTCCGGCTGAATAGCACTGAGGTGACAATCAACCCTCCAGGTCTGGCTCAGATTGTACGTGGGGCCCCAGGCCTGCCCACCCACCAGCTTCCCCTTCCACATCCACACACCACACCAGTTCCAGCAGTCCTCCCTGGATCCTTCCGATGAGCACCGGCGCTCCCCACATGCGACACAGTAACTGACCACACTGGGGCAACCTGTGAGGAGAGCGCAGCAATAACCCTGCGTATTTGGCACAACAGGTAGCGCCACTTCCACCTCAAGAGCCTGGAGGCCTTGCTCACCAGCCCACAGTGCTGAGAAATGGCTGCGCTGGGATTTGCACCCAAACCTTCAGGTTCCAAAACCCACATCTTCCCTGTCATGGGTCCTGTCTCATTTGAGGTGGTAACCACCTGGGCAGTAAAACCGTCCTCAAGCCCCTGATCCGTCACCAGAAGACAGTGGTTAGATGCACTGGTTTTGGGGATCTGTGGACCTCAGACCTCTGACTTGCAGAGACTCAGGGGGCTTCCATGCCAGAAATGGGGGAAGGTCCAGACCTCAGCCCTCGAAAAAGACAGAGGCCCTGGTGCCTCCTGCCTGAAGGCTGCAGCTGCCCATCTCTGCTCTCCAGGGTATCCCCACCTTCCCACCTCACCAGGCAGCCATGGCCAGCAGAGCAGAACACACATTTCCACCCAGTGCCCACTGGAAAAGGGTTCCTGAGCACAAAGCCACACTTTTCACATACAAAGAACATACATAGGATCCAGCCAGAAAGAGAGGAGCACTTTACTCTAGGGGCTGGGCCGAAGTTCTCAGCATGGAATCCCTCCGGACAGGCTGTTCTGCCACAGTCCCCCCCAGCTGCAAGAAACCCAAACTTCCGTGCCAGGGACAGAAGTGTGGCCTCAGTGCTGCTTGAGCAGCAAAGCTTTCCTGAAAGCTAAGCCCCCCACTCACCACCTCCTGAGGCCATGTGGTAGGGGGGAACACTGTCCAGGAAAACCACTGCCCATTCTAGCCCTCCCCCAAGAATCCTTAGGGAAAGCAGCTGGCTCTCCTATGGGTCCTCTTAGAACTATGCCCACAGCTGAAGTCCACTGAGTCCTCCCTTTGTACCAGTGCATCATGGTCCAACCCTGAAGCTTGTCCCTTGAAGTTTTCCATAACATTATTTGGTCCCCCCGCCCCCAGCATACTGCTCACATCCCTGATCAATCCTGATTCCTACTGAAGCTTTCAAGTCACCGATCACTGTTCCTGACAATGCGCCCTATCTATCCTCTCCGGCCAAGATGGGAGCTCCTTGGGGCAGGGGCCGTAAGATCTCATCACCAGTTCTTCCAGGCCCAGCACATCAGGAGTCTGAGAGGTGGTACACGTATGCACACACACACACACACACACACACATCTGTGTGCTCGTATGCAATGACCAGTTCTAGCCCATTTTTTTCGCACGCAAGGATGACCCTGCAAGACAGATTTGTATCCAGGTTTTACTGTCTAGAAGGTAGAAAACTTGAACTAGAAGATTTTCTTTGTTTTTTTTTTTAAAGATTTTTTTATTTTTATTTATTTATTAGGAAAGAGAGAGAGTGAGAGAGAGCATGAGAAGGGAGAAGGTCAGAGCGAGAAGTGGACTGGAGCTGGGAGACGGATGTGGGACTCGATCCCGGGACTCCGGGATCATGACCTGAGCCGAAGGCAGCCGCTCAACCAGCTGCGCCACCCAGGCGCCCAGATTTTCTTTGTTTTAACTTTCTCGGATTGAAGCAGTATGTACTCCAGAAATCCTAATAAAAATGTGGCCATTTGGGGGCGCCTGGGTGAATCAGTAGGCTAAACATCTGACTCTTGGATTCTGGTTTCAGCTGGAGTCATGATCTCGAGGTCATGAGATGAATCCCCAAGTTGGCCTCTGCAATCAGCAGGGAATGTGCTTGGGATTCTCTCTCTCTCTCTCTTTCTCTGCCCCTCCCTTCCATGCACTCTCTCTCTAAAATAAATAAATAAATAAATAAATAAATAGACAGACAGACAGATAGATAAATAAAATTTTTTAGCAATGTGGCCATTTGATTTATCAAAAGTAGTGAAATCACCCAGAACTATTTCCTTAATGGTTAAACCAGTGACTCAAGGATATGTGGGAGATATTTTTGTTTCCATGTATGGGAGCTCAATAACTATCACCCAAACAACAGATGCTTACATTTCCAAAGGCCTAAAATATAAATTTAAGTATTTTGAATGCTTTTCTTTAAAAATAAACTATGTAATTATTTTGACAAAACTACCATCAAGCTATAAATATGGATTTTGAATTTTTAAAAACTGAAGAGCTCAATTTAAAAAAAAAAGTATTTAGTTAGAATCATTTCAAGAATCACCATCATCTCAAGCTGTTTGGAAAATAGGTTAAGTTTTCCTGGTTTTGTTTTCAATTCCCAAATGATTTATCAGTTATATAGATTTACCCAAAGAAAGAAAATTTAAAGTTCCCATAGTACACTGAATAAGGCTTCCCAAAGATGTCAATGTCCTAATCCCAGAAACTGTGAATACGCTAAGATTTTGCAGAAGTGATTAAGGTAAGGCTCTTGAAATGGGAGACTGGATTGTCCTCGATTATCTGGATAGGAAAACGATACAATCACAAGGGTCCTTGTAAGAGGGAGACACGAGGGTCTACTCAGAAAAGGTGATGCAAGGGCGACTGGGTGGCTCAGCCATTAAGTACCTGCCTTCGGCTCAGGTCATGATCCCAGTGTCCTGGGATCGAGCTCCGAGTCCGGCTCTCTACTTGGCGGGAAGCCTGCTTCTCCCTCTCCCACTGCCCCTACTTGTGTTTCCTCTCTCACTCTCTGTCAAATAAATAAATAAAAATCTTTAAAAAAAGAAAGAAGGAAGGAAAGAAAGAAAGAAAGAAAGGAGAAAAGAAAAGGAAAGAAAAGGTGATGTGAAAGCAGAGACTGTTAGATGCTATGCTGCTGGTTTTGAAGATGGAGAGATGGGGACACAAGTTAAGAAATGCAGGTGGACATCAGAAGCCAGAAAAGGCAAGGAAACAGATTTTTCCCCCTAGGGCCTCCAAAAGGAACGCCACCCTGCTGACATCTGGAATGATCAGTGTAGAAAATCAACACCTCAGCTCTTTGTCTCCTGCTCATCAGAGTGATATGAAGTTATAAGCTTTTACAAGAAAAACGCAGAGCTATAACCTATCTTCAATTGAAGCTATCATTTGAGAACCAATGTTTTTTTCCAAACGCAATTAAGAGCCTGTATGTGTATAGAAAGTGCATATGTGTGTGAAAGCTAGCTTAGGGTGAAAAATGGAATGTTAAACACTTCATTTAGTAACAGTGGCTGTGGCGGCGGCTTGGCTTAGGGCCATCCTGCTACCTTCCCATTCTCTGGAAAGGACAAGCAACCAATCCACTTAGCCAATTAACAAAGGCCTGCCTACTTCATGGGGCTGATAAATTAGGGGTGGGGGGAGGTGTGAAAACAACAGAGAAGACATAATATATAAGTAAACCAGTAAGCAAACAAGAAAACAACTGGTAGATAAAATGTGCTCTGAAGGAAACAAAGCCAGGTGATGGGCTAGAAATGGGAGTTCGGATGGCGACAGAGGTGTCAAGTTAGACCTCACCAAGGCCTGACCCTTAAGTAGAGGTGTGCTTAAAGAGAGAATCAGAAAAAGAACTTTCGGGGCAAAGGGAATGAGCTCACTGTATCTGAGAAATAGGAAAAGACGGCCAGTGGGGCTGAAGCCGAGACAGACTTACAAAGACTCAGAGCAGGGACGCCTGGGTGGCTCAGTCTGTTAAGCGTCTGCCTTCTGTTCAGGTCATGATCCCAGGATCGTGGGACCAAGTCCCACATTGGACTCCTCGCTCAGTGGGAGTCTGCTTCTCCTTCTGCCCGCTCTGTCTGCCGCTCCCCTGCTTGTACGCTCGCTCTCTCCCTAGCTGACAAATAAATAAATAAAAATCTTAAAAGCAAAAAACAAAGACTCGGGGCAGAGTCAACGGAACTCACTGGATGTGCATGCTACTGTTTTGAGAGCAGAATAAAGATGCCTCCCAGGTTTCTGTCCTGGAGAAATGGATGGTGGATGGTGGTACCGCCTACTAAGAGAAGAAGCAGGCTTTTCGGACACGTTAAGTCGGAGCAGGGTGAAAGACTGTGGCTCATCCCAGATACTCAAGGCTAAGATGGGGAACACTCACGAAACAAACAGTGGTGTAGACCGAAAATTTTAAATGAAGTCACTGGAGGATTTTCCTACTGTGTTACTCTGATACAATGTTTTTCTGTTTTTAGCTTTGGGAGAAAAATTCAGGCCAGCCAAAGACTAGAAAGGGCAGAATGAACATAGAGAAAGGCACTAGAAGCCCAAAATAGATGAGGAGATGTTAAAGGGCATGAAGTTACTCTCAATGGATTAAGTTACCCCACCCGCAATGAATCTTCTCCCCAGGCCTCAAGAGGCTGTACAGCAGAGAGAAGCTGCTACTACCACCGGTGTTCTTGAAGAATCAGGCAGACAGGAGAAAAAACAAAAGGCCACAGCCTAACTGCAGTTGCACATTCTGTAGAGAGTCTGTTGTCAGTCTTGAGCTAGGGTCCTAGAGAGGGCGTGTGGCCTCTGTTACGAAGAGACACTCTAGCCCTGGGTACCAGGGCAGAAGTGTGGCCTGGAGGGCTTCTGCAGTCTGGTCCTGGAAACAGCCTCGTCCTTCAAAGACTGCAAGCCCTGGGCAGTCACTTGCCCCCCTTGGTTCCCTTCTCTACTAAGTGCGGGGAGATCAATTGGACAGTGTTGTCAAATAGCCCTACAGTTAACCTATAAGAAATACTGAGTCTCCAAAACAGCAGGTATGACAAGCCCCATCTGAAGGCTGAGGAAACCGAGGCACTGAGAAGCTACAGGAGGGCTTGTGGTCTTGTAGATAACACTCTCAGAAGCTCAGTTCTCCTTTTCTCTGAGGGGCACTCAGGTGAGAACCAAGCAGGTACCCACAAGGGTGAAGCTACTACCTCCTCCTTGAGGTGGACCCCCAATCCAATCTCAGGAAAAAGCAAGATGCTCTGAAAATAGAATACTTGAGTTCCTCAAAGACTGGGCTCCATTAAAAAAAAAAAAAAAAAAAAGCTTGAGGTAACCCCTACAAGGTTTTTGGACCCCAAGCTTAACTGACGCGACCAATACTACTTCCTACTGGTATCTGGCTGAATTCCATCAACTTTGAGAAGGGAATGGGTACAAAGCCTCCTAGCCCCCTCCCCGAAGGCTGCAAGAACAAAGTAGGGTAGGTGCACAAAGAGTGCTAGGATTTGTCTGCGAGCCCCCCTTCTTTAGGGAATAGCACTCACTTTCTCTTAAGTAGCTCCTCCCCTGTACCCATCCTGTCTCCAGTGGGAACTGCTAATCCTAGTAACTCCTCCTCCCTGGCCCAAACTGGATCAGTAAGAGATCTTCCTGGAATTTTTCTACAAGGATGCTGGGAGGAAAGTGGGTCTCAAAGCTCTGTGCTGCCATTGTTCCAATCTTGTGTTGAAGGTTGACAGACTAAAGCTAATAAGCACAAAGCAGGCAGAAAAAGCAGAGAAAGAAAAGTGTCAACATTTGAGTCCCTGACACCTTACTCTTCTGTTTACCCTGCCTGAGTTCCAGCTGACCAACCTGGTTAGAGATGGGTTTCTCTCCCCTGAAGCAACCAAAGTTCTCTAGCTAAAGGACCCACGTCTAAGCATCTTTTGTTCACCTTGCATAATACCTGGCCCACAGAAGATGCTCAAGAAATGTTTGTTGAAGTAAAAAGGGAAACATGGTCAAGGGCTGACAGGAAGTCTGAAGTACAGGATTGTCAATGGTTAGACCACTTCATGACAGTCCTGGGCTTGACTGTGACTAGTTCTGTTGTTGTCATTTTTCTTTCTAAGAAAAGAAAAGCAAGGCGCCTGGGTGGCTCAGTTGGTTGGGCAACTGCCTTCGGCTCAGGTCATGATCCCAGGGTCCTGGGATCGAGTCCCACATCAGGTTCCCAACTCCACGGGGAGTTTGCCTCTCCCTCTGACCTTCTCCCCTCTCGTGCTCTCTTTCACTGTCTCTATCTCAAATAAATAAATAAAATCTTTAAAAGAAAAGAAAAGAAAAGAAAAGCAATTAGAGCTGTCTGCCTGCATCTTGCCCCCATTTACACAGATTAATGGTGAAGCCACTTCTGGGCCCTGGAAAGAGGCCTGCAGATAGGCTGCAGACCTGGCTCTATACCTGGGTAGGTTGTTTACCTTCTCTGAGTCTGTGTCCTCTCCTATGAAACAAGGCAGCTGATACAAATATCTCTGCCGGCTCTGGAAGAATCCATGATTCTAAGTCCCCCTTCCCATTAAGAGGGTCCGGCAGCTATAGTGACTATCATACCTCTGCCTTGGTAAGCCTCCCCTCTAGTCCCACCACTCTGCTTCAGAAAACAACTCCAAACAGAACCCCTGCGGCCAAAGTCAGCACTTTCTAAGTTAGCAGGAACAATCGCCCTCTCTGGGTGTGCCTGGCGCAAGGGTGGAGTGACAAGCCCAGGAATTGAGAGCTGTCGCCCTTACCATAGGGCTGAAGCCGGCTGTCGAGAGGACACTGGGATGTGAGGTCCAGAAGGAAACAAGGGAGCACAGCTGCCTGGGTCAGGACCTGTAGGAAGTCAGTCCAGGTGGTTCTGAGGCAGAGGATGGCTGGGACTGCACAACTGGGAAAACACTGACCGAAATGCCACCCAACTACCCATTGTTCCCTGTCCAAAGAGAATAAGCCTGGTCACTCCCAGAGAGAACGAGTGGGTAGCCAGTCTGGCACCCACACAGAAAAGCCTGCCACGTCGGACACCTATCGGATGCCAATGACGCAAGGGGAAGCCAAGCCTCACTGGGGCCAGGAGGCCCTAGGTGCCCATTTCAGATGCTATGGCACCACCCACTTCCCCTTCTATTAACACCCAGAGCGGAAGTCTCCCTCACAAAAGTGTGAGAGTGGCTGAGGAACGGAAATGGTTCATCATCTTGGCACTCCCAGACGCCATCCCTGGTTACAGTGCCCTGGAGGAAGGACACTCCTGTGGGGGTGCCAGAGACTCCAGTACGGTTGCTCCAGGCGCCCACCCCATGCAAGTTCCCTCCACCAAGACATGTCGGGGGCCTCAGTGCCGGGGAGCTAGGAATGGAGAGGACTCCCACTGCTAAATACAAAGATTTCTGCATCATCACCACATTAGCACAGAACCTAGGAAGGGGGCTGGTGCTGCACTTGCCCATTAGCTTCTGGCCCTGCCCCATGACTGACCAGCATACAGAATCCAGCCCATACCTCACAAAGCTAGCCTAAGCCTTGGCCCCCATGCCACCAAGCCAGCCATCTCTCCTCAATAAATGGGTCCCAGTCATCATTGGGCTTTGGGACTAGACAGACTTGGGTTTGAATCCCAGTTCCGCTATCCAGCCCTGAGTTCTCTCAACTGAATTCTCTCAGGGTTGATGAGAGTATTAAACAAGAATGGCTATGGAGCAGCAGCCTACAGGAGGTACTCACCCTCGAGTTTCCCTTCCCTCTCCATTTCTAACACCAGCTTCATGGTCAACCCTGGGCACTTGAGCCTTCCTGCTTCCTTTATCCCTGAGGGAACAAGCGGGCGTGGATCACCCATCTCTCCAAACAGCTCACCAAGAGCAATTCCAGGCCTGATCTACTCTTCCTTCCTCAGTTTCCTGGGGAGGCCACCGGGCCTTCAGAGCACTTAACAGAGCTCAGCGGCCTTGCCCGGTGGCTCTCAAAATGTCGTTCATGAGACTGTCTACGGAGAGAAGGTGCTGGGCTAGCTTGGCGAGGGCGCTTATTGAGCCTGAGGTTGCTATGGAGAGAACACATGTGTCCCGGGAGACCTCCTGGCAGGGCTGCGTCTCAAGAATGGTCACTAACTCAGAGCCGTCCCTCCCCGGAAATGCATCAGACAAATGTTTCTCCCCAAACCTCAAGTATCTTAAAATCTGACAGGACCCATTGCCTGGAGCAGCTCAACAACAGGTAACAGGAAAGCAAAAGACAACTTTTCACTCAGCAGAGGGAGCGGGGTGGCATCAGAGAAGGCCCATCATAGAACTCACATGGCTGTGAGTTCTCTCAGAACCCTGGGACCAAGGAACAGGATCTACACCACCCTAAGACTATGCCTCTGGCACCTCCAGGCAAAAGGGCCCAAGGGTACCCTGGGAGTCTGCTCCGCATGGAAGCCAAGGTAAGGAGGGCAGGAGAAAAAGGCTCTGCAGGTAGCTGGTGACACCGGAGGCTGATAGCGGGTGGAACATGCCTCACAGGGGGATCCCCTGTGAGACAGAAGCGCATGTCAGCTTGAAACCATGGGCAAGGCCAGGGGGCGTATAGCCAGCACCTACATAAAAGGGGCCTTCCATGAGTCACATTCCCTCCCTGTCCCCAAAGAAATAGATCCCTGATGGCCAGGGGAGGCGCAGGGAGGAGTCTAGCTAGGAATGGCTAGGACATGGCTCAAGTAGCACCTGCCATGTCTAACAGAGCTACCCGCCTATACCTCAGGTATAGGACAGGCTGGGCCTGTCACCCACGCCGAATCAGACTAAGGAAAGGGGTGGCACTGTCCCACAAAACTGAGGGGCAACCTCAGCTCCCAGGCCTTAGTATCTCTCCTCTAGAGTTGGGTTTGCCTTTTCCTTATCTCCAGTGAGCTCCTTCTGAACCTCTGGGGAAAGTCAGTGGATGGGTGACCCCTGGTAGTATAGGAGCCTGTGACTTTGCACACACTGCCAGATCCTGAGAGACGGGCATGCGCAAAACCCTTCCCAAAAGGGGCTCAGTCATGGTGGTGCAGTATTTCCAGGACACCTAGATACAGACTCCTGCCCAGCATGAGGGAAGCAAGGGATTGAGCAGTAACTAGTCCCCACTCAGCTCCGCCCTGAGGTGGTCCCAGCCTCCGACCATACCAGAGGACACTTGAGAATCTCTGTTTTCAGAGACTGACAAACCTAGGTTTCAGAACTGGCCCTTCTGCTGTTGATGAAACCTCTTACTTCAAAAGATTTATCTTGGGGGCGCCTGGGTAGCTCAGTGGGTTACTCTGCCTTCGGCTCAGGTCATGATCTCAGGGTCCTGGGATCAAGCCCCGGATCGGGCTCTCTGCTCAGTGGGGAGCCTGCTTCTCCCTCTCTCTCTGCCTCCCTCTCTGCCTACTTGTGATCTCTCTCTCTCTGTCAAATAAATAAATAAAACCTTTAAAAAAAAAAAAAGACTTATCTTGTCTTGCAAAATAGTCTTAAATCGAGAATTTTTACCTCTGCTACAGAGTGGGAGCTGGTATTTGGAAGTAGAAAATAGGATACTGTAGACAAGAAATCCCCAGGACCAGGAATAATAATTTCCATGCCTGACTGAGTTGACTCACTTCACAAGGTTGCCAAGCAGCCCTGATATGTTATGGTAATACAGGTCTCCCTGTGGCTGAGGGAAGAGGCCCATAGAAAAGAACCAGAACTCAGCTGGCCATGGGGCCCAGGATGCTGCTGGCCCAGGGAGGAGTAGCCCGGGACCAGAGGGCCTCTCACACCTCTTCCCACCTCTTCCCACCGCTCTGGTCCCGGGAAGCTGCTCCAGTGGCTTCAGAGAATCCTGACTGCCTGTCTTTTCTAGACAGGGCTACCCTGAGGCACCTTATAGGCTTGAACTGCAAGGCCACCATCAGTCAGCTTCTTCCCTTTACCAGTCTAAACTGGCACTCACTTGGGAGGCTTGTATGGTGCCGAGAGCACTCCAGTGTGGCCGAGGCCTGTCTCCAGGTGCTCTGCCTTGGTTAGGAGGAGGTGCACTCAGATTCCCTGGGGTGGGGGGCCCAGATGGCTCAATTCACCCAAGTGGACTCATGGAGGGACTGAACAGCCCCCTGGAAGGCTCCCGTGAAGCCCTGCAGATCCTGGGGTGAGACATGCAAAGACAGCGGTGTTTACAAGTAGACATGTAGGGGGCTCCTCAGCAGAGGGAACAAGAGTCTTCAGATTACATGGAGTGCGACAGAAGCAGCGCCTGCTTGGTGGGTACAGACAAAGAGCATTTCCAGAGTCCTGGAAACCCACCTACATGTCGGTGAACTTTAAGACATCCACTGAGCAAAGCCACATGCTATTGGTATTTGCCACTGAGCAGACACCTTACACTGCAAGTTATGAGAGTAGGAAGAAAGGATACTGAAAAACGTAATTTATCGTGAGTGCCTACCACACTGACAGGGGCTAGCCTTGACACCCGTGAACCTGGCATAAAGCACCCATGTTCTGCACTCATCTCTGCTATCTGCTGTTCCTCTCCCATGGCACATGCAAATGAGAAATATCGGCTATTTGCAGAATCTGTCCCACCCAGGAGAAGCAGGCCCCAGCCACAAGATGAGGACATAACCACTCCCAGGGGCATGGTCCTAACAGACCATTCAGGGTAGGCTTAAAGTAAGCTCTGGGGAGGAAAAGATGTTCACCTGAACATGACCATCCTATGGGAGCAAGGCGGACAGTCCCCCTACTACCCTCCCACCCTCCTACCAGGGCCTAGCTGCGAGGTGCCATCTGCTTCAGGAGATATGCACCCCCCTAACCCCTAGTCCCCAGCTGTGGAGCTCCTTCTTTTCCGACAGTATGAAGGAAGTTTTCATTAAGGGGTCTCCTGAGGGGTTGTAGTGATTAAGGTAATACATGCCACACCAAGAGAACAGCTGCCTCCTGAACAGAAATGGCAAGGAGGAAATTACCAGCTACCCAGCTCTGTTGTAGATGGGACTAACTACCCACACAGCTTGAGTCTCCCTGGCCCTCTCTGACATACAAGGCACGAAAGGAGGCTCTGTCTTATCCTTAACCCCTTTGAAGCCCTCAAGATTAGAAGCCCCAGACCCTCTAGAGAAAAGCCCCTGACTTTCCCCCCTGCTTCCTCAATGCAGGGATCGCAGCCCATGCTGCTTGCTGCCAGCTCAATGATGGGAGGGTCGGGCTGCGGGTACTCACCTGCCTGTAGACTATCCCGCCCTGCATTCAAGCCGTTTGCCCACAGATTCTGACATTCTTATTTTGGACCACATGTGCTCCTTGGTTTCACATTTAGCGGAGGCCAAAAACATCTTACAAAAGATAAACATCAAAACTTCTGACCATGCAGAAACTTCTGACTGTGCAAGCTGAGACAGGCCCGTATGTTCCTGGGAAAGTCTGACCGCCAGCCTCATACCAAAGGTACTCTCTGTCATCCTCTGCTCCCAGGACCAAGTGAGACCTCGAGAGTGGCTACCCCTGCTCCTGACAGCCCTAGAGGCAAAGATGTCCTTGCGGAGCTGGTACAGGAAAACCTACGAGAAAACACTTGAAATATCAACATTCTGTTTGTTTGCTATGCCATCTTCATCCTCCATAAGTCAACTCTAGTTAACACGTACTAACATGGCTACTCAAATACAGAGCACACAAGCACTGGAAAGAAAATGTAGTTTCCATTACACCTCACTCGACTCTGATACACAAACATTCATAAAACAACTGTATTTATTTATTTACTTAAGAACTTCAAATGTATAGGTTCTTCCTTCCACAGGTAGGAAAACAATTCTTTTTCTCAATTACAACAAAAGCTAACATGTATGTACCCCTTTTTTATTAGGCACTATTCTAATCACTTTATAGGACCTCACTAAATTCTCAAAGCCATTCCATATGTGAGTTATATACTAGTATTATTTCCATTTTACAGATGGGGAAAAGAGAAGCACAGAGCAATTAAGTAACTTACCTCAGGCAACACAGCTGTCAGGATGCAAATGCAGACCGCATGGCTCCAGATTCCATGCTCTTAACCACTGAGCTATACACACTGCTCCACGAGCTTACCGCAACCCTAAAGATCTGTTTCCTCACATGACTAAATGTGAGCCCATAGCTGATTCAATGACACTGAGCCCTAACAGAGAAAGGGGGACAGTCACTCCTCTTACAGGTAGAAGGTGGTGGCAGAGCCCATGTAAAATCAGTGCCACAATAGTTAGGACAGAGTAGGGAGGCCAAGATCCAAATAAAGGCTTCTCCCACCCAAGGGCAGGCTGCAGGCCAGCAGGGACCCAACTCAATAACGGTTCCAGAACCACACTGGGCTTACTGAAGCCCCAGCACTGAGGCAGAACACAGCAAGATGCAGGAACAGCCCAAGGGCATTTGTGCTCACTCTGGCAGAGTGGTGATAAAAAGATGTGGTCCAAGTCCCAGTGAGGATATCATTGGGTAAATATGAAGGAGTCACACGAGGCAGGGAGGTAAACGTCATCACAGAAATGTGGTCAAGGCTAAAAGGGTTAGGCGGTATTGCACAGGGGGACACAGTAGGAAGGACACCCCCACAGTAAGAAGGGCATCTATCAAGAGGCAGAGCAGAGTCTGCAGCATACTTCGGGCCTCACAAACACACTGGTGTGCAGCCTGTGTAGAGGGTAGAGAGGGCAGAAGATGCTGAGCAAGGCTCACAGGCCTATGTCCCTGGCAGGGGGGTCAGAAGCATAAAATGGGCAAGGGATAGGAATTTGAGAGCAGTGGCCTGAGGTAGAGTGGTGAATCAGAAGGCCATGGAAAGAGCTCAAAGGGGAGGCAATGATAGTAAGGATAGAGAAGGGGGCCAGATTAAAGACACACTTGGGGAGTGGCAGAACCATGGGATGGATGAGGAAAGGGACAGGGTGAAGATTACTCTGAAGAGTGCCACCTGGGAGCTAGGGTGAACAGCGACTGTCAGTGGACACAAGGAAAGCATGAGGATCTGGGTTTTGCAGTCAGATAAACTTAGTTTGGAGCAAGCAGGTTCACTGTGTGCTGCTGGACCTTAAACAAAGCACTGAGGTTTCAGGAGATGTGATCTGCTCAAAGACAGAGTAGAACCAGAGAAGTGAGTTGTATAATTGCCCGGATGGCTCACTAGCTGTACTTCAACTGCACTTTCAGGCCTTGGGAAAGTACGGTTGACCATTCATATGCCACAGAGTCTTGGGGTCCCTTGAAGAAAGAGAGAACAGCCTCTACCGCCTCTGCACCTACTTCACGCAGCTACTCTAAGTCCTACTCAGGAACAAGAAGATGCAAGCAACTACAGAAACCAGCAGCCCAGGTCAGAGGAGAAAGGAAGGGGGGTAGACTGTGTGTGTGTGTGTGTGTGTGTGTGTGTAAGACAGAGAGAGGTTACACCTCCTACAGTCAAGAAGTACTTACTTCAGAGAGAGGGGGTGGAGGCTCTCTTTCAGTCAAGTCCATTATCTGTTCTTACTGGTTTCACTCAACCACATCAGAAACTATAAGAAAAGGGGACTTAGTTCTACACCTGGGCCTCTCCTTCCTCATAAGCTTCTCTTCCAGGGACTCGTGAAAGGCTGGACTAAGCCAAAGACCAGGTACTTCTTGACAGCAGCACCTGGGTAGGCCAAGGCTAGACTTCCTAAGTTACCTTTTTCTTATACTGACTCAAACCAGGGTGGTTCGATTTGCACTCTTCTACTTGCTCTGAATGACACTGAGACTTGGCATCTAAAATGGCTATCACCAGGCCATTTTATTAATAAAAGAATTCTTAAAACAAATTATCAGCAAAATCCTGCAAGCACAACACTAGTAGTCTGCAGTCTGTTCACCCACTACTCGGAAGACACTAAGCCAGATGAATTACTTCCACAGGGCCGGTCCTCTTCCCCATCCCTCTAATTCAAGATACCACCATACTCTTCTGGGCCCGGAGACAGTCTCCTAACTGGTCTCCTTGCCTCTGCTCCTGCCCCCTCCAACCTGGGCAGATCACACCTCTGCTTAAATCCCTCAGTGGTTCCCTATAACACCCAACCCACTGTCTCCCTGACCCAGTACCATCCATCAGGCCCAAAGCTGTTTAAACCCTCTAACCGGAAGCCCTCAGCCCTTAGGCAAAAGGTTGCAGGTGACATTATTTTCAAAATTTCTTTTACCCTCTAGGAACAAATTCATAAAATAGATATATAAATAAATAAGAAAAAACGAATGTACAGAAAGCTCTATGATAGATTAGGAACAAACTCTATACCTACATATTTCACAAAAACTGATGTGCTGGAATATAAATGAGCATTAAGAACATTTTTTTCGAAGTATAGACCACATCACATTCCTGATCATGATGGAAAAAGGTCAGGCTCAGCCAATTAAACAAATAATTAAATAGTGCCCAATCATGTGAAAATTAGAGCATTCTACTGTCTTGAATACAACCTGGGTCCGGAAGAAAATCAAGAATAAAGAATGTAATAACTATCTTTCTTTTTTTTAAAAGACTTTTATTTATGTATTTGACAGAGAGGAGAGAGATCACAAGTAGGCAGAGAGGCAGACAGAGAGAGAGGGAGAAGCAGGCTCCCCACTGAGTAGAGAGCCTGATGCAGGGCTTGATCCCAAAACCCTGAGATCATGACCTGAGCCGAAGGCAGAGGCTTTAATCCACTGAGCCACCCAAGCACCCCAATAAAATCTTTTAAAAAAATAAAATAAAATTCATATGGAATTGCAAGGGAACTATA
>CM052803.1:34084594-34094637 GCA_028533885.1 Nasua narica
GCCCCTCAAATGATTTTCAACAAAGATACCAAGATTATTCAGTAAGGAAAGAGTAGTTTTCAACAAATGATGCTATTTGTTGGACAACTGGACAGCCACAGGCAAATGAATGAAGTTGGATCCATACCCCACACCATAAAAATTAAATGGATCGAAACCCTAAATAAAAGTTGTTACCACATGACCCAGCAATTCCACTCCTGGGTATACAACCAAATGAAATGAAACATATGTCCACACAAAACTTGTACACAAATGTTTACAGCATAACTCATAACCGCCAAAAAGTAGAAACAATCCAAATATTCATCAAAAAAAAAAAAAAAAAAAAATCCAGGGCACCTGGTGGCTCAGTCAGCTAAGCGGCTGCCTTCGACTTGGGTCATGATCCCAGGGTCCTGGGATCAAGGTCCACATTGGCCTCTTGCTCAGCAGGGAGCCTGCTTCTCCTCTGCCTGCCGTTCCCCCTGCCTTTGCTTGCTCTTTGTCTCTCGCTCACTCGCTCGCTCACTCTGTGTCAAATAAATAAAATCTTTACAAAAAAAAAAATCCAAATATTCATCAACAGACACATGGATAGCAAAATGTGATATACCCATGTAATAGAATATTATTTGGCCATAAGAAAGAATGAAGTTCTTTTTTTTTTTCAAAGATTTTATTTATTTACTTGACGGAGAGAGAGAGACAGTGAGAGAAGGAACACAAGCAGAGGGAGTAGGGGAGTGGGAGAGGGAGACGCAGGCTTCCTGCTGAGCAGGGATCCTGATTCGGGCTCAGTCCCAAGACCCCGGGATCATGACCTGAGCCGAAGGCAGATGCTTAATGACTGAGCCACCCAGGCGCCTCAAGGAATGAAGTTCTAATACACACTACAACTTAGATGAACCTCAGAACATTATGCTAAGTGAAAGAAGCAATATGCAAATATAACACTGTTATATGACTCCACTGATATGAAATGTCCAGAAAGTAGACAGAAAGTAGATTAGTTGTTTTCAGGGGCTACAGGGAAGGAGAATCATTGAATGACTACTAATGGGTATAGGGTTTCTCTTTGGGTGATGAAAATGTTCTGGAACTAGATAGAGGTGACGGTAGCACAACTCTGTGACACTAAAACCACTGAAATGGATACTTTAACGGGATAAATCTTATGGTCTGGTCGGCAGAGAGTTTGTTTAAATTTCTCTCCCATTCCGGGGCACCTGGGTGGCTCAGTGGGTTAAAGCCTCTGCCTTCAGCTCAGGTCATGATCTCAGGGTTCTGGGATCGAGCCCCACATCGGGCTCTCTGCTCAGCAGGGAGCCTGCTTCCTCCTCTCTCTCTGCCTGCCTCTCTGCCTGCTTGTGATCTCTCTGTCAAATAAATAAATAAAATCTTTAAAAAAAAAAAAAGATTCTCTCCGTTCCCTCACCTTTTGCTCTTCTCCCTGTGCACGCGCTCTCAAATAAATAAATAAATCTTTAAAAAAAGTTTTATTTAAGTAACCTCTACACCTCACATGAGGCTTGAACTCATGACCCTGAGATCAAGAGTCATGTGCTCTACTAATTGAGCCAGCCAGGAGCCCCCTTTTTTAGGTTTTGATAATATTAATCAGAACCATTTTCCTATGAAGAAAATCAGATGGCCAAAGCAGAATATACTGAAAGTGGTGCCACAAGAACAAAGTTACTTGAACAAGCTAACAAGAAAGGAAGGGAAAGTCTTCAAAAAATGTTCCCCCCAAAAGACCAACTGGCCCTGATAGATTCGCTGACAAATTTTTCTAAACCTACAAATCAAAGGTAATCTACATATATAGTCATGAAAATAAAGAACCCAATGACCTAGTATGATTCTTCTCAACTAAACAAAATAGTATACCGAGTTATCTCAATATACACCCATAACACATTTATAAATGTAATTGTCCACTTATGATTAAATGCTTCCAGCTAAATATTTCAGAATAAGGAGTCCTTTTTTTAACCAAAACCTTCTGAAGTTCCATCACACGCCTAAGTTCTTACAATTCTTACTGCCCAGGCTACCCGGCTTAGCCTTCACCCCTCTGGAAGGCCGCCTCTACACTAGTTCACTCTTGAACTAGTTACTTATTAGCAAATCTGATCACATTTTGCCTATGTTCAAAACACTCCTGCAATCCCCACTGCTTAAATAAAGAAGTCCAGGCCCCCTGACATGGAACATAAGACTTCAACTGGGTCATTCTGACTGTCCCCAGGGAGGCCTCCCATAACACAAGACAATTATAGATCTACTCACAGGCCTTATTGTACCACCACCCAGACCCGCCTGGCAAACTCCTATATGTCTCTCAACACCAGGCTGAAGCAACCCTGCAAAGCCACAGTAACCACCACTCTCCATCAGACACAACAGTATCTATCAAGAAGGTACATCAACACTCAAACATCTCACCTGAAGTTAACACCAAAGTCTCAAACTCTAGATCCAGCCTAGGCCATCATCATCACTCACCTCCCACCAACCATATATCTAAACAGTCCCAAGAGCCCTCATCACAACCACGGGTCTCTTGGAAATCAGAAGCAATAGCCAGAAAGGCTTTAGCTGCTGTCATCTTCCATCTCATGTCCCCAGTGGAATACATGCTAGTAGCTTCAGGTCCAACTGTTATGAACGATGATACTTTCAGTTTTGGATAATGTATGCTCATTAACCCCCCATACACATACATATACACAAACCAAAAAAAGCAACCCCGGAAAATGAAAAGTGTCAAAGGGGATTCTGATCTTCCAAATCGAGCATTGGGATGAACAGACCCATCATCATTCCTGAGAGGAATGTCTCCCCTTTACCCCTACACCTGTCCTGTGCTAGGTCTTTTCAGCCATTCAGCCAGTCTGTATCCTGGGAAAGCCAGAGGCATCCATCCTTCCTAGGGAGAATCCCTATCTAGCTGCAAACTGATTCCTACTTTTTTTTTTTAACGATTTTATTTATTTATTTGACAGAGAGAGACACAACAAGAGAGGGAACACAAGCAGCGAGAGTGGGAGAGGGAGAAGCAGGCTTCCCGACAAGCAGGGAGCCCAATGCGGGACTCAATCCCAGGACCCCAGCATCATGATTTGAGCCAAAGGCAGATGCTTAACAACTGAGCCACCGAGGCACGCCTGATTCCTACTTTCTACCTTAAGGAATAATCAGGGAAATTAACAGATATGATAGGAAGGAAAGCCCTCAGAGCTGACAGGCAGAGTGAAATTCCCAGAGGCCCCTTTCTCCTGCGAAACAAGACACACACCACTCAGGATGTAAAAAAAAAAAAAGGTGCCAACTCTCCTGACACATTAGTGTGGGGACCAACACCTCACCCACAGTCTCCAAGCCCCTTCTCCTATAGGCCCACATCCCAGGTCTGGACAAGGTCTGACTGCATAAGGGCCCCAAGTGGACTTCCCTGCAATGTTACATTTACAACATCAAAGCACATGACCAGCAGCTGGCCTCCACCTGGCTCAGAGGGGGTCAAAACCCCCATCTGATGAGCGAGGCAAACAGATGTGGCCAGCTCCACGTGGCTCCATCTCAAAGAGATTCAGGTCAGCCCAGGTAGACCTTGAACCTCCCCCTCCTACCTCATCTGCTCCACTCCATGGAACTCAAACCAAATGAGTCATGCAAAAAACGGTTCTTACTGAAGAAGGATGAGCATGTGAAACTTAGAATACCAAGCGTAGCACATGGTAAAAGGCTATGTTCCAAATCCACCTGAAAGACAGGTGTGAGGACTCCTTGATACAAAGGCATCTGCTTTTATTTTAATCCTATTTATACTTTCTAAACAAATAATACATACAAAAGAAAGAAAATGTGAAAAATTTGAAAGTGAAAAATTTCCTTCCCAGTCCTATCCCTAGCCACCCTGTCCCTTCCCAAAGGATAACTGATATTACAAGTTTTTCTACAGATTTCCAAAGATATTCAGTGCATATACAAGCAGGTACAGATATATTCATTTTGCCTTTTCTATTTTTGCACACTTTGTAGCATACTGACACTGTTCTATGTGTTATATTTTCCACCTAACAGTACATTCTAGAGATTACTCTAAATCAGTACCTAAAGAACTTCCTCATTCTCTTCATGGCTGCATAGTATTCTTTTCTGTGGATTAACAAAAATTCATTTAACCAATGTTCAAGGTTGCTTAAAGTGACGGTTAATAACTGATCATAATAGTTACTTCTACATAATAAGCCTATTCTTCCCTGTCACCAAAGCAGTGCAAAAGTTCAAAGAGCACACTTGGCATAAGAAAAAGATTAAGGGGCACCCAGGTGGCTCAGTCAGTTAAGTCGATGACTCTTGAGTTCAGCTCAGGTCATGATCTCAGGATTTGGATATTGAGCCCCTTGTCCCTCTTCTTCACCCTCTGTCCCTCCTCCCTGCTCATAGGCATTTTCTCTCTCTTTCTCTCTCAATAAATAATAAAATCTTAAAAAAGATTACAGCCACAGGCTACACAAAGAAGTCAAATATGCCACACACATCCTGACTAATAACTAAAGGCCAGTTTTCCCTCAGATCAAAGCCGAAAAATTTCAGACTCCTGACAAGTAGCTGAATCCCGAGCAAGTCTAGATTTCAAGTAGTTGAAATTAGTCAATTAGAAAAAAAAGATATCTGTGACTGACAGTAAGCATAGATGGGAAAATATGTAACATTTAAGTGCTGCTCTCTCTTTGGAAAAAGTCAGCTGCCTTCTGTGTCTGGGGCACAAAAAGTAGAGAGTGCCAGGGCAGAGACACAGGGACTTTGCCCGCCTTCATGACGGTGCCAGGGCAGCTTGCACATGTCACTTAGGCCACTGAAGGGACAAATGGACTTAGGACCATCTTTTGGAACTCATCAGCTTCTGGTGGAGGTTTCTAACCCTTCAACTGTACACAGCCCAAGACTGGGTATGAGACAATGGGCAGAAAGCGGCTGAAAGGGTGCCTGGGTAGTAGCGGAGGACCACCTGCAGGGCCCAGAGCATTCCACAAATCTGAGGTTACTGACTGCCAACCCAAGTCTCGCACACATCCTATTTATTAAAAAATCGCTTCAACCATGTTCCAAATGGGAGGCCACTTACAGACCGATCATTAATAACGGTGAAGTAACAAAGAAGCCACAGTGGGCAGCAGCCTTCTTCTCCATACATGCCAGAGTTCCAGGCTGGTCAAACACCAATGGGAGTGAGGGCTACTAAGGCATATCTCCACTAGGAGCAAGCTCAGGTTGATTTTGACCGCGAACAGTTCAAATTCCAATTAATTTCTGGAATGGAAGCCCATACCATCCCAGCTATGGCCACGTTTTAGGATTTTCTTCCCAATGGCCTGGCTTTAGGTAAGGTAGTCAGCAAAATTCTCTCCAACTGCTTGGCTGCCACCATGATTCTCATCACAGAATGGATCAGAAGACCAGAACAAATACTCTCTGAACCAGTGACTCACCAGGAAGTCTGTTCATGTTGACACCTTGAGCTGAGAGTCCTATTCCCATGTACCTTCAAAAAATCACACACACAAAATTTTTGGTTAGCAAATGATTATGCATCTCCCTTCTAAAACATTTCTTGGTAAAAGAAAAACAAGAAAAGCAATGAATATAGAGACTCAACACACTAGTGGTTCCTGGAGAGACTTCACATTTTGATTTTCTAATGAAAATCACCTAAATGCCTTAAGTAGCTGGAGAAACAAGAGGTAGTGTCTGTAACCAGGAACTTCAATTTTAGACAAAAGTTTCCTGAAATCACTGTTTCCAGTCCCTTGGTTTCTGGCTCCAGCTAATGCAGCGGAATCCATCCTCAAGAAATGCCTAAAGTAAGTAGCTGAATCCTACCTAGGTAGTGCTTGACAGAACAATGCAAGATCAAGCCCACAGGGACAAGCCACTCTTCAGCAAGGACCAAGACATGGAAAAAGTACAGCCAGGCTGGGTCTGTATAGAATTATCAAGACCCCTCACACAGGGCTTCTTCTCTGGATATCTACAAACTCCTTAACGTAGCCTCATACATACACTCACCGCTGGCTTCCCTGATCATCCAATGTTGGGAGGGGGGTGTCTTTAAGCTCCAAAGACCCCCCCTTATCCCCACTCCTCCCACCCAGGTATCTAAACACCTAAGTCATCCACAGCCAAGTAAGGCCCATGCTGTGCACCTCTGTCAAAGATGTCTCACTGGCATTCAAGAGCAGGCAGGCCAGAAAAGGAAAAATACAGAGTTTTTTAGTCTGTTTGTAGTGTGCAAGGAAATACTGAGGTATTTCCCTAAGAACTGAAATATGAGAAATAGGTCATTACCTTCTAACAGCACAACAGGAGAAACCCACACATGATGCCTGATGCCTTTTTTTTTTCATGATGCCTGATATTAACCACCTATGAGTGCCAACAGGTAGTTGAGAAGCTCAGAATACTAAAAACACCAAGCAAGAGGGCTGAGGTATAACTTTATGGTTGCATAAAAATTGAATGTACCTAAGGTCACTGAACTTATACTTGAAGATGGTGAAAATGGTCAACTTTATGTTATGTATCTTTTGCCATACACACACAAAAAAATTTTAAGATTTTATTTATTTATTTGACAGAGAAAGAGAGCATGGGAGCGCACAACTGGGGGGAAGGTAGAGGGAGAGAAGCTGATCCCCTGCCAAGCAGGAAGCCTGACACGGGACTTGATTCCAGGACCCTGGGATCATGACCTGAGCCAAAGGCAGATGTTGAACCTACTGAGCCACCCAGGCACCCCCACACAAAAATGTTTTTAAACATAGGGTTCCCTTCCTTTGACCATTTCCAAGTGGCTGCACCTTTACATTCCAATTGTCCCCTTTGTAAATGATTCTGCAAGGAACACTTCCACATACATTTCCCTGTCTTGGATTATGTCTCTTTCCCTGACATGCTCCATGCACTTAGGTAACTGTTTCCTAACACTACCTGAGTTCCCACAACATGGTGCTCCTGTCTCTGCAAGTCCTTCATCTATAGCAAATGCCCCTTTCCCTTCTCTGGCTGGCTATGCCACTGTGTTTTGGGGGAGCAGCCTCTACCATCTACATAGAGGATCAGGCGGGGAAGGAAGGCTCTGACCCACACATCTTCCTCTGAAACCAGCTACCCCATCATGCTGGCAGGAACCAGGAAGACACCGACCAACACATGACCCTGATAACTTGGCGTGCAGGAGTTAGGGGAAAGAGGAGGGAAGGGAAAGGAACAGCACTTCAAAGAGGGACTTGCAAGGTTCAAAGGACTGATAATATCAAACTGCCTGTGACCTCCTGCCAAAAATGGACCTTGAAGAAGCATCAGGGGCAGAAGCAGTGTAACCCTGCGGGCAGTCTTCCTATTAGATTAAAACCTGTACTTTTTCCCAGAAAAACAACAGCCCAAATAATCAGCTTCTTTACTTCACATGGTAGAGGCTGCCAAAAGCTAGTCTTCATTCTCTTAATGCCTCGGCTGAGCAAGCAGCAAACAACCTCAACTGCTCTGCAGTCATCAATCAAAATAATCATGTACGACATAGCCAGGGGTTTCCCTGACTTGGTTGTCAGCCCACTCATCCTGCCCTGTTTGGAAGGGCCTGAGTCTCCGCCCAATACCACATGTGATCCCATTCCTGGCAGACAGGTTTCCCAACACTAAGATGAGGGTTTGTGTTTAGAGCACATTTTTCCTCTATGACCCTTAGCCACTTAAGGTTAATGCAAATAGGGAAGGTCAACCAGCTTGGCCACCAGCAGGAGGGGTCTAATTCCATAAATTTCCATGTGAATAAGAAACTACAAAGGCACATGGACTCAAACATAAATTGCTTAGGCTTCTGCATTAGGGAAGACTTTTCTACATCCAGCAGCTAGCCCTCAACACATTCCTATAAACTCTCTGCCCCATAGGTGGGACAGTGTTTACCAGGCCTTCGAGCCTTTACATAAACCCTAGGGTCAACTTGTGAATCCAAGTGGATGAGCTAATAGTAGAGCACACATAGGAGATTCTATACCCCCACTTGGGTGCCATGTCACCTGCAGGTGTCAATGACACAGGGAGCTAAGCTGCATATTCAAATGACGTTGGAGTTGAGTCAGCGTTCAAAAGAAATGAGTCCCAACTCTTCAAACAATGGGTGACATACTTTTCCAAAAGTATGATGTTCTAAAATTACAAAAACACACAGCCTTCTACCTTCCAGCAAGTCTTCATGCACTTGAAAACTATTCTCCAACCAGTCTGAGATAAGCGGGGAGTAAAAAAACCTATAAGGATCCCATGAATATACTGAAAAACACTGAACTGAATACTCTGAGTGGGGGAATTGTATGGTATGTTAAGTTATATCTCAGTCATACTCGACAAAGTAGGAGTAAATGACAACTGTCTCAACATAATAAAAGCCATATATGATAAACCCACAACTAACATCATATCCAATGGTGAAAGATTGAAAAACTTTTCCTAAGATCAGGAACAAGACAAAAATGCCTGTGTTTGCCACTCTATTCAACAGAGTATTAAAAGTTCTAGCCAAAGCAATTAGACAAGAAAAATAAAAGGCAGCCAAATTGAAAAAGAATAGGTAAAACTATCTCTGTCCACAGACATGATCCTATATATAGAAAACCCGAAGGATTCCATAAAAATGCTATTAGATTAAACAAATTCAGCAAAGTTGAAGGATACAAAATCAACACATGAAAAGCAATTATTTTTCTATACACTAACAAAGAAAAAAGGAAATTAAAATCCCCTTGCTGGTGCACTCATGCGCACTCTCTCTCTCTCAAATAAATAAATAAATAAAATCTTAAAAATAAAAATAAACTAAATAAATGAAATGAAATGAAATGAAATAAAATAAAATAAAATAACCAGGGTGCCTGGGTGGCTCAGTGAGTGAGACATTCAATTCTTGGTTTTAGCTCAGGTTGTGATTTCAGGATTACAAGATCTAGTCCCACATTGGGTTCCATGATCAATCTGCTAGAGATTTTCTCTCCTTCTGCCCCCCCCCCAAAAAAATTAATAAATCTTAATAAAATAAAATACTTAGGAATAAACTTGACCGAGACAAAAAACTTGTACACTAAAAACTATAAGATGTTGCTGAAAGAAATTAAAGAAGACACAAATAAATGGAAAGACATCTGTGTTCACAATTGGAAAATTTAATATCGTTATGATGCCAATACTACCCAGTGCAATACACAGATTTAATGCTATCCATATGGGATCTCAAGGGACAATGAATAGCCAAAACAAACTTGAAAAACACACAAAAAAACTTGGAGGACTCAAACTTCCTGATTTTAAAACTTACCACAAAGCTGGGATAATCAAAACAGTGTTGGTACTGGCATAGAGACAGACATATAGACCATAGTAACACAATAGAGAGCACAGAAATATACCCTCCCGTATGTGGTCAACTGATTTCGACAAAGATGCTAAGACCACTCAAGTGGAAAATAACATTCTTTTCAACAAATGGTGCTGGGACAACTGGATACCCACATGTAAAAGAATGAAATTGGGCCCTTACCATACACCATATGCAAAATTAACTTAAAATAGATCAAATAGGGGCTCCTGGGTGGCTCAGTTGGTTAAGCCTTCAGCTCAGGTCATGATCTCAGGGTCCTGGGATCGAGCCCCGCATCGGGCTCTCTGCTCATCGGGGAGCCTGCTTCCCTCCCTCTCTCTGTCTTCCACTCTGCCTACTTGTGATCACTCCCTGTCAAATAAATAAATAAAATCTTTAAAAAAAATTTAAAAAATAGATCAAATAAAAATCTAAAACTGTAGGGGCCCCTGGGTGGCGCAGTTGGTTGAGCGACTGCCTTCGGCTCAGGTCATGATCCCGGAGTCCCGGGATCTAGTCCCACATCGGGCTCCCAGCTCCATGGGGAGTCCGCTTCTCACTCTGACCTTCTCCCTTCTCATGCTCTCTCTCACTCTCTCTCTCTTTCCTAATAAATAAATAAATAAAATCTTTAAAAAAA
>CM052803.1:34095137-34118814 GCA_028533885.1 Nasua narica
ACAGGTAGGAACAGAACTCTTATCATATATCGTATCATAGTATGATATGGTATGAACTCATATTATATCATACAGTATGACTGAAAATACAAAATAACAGATAATGATCTTTTGCTTAATTTTGTCTCTACTGCACATATTTTATAAACAGTTAATCATATAAAAGTGTGTATTCATGTTTTTACTGTTGTATATTCACCCAAATGAATGCACCTCTTTCACCATGGACTGCATTTCTGAGTTTGAAGGGGTTCAAGCTATGGACTTCAGCTGCATACGCAAAGAGCAATGGGACTTTTTCCTCTTCCGGGTCTGTGAAGCCTATGCCAATAACCAAGGAACACAGTGATTGTAAACAGAAAATGCAATGGTGATGTTTGGATGTTGGGACCAGACAAATAATTCACTTCCCATTGTCCTGTACTTTTCCAAAACCTTTTAAGTTTGGATTCCTTTTATAATAAAGCACCTCTTTTTTTTTTTTAAAGATTGTATTTATTTATTTAAGAGACAGAGAAAGTGAGAGAGAGCATGAGAGGAGAGAAGGTTAGAGGAAGAAGCAGACTCCCTGTGGAGCTGGGAGCCCGATGTGGGACTCGATCCTGGAACTCAAGGATCATGACCTGAGCTGAAGGCAGTCGCTCAACCAACTGAGCCACCCAGGCACCCTATAATAAAGCACTTTTTAAAAAAAGTAACAGTTAACTTGGGGTGTTGTGTTTTTTTCTTTCACAAGCTTTTATTTTTTTTTAAGATTTTATTTATTTATTTGACGGAGAGAAGAGAGATCACAAGTAGGCAGAGAGAGAGGGGGAAGCAGGCTCCCTCCTGAGCAGAGAGCCCGATGCAGGGATAAGTCCCAGGACCCTGAGAGCTGAAGGCAGAGGCTTTAAGCCACTGAGCCACCCAGGCACCCCTTTCACAAGCTTTTAAATTACCAGGTCTTGTTTTGTTTTTATGTCGAATAATTAGAAATAGTTTATACTAGGCTTCAATTTCATTCCCATGGTCTGTAATCAGGAGGAAAAAAAACGAGAAGGGAGAGTCTGGAGAAAGGGTGAAGAAAGGCAAGTAGTAGGAGAAAGGGGGAACTCAGCAAAGGAGCACTAGCTTACAGGTAAATTCCCGGAACAACTGCCTGGCCTTCCCCGCTGGTTTTCCACAGCCTCTGTTGCCCTTTTGAACATTTTCTCCATACAAGTCGGGGGCTGGGAAGGTGTCTTATTATAATACAAACTATGTCCATCCTCTGGTTCTTCAACAGCTCCCAGTTGTCTGCAGAATTAAATCCCAAATCTTTTAACTTAGCCCAGTTTAGTATCTTTCAGCGCTTCAGCTATTCCGCCTGTCCTCTTCCAGGCTTTTTGAGAGCCCGCTCAGGGCCAGCTACTCCCCCCTCACTCAAGCTTTTCACCATTTTTTCTCCCTTGGCTTCTGCTTCCCATTTTCTCCTCTGTCCTGTTCATTAGTTTGTAGCACTTATTTCTGTGATTAGACAACCATTCAGGTGCATTCACATCTATTATCCAAAAGTCGGACCCTTATCCTTCTACGTAATCAGGCCTGGTCCGTCAAGCTCCTTCCTTCAGCGAGGTTCCCAACTCACTGCACTGTACCCGCCACACAGTAGGCACTGGCTGGTGACTGCGTTTAGGGGAGTATGTGAGTCAACGCAGTACAGCAGCTTAGACGAGTCTTCAACTCCTGAGGTCTTTCTGGGCTCTGAAGCTTAGGTCCACCACCCAGTCCCGGCGGGAATGCCATCAACTCACAGCTCCAAGATTTGGGGAAGCGCTTCCGGCGGACACGCAGCCTCGCCCAAATCCTAGTTCCCCGCAACCCGACCTCTCCCTTAGGCGGCGCTCCAGGCCGCAGCCGCCGAGTTCAGCGCACGGCATTGCGGGAGTTGTAGTTTCCATAAGCAAACGCCCAAGGCGCTTGCGCATTACAGAGGCGCGCGCCGCCCAACTCCCCTCCCCCATCAGGATTCCGGGTCCTTGTAAAGGGCGGTCCAGGCGACAGCATTCCAACCGAATACGCCTCTATAGTCGGCCGGGGATAAGCTGAGTGGTGGTAAGAATCTGTTCTGCGTGGGCCGTCTCGGTGCCCTGGAAAGCGGCCGGAATAATCACGCCCCCGCTCCGGAAGTGAGCAGCTTCTGGCGCGGTGCATTGTGGGGGGCGTAGTCCTCCTTCCCAGGCGGTCCTTCGCGGCGTCCCCGGGGCCGACTCCGGAGCGCAGGCGGGCGGCCGGGCGGGCGGCGCAGCGCGGGCCGGCGGGAAGCGTATTCTGGGCACGGGGCGCCGGGCCAGGCCGGCCGCGCCGGGCGGCAGTAGTGGGAGGCCGCCTAAGGCCCCGCGCGGCGCCGCCCGTCGAGGGGCGGGCGGCGGCAGACCGACCGGGCCGTCGAAGGGCTCAGGAGGCCGGTGGGCCGGGCCGAGCCGGGCCGCGCGGCGCAGCCATGCCAGGCTTTACGTGCTGCGTGCCAGGCTGCTACAACAACTCGCACCGGGACAAGGCGCTGCACTTCTACACGTTTCCCAAGGACGCTGAACTGCGGCGCCTGTGGCTCAAGAACGTGTCCCGCGCTGGCGTCAGTGGGTGCTTCTCCACCTTCCAGCCCACCACGGGCCACCGTCTCTGCAGCGTCCACTTCCAGGGCGGCCGCAAGACCTACACTGTGCGCGTCCCCACCATCTTCCCGCTGCGCGGCGTCAACGAGCGCAAAGTAGCGCGCAGACCCGCGGGGGCTGCAGCCGCCCGCCGCAGGCAGCAGCAGCAGCAGCAACAACAGCAACAGCAGCAGCAACAGCAACAGCAGCAGCAGCAGCAGGCGGCGTCGCCCTCAGCCTCTACTGCCCAGGCCTCCCAGCTGCAGCCGAACCTGGTGTCTGCCTCTGCTGCTGTGCTCCTCACCCTTCAGGCCGCCGTAGACAGCAGCCAGGCTCCGGGGTCTGTGCCCCCAGCGCCCACCACTCCCACCGGCGAAGACGTGAAACCCATCGACCTGACCGTGCAAGTAGAGTTCGCCGCTGCAGAGGGCGCAGCTGCTGCAGCCGCGGCGTCGGAGCTAGAGGCTGCTACGGCAGGGCTGGAGGCCGCAGAGTGCCCTATGGGTCCCCAGTTGGTGGTGGTGGGGGAAGAGGGCTTCCCTGATACTGGCTCCGACCACTCGTACTCCTTGTCGTCAGGCACCACGGAGGAGGAGCTCTTGCGCAAGCTTAATGAGCAGCGGGACATCCTGGCGCTGATGGAGGTGAAGATGAAGGAGATGAAAGGCAGCATCCGCCACCTGCGTCTCACCGAGGCCAAGCTACGAGAAGAACTCCGTGAGAAGGATCGGCTGCTGGCCATGGCTGTCATCAGAAAGAAGCATGGAATGTGAATGGGTCCCCCTTCGGCTTGCTGGACTCCTGGACCCCTCTCAGCCTACAGGGACCTTAGGCCGCTGCTGTTGAACTCCCCTAAACTCCTGGGGCACTGGTTGACAGTACTGAAACTTAGGGCAGCTGGACTCTCTTGCTGGTGACCTGGCACCCTCTCTTTTCTCCTGAAGCAAGGTCCTGAAGTCTGGGACCTCAGACTCTGCACAGGTGACACCAGCATTATGACTTTGTCCCCCCCTCCCCACCTCAACTCTAGTTTATGTTCCAGGTTCTGGTTAAGCAGAGGCTTCAGAACCACTGAACTTGAAAATTACCCACTCAGGATGCAGGTCGGATGCCCAAAACTATGGGTTTGGGAAAACAACACCTTGCGGTTGGCCAGCATTGAGACAACTCTTCCGTGTGTAGTGATAAGAGATCCAAGTAACATCAGTTCTCTCCTTTTCGTGCTTTCCCTTCCTTCCCAGGTGCAGCCTGTGATTCTGATGGGGAGTGGCAGATCTGTGCCTCTGCCTATAAGGACCTCCCTCCCTCCCCAGGAGGCCATCTACAAGGGGATCTAGGTGACCTGCTGATGAAGATCCAGCTTGCCAGGGACTTGGGTTTATCCTGTTATGTTTGCTACTGGTTACAAATTCTATTTTCTGTACAATTAGTCAGACTAAAGTTTTCACTGTGTTTGTTTGGCAAAACGAATTAAACAGAAAGTAAGGTTTTAATTTGGGTTTCGCCATTTTATTTTCATAAAGACTCATTTCAGTATCCCTGGAAGGTGGGGAAATAGACCCCTCCGAACAGGCCTCTACCTTAGGTCTCAAGGCTGAGGCCGATAGTAAGAGTAGAAATACTTCAATGACCATGTTTGCCATAAAGGGGCCCTGAGCACATGGACCCTGGCCTCATAAGGTTCTCACAGAGTTCCTGGCCCAGCTCACTCCCACAAGTTTGGAAACTGCACTGAACAGTCCCAGTTTGCTGTGGGTTAAGAGAAGGAGCAACTGAGAACTAAACCAAATTGTGACTGCTCACTTCTCTTGACGGTTTTGAATTCCTCATGAATTTTCAGCTGCAGTTGAATTTCACTCACCATTTTAGCCCTAGTACAGTGGCACACATGGGCTTACAGTTACTTAGTGAAGATCACAGCTGGAAGTAGCCACGCTTCCTGCACACATAACTCTTGTATAGGTACCTTGGCCTTGGTACATTTTCATTGTGGAGGAGTTGGGAATTGTGATCTCTTGATTCGTTTCTTGTCTGTTTCTATGCTTCTTTAGCTAAGGTAGGGGCGAGGTGACATTTTTATCCATAGCTAATAATTTAGCTTGAAGTCAACGGGGAAAGGTAAGCCTTTAAGTCTAGCCCTATTTACTATGGGTGTTCGGGCACAAATGGACAGTTCCTGGGCTCCATAAAACATGACTCCCTTCTCTGTTACCTTAGAAAAAGCCACTTCCCTGGGGGCTTTCCCTGTATCTGTGAACTGAAATGACAAATGTTTCTCTAGTCTCTGTTCTCCTCTTGGCCCCTTGGCATTAACTTGAGAAACAAGTCTCTGGTGGGGAAGAGGGGTAGAGTATAGGTTGTACAAGTGCCTGGTTGGGGAAGAGATTGGATCTCCGCCTTCTTAGTGTTAGTTCTGGCTTATCATAAGTAAGCCAGATGGAAGCACATGTGGTGGAAGCACAGCATCCCCCTTCCAGGCCAGCTGGGACTGAAGCCCTTTGTGGGTAGCCATTGAGTTACCCTCCCACATGTTCCCACTCTCCACGAGGAGTGAGGGCCAGGCTCTGGCCAAGACTCTGGTGTCTGGAGGTTATTTGCATACAATCTATCCAGAGTTTTAGCTTCTTGGGGGTGGGGGAATACAGAACAAAGGGGGTCCCAGATGCACCACCAGAGTTCTCACTGGCTAAGTAATAAGCATCTAGTCAGGCAAGGTAGTGCAGACCTGGTTGTACCAGCCATCCCCATCAAGTGAATGTGTGTGTGTGTGTGTGTACATCGATGAAGGTGCAAAACTTATGGAAAAACAGGAATACTGAGATCTCTGGCCCAAAGGGAAAGCATGGAGCTGCCAGGATATTTCCCTTACCTGTGGTCTACCTGGGTTAACTGCAGAGCATTTCCCCAACAGGCCTGACTTAGACATAGACCTTACTTCAAATGTTTGCATTGCCCAGGAAACTATGAAAATGGGATTATTGACAATCTGGTCGCTTAAATCTCGGGGAAAGTTTGGGTGAGCCAGTTCGCTTTTCTTGTTAATAGAAGTGAAACTCTTAGCTGCCCTGCCTGCTGCAAAACAAACAAAAAAACCCCAAAACAAAAAAAAAACAACTTATGAGAATGTTTTGGAGAGCCCAACTGTACAAGTGTAAGAGTAATCATGTCTCCAGCTGAGCCGCACTTGAGCTTTTGAGTCTCCAGCCCAAAGGAAAGCCTCTACTGCTCCAAATCAGCTTTGGGCCAGGTAGGGCGCATGAATGCTGGGACAGGAGACACTATGGGTTCCGCCCTGGCTGGCTTTAGAGCACCGCTCGGAAGAGTCGAAGGGTGAGAGCGGGGCGGGGCGGGGCGGGGCGGGGCGGGGGTTGGGGGGGAGGGTGGAGTGGCTAGAGCACCAAAGAGGAGGAGAGTTCTGGAGCGGAAACAGCCCAGGGGCCCCGGGAGGGGCGGCTGGGCCTGCTTGGGGCCAGGCCGGACTCCCAAGGAGGCGGGGCCTGCTCCAAACCACCGCGCAACCTGGGTGGGGCCAGACCATCTAGGACCTGGCGACAACTGAGCCCTGACCCGTGCCTGGCGCCAACCTCGGGTGTTCCAGAGGCTTCCGCTAGACCACAATTCTCAGGGGCTCGCCCTGGCAGCCTCCCTCCCTGGCTTAGCCTCACCTCCCGCGCTGCAGGCCGTGGCTGGTCCTCGGCGCATGGCACACCGGGAACTGTAGTTTTCTCTTGGCACACCTATGCCAGAAAGGAGCTCCGAGGGACTGCGTTTCCCAGAGTGCAGCGGGGTGACGAGGGAAGGCAGGGGGGAAGGGACAGTCGGTCGCAGACCGCGCTGGGTTGCCGCCGCCGCCGCTGCCGCCATCGTGCCAGCCCCTCGGGTGAGTGTCGGGGCTAGCGCGCCGGGGCGGGGGCTGGGCCGCTGGAGCCGCGCTCTGGGCCGCTCGGAGCCTCCGCTGCCAGTCTCCGGGCGCTTCCCCCCCCACACACACACAGGCGGCTCGAAGCCGCGCGGGGACGGGGCCATGTGTCGCGCGCGGCTCCGCCTCCCGCCGGTCCTCTGAGGCGGCGGCCGGGGGGAACAGAGAGAGACAGCCAGGCGCCTCTCCGGCCGTATCGTGTCCGTGGCGGGTGCACCGGACTGCGCGGCGGCCGGGCTTTTTTTTCCTCTGGTCCAGACCAACCCAGATGGGGCTCTCCGGGCCCCGCCCCGTCTGGCCTAGCCCGGCCTGCCCGAGTCCTACAAGCTCTGCAGGCAGGCTAGCGGGAAGACCCCAGCCCCACGTCCTGCCACCCGCCAGCGAAGGATCCGGGGATGGGCAAGCGCCACCCGCCCCGCTCCGGAGTCACCATTGGGTAAGGGCGCTTTCCTGCCGCAGCCCGGGATTAGGACTCTCACCCGGTTCCCGAGCGTAGCCGGGCTAGGATGTAGGTGAACTCTCCCCTGCTTGTCTGCCCGTTGGGAGTGCACAAAACGGAACTCGCACTCTGGAATTCATGCGTAGGTTCCTGCGTGGAGGGCAGGTCAGGGAATCTGGGGCGGGAGGGGGTTCCACATGGGACTTCACCCCCCACAAGCCTTGGAGGATCTGGCCTGAGGAGATGAGCTGCTCCGGGCTGGTAGGCTCAGACCCCGCCCTTCTATCTGGAACCAGGCGCCAGCTGTGGGTGGGTTGGCTGGCCGAGTTAGTGGAGGAGGGGAGAAAGGAAGCCTAGGAGGTGAGGTTGGATGTGTGAGTCCCCAACGCGTTATTAGACCTCTGGCGCAGCCAGTCCTCACATCTGCCTTTCCTAGAGTCATCCTCCCTCCTCCCACGGAGGAGAATGATTCCAGGTGAATGGTGGTGATAAGATGGAATTTAGTGGGGGCCGGGTGGGGGGGGGAGGTAGAATCCAGTCCTGAGGACTATAAGCCCAGTGCCAAAGGAGAGACTGGATTTGAAGGCACATTGGTGGTGCGCAGGTTTGGGCTGTGGGCTCAGATTCAGACTCTGGGGCCCTTCTGAAACTTGGGTGGGAGAACTAGAGGTGAAAGCTGCAGAAAGTCAGACTCCCCTCATTTGCTCACTTCCCGCTAGCTAGAGTAACGTGTGTACAGGCAGGAGGCCTGTTGAGCCTTGGGAAGTTGCCTTCAGTGATGACTCCAGCTACCCCTTTGAGTCCTGGGAGAAGAAAAGTATCTAATCTTAAAGTAGTCTTCCGATGGACTTTATAAAGGCATTTCTGATTGATGATGTATTAAGGGACCAGTCCAGAGGGAACCTTGGGATTTGGGGAAGAAACCGCTTGTGGAGCCTTGATTCCTCTGACCCAGTACAGCTTCTGAGCCATAGTTCTTGCAAGGATTAAAGAAGCAGCTAAAAACTCTGCAGGCCTGGCCTCAGCAGCAAGCAGGTCTCTTAGAAAAGTTGAGTTAGGCCCATGAGGCAGAAAGCTGCCACCCCTGGACTTTTTTTTCCTTGAGTATTTCTCCAGGTGATGTTTTTCTGGTCATTGGGCTCTAGCCTTGGAAGTTTTCTTTTTCCTGCTCTGTCCAGTCATTCTTGATTAAGGAGGGCAGGCAAAGCTCTGTCCAGACCTCCTAACCAACACTTCCCTTCTCTCTGACCTTAAAACCTCCTTGTCCACTTCCTGACGGATAAGCACATGGAAGTCAGGTTCATTCAGCAGGCTTGGAAGGGTCTGGTTTGCTAGTGGAGATGGGCAACAAAGAGGGACTGCCCACAGGACATACATAGGATCCCTGTGATAGAATCTCTTCGTATTAGAAGCAGTTGTTTCAAGTCCCTCTCTAGATTGTCAGGATTGGTTCTGTCTAGGACACAGGTTTCAGGTGAGCTAGGTTTATTTCTGTGGATTAGTTTGCACATTCCGAGGCCTTAGGTGACTTGATGGCAGTGGTTTCCTTCAAGGTCAAAAAGATACATCTTCTTTATACTGTTCTTTCACCACTGGCACCAGCATCAGGAGTAGGAGGAATTCTGGTTTCTCCCTTTCATTCCAAGCCTAAAAGTTTTCTATAACTTCTGTGTCTGGGCTTAACTAGCCATTAGTAGGCATCCTGACCCCCAGAAGTCCTTGACCTTTCTGAAACTTGGCAGGCCATCTGTATCTCAGATATAAGAGGATAATCCTGAGGTTCTTCAGAATCTGCACATTCTATTCAGGTAGGCTGACTTGGAAGTGGAGTCTGGTATGGGACAGTCGAAATGTGGCTGCATAAGCATGGTAGGATGTGAGGGTGCCTGGGTTCTCAGCTCAAAACTAGGTCCTTTAGTGACATGGAGTGTACTTCTCTTCAAGCCACATCTCACTTTATTCTGCTGTCTTTGCAGTTGGTGGATTGGGGTGGCATGAATGGTTTAAAAATGACCAGATTCTCAAATTTTAGAACTGGAAGGCATTTGTATAAAAGAAATTCGAGGATTCCCTTACTGGAGCATTAGTATCTTAATAGGAATTTTTTTTTCTTTTCCTTTCTCACCAATAATTAGTATTATTCAGCAACCATTCTTTGGCCTTTTTTGTGTGTTAGACTCTGGGCTGAGGCTGAAGGCAGAAGAATGAATCCTGCCCAGTCCTGGTGCTGGAGAAAGGAGTAATGTTGTTAATATGTACTTAGGCCTGGGTTGAAGGGACCTACAGAGGCTCTTGGCCCTATGCAGAAGAGGGGGCTTTGTACTGATGAGAGCAATGAAGAAGAAAGATTGTTAGTGAGCCTTTTAAATTCTTTAAAGAAAGAAAAAAATTGAGGAGAATTTTTTTGGGTTTTTTTTGTATTTTCCCCAGGTTTGTTTCTTTTTTTTAAGATTTTAAGACGTCCTTTGAGCAGGATTTCTAATGGACTTAGGTTGAGTCAAACCTCCTCATGGAGATTTTTTGCTTTTTCAATTTTTTTAAATTTAATTTTTTCTTTTTTTTTTTTTTAAAGGATTTTATTTTGGTTTTGTTTTAAGATTTTATTTATTTGGGGCTCCTGGGTGGCTCAGTGGGTTAAAGCCCCTGCCTTCGGCTCCGGTCATGATCTCACGGTCCTGGGATCGAGCCCTGCAGAGCCCTGCAGAGCCCTGCATCGGGCTCTCTGCTCAGTGAGGAGCCTGCTTCCCCCCTCTCTGCCTGCCTGTCTGCCTACTTGTCATCTCTCTCTCTCTCTCTTGCTGTCAAATAAATTAAATCTTTTAAAAAAAGATTTTATTCATTTATTTATTTGACAGAGAGAGAGGAAGCAGGGGGTACAGTGGAGGGAGAGATAGAAGCAGGCTCCCTGCTGAGCAGGGAGCCCCATGCAGGGCTCCATTCCAGGATCCTGAGGTCATGACCTGAGCTGAAGGCAGATGCTTAACCAACTGAGCCACCCACACGCCCCTAAAGGAATTTTTATATGTTAAAGTAGACTTACAGGATCCTGGGGGCCGGGCTAAGGTTGCTTTTTGATCGTAGCAAAGTATTAATATCGAGTCCTTATATGTTGCTGGTACCTACTATGTGCCAGCTCCCTAAGCCCTGAGACTAGAGAGGGAATTACCCCAGAGGAGAACCTCCCCCTCATGAGGCAGGTGTATTTGACGTGCCTGGGAACTCAGGGCTGGTTGCTTGAGTAAACTGGGGAAATTATGGAATGATTGTTTCTTATAAAGCCTCACAAACTTAATCAGAGCCACTGGGTCTCACCAGGGCAGAGACTGCTGCCCCCCTGGAGTGATGTCTCTGTGTAGAGACATTGGTTCCACTGGCAGGGGTGGTTTCAGACCTAGGCGAATGCATGTTCTCACTTAGTGTAGTCCTGCTTTGACCAGCTGAGCATTCACTCAGGGGCTTTTTCTCCCGAGAGGCATTGAACTTGCTGATTTCAGAAGTCAAGAAAAGGCCTAGGCTCCATTCCTCACCATCTCATTTTTTACCTCTACACTTTCTGCTTCTTGACATTGGTTCTCAGCTGTTCTAATCCAGGCCATTTTAGTGAACATTTTAATGCTGGCTATGCTAGTGACCTTGTGTCTTGAATTCTTAACCTTTTGGGATTTTGGTTTCCTTGTCTAGAAAATGATGATAGTCGTATACTAGCTTTACAGTTGGGAGGCTCAAATGAGAGAACACATATAACTTTTTGGCTTATAGAGAAGGCGTTCCATTTAGCACCCTGGGGACTCTATGTTTTTCCCTTTATTCCTCTGCTCACCTTAGTCTCGGAGCATCATGACAGTGTTTGCCAGGCATGGTCATACCAAACCATGAGGGTGGTCACTAGGGGCTTCAGGTCCAACTGGGGAGCCAAATCCATATATACCGGATCCACAATTTCATAGCCTGGGGTTCCATTCATGGATGGGAGCTGTCTGAGACAGGGGCCCTAGAGATCTCTGAGAGATGGGAAAGGGAGGCTACTCAGGGACTAAATATGGAGCAGAAAGACCAGAACGCAGGTCTCAGGTTTCAACTTCTGACGGAACCAGGGCAGCCCAAAAGCTCTGGATCCCTCCTCCAGGCAGAAGAGAAGGAAAAGGCCCTCAGGGTGCTGGGGGCACCTAGGCCTTGGGTCTGCCCCAGGAAAGGGTTCTGTCCCGGCCAGCCATTCAGGCACCAGACCTTGGCTGATTACTCTCCAGACTTCAGGCAGGAGGGTGATGGACTAGGCAGTTGTCAGTCTTGTGTTGAGGCTGCTCCGTGATGTGGTATCCTTGCAGCAAACTGAGTTAACCACCTTTTTTCTAGTTCTTAACCTGGGGCTTCACTTAGGACCTGACTGACTCCTTGCTGCTGGGTCTTGCTTTATACTCTCAGTTGATTACTCCCAACATCCCCACAACTACTGGTGGGGAGACAGGGTCAGAGGGGTCATACAATGAGGGAGAGGAGGAGTGGGCTAGAGGCCAGACCTTGAGGGTGTGGTTGTGTGCCTGCTGTTGAGCCACAGCTGTCCCGCAGGTGACCAGAGCCTTGAAAATCAGAGAAGGGGTTGGGCCAAGCCCCACTTGCTGCACCCTCAGACGGACAGATGACAGGTGACAAAAGGGTTGTTTCCTGATGACTTGGACAGAAGTCTAGGTGGAAGGGAATTGGGTCACTTGGCCACTTAAATTCAGGAGGGTTTGTCCAGAAATCACTCCTCTAGAGAAGCAGGGCTGGGCCAGGCACCATGGGAACAGGGCTGCCTAGGTCAGGGAGACAGATGATAAACTTATGTTAAGTGTGACTATTTCATGCAGTGGTAAGTGCTAAGAAAACAAAACAAGATGGTGAAATGAGTAGCTGGGCAGTTACTTTAGACTGAGTAGTCAGAGAAGGTGTCTGTGAGAAGGTGACATTTGAGTTGACACATATGTGAGCCAGATACATGAAGATCCAGGAGAATAGTGATCCAGGTAGAAGGATAAACAGTTGCAAAGCTCTTGGGTGAGAACAGGCTCAGCATGTTCCAGAAAATGGAAAATACCTGGCTGACTGTAGAGGAGGGGAGAGAGCGGGTGGCAGGAGATGAGGTTGGATAGCCAGCAGGGCAAGTCACCCCGGGGCCTGGAAGGCAGGTTAAGTAGTTGAGACTTCGTCAGGGAGAATAGGAAGGGAAGTCACAGGGGGCATTTGAGGGTCATAGGATGTGTGAGGGTAACGACCATGGTTGGTGCTGATTTCAGGGATCCTACTAGAACCTTGACATGTCTGCTGGCATTCCCTGCAGGCCTTGGTGATGGGTGCTCGAAAAAAAAAGACAAGCATGGGTCTTCTTGTGTATGTCTGAAGTTTGTGGCATCTTCTTCCCCATCACTCTCCTGTCCCCATCCCTGCCCCAGGCCTAGCTAGGCCAGAATCTGTCTCCGATTTGGTGAGATGGTAGAACTGAGCTGTGATTTTGCGGGTTTGGGAAAACTGTGAGACCATCCCCCATGAAAATGCCTATTGTTGAGTTTGGTGTGGAAATCGGCCTGGTGCCTTATTTGGAGGCAGAAGCCCTGGTTCAGTCCTATTGTGCTGCTCTCTGAGAAAGTCAAGGTTTGAGGTCAGGGTTTCAGCCTTATTTGCCCAGGAGCACTTCTCTCACTGGTGTGGTTTGCTCATTTTTATCTCTGACCTATTGTCTCTGGGGGGCTAGGCCCTGGAGTCCACCAGACCTGGTTCCATCTAGTTCCACAATCCATTGGGCTCACGGCCTTGAGTGAGTTAGCTAACTTTTTTTGAGCTTCATTTTCCTTAAGTGTAATGTGGGAGTTGACTCACAGGATATTAGGAGCAAATGCATGTAAAGCTCTTAGCATGTTTCTGTGTCTGATACACATTAGCGAAAATGACATGTTATCAGCTGGACACTGCTATTTAAGTTTTGTCACTGGAAAACACCCAAAATTTGAGGATAAAAATGAAAATTTTCTGTTGTCTAATGGGGTCTTCTGGGCAGGAGGTTTTAACCTGGGGTCTATGGCTGAGCCTCAGGGAGTGTGAACAACTTGAAATTATTCACATGACTGGGGCATCTCTGCCACTGTGCAAATTTATTGGGAGAGGGCCACAGTTTTTGAGACATTCTTAGAGGGTCTTTGCACCCACAGAGACCTAAAGGTCAGTGAAGGCTGATGCTCAGTGGGCGAGAGGTCATCAAGGTCATTTCTGCTCCTCGAGGAGCCTGGCCTCAGTCAGCCTGCGGACTGTTGGGGTGAAGCAGGAGATGGCGTGGTCAGCAGCCCTCTTGGAAGAACTGTAGGAGAAGCCGTCATGAAGGTCAGTCCCCAATTTGATGTGAGGCTGCTTCTGAGCCTTGGCGTTTTTCTTTTCAGACTGTTCTTTCTGCAGTATATGTATTAGAAGCAAGGTCAGGGCTTGCTGGCCATTCTGGGGAACATCCTCCCAGCCTGGCCCAGACCCTTCCCTGTGTTGCATGGGGATGGGTGGGGGGCGCTTTGCTCCCTGCTTCTTTTTCTGGATGCAGGAATGCTGCCTCCCAGCCATGAGTTGAAAGCTTGTGGGAAATTTGGAGTCAGAAACTGTAAATCCTGTAGTTTGCTGAGCCACACTCTGTGCTGATGTGGCAACAACCACACTGGAACCCTCTTAGCCCAGAGCTACAGTGTTTAGGCATAGGAGTGGGCCCTGGCTGTGTTGAGAACAGTTTTGCACATGGGGTTGGGGTCAACATTTGAGTCTGAGAAGGAAGACACAAACAGATGGAGTCTGAACAGTGAATTGAAGGAAGAGCAGGAACTAACCAGGCAGATGTGGGGTGGGAGGACATCCCCAAAGGGGGATGCATGGGGTGGGGGTGGGGCAAAAACCAGTAGCAAGCACACAGTGAGTTCTGGTCTGTTTGTGTGTGGAGCTAGATGAAGGTAGGAGAGAATGGTAGGGAGATAGGGACAGGTGTGGGTGGCCACCTCTGGAGCTTCAGGGTTTAATCCAAAAGTGAGGCTGTTATAGAAAAGGGACATGGCCTTCTTTGTTGTTTAGAGCTTGGGGACAAAGCAGGAAGAAAGCGCTGGCTTCAACCAGGGGACCCAGTATCAGCCCTGATGTACTAAATGGGCTTGGGGCAAGACAGATTGCTGAACCTCATTTTTCCCACCTGTAAAGTGGGAGGACTATGGGATCTGACCACATGGCTGTCATGATTACTACATGGTAATAAACACAACAGGGTCAAGCAGGCAGCAAGGTTGGTATTGACTTCAGGGATCCTACTTGGGAAAGGCCTCAAATCAAATGGTTTTGAAGGTTCCTTTTCACACTTTCTGGGAGCCCTGAGCAGTCTCATTCCTTAGGAAATCTCACTTTGCCCTGCTCTGCCCCACTAGATGAGAGTGCCTTTCTGTCCCTTTAGCCCTCCACCCTCTTCACTCCACCACTACCTCTGCCAGGTAGTTTTCGTATTGGCAAGTTATCACACCTTAAGAACAATATTGAAAAAGGAAAAAACACCCCCACATTTCCTCTGCATCACTGTCCTACCACATGGCACCACTTTTCTTGTCTGTGGATCTGCTTTTATTTAGTCTTTTTTTCTGTCACCCTTCATTTTCAACTTCCTGGTTTCCTGCCCTTACCTCTTTTCATGTGCCCAGACACTTGCTTATGCTTTTTCTTTCAGTCAGCAACTCTTTCTCCAAGACTTTCCCTGAGGGCTGCCCCACCTTGCTGAGGGAGGGATGGCCCTCATCCATTCCTCCAGCTTTCCTTTTGCCCCAGAGCTCTTGGAGACTAAGACATCATGGAGTAAGATACTGTAGGGGCCGCAGTGAGTGAGCCAAACATAGTGAATACTAGGGTGGAAGGGCCAGAGATTTGAGATGTGGCAGAGATTAGGGAGTGGGTCTAATGACAGTTTGACCCCTTGGAAATGTGACCGAGACAGCAGCTGAGACTAGCTGTGGATCCTATGCTTTGCCCGCTTGTTGACTTGTTTCTTGGCCGAGGATAAACTGGGACACACCTTGAGTTCCTGTGTAGCAGGCATGGCTGGGTCCAGGCTTTCTCTTCTGCTTGTTTTAGACTTTCCTGGACATTTCTTAGTCATCCCAGCACTGAGCTCCTATTTTTAGTGCCACCACCTCCTATGGGACCTAAAATAAAGCTGGATCATCTTCCTGGCCCCTCATTGGCTGGAGTATTGGTCATAGGCTGGGAGATTGGCTGGATTGGGGATAAGCCACTGCCCCCCTACGCTATCCATCCCAGCTGGCTCCTCTGGCATTGGGTGAGGTCATAGGGACTGGAGCGAACTAGCAGGTTCCCTTAGTGAGGCTTTACAGCCACTGGCAACATCAGGGTTCCACCCCCTTACAGAGGAGAAAGCTGAGGCCCTTCTTACAGCAGTGACTTGCATCAGATTCCACCACAGTTAATTGTTGTCTGGCAGGGTTGAACCCAGCTCCTCACCGCTTTGGTTTAGAGTCCTGTTATCAGGAGATGGGGAGATAGTCAGACCCAACTATAGAACAACATACAAGTCTGGTGTCATGGGATCCTTCAGTGAGATATGGGCTCCCTATGGCTGGCTAACAAAGCCCGAGTACCTCTCATCTGGGGCTCAAGTTTGCCATCCAGCACCCTTGGATCTGTGATGTTTGTAGCTGTGAGGTGGTCTCCCTTCCCCCTCAGAGACCAGAGAGGGGCAGCCCCTTGCAACAGAGGCAGTGCCAGGATGGGAAGAATGAAGAGATGACATGTTTCCCCTTACAGCCTCCATTTCCCCTCCCAACACCCCTCAGTATTACTTTCTGATCTTTTGAACTCATATCTGCAGCTCCGAAGTGGGTAGGGGTAACCCTGTCAATGAAGAAATGAAGAGATTTACCCATGCTTAAAGTAGACTGCTCCCAAGACCAAAATGGAGGGTCACTTGGTGTTTTGTTGCAAGTGGGGCGTCGAGGAGCCATCTCCCCCTCTCTCACTGGGTCTTCCTCCACCTGCCAGTACAGCCCTGGGGCAGTGTTGATGGGACTGGGGACTGCAATAGAAGACACTCCACACACAGACATCGAGTTTCTGACTTGCAAAGTGGGAAGAATGGTAGTAACTCTGGCCTTGCAGGTTGTTGAGAAGATCAAATGAAAAGATGTGGGAGAGTGGTATGGTTAGCTCCTCCTTAAAAGCCACCCCCCCCTTCCCCCCTGCCATTAGGCATTGAAGGGCTTGCTCTGACTTTCCTTTGTCTTGGCTCCACCCTCAGCTCCCATCCTATGTGCTTCACATCCCCGGCACCCCTTTGTTTCATCATCCAGAGCTCCTCAGAGGAGGGGCTGAGTCTGGTCCACCTCTGGGCTCCCTGCACTGGTCTGTATTGGGAGGGGTCTCCTACCAGTTTTCCAGGACTTCTCTATGTTTCCTGGGAATACAGACCTCAGCAAAGGACTTTCTGCTCAAGGAGGCCAGGAGTGGTGGGGGTCAGTGAGGAAATAGCAACTAGCTACCTCCTGCTCCCCTGGTACCAACACTTCCCTCTGTGTCTTGCTGATCTTGCAGGTCTCAACGAGGCTGGGTGAAGCTCCAGAATGGGAGACAAGCCAATTTGGGAGCAGATTGGATCCAGCTTCATTCAACATTACTACCAGTTATTTGATAACGACAGAACCCAACTAGGCGCAATTTATGTAAGTCTTCGGCTCTAGCGCCTGAATGGGACTCCGCGGGATCATTTCAGATACTGGGCTATGGGCTAGCCTGTCCATTTCACACATTCTAGCAGCCCTCACTGGATTTGGCTATACCCTTCTATTTGAGTTTCTGTCCATGGGACAGGGGGCCTGAGGCCTAGCCCAACTACCCCGTCTACACATTCCTTTCTGTCATCTTCTGTAAGGGTAGGGGTCCAGGTATCCTTGGCAGAGTGTTCTGGGCTTGCCATTCCATGGTCCTCGGAGTGCCTCTGGTTCCACATTGGGCAGCAGCAGGCAGATGCGAGGGCTTATGGTGCTCTCTGGAGGCGGCAGCTATGAGCATCATCAGTGCAAAGCTGGGCTCTCCTTGAGGCCCTAAGTCTAGCTTCCTATGCTAATGGTAAACAAATGAGGTTAGCCTGGGGAGGCTGGTGTGTCTTTTTTTTTTTTTTTTTTTTGCTTTTTTAAAGGTTTTATTTATTTATTTGAGAAACACAGCATGAGATGAGGGGGGCCACGGCAGAGGGAGAGCAAGAAGTAGACGCCTCACTGAGCAGGGAGCCTGACGCCGCGCTCAATCCTAGGACCCTGAGATTGTGACCCGAGCTGAAGGAAGACACTTAACTGATTGAGCCCCCTAGGCGGCTGAGGGATGCTGGTGTGTCTTTCAAGAAACCTTTCTAGGCAGGCATTGTTTGGTGCTATTTTAATGATGTTCATATACACCAAGAGCTACTTGTATCTGACCCTGCCGAAGACTCAGTCACAGAAGTGTGATGGATCGGGCCATGCCTAGCAGGTCTGCACAGAATGGAAGTGATAGGAGTCATCTAGCATAGCCTCAGAATCTGACTGTGGGAAAAGCATTCTGTATTTCTCTCTAGAAAGTCAGGGTCAACTGTGAAGAAAAGAAAGGACTTCACCAGTGGAAAGTCAAATTCAGTGCATGTATTATTTGGTTGTCACCATAGATAGAGAATTTTAAAAACTTAAAATGACCTGACTCTGGGATCCTGACATTTCTACCTCATTGCTTCTCAAAATCAATTAAAGCATTCCTGACCCAGAGAAGAGAGTCAGCAAGGTCCTAAAAGAGTGCTTTACCTATGTCATTTCCTTTTTTCTTTTTTTTTTTAAGATCTTATTTATTTATTTGACACAGAGATGGAGTACAAGCCGGAAAAGTAGCAGGCAGAGAGAGAGGGAGAAGCAGGCGCCCCGCTGAGGAGGGAGCCTGGTGTGAGGCTCGATCCCAGGACTTTGAGGTCATGACCTGAACTGAAGGCAGACACTTAACCTAGGCGTCCCTATCTGTGTCATTTCATACAATCCTCAGCACATGTCCCCTTTAAAGATCAGGAAACCAGTGCCTGGGTAGCTCATTCAGTTAAGTCTGCCTTTGGCTCGGGTCGTGATCTTGGGGTCTTGGGATTGAGCCCTGCATTGGGCTCCCTGCTCAGCGGGGAGTCTGCTTCTCTCTCTAACCCCTTCCCCCAGCCCCGTTCGTGCACTCTCTCTATCTGCCTCTCTCTCTTTCAAATAAATAAAATTTTTAACAATATATAAATAGGGGCACCTAGGTGGCTCGGTCATTAAGCATCTGCCTTTGGCTCAGGCCATGATCCCAGGGTCCTAGATTCGAGCCCCACTTTGGGCTCTCTTCTCAGCGGGAAGCCTGCTTCTCCTCCCATTCCCCCTGCTTGTGTTCCCTCTCTTGCTGTGTCTCTCTGTTGAATAAATAAATAAAATGTTTCATATATATATATGTATATATATATTTATCAGGAAACAGACTCAGAAAAATAAGTAGCTTGCCAAATGTTATAGCTGGTAAGTGGCAGAGGCACTTTTGACTTCTGTCCCAAAAGCTATGGCAGGGGAGATCTGGAGGGGAGGGGAGGAGGCTGCTGGATTGCATGTTGATGGAAGAGAGGGTCCCAAGCTAGGCCTTGGGAGGCCTTGTCAGCTTCCATCCTTTCCTGATCCTATGGATGTCCCCATGGGAATGGCCTTAGTAGAACTCAGCCTGAGCTCTAGAGATGGTGAAGAATATAGGTTGTTTCCAAGTTATTTCTCATGGGCTTTACGAGGACTGGTGCTGACTGACGACACAGCAGGATGACTTTGGGCTGAGCCTTGGCCCCTTATAGCCAGCCTGGGGCTCAGGCATATCAGAGGCCATTTAACTTCTTGGATGAAAACTGGATAATGAGCTTACTAAATACGTTTACATTTTGTTAGTGTTTCAGAGCCTGGGCTCTGGGAAGATAGGAATAATTAAAGAAGTTGTTAATAGTGCGTAAAGTATGGAAACTGCCTTCAGTTCCCTTCTTTACAGATAAGGAAACTGAGGCTTGGACTCATTTTTCCCAAACAAGGCCCTGACCCTATGTTTTCTGGTTTTCAGATTGACGCATCATGCCTTACGTGGGAAGGACAACAGTTCCAGGGAAAAGCTGCCATTGTGGAGAAGTTGTCTGTAAGTAAGGGCCAGGGCCACCATGCTATGAGCCCTTACTTCCCTGCCCTGCTGGCCACAGCATGCCACACTCTTTCTTTTACAGAGCCTTCCGTTCCAGAAAATCCAGCACAGCATCACGGCACAGGACCATCAGCCCACGCCAGATAGCTGCATCATCAGCATGGTTGTGGGCCAGCTCAAGGTAATAGTACTGTCGCCTCAGAATATGGGTGGTAGGGAGGAGTGGGCGGCAGAGGAGAGCCCTGCACCCCAGCCTTCTCTGTGGTGTGACCTGCTTATCAAGGGACATCCAAAGCATCTAGAGCTGTGTAATTCAATACAATAACCACTAGTCACATTTTAAAATTATATTTTATCTATTTTTTTTTAAAGATTTTATTTATTTATTTGAGAGACAGAGAAAGTGAGAGAGAGCATGAGAGGAGAGAAGGTTAGAGGCAGAAGCAGACTCCCCGTGGAGCTGGGAGCCCGATGTGGGACTCGATCCCGGAACTCAGGGATCATGACCTGAGCCGAAGGCAGTTGCTCAACCAACTGAGCCACCCAGGCGTCCTAAAATTGCATTTTAATTTTTTTTTTAATACTTTAATTTTAATGGTAGTTTTTATTTATTTATTTAAAGATTTTACTTATTTATTTGAGACAGAGAGAGAGAGAGAGGGATCACAAGTAGGCAGAGAAGCAGACAGAGGGTTGCAGGGGGTGGGGGGGAAGCAGGCCCCCCACTGAGCAGAGAGCCCAATGCGGGGCTTGATCCCAGGGTCCTGAGATCATGACCTGAGCTGAAGGCAGAGGCTTTAACCCACTGAGCCACCCAGGTGCCCCTTAATGGTGGTTTTTAAATTATATTAATTGAAATAAAGTTAAAATGGAGTTTCTCAGTTGAACTAGCCATGCTTCAAGTGCTCATAGTCCTTGTGGCGGCCTATTGGACAGAATTTTTTTTTAAGATTTATTTATTTCTTTGAGAGAGAGGGTGTGCGTGAGTGAGGGGAGGGGCAGAGGAAGGGAGAGATCGAGAAAGAGAGAAAATCTTGAGAACACTCCCCACTGAGTGCAAAGCCTGATACGGGGCTTGATATCACAACCCATGAGCTCATGACCTGAGCAGAAATTAGGAGTCAGACGCTTAACCAACACAGCCACCTAGAATCCCAGACTATTTGTGTTGTTACAGAAAGTACTATTGGAGAGTATAGCTCTAGAGTCTTTTTGGAAAAGGGACAGGAGTTATAGGAGCAGGGTGAGCTGTGGTGTCAAGCTACTGGGCCTCTGCACTGCCCTGAAGTGTAGGTGGGCTTTCTGCAGGCAGCTGGCCCTTCAGAAGCCAGCTGGGTGCTGAGTTGCAGTCACCGTCTTGAGTCCATGCTGCCACTCTCTGAGCTGGCTGCCGGCTCCTCCACCTGCTGAGCAAAGCAGATTCCCATTCCCGGAACTCCTGCCTCTCTTTGCACTTTCCTTCTTCTCAAGACCTGTCCTCTTCAAAGCCATTAGCTCCTCCGTCCCCTAAGAACTCTCCCAGGAACTCCTACTGTTGTGCTCCAGCAGACTGAAGCCGGATTCTTAGTTTCCAAAAAGCCTCTCCTCCTTCCCAAAGCAGGACAGATTCTCGTTGCCCCTTGACGAGGTCCCACTCTCCTGGGCCTGTGTCACTGTGGGGCTCTGAAGGCCTGTATGCCTTCTCCCTAGGCTAGGTGGGGCTCTTGTCAAATACAAGGGCAGAGAGAGAGAGGGCCTCTACGCCTCTGCCATGGACCTAGAGAGACCTACCTTCTGGCCTGGACTTTTCCGTCAGTTTTTACTGCCTGCCCAAGGTGCCCTGTCCAGAGTTTGTGCTCAAATAGGCCCTTGGGAGTGAAGCGGTCTCTCTGGGGGAGCTCAGTGCCCACTTTCTGGGCTAGGGTCACTAATCATTGCCCATTCCTGCCTGGCTTCAGGTTAACGCTGGTGTTTTTGTCCAACTCAGAATCCCCAAAAGACTGATTTGCCTTCTTGCTGATAACTCTCAGAAAACCTAGCAGTGTTAGATACCGAGCTGGTTAACTGGGCTCCTACCTTAACTAGGCTTCAACTTGGTCTTCTGCGGTTTGGCTGAAGGTGTTTTGCCTTTCTTTTCTCGTTCCAAATATTATATGTGACATGACAGGAGACATTACCCGGTGGCATTGCTTCATTTTTGTTCTGTAGAGCTGTGATTACAGTGTGAACTCAGTTTTGAGCCTTTTCTTACTTACCAGGTCACAGTCCGTATTGGGTGTAGTTTCTCCTCATTGGACTAACTGGCATGGTAATCAGACAGACACTAAGATTGCTTAGTTTTTAGGAACTGTAAGTTATGTGGTGAGCACTGCAGAAGTCTCTCAAGTTCATCACTGTGCCTAGAGACACAAGCTCCGAGCTCTGTTGCGGTAGCTAACTGGTGACTTACTGGGTGGTTTAGGTGCGTGCGGCAGCGTGGGCTGCCATCCGTAGCCCCTGTGGACCCAGTGTATTATATCAGTTCACGTTCACAAGTATCCCTGGCTATATTGGAATTTGAGTCCAAGACAGTAGGGTCTGATCCCACAGTCAGCATTCTTTGTCCTGTTCCCCTACCACATGCTGAACCACCATCCTGTTCTTAGGCTCACTAACTGAATCATTTTCTTTCTCCTCACAGGCTGATGAAGACCCCATCATGGGGTTCCACCAGATGTTCCTCTTAAAGAACATCAACGATGCTTGGGTTTGCACCAATGACATGTTCAGGCTTGCCCTGCACAACTTCGGCTGACCTCCTCCAGCCAGGCACTCATGCTGTTTCCTCCTCCCTCCTCTTCCTGATACTATTCACACTCCTCCAGATGCTCCAAATATCATACACAAATGAGCAGGGCCGCGGTGGGAGCGGGCGCAGTGCGCTGCTGCTACCGAGGTATTGTGCATGATGTTTGGATGCTAGACTAGTTGCATCTGACAGGAGAAGTTTGTGTTGTACCAGCGCATGCCTTGGAAAGACTTAAGTAATGCAAAAGGTTGTCTCTTTTTTTTTTTAATCTACTGACAAGTTGCTCTAGTAACCCAAAGAAGTGAAGGAGAAAGCAGCTGCCTCACCGCCCAGATATTGATTTGTTCGGATGTTTCAATGCCTCATGATACAATAAAACCACAAAATTTTCTTAACAGTTTAAATTGTTTTAATTAGTTTAATAGTTGGCTGGGCATCAGTAATGACCCTGCCCCATTGGCTCTCTCATGTCTCACCTTCCCACCTCTCCCCCAACTCAGCAATACCTGTTGCAAAGAGAGAACTGCTGAAGCAGCATTCCCAGCTAGCTTCTCTCAGAGCCCTGTAGGCATAATATTCCCCCACCTCAGCCTCCCCCGCCCCGCCTTAGAAAATAGCTGCAGACAGCTCAGGTCCGGCCGGAAGCTTCCTCTGCACTGAAGCCTCTGCGATCAGTTCTGATGACTCCTACATTGGGTAGGATCAGGGCTCTGGTAATGGAAATGATCTAGAATCCCACCAAAGGTGACTCATCGGGTTCAGGTGCTCTGGACTGAGGCCTCAGCAAAACTACCCTGTAGTTTTGAGGGAGAGGGTCCTGTTCTCAGGACCCCTCAGAACGATCAGGATCACATCCAGGGTGCCCCATAAACCCCAAGCTAAGCAGAGGGCAGCCCAGATTTTGTACCACCTGCTTTGGATGTCATTGCCCAGAGGTGAGTGCCCAGAACATCCAGCCTCCATTGCCCACAGAGCCAGGCCCAGTTGCACTGGAGTATAGACAAGAGTTAAGAAAGTCTGAGTTTGAGGGATTTGTGCTCTGCGATTTCTCATCCCTCGGACCTCTGCAAAGCATCTCTAGGCCTCCTGCTTCCTCCCTCACCACAAACACACCTTCACCTTCACATTGTCTTCAGGTCCCAGGAAATCTTAACTATTGGGGCAGTTTCTGCTTCTCAATTTGGGGGACAAAGGCCTTGCCCTTTGCAGAACTAGCCCAAGAGCCCTGAGACCTCTGATGGTATGAGCCTGGTGGCAAGGTAGCACTCAGAACCAAACCCGGGTCTTGGGCTGGTGCCCTGTTAGGGGTTTCAGGATTGGTGAGGGCGCCACAGTTAGGCCCAACCTGCACGCCCCCTTCCCTCTTGCACTGTGGATGGAGGCCAAGGACTTCCTCAGAGCCCCCACACGTTGCCTGGCTACATTGAGCACAGGACTGGGTGATGTGCTGTTTTTAGAAGACCACAAATTCAGATTTCAGGGGGACTGATTTAGGATGCTGTGTGTCTGGGGAGTGGGGTTTGGCAGAGGGAGATGCGGAGATGCCTGCTGCCTCAAACCACCCTGTATCCTGCAATACAGCTTCTCCCATGTACCTGTGCCTGAAATGTCTGCAATAAAGAGGTGTTTGTAAACTCTGGTTTCTTTTTCCTGCCTGGGGGTGTCAGGCCTGGGTGGGCAAGGGATGCTAGGGGACATTAACAATGTGATGTTTGTGGTTTGACCTTGTGATTCCTGGG
>CM052803.1:34127589-34148812 GCA_028533885.1 Nasua narica
AGAAGCTCGCCGGGCCCCGCACCCAGATAACTTGCATGTTCTCTGCGGCACCCCTCTGCGTATTAGGGAGCATGGCATAGGCCCCGAGACCAACCAGGAGACGCTGCAGGCAAGAGCATCTGCACCCACCCCAGCCCCGATGCCCCCACTGCTGGCGGCTGCTCTGGCACTTGCCTACCTCCTGGGGCTTCTGACCTAGCCAGTCTGGTGGAGTAGCAGCACCCCTGCCTCCTACCCTCCTCTGGTGGCTGCTCTCAGGGCTCTGCACAATGCCCTTGGCTTTCATTAAAGGTATTCATATTTGTACTAAGCTCCTTCCTTTTTTCTGGTCATAGCTGGCCCTGCTTGGTAGGGGCAGAGCCTCCAGAAGCTGATCCTCAGGGATGGATGGGCGGGGCCCATGGCCACCACAGGGGACTCAATCTTTCTACTTAAAGACACTCATTTCCCAGGGCTGGCTGTGCAGAGTTTTCCATTGTGTGCAGGTTCCAGGAGCTATAGTGGTGACATAAAATCTTCTGGAACGCACAACCTTCCTCTCTTCTCTTGGGCTGGCATTTCTCCCCCTGTCTGCCCCTCCTATTATGGCCCCTATGGGCACGTGAGGGGGGTGAAGTGTACCACCCCGCCCCCAGCCCACTCAAGCCATTTCACCCCCATCCCCACGCTCGTTCCAGCCTCCATGTTCCTGCCATCTCTAACTACCGTTTTAGCCTTCAAGACAGATTAAGTGCTCTGCCCTCCCCCTCTCTGGTGTCATGGTCTACCTGAGGGGAACCTGTTCCAGAAGATGGGGAGTTCCTGTTTGGGTCTATATTCAAGTCCCTGAGGAGACCTGAGGCTGCAGAAACTTGGGTCACGATGAGAGTTCCTCTGGCCTCTCAGGTACCCAAGCAGCTTCTTGGAGAAGAAGTATGCAGTGTGAAGTCAATAATCCCAGAACACTTTCTGGAAGCATGGAACGAGTGTGGGGTGTGTGAGGAAACCCTGTTCATCCTGGTGGAGAAGAGCAAGAATCCACATGGGCGGAATCCTGAGGGAAGGAGGAGTCCTCAGAGAGGGTGAGACCCTCTTTCAATCAGTCCTCTACCACCACCTCCAGGACCTTACTCCAAGCCGCCACCCCATGACTTGTGTGGGCAATCCCATGGCCTCACTGATTTCTGCTCTCACTCCCTCTGCTTTATTTTCCTTTTTTTTTTTTTTTTTTTTAAATTTAGAACCAAAGTTAAAGCTGCAAAGTTCCAAAGTTAAAGCTCCTTTTCGTTGTCTATGCGGCCCTACCTAAGCCAGCTCTGCCTACAGTTGATTCAGTCCACTCCTGCGACTCCCCTGTCTGAGCATGGAGCAGGGATCTACCTATTCAGTCCTTGGCATCAGGGGAGGCTTCAGGGAGGGCATGTGATAGGGGGTGATAGAGGAGGTCAGGATGTGGGACTTAACGGTGCTGGAGGAGAGATGGGCTGAGTTGGAGAGGACTTTACAAGAGGAGCCCAAAGTAATCAGGGTAGGAACCTAGAGCTTGGCAGACTAGGTTTACACTAAAGCCCATGGTGGGGGGCTACTGCCTCCAGGATGGAATCAGCCTAATTGAACCCTTCCTTGTTTGGCTCCAGGGTGACAGGGACCTTCAGAGACCTCCATCCTTGTGTATAGGAGCCGTACTCTATCCATTCTTCCCAAACACCGTCCAATTCCTGTTAGCTCAGATACTTCAGTCAACTCTCTCTGCCCGACCTTTGTCCTCTGCTTCATTCACCTGTTTATCTCCCATTTATCTCCCAACCAGTCATTACCCATCTTCTCACATCACCTCAAGGAGAAAATTCTTTCACATTTTCCCTACTCTGAACACCAGAATTTTCCAGAAAGAAAGGCCAGGCTTTTATCCCTTTGGGTCTTTTTTTAAAAAATATTTTATTCGTTCGGCAGAGAGAGAGAGAGTGCATACAAGCGGGGAACAGCAGAGGGAGGAGAAGCAGGCTCTACTGAGCAGGAAGCGTGATGCAGGGCTCAATCCCAGGACCCCGGTATCAGACCTGAGCAGAAGGCACATGGTTAACCAACTGAGCCACCCAGGCGCCCCCCCCCACACACACACACCCTTTTGGGTCTTTGTACATTCATTCTCTGTACTAAGAATACCCTTCGCCATATCCTTCTGGTGAACTCCTTTTCTTGCTCAGTATCACTTCCTTCCTATCCTGATTCCACACCTCAATCAGAAGCCTCCTACAGGTCCACACAGCTCCCCAGTTGTCTTCTGTCTCAGTACTAATAACACTGGCTTGCTACTGTCTGGGTCCAGGTCAGAATTCTGCACTCTGGACTCCCCAAGTGTCTTCTTTATGTCTCTAGCACCCAACTTAGGGCTGGGTATAAAGAGTACATTTGTATAAGTGTGTGGAATCGAAGACAGAATCTCTAAGCCCAGCACAGAAAGTGCTATAGTCAGTAAGAGCTTGGATTGAGAATGACCTCAGCATGGAGGATGTGTCATTTGGGGCAGCCCCCTTACCTAGCTTGGGCATACTTTGGGAAGGACGATGCTGGGAATCCAGACCCAGAAAGTCTTCTCACAGCCCCTCTTGGTGGGTGGCCAGGAGCAGCCTGCTTCTAGGAGCTGGGGCTCAACTGCTTTGGCCAGCCGTCAGGGGGATTACCATCCTCCTGCTGTGACCTACTTTACCCTGATTTTTGCTCCCTAAGTCCCTGCTCTTCCCTGGAATTGAGTGACCTGGAGTGTGTGCATGGGGGTGGGGACAGAATCTGCTTTCTGGCCAGGGGCTTAAGAGCTTTGTATGTTTTATCCCAGAGCTGGAGGAGAGGGGTGGGCTGATAGCCAGACTGGGCCCTGGACACATCTGCCCAGGCCAGAGCATAATGGTGATGGTGTGTCTCACATTTGCAGCTCTGTGGACATGGAATAGCTTATTGTGCAGGGGAGAGACTGGGGGCTGAATGTCCTAAACCCAGTCCCTCTGCATCAACATGCCTCTTCATTGCAGGACCCTGTGTTCTTTGCCAGAGTCTAGACCAGCATCTGCCAGTAGCAAGGGCCCAAAAATTACTTGTTGGATTAATTTGCTGAATGTCTGTAAAACTGGGGTGTTGTGTGTGAAATTTTTTTTAATGATATTATTTATTTGAGAGAGAGAGAGAGAGCATGAGCAGAGGGAGGAGAAGGAGAAGCAGACTCCTCGCTGAGCAGGGAGACCGATGTGGGGCTCCATTCTGGGACTCCAGGATCATGACCTGAGCTGAAGGCAGATGCTGAAGTTCAACGAACTGACCCACCCGGGTGCCCCATTGTGTGTGAATTTCTAAGCTCCACCAGCCCTAGAATTCTATATTACTTTTAACCTTCACAACAACTCTGTGGGGTCAGGATTATGATCCCCATAAAACAGAAAGAAAATGAGGCTTAAAGAGGAGAGATGTCTTTCCTAACTAAGGTTACACAGGTGTGAAAATGTCAGAGCTTGGGATATAATCCCAGGTTTGTTTGACCCCCAAAGTCATGCCCTTAATCAATAGACTTTTGGGAGAGATTTTGGGGGGGGGAGCGCAATGATTTTTAAAGGTGTTTTTTAATTTTCTTAATTTAAATTCAATTAAACCAACACACAGTGTTTCATTAGTTTCAGACGTAGTGTTCAACAACTCATCAGTTGCGTATAACACCTAGTGCTCATCACATCATGTGCCCTCCTTAATGCCCATCACCCTGTTACTCCATTCCCCCCTCATCCCTCCCACTTCCGAAAGGTTTTTTTTTTTAATAAAATTTTTTATGAAACTCTGCTACATAAAACAGATTGTGATGTTTTATTGGTTTTTATTTATTTTTAGGTTTAAAGTATAACATTAGCTTATACAGTAAATTAAAGATAATTTACTGTATGAAGTAAATAATAAATATTTTAACAAGTGAACAGACAGAAATGAAGTAGATGGAAGGAGGTTACAATGCCCTTTTTACCTCCAGCATCTACTTTTCCCCCCTGCAATTCGAGATTATTGTAAAGTAGTGAGATAATTCTGATCTTACAGAGAAATCTTAATGGTAACGATTTTTTTAAAAATCTACTTGATTTGCAGTCTCAGAATACACTTTAATTCAATAACAACAAAAATTAAAACAAAAAAACGTTACTCCGAAGTTAGCCTAGGACTAACGTCACCTTCACTTATCCTCTTGCAACTCCACAGTGATGAAGGCCAAATTTAACACGTCCGAGTGCCTCAATTATTTTAATTGAATTAAAAAAACGGATTTGCTAATGAAATTTAGCAGTTTGAGGAGTTCCAGAGGCACTTCCAAAAACCTTTGTGGAAACGCACTACGTCCCCAACTTTGCACTACAGGGCGTCCTTCTGCCCTAAGTAGAAATTTGACACTTCCTCCCTACCGCCCCGGTAGGGACGTCCTTCGGCGAACCAACGGTGGAGCTACTTTGAGGGTTACTTAGACTCACCCGGGAGAGAGAGTAAGTCCCCGACCGAAGGCGTTGATTGGCGACACTCCAAAGGGCGATTAAACTCTTAGCCAGTCTCTCCCGAGGTCCGCCTCCTCCCTGCCCCAAGGGCAGCCTGGGTTTGTTTTGGCGTAAAGCGCGCGCTGTGATGATGTCAGGACGCTGACGCCTGAGGATGGCGGCGGCGGCGGCGGCGGCGGCGGCGGCGGCGGCGACCCTGTCCGCGGTCTGGAGAGGGTCAGCACAGCCGCCGAGACGCCGAAGACCCCGCCGTCCGCGCGAGGTGAGGCGGCCCGGCCCAGGGCGACGGCCCGACGGGCGGGAGGGGCTGACGACCAGCGGCCACGGTCGCTTCCCGGCGCCCCGGGCCTATTCCTGGCCCGCCTGGAGCCCTCGGCCTGAGTCCGGTGTGCCGGGGCCTACGAGACTGGGGAGCAGGCGAGGCGATGGCTGCTCGGGTTCCCTGGTATTGGAGGCTGGAAGGGTCTCAAAACATTCTGCTGTGCTGGGTAGCCCGTCTCTGGTGCCGCGTGGGCCCGGTGGACGTGGTCGGCTTCCCCGCCTGCTGTTCAGCCCGCCGGCGTCGGTCAGGGTGAACTGAGCAGTTCTGCAGTTCTGAACTGCCTTCTCTTGTCCGGCACCTCCTTCACATCCCTCCTTTGCGACCGAACGCTAGCAGCTGTCGGGGCAGCTGGTCGCTTTCCTGTTCAGGCTGGGAAAAAGCTTGAGCCTAGCCGGCTTGTCTGCTCCGCAAGCCAGCATTCTTCGGCTTATAAGGGGAAGCCCAGCTCCCCAGGCTCACTCCCCGTCCACGAAGCTGCTGAAGTTAAAATTCCCACCTGAAAATTTGAATAAGTCCTTCACTACCTGAAACTGGATCCCTGGTGCCTACAGGATGAAGTCCAAGCTTATAGCAAGGCGTTCAGGGCTCTTTATAATTAGGTAGAGGCCTAACCCGGAAGTTAGCACCTGGGCACTTCTGCCTTCTGTTTACAGTTTGTTGTTTAGGGCATGTGAGCCCGTTGTGCTCAGTGTTTTGATACCCTTGTACTTTGGGTATCCATTTTGTAATAGTCTTCTTTACCCCCACCGCCAGCCACCAGAATGGAAAATTTATATCCATCCTTTAAAATCCACCTTAGATTTCATTTCCTTTTGCAAGGGAAAAGCCTCCCTTGCTTCACATGTAACCATTGTTTCCTCTGTACTTTTATTCATGTGACTACTGTTGAGTATGTCATGTTGTGTCATGCGATGGTGAGTCTGGGTCTCCTGTCTGTATCTGAGTGTCTGACAGCGTGCCTGGCATTGGAGCTGAATGGACTGGGATAGATTGCTGGTTTAAGACTAGAAACAGATTCGGGGTGCCTAGGTGGCTCAGTGGGTTAAAGCCTCTGCCTTCAGCTCGGGTTATGATCTCAGGGTCCTGGGATCGAGCCTCACATCGGGCTGTCTGCTCAGCGGGGAGCCTGCTTCCCCCCCACCCCGTCCTGCCTGTCTCTCTGCCTACTTGTGATCTCTCTCTCTGTCAAATAAATAAATAATAATAATAAAAAACCCGACTAGGAACAGATTCACTGTATTACTGAGCCCCTATCAGGGGCCAGGATCTGACATGAGGACAGCAAATGTGTATCTCCTGTTTGCACATGCATACATAATCATGTGGTAGGTGGGGCAGCCTTGACAGCTTTGGTGGTCTAAAATCTCTTGGGGGCGTTTTTCAAGATACAAATTCAAGAATCTCACTCTCTGATATTTGGATTCAGAAGATCTGGAATCTGGTAGGAATCTGTATTTTGAAGAAAAAAAAAAACCACCTCAGGTGACTACTCTGCTTCCTGGCTGAACATCTTTGTCATTGCACTAGACATTTGTTGTGTCTTTGTCCAGTGGGAAGGGCTGGCTGTGCCATGTTGTCTCATTGCCCATACTTGGGAAGGCAGCATGACTTGCTGGTTAGTAGTATGGGGTTTGGAGTCAGAAAGACTTGGATTCAGTTCTTGTTTGTGAGATTTTGAGGTCCTTTGAGTCCTATTTTGCTCATTCCAAAATAGCAGTAATCAGGCCTACTGCGTGTGGTTGCACAGAGGACTGAGAGTGGATACAAAATGCTTAATGCAGTTGGAACTAGGGAAATGGAAGCCACTGTTATTACTAATGACTGTTTTTCCCAGGGTGTGTCCCTTGTCAAAAGGAGATCTGAGGAAGCCTGTTTGCTCTCCAGACTGAGCCTCATGTAGGAAGCTGCCTTATATGACTTCCTTGAGGTGATTTCTGCTTATCAAGGAAAGCTCTGACAAAACTGCTTCTACTCAGGGCAGTTGCACTTGATCATTCCCTAGAAGAGATTGGGAATGCTGATTCACTACAGGGTGGGTTTGCTACATAAGCACTTTGTCCCCGTTTAATTGTAATTCCTGTGCTTGTTAAGTTGTATAAATGACCTAGAGAAAGTGCAGCTCTCAGGAAACCTCTTTGCCTCTGACACTGAGCTAGAGTTGCACCTATAACCTGGAATGGAGTACCCTTGCAGATCCTACTGTCCATGGAATCTGAACTAGATACTGGGGATCTCTGTCAGTCACAGTTCATAGGTAAATGAGTGAGACTTTGGTTTGGCCTTCTGTCTTACTTTGTAAGGGTTAGCGTGTTATGTGGGCAGTTTTATCTTCTTCAGAGCTTCCCAGCTGTGTGATAGGGATGGGCATTGGTGTGCCGAAGTGCTGAAGCCTTAAGCTCCCAGATATCCCAGAACAGCTGTCCCCCCAACCCTAGTGTGCACAGAGAAAAATTTGAGAAGTACAGCCCTAGAGGAACGGAAGCAATTCTGCTTGTTGAGAACTAGAGAGAGACTTATTTGAACTCGTTTTCCTTCCAAGAATCTTAAGTGACTGGTAAGTGGATTTGTGTTGGCTAGGTCATCCCTGAGCTAATTCTTGGGACAGCCTTCTGGTGCTGTGGTATCTGATATGATGCTAAAGTAGAAAAATGGGATGTTTTCATTTTGTGGGGGAAAATTATCTCAGAGGGTCTCCTTCCAGGCTGCCAGTCTTTTTTTTTTTTTTTTTTTTTTAAGATTTTATTTATTTATTTATTTATTAGGAAAGAGAGAGAGTGAGAGAGAGCATGAGAAGGGAGAAGGTCAGAGTGAGAAGCGGACTCCCCGTGGAGCTGGGAGCCCGATGTGGGACTCGATCCCGGGACTCCAGGATCATGACCTGAGCTGAAGGCAGTCGCTCAACCAGCCGCGCCACCCAGGCGCCCCAGGCTGCCAGTCTTAAAGTGGCCTCATGGGGCATCATAAGAGAGACCCTTGGTGTGGAAACATTTGTACATAAGTTCCTTGAGAGCAGAGATTACGGCAGCCTTTTTTTATCTGTCACAGCCCCTGGCCAAGTTCCTGGCCCGTAGCAGGAGCTCAGTAAATATTTGTGGGTTGAACCTTGGGATTTTGGAAGGAGAACCCCAGGTACATTGCCAGAGTCTGTATTTCTGATGATGGGATGGCCAGTGAGTGAGATGTCTTAAATGGAGCTGGGATCATGATAAAATGAGGACAAAACAAACTTTTGACCTTTTCTGCTTCTCTCAGCCCTGAGGCTGGAGTCTCTGCCCACCAATTATTACCATGTAAAGCTTGGTTCCTAGCTGGAGTCCTTGAGAAGTAGTGTCCAGAGTTACTATATTCTAAGAAGAAGTCATAACAATTTTTATTACAAAATAATATTTAAAGTTAAGAGGTGCCTGGGTGGCTTAGTCGTTAAGCGGCTGCCTTCGGCTCAGGTTATGATCCCAGGGTCCTGTGATGGAGCCCTGCATCAGGATCCTTGCTTGGCAGGAAGCCTGCTTCTACTTCTGCGACTCCCCCTGCTTGTATTCCCTCTCTCACTATCTCTGTCAAATAAATAAATAAAATCTCTTTAAAATATATTTAAAGTTAAGAGTGGGGGGTTGGGTAAGCCTGGTGGTGGGTATTGAGGAGGGCACATATTGCATGGAGCACTGGGTGTGGTGCATGAACAATGAATCTTGGAACACTGAAAAAATAAAATTAAATTAAAAAATATATATTTAAAGTGAAAACATTATAGGAGTGAATGATGTACAGTGTCTTTAGACACAAACACTGTAATAATGTGGAATGTATTCTGGCCCTTTTAAAAATTTGTATAATAGTCTATGTTTCTACAATATATATTTTTGTTAACTTTAAAAATGTAACATGTGGTGATGATTTAAAAAAAATAGCGACAGCACAGAAATATATAAAATGAGAAGTGAAAGTCAGTCTTCAGTTTCCCTTTCTTCCTTCCTCCCTCCCTCCCTCCCTCCCTTCCTTTCTTCCTTCCTTCTGTCTACCGTTCCCTTCACATTTACACACCTTATAGGCAGTCACTGTCAACAGTTTGTCTTTTCCCTTTCCAGGATATTTTTCCACATATATGTCTTTATCTTTTTTTAAACCCCTCATTGGACATATGCTTCAGATACTATTTTATTTTTTATTTTGTTATTTTTAAAAAGATTTTATTTATTTATTTGACAGAGAGAGAGAGATGACAAGTGGGCAGAGAGTCAGGCAGAGAGAGGGGGGAAGCAGGCTCCCCGCTGAGCAGAGAGCCTGATGCAGGGCTCGATCCCAGGACCCTGAGATCATGACCGAGCTGAAGGCAGACACTTAACCGACTGAGCCACCCAGGTGCTCCCAGATACTATTTTAAGCTATTTATTACATCATGGATTGGGCCCTGGCACGAAGCCACTCAATAAAATTGACTAGTATCTTTCTTAGTATATATGGACCTACCTCATTCATTTCAATAGCTTCAGAGTGTTGCATTATATGAATGGATCTTAATTTATGTAATTATTCTCTTACTAATGGATATTTGGGTGATTTCCATTTTTTCATTGTTATAAAGAACATTGCCATGAACTTGCTTGTACAAATATATCTTTGCGTACTTGTGGAAATAATTTTAGGGAATTATTTCTGAAATTGGAATTGCTAGATGCAGTGTCTGATTCCCTGCTTCAGAGAGCAGACTCACATAGCTCCCCCGAAGGTTGCTGAGGTCCTCATTCGGGAGTTTTCATCAAAAGTAACAAGCTCTTTTGCCTGGTGTTTCTGCTTGCCTCATGATGATTAGAAGTATTGTTTAGCAGTACTTATTTCTGGGGTTATTGGGGGATTACTACCTGTGTTATTTTGATGGGTAGTCTTTCAAAACAGGGGAGCATGATACAGAGATCTTGGAGGTGAAGCTCTTCTGTGGAGAATAATCTTAGGGGACACTACTGGAGAGGGCAGGGTGCTTATGGCCCCTGTCTGGGACACAGCCACAGACCCGACTTCTGTGGCCAGGAAATTATTTCAGGATGCATCCTAGGCCCCTGTCCTCTTTCTCCCATGGGGTCAAGTCGGGCAGCTTGTGGACTAACGTGCCTTGGAGTTGGGTTAACTGTCTGTAAGGCAAACAGACCTGAGATCTCTAGGTTCCTTTGTTATTGAGAATGTTTACACACGCACCAAAAGAGCACAGCTCTGGTTTAATCACCAAGCTGGCCTCTTCCTGCCACTTGAAAATTTCTGAGGTTCTGGGACTGTTGCCTTGCAGCAAATAGAAATCCAAGAGCCAGGCCACCTTTATTTATTGTTAACAAACGTGAATGCCTGCTCTGAGCTCGGCACTTTGCTGGGTGCCAGAGAGCTCTAGAAACCCGAGAAGTGGCCTCTTTCTACAAGGGGCTGACAGCTCTAGTGTTCTGAGGCAACCTGGAGTACAGCAGTGAGCAGCGTGACCCAGACTGTACTTGGAGTGGAGGTTTCATAATACAGCCCTTCAGAAAAGGTCCTCCGTAAAGGCTTGTTGATTCATCAGCTGAGTGTTGGGAGGAAGGATAGAGACCTTGACCGGTCTGCTGAGCCCCAGACACTTCTGGAGTCTCTCTTGGATGGAAGGAGCTGTGAATGGAGAACTGGGAGATTGGGGTCCATGCTTGGCTGTCACTATCTAAAGTGGCTGTGGACAAGTTTCTACTTTTCTTGGCCTGTCATTTGGTAGTGCGGATAGTAGTGCTACCACGCTCTGTCCAACATGCTTGTGCTCCTCGAGAAGTGCTTGGGAGCAGGCTGGGAGTTGAGGGTGTGGATGCTGACTCTGGAGAGTTCTGCAGTTCTTTCTGCTAGATGTGTCAGGATTGGCGTTGTGAACGGGAAGGGTGCCTTGTGATAGCTGGCGTAGTGTGACCTCTTGAGTCTTTTTTTCACACCCCGGTCACTGTGCTAGAGGCATACCGAGAGGACCGGGGGCGGGAAAATACTCTGCCCTTAATCCCCAGAAGTTTTGTCAGACTCCTTCCCTGTCCCCATGTCTGCCTTTTCACCTGACCTCCGGGCGGCGGGGATTTAACAGATGTGATTGGCGTGTGGATCAGCTGTGGGGCTGGAGCAGCCTGGACGCTGTCGGCTGGAGGCTGTCGGCTGTCGGCTGGAGGCCAGAGGCCGGAGGCTGGAGGCTGGACGCTGTCGGCTGGAGGCTGGAGGCTGGAGGCTGTCGGCTGGAGGCCGGAGGCCGGAGGCCGGAGGCTGGAGGCTGGACGCTGTCGGCTGTCGGCTAGCAGCCTCTCTCCTCCACTCCTCCTCTGCGGTTGGGAAGGTGGAGTCCCAGCATCAGCTTGTCTTGGAAGAGTTTCTAATTGGAACAGATGTGGGGGAAACTATTTCCCAGGAAGGAAGTAGGGACGTTGGAGAGGGATAATCCTTGGCTCTCTCACTGCTGACTTGAGATCCCTGTGCAGGCTTTGTTTGTTTAAAGTGAGAAGTCAGGCCTTTGCTTTCGTAAACCGTAGTTTTTCTCCTCAGGGCTGGACTAGAGGTGCTCATTTTAACAAAAAGACCCAGTGCATATGCCTGGAAACAGTTACTTATTTTGCAGATCTAGGGCACTGCCTCCTCACCAGGCAGAAGACCTCTGCGTGGCTGTGCAGGATCACCTGGCAGTTAGTCTTCTCTCTGGATGATGGTAGACGTTGCTCACCAGTGGTCTTGGGGATCAGGAGCCTGTGTTCTGTTTCAGGAATCCTGGCCCAGGAACTGTCCTTTTCCTGAGCTGCAGCCCTTTACAGCCTTGAGAGTCTTGTGTTTTCCCCGAAAGAAGAGATGAGTCTGCAGAATTCTAGTTCACAGTTTTGATCTTTAGCCTCTGTTGAAAGGAACCTTGTTTCCAAATGCTTTTGTTTAAACCTGATTTCCTAAGCTACTGTGTGGGATCTCCTGGGCATTTGGGTGCGAACTGCAGCAAATATGGAAGAGCCTTGTGTTGGTGGAGGAATCTTTCCCTGCTCATGTGAGAAAAGATACCTCATTCTGCCGAGAGTCATATTGACATACTGATTAAAATATGAGTCCTTAATCTGTGGTCTCCAGACTCATCCTTTTTATCTAGTTGAGGTCTTGGGTATGTTTCGGTGATGAGCTTGTTCCTTGAAAGAGTTAGCCACATTGGTCAGTATCACCGCGTTAGAATCTGGCCCTCGACTTCGCTGGAATCTGGAGGCCTCTGTGAGTTATCTGTGATCTCCAAGCTGCCATAGCAATACCTGTCTGGGTCTTCCACTGCTGCCTTTGATGGGATCATTTCCTGGGGGTGGGGGTTTCAGGTGTTGCCCCTTGGCCCCAGGCACCACCCTTGGTCAACCATGGAATCTCTGTCACTGACTCTTTTCAAATGTCAGATTCGACTTTAATGTTATATGGATGCTGCACATGTGCTGCAGCCCACCCAGAACTCTCTCCACGGCTTCCTGGATACACTGTTAGACCCTTCAGCCCAGGAGCCCAAGCGAGGGTCTAGAGTGCCGCCCTCCTTCCTTGCACTCCTTATGTCTTGCCTCAGTCCTTGTCTGTTTTCCTGCTGACATCTCTCCATTGGGATGGAGTCTGCCTGGGCCACCACCCTCCTCACTGGCCCTTCTAACCTACTTTGACCTTCCTCCAGTTCTGCCTCATACTTCTTTCTAAACACAGACCAATTGCGTCTTTCTAAACCCTTTGGTAGGTCCAGTCACCTCCCTGGAAGGTCCTGCTTCCTCACCCTAACTTGTGCTGTTCTCCACAAACCAGTTCCTGCTGCTTCCAGAACTTCAACCACCCTGCTCCCAGTCCTGTCTTTGTACCACTGAACTGCCTGTTCCCAGGCACAGGGTATCACCCTGGGCTGCTGAATCTTTGAGTGTGTTTTGCTCTCTGCCTGAGAAACCATTCCCATCTTTCCTCACCTGACTCATCCTTACTTTAAATTCAGTGTGGGAGTCACCTCCAGGAAGCTTTCCCTAACCCCTGTGTCACTCTACATGTATCTGTTGTTTCTCAAGCCTAACACCGTGCTATATTGAAATGCCTTTTTTAAAAGATTTTATTTATTTGAGAGGGAGAGCGAGAGAGAGAGAGCGAGCGAGCATGAGAGGGGAGAAGGTCAGAGGAAGAAGCAGAGCCCTTGTGAAGCTGGGAGCCCGATGCAGGACTCAATCCCAGGACTCCAGGATCATGACCTGAGCCGAAGGCAGTCGCCCAACGGACTGAGCCACCCAGGAGCCCTGAAATGATCTGTTTTTATGCTTTCTTTCTTCATTTACACTGTGACCTTGGTGACCATGTTTTACTTAGGGGTGTGTGTGTGTGTGTGTGTTAAAGTATAATCTACATTGGACCATGTCTTATTCATTCCCCTATCCCCAGCACCTAGTTGTTGTTTGTGAGATAAACTAAAATATATATGGATCTCTGCCCCCAGTTACTGGCACAGGGTTCCTGAAACCCTTGTAATCTCCTAAGTGATAAGAGTACGTGGAGTGTCTCTTGTTCTGATATTTGACCTTTGACCCCAGTTCCTGATGCAGGCTTCTGAAACCCTTGCAATTTCTTGGATGATAGAAATGTCTTTTGTTTTAATGAGGTGACTGTGAGTGGGCTCCCAGGTGACTCCTAGATGGGAACTGATCACCAGAAAGACTCAAACCATGATTAGAAGCTTGGAATTTTCAGCCCTCCCTTCTCTTCTCTTGAGAAGGGAATAGGGCCGAAAATGGAGTTAATGATTGATTATGCCCATGTGATGTGATGAAGTCTCCATAAAATCCCAATAGTAGGGTGTTCGGGGAGCTTCTGGGTCAGTGAACACATGGGAGTGCTGGGAGAATGGGGTACCCAGAGAGGGCATGGGAGCTCCTTGCCCCTTCCCATGTGCCTGGCGTGCCCTGTGCGTCTCTTCCATCTGAATGTTCACACATATCTTTTAATGAACTGCTGAATGTAAGTAAATGTTTCCCTGAGCTATGGAGTTTCTCCAGCAAATTAATTGAACTCAAGGAGGGGGTTGTTGGGATCCCAATCTGTGGCCGGATGGTCGGAAGCACAGGTGATAACCCAGGCTTGTGACCACTAAAGTGTGCGTGAGGGAGGGAGCAATCTTAGGGGACTGAGCCCTTAACCTGTGGTATCTGATGATATTTTTGGGTAGACAGTGTCAGAACTGAGCTAAATTATAGTACATCTGCCTGGCATTACAGAATTGTTTGGTGTGGGGACTCAGCATACATGTGACCAGAGGTGTCAGAAATGGAATGTTCTAGGGGCGCCTGGCTGGCTCCAGTAGGTGGAATGTGTGACTCTTGATCTTGGGGTTGTGAGTTTGAGCCGTGTGTGGGGTATAGAGATTACTTTTAAAAAAATGAAATAAAAAAAAAAGTGAAGTGTTCTCTGTGAAGGTAAATGAGAGACATAGAGTGAAGAAATACACAGTATGGAAGAACTTTATTTCCTTACACAGGAAAGAAAAAAGCTGGTTTTTTGCTCTTTACAATTTTACAGTTTAATAAATGTTTGATCTGAATTGATAATTTTACCCCTAATGGTATGTGTCATAATCAATAGGAAATTCTCAGCTCTCTCCTTTCACCTATGGGCCTCTCAAAAAGACTTAGAGAAGGATGGCCAGGGTAGAAGTGACTTCTGGAAAGCAGGACTTTGGTACTTCATCTTATGAAGGCCCCACCAGCCGTAGGGTTTTCATGGCTGGAACATCTCTGGGAAGCCAACAGAGGAGCTCTTGGATCCTCATCCCAAGGAAGCAGAGGACCCTGATCCACAGGCTGAGGCACATCAAGATTAAATTGTTCACATCCTTTCTGAGCTCAGGGTTCCTTTTGTCTTTTGACTGAAGCACCAGCTAGTTTGGTAGCTACCTGGTGGCAGTGTGCCAAGGTTTGTGGTCCTAAGTTCCCCTGGGTTGATTTCAGCCTGCTTTGGAATTGTGTGGCATTTCGGCCATCCATGTGGTGAACTGGGAAGTGGAAGACCCTGGAACAGGGTGTTAAACTGCCAGATGAAGATTGTGCATTAGCAAAGTAACGAGAACCGCCTAGGAAAGAGTAAAGTTAGGGCAGAGAACCAGGGCAGGGATGTCGTGCGGGTAGCAGTAGTAGAAGGGAATCAAGCCCTGCAGGAGCTCTAGAGGGCTGGGAAAGCTAGCCATGAGGGACGCTTTGGAGAAGCGGCTTTCTGACCCTGGTGGGTGATAGTGTTGGAGATCAGGTCTCCAACATTCTACACCCCTGTTTCAGAAGAGATGAGTCAGAGTAATAAAAGAAATGATTTTAACATTTAAAAAAACATGGAAATTCAACTAGGATAAGGGACCCAGGCAGGGTAGGGAGGAAGGTGGGGGCAGTGACAGCTGAGCCTGGTGCATATTCCTGCCCCTCACTTGGGGTTGGAAGGCAGCGCAGGAATCAGTTCCAGGGAGATGTAAGTCAAGACCAAGGAGCTCAGGGACTCCTGGGTGGCTCAGTCAGTTAAATGTCTGCCTACCTTCGTCTCAGGTTATAATCCTAGAGTCCTGGGATCGCGTCCCCTATCAGGCTCCTTGCTCGGTGGAGTGCCTGTTCTCCCTCTGCCTGCAGCTCCCCCTGCTTGTGCCCTTGCTCTCTCTCCCTCCAAATAAAGGAATAAAATCTTAAAAACAAACAAAAAAAAGACCATGGAGCTCAGACCTAGCCTTTCATCTGGATCCTTCATCAAGCCTCAGGGCCGCCATCCTCCCTTCTAGGGAACCATATTAGAGTCAGGTCTTCAGCCTGCATTTATTGAGGGGCAAGGGAGAGGGGATGAGGAGGATGGCTGTATCCTTTCCGAGGTATCCCTGGCTATGCTGACTTTTCCTTTCTTCTGTGTGCATAGGTGTAGACGGGGCACTGCCTGCAGAGCAGGTCCTGCCAACCTCGCTGGAGAGGATGACCCCGTGTCCGTGATGGGCTGTGGGACAAGCAAGGTCCTTCCTGAGCCGCCGAAGGATGTCCAGCTGGACCTCGTCAAGAAGGTGGAGCCCTTCAGTGGCACTAAGAAGGATGTGCACAAGCACTTCATCACAGAGGTGGACAGTGTTGGTGCTCTCAAAGCTGGCTTCCCAGCAGCCAGTCAGTGTGCAAACCCCTGCCCCGGTGCCCCCATCAGTGGCCACACAGAGCCTCCCTCAGAACCACCACGCAGGGCCAGGGTGGCTAAGTACAGGGCTAAGTTTGACCCACGTGTGACAGCCAAGTATGACATCAAAGCCCTCATTGGCCGAGGCAGCTTCAGCCGAGTGGTCCGTGTGGAGCACCGGGCAACCCGGCAGCCCTATGCCATCAAGATGATTGAGACCAAGTACCGGGAAGGGCGGGAGGTGTGCGAGTCGGAGCTGCGTGTGCTGCGGCGGGTGCGTCACGCCAACATCATCCAGCTGGTGGAGGTGTTCGAGACGCAGGAGCGTGTGTACATGGTCATGGAGCTGGCCACTGGCGGGGAGCTCTTCGACCGCATCATCGCCAAGGGTTCTTTCACTGAACGCGATGCCACGCGGGTGCTGCAGATGGTGCTGGATGGTGTCCGATACCTGCACGCGCTGGGCATCACACACCGAGACCTCAAGCCTGAGAATCTGCTCTACTACCACCCAGGCACTGACTCCAAGATCATCATCACTGACTTCGGCCTGGCCAGTGCCCGCAAGAAGGGCGACGACTGCCTGATGAAGACCACCTGCGGCACGCCCGAGTACATCGCTCCTGAGGTCCTGGTCCGCAAGCCCTACACCAACTCAGTTGACATGTGGGCCCTGGGCGTCATCGCCTACATCCTGCTCAGCGGCACCATGCCCTTCGAGGATGACAACCGCACCAGGCTGTACCGGCAGATCCTCAGGGGCAAGTACAGCTACTCGGGGGAGGTGAGTCTGCCCTTCCGCGGGGATGGGGGAGGCCCCCCACAGCACTTGATCAGGGGAATGTGCTCGGAGAGCCATGTTCGCGGGGTCAGGCAGGTAATGTGAAAAATGATGAGGTGGGACTAATAGGGTCTCTTGGTTTGGGTTTCTTCAAAAGTGAGCCCTGAGACCTGGGAGCAGATAATGGAATTGGGATAGGAGTCCAGTAAGCATAGGCAAAGGGTAGGAAAGTGAGGCAGAAAGGGAGGAAGCCAGTAAAGGGCCTGTGGAGGAGTGGACTGCCTCTGTAGGCCGCTGGAACCCCCCCTGGGGACCCTGTGAATAATCACGTGGCACTGAGGGACAAGAAGGTGGATGGGTTTTAATCTCCCAACTCCTGTAAGAGCTGCGAATTTCGTTGGGGGAGGGGCATTCAATCCCTGGCCCTTCCGGGCTGTCCTGAATGCCAGGACCCCGGGATATGACCTGAGCCAAAGGCAGACGCTTAATCAGCTGAGCCACCCATGCATCCCTGGGCTGGTCCCCCTTCTTAGGGCTGTGCCCTGCTCCGACTCTTAATCCAGCCATCCATCTTCTACTGCGTGATGGTCATTTGTCTTTCTGAAGGGCATCCGAGTGAGCAGGGCCCTTCCAGGATACCTGTGTGAGAGCATGTCATGCTAAAGGGAGGCGTTTTGATCTGACTTCTGCAAATGAAGGACCACTGACTCTGAGCTCAGCAAGGTTCGGTGGTGTGTATTCCTCACCTGACAATAAGTCCCATGGCAGTTAGTGCCTTTCTGGGGGCACTTTTCCTGCCCGCTAACACTCCCGTAGCGGTGTCTCATGTATCCTAGGCCCCATCCGATGGGCTTGTTTCCTGAGGCCTATGTCTGTGCGGTTCCCTGTCAGGCTCAGTGGTTTCTGTGGGCTTGAATAGAGGGCTTTCTACAGGAGGTGGGCCTTGAGAAGGAGGAGGCTCAGAGAAAGGGACGTTGCTGACTGTGCTCAGAATAATGAGGAGATTGGAAGTAATGGAGCCCAGGTAGCTGAGGCTGGCCCGGGCCTGGTGTTTGCTGTCGGTTTGCTCTGTAGTGCCACAGGCTCCTTGGGGATTGGAAGCCCTAGGTGGGGAGCGAGCCCTCTGGGTTCTTCATAGTGAAGGGGGAATGCAGCAGAACGTGTTGCGGGAGACTCACAGGAAGAAGACTGATGGGGGGCTGTTGGAGTTGGGGATGGGGGAACCAGGCATCCTGGGGCTGTTTGAGGCAGACCGGAGATTCTCGAGAGCAGGCTCCACATGCTGTTTAGGGAGAGGTATGGGGTCCGAATCGTCCTGCCACTCTGCAGGAGCATCAGCTTCTGAGGCTAGAGTGAGAGAGGACTCACCAGAGAGGCTGCCCTCGGGTCCAGACAGTGTGTAGGCTCCTGCCTTCACATCCCGAGGTGGGGCGCAGTAGTGGAGGGAAGTAGACCAAGTACCTGGCTGCTGCCCCACAATCCTGACACCGCAGATACTCCAGCCCATAGCCCTGGGCCCGCTTTCTGCCCCGTTCCCTACACACCCCAGGCCCGAGATGTTTGCTCTGTTCGCTCCCCATACTAAGCTATTGCTCAGGTTTTTCACTCCACTCCCAGCTTCAGCCTTAGAAATTTGACCAGCTCTGGAAAGTTCAATTCAGAGATGGCTTCCATTAAGAATAGTGGTGCCCACTGTGTAGTAACAGACACAGGGCTAAGGGTTCTGTATCCAACATGTTTAATCTCCACCACAGTGCTGTCAGGGGGGTGTCATGCCCCCATTTTACAGGTAAGGAAACTGAGGCTCGTGAGGTTAAGTAACCTGTCTATGGTTTCACAGCTTAAGAGCCTGGCAGGCCTGGGATTTGAATCTAGGCCATCTTGGTGTCAGAATTCTTGGCCTCTCCATCCCCCCAGTCTGTGTTTCCTGACATACATGCCATAGCATGTTGCTGGAGTCTTTGCTTCAGCGCTTTCTCAGGCTGCTTTCTGTGGACATCTCTCCTCTCAGGCATGTAAGGTCCTTGAGGACAGTTTGTGTATCAATACCTATGTTCCCGATACTTTCTCCTGGCTTCTCCTGAGGGAAGCACCCGTGGTTGTTGGTGATGCCCTAGGAAAGGTTGCAAAAGTGAGCGGCTGGCAGGCAGACAGGCGTGGCCCTGCCGGCTGGGAGTGTTCTCTTCCGGGGACTGGGCTCCGGGAAGAAGTGGCGAGCCTGCTGGAGAAGTGGTTAGTGGTCTCCTGGCCAGACCTGCTAAGGAGCAGCTTTGAAATCTTGGAAGAGGAGGGAGTGCTGGGAAGGAAAAGGCTGTGACAGATGATACTGAGAAGAGAAATCTGCATTTTTCCCGTGACCAGAGGTGCCGGAGTGGAGAGGGCCAAGCCAGGGGCGTGTTGGAAGTGGTGGGGAGACCCTTGTTGGCCAGATATGCGGAAGGCCTCTGTGAGTGGGAGAAGTCTAAAGACACAAAGAGCCACCTTGAGAGAGGGAGCTTCTTGTCATGAGAGATTCCGGGAGAGCTGGAGCAGTTATTTCTGAAGGAGTGACGGTGAAGATGAGGCATCATCTGTAAAATCCATACTGGAGGCCGTTTTAGTCCCACTGACTTGGAGATTCTGTAATGTACTGCCCATGAAATGTGATGTCGCCGGGCTAATGTCATTGCTTTTGTCAAGAGTTCTATTCCCAGAAGCAAGACGGATAAAGAGGTTCGTGTGGGATTGATGGCAGAGTGGTGCCATCAGCAGCTTTGCCGCCTGGGGCGTTTCACAGCCTTTAACCGTCGCCCTCTGCTGTGCCGTCTCTGAGCTGTGGGCAAGCCTGGGCCACTGCACTGGGGACAGGTGGGCTTGGGCACAGGTTCTCATGGTGCCTTGTTCAGGAGAGTGAGTGCTGCCAGGCAAGGGACGGAATCTTGGTGGGAGAGGAAGGCCACCTGCAGGGCCAGTCTGCCACCACCTGGGGGATCGTGTTGGTGGGAGGCGGCTTTCCAGGGGTGGGCCTCTGGACTACAGCCTGACCACCTGTCCACTTGTGCCATGGAGAGAGCGCTCGGGGGCAGGGAATTGGACCATCTTGTAGTTCTGATAGCCCTGCCAGAGAGTGAGTGCCCAGAGCCGGAGTTCACATTTACTTCCCCGCTTAAAGTGCCCCTAACACTGGTCCTTCTGCCCTGGGATGTTGAAGATAAAGGAGGTGCAGAGGATGTCCTGTATTTTGTTGCTCTCTAGGTGAAGGGGGTGGTCAGGCAGCCTGGTTCATCTGCCCTGGTTGGGAGCAGCCGGTTAGTAGGGGGAGGACCTTGACTCAGAGCCATGGGGAGGACTTTCCCAGGGATGTGGGGGAGCTGGAGACTGGACATGGTGTGCAGGCAGCAGAGAGAATGCAGGGGAGGCAGGAAGCATGTTTCCAGGCTCTGCTTGGATTCTTCTGGGTGCCTTTAATGGCCTCACATTCCCACTGCCAGTGTGGATGGGGGCTGTGACGGACCATCAGCTCCTCAGTCTTCTCTTGCTGCCTCCTGCTTCCAGAGTAAGTGGGTAGATTCCTGTGTCTGTCTCAAAAGCTGATTATGAATTGATTAGAATTCTTTCCTGTGAGGTATCCCTAAGCCCTTCCTCCTTGCGTTTCTGCTGGTGGCTCTTGGGTGTCAGGTACTGGGTGATGGTGCTGGCTCGGTGCTGGGATCCCACAAGGACAAGCAGATGCCCCTGTTCTTGTCCAGGAGGGATCCCTCTGGAAGGGCCGTCCCTACTTCACCAAACCTCCTGGTACTCAGTGGGAATTCAACAGAGAAGTCTCCGTCCTTCACTGGAGGAGCAGATGCTGGCAGTCCAGATCCCTGACTGGTCACTGGGAGGGGGCATGACTTGGTCTGGTGGGCATGGCTGGTGGACCCTCACCGGTCCCTGTGCTTGAAGACCTCTCGAAGGAAGGCAGGGGTGGTTTCCTCCTGGTGGCGGGCTCTGGAGAAGGGCAGGGTCCCCCTCCTGTGCCACCTCTAGTCTGCCACTCAGCTCCCTGGAGCCCTGTCCTCTAGGCTTCCCTCTGCCGCTGCTGCCCTGGTTACACAGTCCCCAGAGGGCAGTACTCTGCCCTGGTGGCAGAGACAGATGCCCGTGTTCCCACATTGCCGCACTCAGCTGTTCCTACCAAAATGCCTTGCCCTGACCACCTCCAGCTTCTCATTCACCCAGGGTTGGAGCCTCTCTCATCACTGCTGTCTCCCACCCCCGGCCCTGCTGAGGCCTCTCCAACAAAGGGCTGCAGCACAGGTTGTGTTCAGAACAGTGCCTGGTGTGCTCGCCATCGCCTCCCTCTCCTGCTCTTCTCATTGTCTGTCTCTACCTGGGTAGCTCTGCCCACTCACATGCCCTGTCACTTCGAGGCTCTCGAGTTTCTGTGGGAGCTGCTGTCTCTCCCACGGTCTGACCTCGTTAAATGTGCTGACGGCCTCCCACGCGCATTGCCTCCTG
>CM052803.1:34148912-34168009 GCA_028533885.1 Nasua narica
TGGGATCGAGCCCCATATTGGGCTCTCTGCTCAGTAGGAAGCCTTTTTCTTTAAAAAAAAAAAAAAAAAAAAAAGATTTTTTTTTTTTTTTTTTAAATTTATTTGACAGAGAGAGACACAGCAAGAGAGGGAACACAAGCAGGGGGAGTAGGAGAGGGAGAAGCAGGCTTTCCGCTGAGCGGGGAGCCCGAGGTGGGGGTCGTTCCCAGAACCCTGGGATCATGACCTGAGCCAAAAGCAGATGCTTAATGACTGAGCCACCCAGGTGCACTAAGGTCCCCCTTGTGCATGCCTGCTTGGCCTCACGTCTGTCTCCCAGTGCAAGTGTGGGGCCCGAACCTGAGCTTTGATCCAGTGTGGCCTGGCCAGCTCATCTCTTCACTCATCCTGCTGTCTCCTGTTGACCAAGTAGGTGCCCTGTCCCCAATCTGTGTAGACAGGGTTCAGGGACACAGGCCTCCGTGGGGATGACATGCTAGTAATAGCCACCAAGGCTCCAGACTGTGTCAGAAATTAGAATGGGAGAAAGTTTTTTGGTTTTTTGGTTTTTTGGTTTTTTTTTTTTTTTAAAGAGCTGGCTTGGCCTCTGCAGAATCTGTGAGTGGAGATAAAAGAGACCACTCTGCAGCAGGCTCTGAAATCCAGAACCATCCAGGGCTGCTCCAAGACATCATTAAAGGCAGACATTACTTAGTTGCTGACACAGGTTGCCAACATCCCCCTGATTCCAAAGCAAGCACACAGCATCCTTCCTGACTCTTGAGTTGTGCCCTGTCTTCGTCCTGTCCTTGTCCTTCACTCTGTGGACTCTGGGCAGGGACAGGTGGGGGCACAGGAGTTCATTTTATTACTCATCTCAAGTTTCAGAACGCAGCTTTACTAACCTTTAAGTTGTCACGGCTTTTCTTGTTTTATTTTTATCTTCCTTCTCTGCCTCTTTTTAAAACTCTATTATCTCCCCTCTTTTTCTCCCCTCAGGCTCTCTCCCCTTAGGTCCTTTTTCCTGCCGCTCAGCCCCTACCCATCCCCTGCCAGGTACACAGTGGATTCCGTCTGGTCTGGAAGCCCAGGCACCAGGATGGTGAGTGTCTTGACCAGAGGAAGGGGTCACTGGCTCTACTGCCACACGGTGTCCAGCTCTGCTGAATTTTTTAAAACCCTTTGCCTTGCGGGCCACATCAGAGTATACTGTTCTTGTCATATTGATAGTTCTGCTCTCCTGAGTAAACCCCAAGCCCCATTTCCCAGAAACATGCTCTTTGCTCTGCTCTCATTCAGGCCCACGTAAGTACAGGAAGGAGGCCCTTGAGGGTGGGAATGCTGGGTCTGAAAATATATCTCGAGACAAAGCTGAGGGAAGACTGAGTCATGGAAGCAAAGCCCAGCCTACTTTCCTCGCTTCTCTCCCCTAGCAGCTCTTTGGTGGGGCTGACTTCTCTGTCAGAGAACCTTCCCCAGAGTCTTCATGGGCTAGAAAAGAATCCATAGAGGTCAAGAGGTCCAGGCCACTTAAATGTTAGATGCTGTGCTTTTGTTCCTCATGCGTGGCCAAGTGAGGAAGAAAGCTAGGGAACCATCTTCTTAGAATTAGGGACTGTAGCAACGGGCAGACGCTTAGGATCCATTGTATTTGGCTCCTTCATATTAAAAGTGAGGAGGCTTGTTTTCTCCAAGGTCTACAGGGAAAGAGGGTGGAAGTCATGTCTCTCCTCCCACAGCCTCTCCTTGTCCTCTCAGGATGGGGCCCAGCCCTGAACCCACACAGCTCAGAGAGGCTTGTGGAAAGGAGGGTGTATGCCCTCACCCTCGGTATTGAAGTTGTACTCTGATCCCACAGCAGAGGGAAACCTGAGTCTGGAGGCAAGGCGCACAGACATTTAATGTTCCCTCCGTGCCCTGTGCTCTGTGTCAGCCCAGAATCAGGCAGAAGCCTCTGGGAGACTAGTCAGGTGGTGCCTGGGGCTTCTCCCTTTTGTCAGCCACTTGAGCCTCACATGTGTCCCTGACTTGGCTCCAAGTTTCCTGAGGTGAGAGTTCTGTTCTTTATCCAGAGCCAGAAGCTAGAGCTATGGAAACTGAAAGGCTTAACTGTTTATCATTATTCTTTTTCTCATGCCCAGAATGCTACCCAGCCAGTCAGTCATAGGCTGACAGACATACTCATGGGGCTTCAGAGGCCCATGCATGTTGGGGACACAGATGGGTTGGTCTGCAGGTGTTGAATACTTTCTTAGGAGGTACGAAGTTGGACTTGGCCAGAAGCATGGCCCTGGGTGAGTGTGGAAAGCCTTGCATTTCCGTGCTGAGCACTGTTGGAGGACTTGGCAGGGCTCCAAGGGGCATTCAGACGAGCATTCTCTGCCCCTGTCTCGCTTTCGGTGGGCTGGGTTGAGGACCACTTTCCTATGTTTGACCAGCCTGCCTCCCTGCTGCTAGTTCCTCAGTGTGGGAGGGTGAGGTGGGTGCCATTGGCACAGCCTGATTCCCACATCAGGATGGCTCAAGTCACGTTGGCTTGGGGGTCCCACCTGGCCCAGCTGCTCACAGATCTTCAGAGATGAGAGCTAGGGCCTGCCGTAGAGGGCAGGGCTGGCCCTCAGACGAATGAGTTCGTCAGCATTCTGCACACAGCTGTGCGTACCCCATAATTGGTGAGGCAGGCGTCTGGGGGAGCAGAAGGCGCAGATCAGTCTGGCTCACTTTGTCGCTAACCGGCTGGCCACTCGGTGAGCAGCAGGGCGACCCCCGCCAGGAAAGATCTGGTGAGAGGCCCATCGAAGACCGCCCCGGACTAGTCTGGAGCTGCAGGGGTCCTTCATCTGACTGGGTGTGGATGCGAAGCAGGGGGCCTTTGCTCCATCCACGTTCCTGGCTTGTGAGTCCAGCTTCGCCATTGTTTATGCTGTCGTCTGCAGAGGAGTTGCCCCTCTTCTGTCTTGGCTGGAGCACGGGCGGGGGCAGAGCCCGTGTGCCAGTTCTGAATGGCTCGCCTGGGCTGCCCGCTCTGTCTTCGGGCTGGCCCACCAAGAGGCCGGACTGAGCTGTGCTGTGTTTCCCAGTGATTGCCCTTTTTCTTCTTTCTTACCAGAAGAGCTGGAAGGGCAGCGCAGGTGTTCTCACGACCCATTCTGCTCACCTTCTAGGTTTTGCTCTGTCCATCAGTGGCCCCATTACGCCTGCGTGCGCCTTTCCATCTCTTTTAAGTGAGTGACAGGGGTTACACTAGTGTTTGTGGTTTAGGTTGGCCGGCCTCTCACAGTGGCTTCTTGTGTTCAGGTGGCAGCAGCAAGCCATGAGGCTGGCTTTCTTTCTTTCTTTCTTTCTTTCTTTCTTTTTTTTTTTTTTTAAGATTTTATTTATTTGTTTGACACAGAGAGAGAGAGATCACAAGTAGGCAGAGAGGCAGGCAGAAGGAGAGGGGAAAGCAGGCTCCCCGCTGAGCAGAGAGCCCGATGCAGGGCTCGATCCCAGGACCCCGAGATCATGACCTGAGCCAAAGGCAGAGGCTTTAACCCACTGAGCCAGCCAGGTGCCCCGCCATGAGGCTTTCTTGAGCTGTGAGCCGAAGCCTGCTGTGGCAACTGTCTAGTCCAGTCTCGCTGTATGTTAGCCTCAGTACCGCTGTGGGCTGGGAGTGTGTGGGGAGCACCCTCTGCCCCTCTGGGCCCCCTCACTGCTCTCAGCAAGGTATTCCCGGGCTTCCCTGGCTGCATGTCCCGAGGCCCTGATTGCTCTCCTCCTGAGGACCTTTATCTCCCCAGAAGTCACTGGGAGCAGGCCCACTGGTGACGAGCACCCTGTTTGGTGGCTGACTGGGAATGCGGTCTGTCATTTTCTACCAGTTCAGTTTAGTGAAAGTTGAGATTCGCTTTCCAAAAAGCAGGTTAGGGTCACCTCTGCAAGTAGCCCTACCCCTTCTTCAGGATTCCGGAAGAGTGTTCTCCTTGGTGCCCCCTGCACCCCCTGTGTATAAGTGGGAAAGGGCATTGAGGAAGAACTGGAGGTCAGGGAAGCCGAACTGGGGGGGTGTCTGGGGGGCTCAGTCAGTTGAGTATCTGCTTTCAGCTCAGGTCATGACTTGACTTCAAGCTCCCAGCTCAGGGGAGAGCCTGCTTCTCTCTCTCCCTCTGCTGCTCCGCCTGCTTGTGCTCAGTCTCTCTGTCTTACTCTCTCTCTCTCTCTCTCTGTGTCAAATAAATGTCAAATATCTTAAAAAAACAAAAAAAAAGGAAGCTGAACTAGGGGTAGCAGTAGTCAGTGTTAGGTGTATCTGCTGAAGGGGTGTGCAGCTGCCCCGAATGCGGGCTCTGGGATACTCCTGAATCCCCCTGGAGAGTGAGTTCAGGCGTCCCCCAAGGTGAAGGGTTTCTTTGAGTGGAGCGGGCAGACCTCATTTGGCAGGAAGGAGGGTGATGGTGTCCCTGACGTCCCAGCCAGATCTTCTACAGCAGGCTCAACAAAGGTCCTAGCCGCCCACCCTTTGGGAATATCCGAGCCAATGCCACAGTACACCCAGAAGACAGGGACACAGAGTGGTACTGTGTCTGCCCTCCTCCTCCAGGGCGGCTTGAGGGCACCAGGCATGGGGGCTCATCCAGCTTAGCATGGTCTAGTGGGAACGAACAGTCAGCTTGCAATCACTGGAGTAATCGCTCAGCTGTGGGGGCTAAGAGGCAGTCCGAGTAAGTGTCCTTTACCCTGAGAACCCAAGGTTTCAGCCAGGTGAATGTCCATACAAGCTGCCCAGCCTGAGGCCCTGGCGGGGCGACAGCTGCCTGGTGTGTGGCCGAGATGAGGCAGCCACGGGGGCGTGTAGCAGAGCCGGCTTTGAGCAGGGTCTCCCTGAGAACAGAAGGTACCAAAATGAGGCTGGTGGAGAGCACTGCCAGGCCCTCCTATGTGGCTCCAAGAGGTCACGAAGACTGCACAGGTCACCTGGTCCCACCTGTCTCCCAAGAGCCCCCTGCCCTCTCAGCAGATAGAGAAATCTAGTTGCCTTGTTTCCTTTTTTCCCCATGGCGAGAGGGGAAGGCTGATGGGAGTGCAGTAGTCATCCGTCCCCACTTTGTCAGTCGGACTGGGAAGCTGCCCGCCAAGTGGCCTGGTATGGACGTCCTGGGTTGGGAGCTTAAGTCTGGCTTAGCATATGGTGGAAAGTTTGGGTCATTCTCTTTAAATCCCCCTGAGTTATAGCAATCCTGGGGTAGGTGGGGGGTCTTGACAGGGGCCACCTTCCTCAGCCAGGCTTTGCGTCCAGGGCACTTAGAAGTTGGCTGCTTGGGGGAGGGGAGCAGGTCCTTCTCCTATCTGTCGTGTGGACTCCTTACTCAGGACAGCCTCTGCTTGGTGGCCTGGGCCAGTGTTGGGTGGGATGAGGAGGCCCAGAATGCCAAACTCGGGAGGAGCAGGGCAGGGCCTTTTTCCAGGGGGAGAGTGCGGGAATGCTGGACGGTTCTCAGTGCCGTGGTGGTGGCCTCGTCAGGATGGGGAGAGCAGTGTTGAGTGCGCTCGCTCTAATGCTTGTCCTTGGCCTCTAGCCCTGGCCCAGTGTGTCCAATCTGGCCAAGGACTTCATTGACCGCCTGCTGACGGTGGACCCCGGCGCCCGCATGACTGCACTGCAGGCCCTGAGGCACCCATGGGTGGTGAGCATGGCAGCCTCTTCATCCATGAAGAATCTGCACCGCTCCATCTCCCAGAACCTCCTCAAACGTGCTTCCTCACGCTGCCAGAGCACCAAATCGGCCCAGTCCACGCGTTCCAGCCGCTCTACACGCTCCAACAAGTCGCGCCGCGTGCGGGAGCGGGAACTGCGGGAGCTCAACCTGCGCTACCAGCAGCAGTACAATGGCTGAGCCCGTCCCCGGCTGTGGTGCAGGGGCGCTACGGCCCCAGCCTCTTTCTTGTCCCTTCAGCAGCGGCCGTCCTCATCCTGGGCCTGAGCCTGTGTGACAGAGTGGGGGGAGCCCAGGAGGCTGGGAGCCCTGTGAACTGGGAGCCTGGCCTGGCACCAGTGCTCTTTTTGGTGGGCAACTACTCTGCTAGAAGTTGGGGAAGGGGCTGGACCTTCATGCCCCCTCATCCCTTGGCTCTTCCCCAAGACCAAAGAGGTGTGAAGTGCCAGGCAGAGGGTGTCCTGAGGTCCCAGGACTCTTTAGGACAGTTACTTTTGAAACCTCTTCACTGAACCTTCTCTGGCCCTCTACATCCCATTGCACCCTCATCTGTGCCCCCGTGAGGGGCCCAGGGAGGCACAAAGCTTGTGCCTTAGCTGGACTCTCAGCCCCTGGCTAAGTCCAAACAGTCTCCCACCTCCCACCCAAGATCTCCCTTCCTTTGTGGTGCCTCCAGGGACCTCTCGTGGCCCTAGGACTGGCTAGAACCTCTGGTAGTGGGGCCGTCGCATGGTCCTTGGGTCTTCTGGACTATGTGGCCATGTTGGTAGCAGGCTTCTCCAGGCTCCAGCCTCTGCCAGCGAGAGACCTCCTGCCCACCAGCCCGTTGCTCTCATTGCCTTCTTTGCAGAGCCCACTATACACTTCTCTCCCCCTTGGATGCCCTTTCTATTCCCTAGGTGCCTCCTTCCCAACTGTGGGGGATTAAAGGGAGCCCCACTGCTGCTACCTGGGGAATGGGGGCACCGGGGCCAAGGCAGATACCAGGGGCTTCCCAAGGAGAGCCCCATCAAGATTCCAGTGTCGGCCCTGGTTCCACCCTTGGTACTGCCCATTGCCCCTTCCTTAAGGCTCTGTTCCCTCCTCGCAGCTGCGTGAAGGCGCCATCTAGTGTCTGACATGAGTATGGGCAGCCTAGGACTGACCACTGTGCTCATCCTTCGTCCTCTAGAGAAAGTGGGAAGGAGCTGCTGTATTGAGGAAAGGTCCCAGGCTGCTCAGCCCTCCCCTTCTGGTGAGCTGCTGCGCAGCTCCAGTTGGAACTTAGCCATACTGTGTGACCTGCCTCTGAACCCTGAGTGCCTGGGGCCCTGGCCTTCTTACAGCTGGCCTTGCCTGGTCCAGCCTTTTCCTGCTTCCTTTCACAGCATTACCCTTCCAGCTTGGGCTCTGCCGAATCTCAGGCTGGAGGGAGCCCCTACAGGAGGTGGGTGGAATTGGGTGGCTGCTTTCCCAGAGGCCTGAGCCAGACTATCCCCATGTCTGTCATGGTGCCTCCCTGCACCGCCCCACCCCAAACCAGGCTGGAACCCAAGGCCCCTTCCTCCACAGCTGTGTTCAGTGAGTAGGAAGGAGCTGGGGCCCAGCTCTAGCCTTAGCTAGACTGCAGGGCCTCTGCCAGCAGGGAGGGATTGGCCTCACTGTTTCTCCAGTGGGTAGCCTTGGGCCAGGCCCTCCTGTCTGCATATCCTCCCCCCCCCCCCAGTGGGAAATAAAACCAGAGACCATTCTGGGCTAAGCCAATCATGCCTTATACATGTTCTCCCGTCCCCAATGCTCGTGGCACAAAACAGCAGAGAGGCCAAGTCCTGTGGCCTCAGAATTCCCCCCATTTTCCCAAGTGCCTCGGGGGCCTGAAGCCCTGGGGATTTATTTCCTCTCTTGTCCAAGGTAAGCCTGGCCCTAAGGGTAAGCCAGAGGGCATTTGGAGACTTGGGCCTTTGATAGGCCCACCTGGGCCTTTATGCCATGGACCGTGGCTGGAGAATGTGCAGTTATTTATTTTGTGTAATCCTGTTGTAAATGTATCCTCTGTACTCAATAAACAGGTTTCCCTCCCCAGGGAAGGCTGCCCATCCATTCTGACAGTCCAGGCTCCTTGCTATGGACCAGGGGGTTACCTAGGAAGAGGAAAGATGGGTGGCTTGGCCTGGGCCTGGCCACCCTAGAAAGATCTGACCCAGTGCTTGCCATGCCAGAAGTCAAAGTCCCAAGTGGGGAGGAGGACTCCCAAGACCTTCTCCTTTCCCTTGAAAGGACAGACAAGAATACACAAGAGGACAGAGCACGGGGTCTTTATTGGATTGAGATGGAGAGAGGGCCTGTGGCCGGCTCAGTTGTAGGCTACGACCTGGTTGATCCAGTTGCTGAACTTACTGACCCGAGTGTATATGGCAGGCTGGTACACATTGCAGTTGGTGGTGCCCCAGGAGACGACGCCGACAAGCACCCACGTATCCCCCTTCTGGCAGACGAGAGGGCCTCCGGAGTCTCCCTGAGGTGGGAGGCGAGAGCAGTCAGTTCGGGGATCAGGGGGTGACGCAGGGCAGTGCAGAGGACGGGACAGGTGCCGATGCTCACCTGGCACGAGGAGGCCCCTGCGCCGCCCGCACAGATCATGGAGTCGGTGATGCGTGAGCCCCAGTACTGCTGGCACTGACTCACGGTGACCAGGGGCATGGCCACCTGCTGCAGGCGTGCTGGGGTCGCATTGCCTGAGGGCCAGAAGGGGATGGTGAGGCCCTGGATGATTGCTTCCAACCCTGGCCCTGTCACCCAGATCTTTGGCCCAAGTTCCTACCCACACCGCTGAGGCGTCCCCAGCCAGTGGTGACACACTTGAGGCCTGCAGGCAGCGCCTCATTTGGGGAGGCCAGGCAGACTGGTGAGATGCGTTGTGTATACTGGGCTGGGGAGGCGAGCTTCAGTAGCGTCAGGTCATTGTTGAGGGTGGTGGGGTTCCAGGAAGGGTGCGTGATGGCCTGTGGAACCAGGAAGGAGCCAGGGAGGATGGTAGTGGGCATAGGCCCCCCAGGGTTGATGGTTGCTGAGGAGGCTAGCCTAGGACCTGCCCTGAATACCTCATCCCCAGAGCCCCCCACCTGCCCCGGCCACTCTTCCTTTCCAAGTCTGTAGCCTAGATACTCACCTTTGAGATGGACAGAACCTGCAAAGGCTCCGCATTGGATGATCGGTCGTACTCACCCAGGACAACAACGTGGTGGCCGGGGCTGCAGTGAGAGGGGGTTGGGCAGCCGGAGGGAGGGCAGAGTGACCCAAGAGAGGAGCATCCAGGGGAAGGAGGTGGGGAGAGGTGGGCTCGGGGGCAGGTAGAGTGGGAATACTCACCTGACATTGCAGTGGGCAGCAGTGACCACCCAGGACTGGCTGATGAGGGAACCCCCGCAGAAGTGGAAGCCACTTCTGTCCTGGGGTCAGGGGTCAGAAGAGGGGCTGGGCTCAGGCTTCACCTAGGCATGAAGCACCTGGTACCCTGCCCCACCCCCGGGGTACATGTACCTGCAGGGACACCTGCCAGGGCCAGGAGCCTGGCACTGCGTTCTCCCCGTTGACAATCCTCTGGCTGAAGCTCAGTACCGGCTTGATGGCAGGAACGCCGCAGCCTGGCCATTGGGCTGGTGAGGACCTGCTTCCCACACCCTCACGCCCCGCCCAGCTCTCCCCACCTCCTCCTGGGTGCCCCCAGGCTCTGTCCCTCAGGTCCAAATCGAGAGGGCTCATCATTACCCCCTTCTCATCTTGACCACCTCTAGGCATCTTGGTTACCTCTGTCCTCACCTCTGTCCAACTAACCCCCAAATTCTGTCCGTTCTCTAACATCTCTCTCCACCCTTCTCATTGTTCCCAGCTTCACCTCCACCCTCCAGCTCAGGCCATTTTTCTCCCTGACCCCTGGGATAGTGTCCTCCCTGGCTTCACCACCTGCTCCAGGCCCCAACAGCCAGAGGCTTCTCTCTAAACTACATGTTCAACCTTCACTTCTCAGCTTCCTACACCTTCCCTCGCTCCTAGCTCTGGCCTAATCTGTCCCAATTTCTGTCCCATTTGTGAGACCAGCCCCTGCCCACCTCTTGCCCCCACCCCCCAGCCCTAGCACATCCTTTTTCCTTTACCCTCCCTGTCCGCCTGGTTCCCTTCCACCCAGCCCAGCCCCTTCCCTGAGCCCCTGGGCAGGAAGCCTGGGCTGGTTTCGGGAGCTGCGCTGCTTTAGGGCTGGTCATTAGGGCTAGTCCAGGCCCACTCACCCCAGGAGGAGCTGAGGAGGACCAGGCTAAGGGTCACGCTGAACAGCAGCATTGTGGCAGGCAGGAGGTTGAGAGCTGGGTCTGCTTTTATGGTTTTCCTCGTCCTTGAGCAAAAGTCCCAGGCCTGAGGCCAAGCCAGCTGTGTGGGCTCAGCCCCCTCCCATGCTCTGGTCAGGAGGAGGGTCTCAAGGTCAAGGTCCTGGACCCAGGCCTGGACTTTATCAGACCAAGCCCAGGTGTGAGGCTCTCACCTCCACCCCCGAAAGCCTGGTCTCTGATTGGCTCCCTGAACCACCTCACATCCCAAGCGTTGAGTGCTAAGTAGCAAGACTTATGGTTAAGTTAGGTCTGTGTGGACTACATGGTGGCTGGGATCAGGGAAGTTTCTTAGGGCCGTCAAGGGCACCAGACCTAGAGAAGCCTGCTCAGCACCCAGGGGTGTTTCTGATGGGTGGAGGGAATGTCCAACTGTGCCAGCTGTGCTCTAGAGGGCCAGGGCCAGGGCCATGCGTCTAGGACAGGGGTTCTGGCAGGTCACAAATCTAATAGCATCTCAGTGATTTCTCACCAAGTTAGAACAGGAGTCAGTTTGCCCAAAAAGAGGGTGACTCTCCCACCAGCACATAGCGCGTTTGGACCCAAACCTTCATCTGACTCCAAAGTCCACACTTTTTTTTTTTTTTTTTAAGATTTTATTTATTTATTTGAGAGACAGAGAAAGTGAGAGAGAGCATGAGAGGAGAGAAGGTTAGAGGAAGAAGCAGACTCCCTGTTGGAGCTGGGAGCCCAATGTGGGACTCGATCCCGGAACTCAAGGATCATGACCTGAGCCGAAGGCAGTTGCTCAACCAACTGAGCCACCCAGGCGCCCTCCAAGGCCCACACTCTTATTGATGAGATGACACCTGGGAGGAGCCTGGCACAGAGGAGGGTAAGATGTGAGCCCCTGGTGACTGGCTGCGCTGGATGGGGGTTATGGGTCCTGGAGTGACAGCCATCAAGTCTCTGACAGCCTCCAGGCCTTGGGGCTCCTGTGGGCAAGCTCTTGGTGTCCACAGCCCGGCTGTTGTAGAGCTCCAGGCTGAGCCTGCACTGAGGAAGAGAAGACAGCCCCGTGTGCAAAGCTGCAGTGGGTAAGTTGGCTGGGCTCCTAGAGGCGTGGGGGGGCCCCAACTGACTCCAAACCTCAGTCAAAAAAATAAGATGCGCTAATGGTTGAACAGAGAAATGGAGGAATGGACATGTGATCAAGCAAATATACTAATAATAATTGTAAAGTCGATTGTGGGTATATGTGTTCAATGCAATTCTTTCAACTTCTATGTTTAAAAATCTTCATACGGGACACCTGGGTGGCTCGGTCGGTTAAGCTGCTGCCTTCGGTTCAGGTCATGATCCCAGGGTCCTGGGATCGAGTCCCACATCGGGCTTCTTGTTCAGCGGGGAGCCTGTTTCTCTCTCCCTGCCTCTGCCTGCCACTCTGCCTGCTTGTGCTCCCTCTGACAAATGAATAAATAAAATCTTTAAAAAAATTAAAAAAAAATTAAAAATCTTTATAGTAAGATGCTGGCGGGGGGGAGCACAATCAGGGGCCCAGGAATGTCCATCTCAGAGTAGACCCTCCCCAGGGGTTGGGCAGACTCTAACAGTTCTGAAGCTCCAGTGGAGTCAGCCGTTCTCTCTGAGGGCAGAATCTCCTGCCAGCACATGGCACTTGGGCTAGCCCTCAGGGGGTGCTCAGCAAACATCCGCTGCATAAATGTGTCATGTCATCTCTCTCTGCATGAGCCCTATGACCCGTCAGCCCACCAAACTTGGGAGGCACCCCCCCCCCCTGCACTGTTCACAGCTCAGCACGTGCAAATAGAGGCCCTCAGGCTGTGCCTGGTCATGGGAGCGGTTGCACAGGTAAAGGTGTTGCAGGGATGAGGAGTGTTCTGTGAGAACTTGTCCTTGGAGTCAGGGAGCAGTTCCTCTATCAGCCTTAAGGGATAACTCAGTGGAGTCCATGGGGTCTCCTTGACTGAGAGGGGTAGGCTTTGCCACGGGACACTGATGAGCCAGGGAAAGGGGGCAGTGCGTGGGGCCTTCTGGGTTTTACAACAGTCCTCAGTAGACTAGAGGGCAAGAGCAAGGCACTGGAGTGGGAGGGGGACCTATGGTCTGGAGAGTCAGGAGGGGGCCTTCCACCTTGAGCTGCAGTGCTTTCCAGGGCTGGGGTTCTGGGGGAGTAGGTGCCTGTGGTGGTGGGTAAAGGGCACCTGTTAGGCCAGGCCCTGGAACCGTGCAGGGAGCGGCCCCTGCAGGTATAAATTAGCCACAGTGTCCTGATGGCTACTTGTCCCCCCTCCATCCAGGAACAACACAGCCATCCCTTTTGGTGTTTTTGTATTTCCTGGGTTTATTCTCCTTTGTTCCAAGCCCTAAGCATCATCCTGCTTCACTCCACCTCCATGGCCTGCACGGTTTCCTCAAGCAGCTCCAGGGTCAGTGGCTTCACTGTCCAGGACAGGACAGCTGTGGTCCCAGGGGCAAAGCGGTACTCGCTGGGCCTGCGAGAGGGAAGGGATGGCCTCCTGACTTGGGCCCATCATGTGACCCATCCTCTTCTTGCAGCCCCCTGTCTCCCCTGCTACTGCCCCATCCTCCCTAGTGGTCCCCCATCTCCCATGCTCCCACCTCTCTATGGGCTTTGTGGGTGAGCTTAATGTTCTCAGAAGCTTGGCGCCGGTCCCTGTTATCACACATGCATCCACACTGCCTCCAGAGCCCAGGTCACCCAGGATCCCTGCAGTGACGGCTTCCACTAGCAGCTCCTGCGCGGCCTCCAGCTGTGATGATATGTGTGTGTGAGGCCTGATGGACTCTTCTGGTATCACCTTCCCGCTACAGCCGAGAGGTTTTGTTCATCTCGAAGCTCAGATTATTTACCACTTGCTCATTCCCAGACTCCTATTTCCCTATATCCCCATCCACCCCAAGCTCCCTTGCACTGGTCTCTGCCTCCCTCTCTCCAGAGATGCTGTGTTCCCAGTGCACCAGTTCACAAAACTTCTCTGAGTCACTTACACTTGTTCTGCTTCCAGTGCTGTCCACCCAACCAATGTGGTCTTGGTCCCCAATCTACCAACTCATTGCTTTTTCTGTTCTGGGTCTTAGGCACCTCTGAAGCAACACATGGCATCCACTTTTCATCCCACCCCAAACAAAATCCAGACTCCAGACCCCACTTGCCAGTTCCCTCCTCCTTCAAAGGGTCCTGAGATTTGACTTCTCCAGGCAGTCCAAACTTTGGTACTGATGGTCGTCTGTTGGAATAGCACTTCTTCATTCTGACTCTACTGTCCCCTCAGTCTCCACTTAGTCGTCACCTCCTTCAAGAAGCCTTCCCTGACCTCTAGACTAGGCCAGGATACCTCTGTGTTACCTCAGCTCCCATATGCCCTTCCCTTCAATGAACGCGTAGTGGGGGACAGGTGTTGCTCACCCTCATGTTCGGCTGGAACCGATCCTCCAGTACCGCCAGGGCAGCGTCCTGGCCGGAACCTGCAAGTAGAAGGGGCATCGGAGGTCAGTCGTGGCCACCGCGAAGCGGGACGAACATGAGGCCAGGATCGCAGGGCCGGGATTCGCGGGGAAGGGGCGGAAGGGCTCACCCAGGGCTGCGAAGGGCAGACGGCTGTAGGAGCCATGCGGGTGCACACTGTAGAGCTGCGGTCCCGTGAAGTCCACTCCGCCCACTATCAGCGACGCGCCCACGTGGCCCCGGTACCTTTTCACGGGTGGGCGTGGTCAGCTCCAAACCCCCGGCCCTCAGGTCCCGCCCCTCCATGACACCGCCCCTAGACCCGAGCCCCGCCCGTTCCTGTGCTCTGGCGCCCGGGTCCTAGCACTGCTCCTTCCGATTGCCGGGCTCCTCTTAGGCCAGCCTTTTCCGGTCTCCGGGGCTCTCGCAACCCCGCCCTTCATCCTGTCCCGCCTCCTCCCAGTCCCACTCTTCCTACAACGGCCCCTCCTCAGGGTCAACATCTTAACCCCGCCCCAGCACCGGAAAAGCGTCTGGCGCAGAACGCGCGTGACTGTGGCCACGCGAGGCTCGCGGCCAGTGGACAAGGCGTGTAGCTCCATGTTGGACGCCGCCAGCCGCGTGGTCATTTCGGCGTCCGCCGCTACTCCAGCCCCACAGCAGCTGAGAACGAAGGGAGGGTCAGTGTGGGCGGGGCTAGGACCTGTGGGGACCGGGGATGGGAACGAGGGGCGGTTCTTGAGTGGGGGAGCGTTTTGGGCATTTCTCACTAGATTTTGGGGGCGATGAAGTGGATCTTCTCGCAGTTCTTGTCCATCACAACCGAATCGTTAGTGGCCCGCGTATCCGCGCCCAGGATGACCCCGTCCTGGTGAGGGAAAGGGGCCGCTGGTTCAATGCCTGTCTGATCCCCCAGCAGCCCCTTCTGATCCGCGCCCCCCCCCCCCCCCCCCCCCCCCGCCAAGTCCCAAGTCCCTGCTCACTCGGAACACAAGGCCCGCGATGGTGGTTCCGGTCTTGTGTGCATGAGGGATCCGGAGCCCCGGGAGGACTCGTTCTAAGGATGCATTTCTGGAAACGGAGTGGAGTGGCTCAGGTTGAGGTGCCTCTTCATCGCATCCTCCAACTCTGTCCTAGACTCCCTCACCTCTAGGGGTGGGAGCCTGGAAACCCAATTCGCCCAACACACTGCCGTCCCTCCGCCCCCACCAGGAATAAAGGCCCTGGGGCTTCCACTCCCAGAAGCCCCTCAGCTCAGGACCAGCCATCACCCCCATCACCTCTGGCAGTTCTCGAAGGAGAAGCCTCTTCGGGGCTCTAACTCAGGCTTCAGCATCTGGAGGTAGGCACGGTGGTCCAGTGGTTGGAGGGCTATGTGCAACCAGCGTGGAGCAAGAAAGGCCAAAGCCAGGTTCTCTGTCAGGCACCCTCCTAATCTGTCTGACGCTTCTCTTTCGCTTTCACCTTTTCCTCAGAGTGTGGCTGGCCCCCTTCCACATCATCTTCTCTTTCACTTTCACCTTCACCACTGGTCCTGGGCAGCCTGGCAAAAAGGAGAGGTCCTTGCCTGTCTTTCATCCTGCTCCCTAGTCCTCTGCCTGAATGGAGGGACAAATGCCTCTGGCCATTGTTCAGCAGCTCCTCACCCTTCCACCCTGAGCCCCTAGCTTTGCCTACTCATATCCCAACTCTAACCTCGAGTCCCTCAGCCCTAAGGCTGTCACACTAGCCAGGTTTCTGTTACTGGCACCCCAACAGCATCAAGCATGGCTGCCTTTTGTCCTTTGGCTCCCTCTTTCTCTCAGCTCTTTTGTTGCCTTTGCCTCCTTCCTGAAACAACAAAACTCAGTCCTCCACCATGGTGACACTGATCCTTCCAGCTTCCCTATCTCAGGTACTCTCTTACCTCTCACAAGAGGGGTGCTGTGGGGCTGTCCATCTAGTGGCCTGGAGGCATGCCGGGCTCTGCCCATGGCCAAGCCTTATTTGACCTCCCAAGTGACCCTTCATCTGTCCACATTTTTCCCTAACTACCACGTCAGTCTCAGCTAGCATCCTTTCTCCTCTGGACACTACACGGCCTTCCCTGGGTTCTCCAAGCTTCCTGCCCCTCAGCCCCCACCCCAGGTTACCCTTTACCTTGCAGAGAAGGGACTCTTTCTAGATTGCATACCTGGTAACAATTTTCCCCTGGTTAACCCCTTCAGGAAGTGCATATTGCTCTTAGGCTCAAACCCAAGTCTTTATAGTGGCCCACATTACCCTTCTCATTCCATCTCATCTCAGAGTAGGCACCATCTCTAGGAAGCCTTCCCTGACCCACAAAACTCAGCCCCTTGGTGCTCCCTAAACTTTTCTCTCAGACCACTTAGCTCCATTAATTAAACCTTCATTAGAGAAATTGTCTGATGAGTCGCTGTCTCTCCCCCAGATTCTAAACTCTTGTACTGCTGTCACCCACTTAGCACTCAAAGGCCCTGTCTAGGGAGGCACCTGGATGGCTCCGTGGATTGAGTGTCTGACTCATGATTTTGGCTCAGGTCATGATTTCATGGTTTGTGGGGTCGAACCCCTTGGTGGGCTCCGTGCTCAGCAGGGAGTCTGTTTGAGATCCTCTCCTGCACCCTTGGCTCTAAGTGCCTCTGTCGCACAGCTGTGTGTGCAGCCACGTCCAGTCCCCCGATCCCAGAGGAGAGGCAGTCTACATAAACAGCTCAACCAGGAGAGTGGGAAGCTATACATCTCAGGGTTCCCAATTCAATACCAGGCTTCTCCAAAGTCCTCTTGCCCTTACCTTCCACAAAGCACCAGGCCTAGGGCTACTGCTCAGTGAAGCCGGATGTGTGGACACTAGTGCCTCCTCCTGAACCCACAAGATATACCGCAAAGCTCAGAGAGCAAAAGAAGGTCTTTATTTGGGGGGCAGAGGCCCTGGGCTGGCAGCTGGGGGCGCAGGGGCGCTACGTCGGTAGGTACCCAGCAGGATGGCATTGATGTGCTCCAAAGTCTGGTTGCTGAAGACCATGTTGAGGTGCTGTGTCCCGTGCAGAGGCAGCAGGTGCACAGGCTGCGGCTGGCGGCTCTGCCAGCGGGCACAGAGCTCAGTGCTGCGCGTGGCCACAGTGTTATCACCGTCTTCGTACAGTATCCCCACGGGGTCTGTGTAGGGGAAGCCGTGGTCAAAGATGTAGGTGCGGGGTGTGGGCAGGCCCACGCCGTACAGACAGTATACTTCCACGCCGGGTGCTGGGAGGCCTGCCAGTAGGTCACGTGACTGGAGCCACATATACCAGCCTTCCTCAAAGTGCACGTCTGCAAAGAAGCGCTGGAAGTCATGGCCTGTGTAGTTGATGCTGGGTGTGGAAATGAACACGTGGTCTTCAGGCCATGCCTCGCTGGAGGGAAACATCCAGGGGGAAGTCGTTGTTATACGCTGTTCCTCTCTCAGCTTGATGCTGGACATGATCGGGATGCCCTGGTTGTCTCCTGTGAACACACAACCAGGTGGGTCAGGGAGCCTGGCTACCTCCGGCCCGCAGCTTGCCTCCCACCGCAAGCTCAGCTGGATGCTCAGTCTTGTCCCTGCCCAATTCCAACACTGCCTCCAAGCCACAGACTCTGAGCAGGCCTGGCTGCTCCCAGAACTCAATAGGTGTTCAGTGTGTGCTTATTAAATGAGAAGCCCTGATGGCACGTCTGTGGGGCAGAGCTGTAGAGCCCCAAAAGGAGGGAGAAGGTGGTTCTCAGAAGATGGGTGTATATGTGTGTAGATGGGAGGATGGTGCTGGTGGTTGTTCCTCAGCCAAGTGTCTGGTGGCCCCTGTGGCCCGGGCCTGCTCGGGGTCAGAGCTCTGTTCTTGGGGAGGATGAAATTAGACTAGGTCTCTGTTTGGCCCTTCTTTTTTTTTTTTTTTTCTAAAGATTTTATTTATTTATTTGACAGAGAGAGATCACAAGTAGGCAGAGAGGCAGGCAGAGAGAGAGGGGAGGCAGGTTCCCTGCTGAGGAGAGAGCCCGATGCGGGGCTCGATCCCAGGACCCTGAGACCATGACCTGAGCCGAAGGCAGAGGCTTTAACCCACTGAGCCACCCAGGCGCCCCTCTGTTTGGCCCTACTTGATGGAGTCTGATGAGTGTTTGCCTCGGCAGACCATGAGCTACTGGGGGGAAGGTCAAGTCTGGCTGTGCCCACCATACAGTTAGTGCTCAACAGGTGGCAGCTGTGCTACTTCTCAGGGAAGGGCAGAGGGGCTTCTAGGGACTGGCCCTGGCTTTGGCAGATCTGTCCTCAGATCTCTGGAAAATGGGCTTCTGGAAGCATAAGGCTTCTGAAAGCTGAGTGGGCAGGCCCTGAGACCACAAGGAACAGACCTAGGTCCATGTGTCAGATTGCCGGGGTGCACTTCCTCTCCATTTACTTACCTTTGGTCATTGAAACACCAACTCACCGAAACAGACTTCTGGCAGGAGCTACCAGGCCAGGCCGGGCTCCCTGCTCTCAAGGGGCCAGTGACAGGGGCCATGCCTCAGGGGTGGTAATTAACCCCCTCAGCCCAGCTATGTGAGCAGAAGCAGGAGCAAGGACAGGCCCATAGTCAGCTTCATCCCCCTCTACCCCAGGCCCCTGATTAACATGGGTGGTCTGAGGCCCTCTCACCTGAGGCCAAGACCAGCATGGGCTTGATGGAGCCCCCCCAGGGAGCCCCAAGAGAGATGAATCCATCGATGAAGCGGTCCTTCCAGGCCTGGGGCTGGCGCAGCAAGAAATAGAGCAAGTGCAGGCAACCAAGGCTGTGACCAATGAGGAAGACAGGCTTCCCATAGGTAGCATGCATCTCCTCTACCAGCCCGGCAAGCTTCTGGTAGTATTCCTCCTGCTGGCCTGCAGCGGGGTGGGGGTTGGGGGGTCAGGGCAGTGGGGGGGGTGGGTGGTCAGGGCCCATGTGCCCCAAGCCCACTGTCTCCAGAGACACTCACTGGGCTCTAGCCGCCAGTCATAGGGGGCGGCGCGCACCGTCTCATCCCGCACATACCCGTTGTTGACCAGATTCTGCACCAGCGTGTGCATGTAACCTGCGGGGAAGGCAGCGGCATTGGAGGCTCTGGTCATGGCTCCTGTAGGCCGGCCACGGCTGCAGCCCACCCTTTCCGCAGTAAACACACCTGCCAGCTTGTTGTTGTCCAGGTACTCAACAGAGTAGGTCTTCCCGAAGCCGGGGACACGGATCTGTACACCAGGGGCATTGGACACGCGCCCAGAGCTGCGGTTGTAGACAACCCTGGGGGCAGTGGGACATTCAGCCGGCCAGCAGCCAGGGGGCTGAGCGTGGGGGCTGGGCAGAGGGGAGGGCACATACCTAGTATTATCAATCCAGCAGTCCACCCCAAGGGGTAGGAACATATTGAGATCCAGCCAGATGGTGAAGAAGTCCTCTGTCTTGCGGTAGCACATCCAGTTCACCACATCTGGTTTATCCAGCTTGGCTTCCAGCTGGTTCCCCAGGCAGCCAGGCACTGTGGGCACTAGCCTTCATTCTGAATTCCTTGGATTCCTCCTCCGGGGGGGGGGGGGGGGGGGGGGGGGGGGGGGGGGGGGGGGGGGGGGGGGGGGGGGGGGGGCGGGGGGGGGGG
>CM052803.1:34168109-34370492 GCA_028533885.1 Nasua narica
AAGGTGCAGGGGCCAAGGCCACTGGCTCCTGTGCACAAAAGGCAAACACCTAGCGCGGCTCTCCATTAATGCCAAAGTCCAAGGTGAGAACAAATAGGGATGGGGGAATGGGGGCTGGGCCTAGGAGTAGGAGGCAGGCCTTGATGGGCCTCTTCTGTTTTCCTGGGCTGGGCATCTTGTCCTTGCTGGGATGGGGACTGAGTGGCTAGAGCTGACCACAGCTTGTACTGCCCGGGCCAAAGGCTCAGGCACACCCGCCCCTAACTCCACCCGCCTGGGGTAGATAGCTTAGAGACGCAGGAACAGTGTGGTGGGGGAAGGGGTTCATTTCTCTGCAGGAGAAGCCTTTGGACCCTCAAACACAGAGGCAGGTATCAGGGCAAATGCAAGGGCAGAAGAGCCTTGGCAGGGTCTGCTACCGGGGGCTGGGGCCCAGGCTCCCTGAGTTCTGGCCTGGCGCGTCAGGGGCCTGGCGGGGGCTTACCGAGGATGACGGGCCGTGTGTGGTTATTGAGCTCAGCCTTGGGCGTGGTGTGCGGGGGGAAGAGCACATTGAAAAGCCAGAAGGGAGTGGCAGGGGGGAGCAGCAGCCCCAGCAGCAGCAGCCCCCACTGCCATGGGGAGCCCGGCGGCCCCATTCCAGCCCTAGTGCCTATTGCCCAGTGAAGCAGTCCTGGGCTGGCCTTATCTGGAGTGGGGGTGGGAGGGGCCCTAAGGCCAGTGGGAGGGACAGCCTGGCCAATGGGGGTGGCCAGAGATTGCCGGAAAGGGGCATAGCCTCAGGGAGCCAGCTCTGGGCCTGGTTTCAGTTCCGCCTTCTTCCCTTGGTGCCAGGGGAAACAGAGCCGGGGCAGCAGGAGGCCCAGAAGTACACAATGTTTTATTGAAAAAAGTCAGGCCCCAGCTGGCCAGTTCCATTCGGCTTGGCTTGGTGGGGGTCCCTGCCCACAGTAGCCTGAGCCAGGTCTTCCTACAGGTGGGCGGGACCAGAACCCCTCCCCTGTCTCCCTTCCTCTCCTCTCTGATGGTGACATCCAAACAATAAATATGCAATAAATAGCGTTCCTGGGCAGGCTGCCTTCAAATCCCACATGAGCTCCCTCCCCCCTCCAGTCTTCTCCAGCTAGGACAGGCCTCCTGGGGTGCTGGATGGGGAAGTCCCCGGACCTCTCAGGCTCCTGCAGAACCTCGGATCCATCGCCATTACCAGCCCAGGCCCGGTCTTCCAAGGAGACCTAGCAAAGCTGGGTCCAGGTCAGGGCCAGGCAAAGCAGGGCTGCCGGGTGGGTGCTGGGAGGAGGCTGTTACCCTGGACGCCTCCACTCCAAGCCACAGGTGTCTAGTCGGCTCAGGAATAGATGGTGATGACTTCACGGCCGCCGCCACGCACCAACAGCACACGCTCGAGGCCCTCAGTCAGCACCTCCAGGAACTCCATGTCTGTAGGGCGTCAGGTCAAGGAGGCAGCACCAGCACCAAGGGGCACCCAGGGAGGTTTGGCCTATTAATCTGAGCTGGGGTAACATCGCACCCTCTGGGGGCATCTAGGGAGAAGAGCTCCTGGCCTGACCTCATGCCTCGTCCACTGCCCCACTGCTTCCCTCTCCACCAAAGGATACAGTTCTCATCACCTTCGCTGTTCTTAGGGGGGCCAGGCATGTTCAGTAGAACCAGGCGGGCGTCGTGGGAGCGCGTGACGATGACTTCGTTGAGCTTCACAGCGGTGTGCATGCGCCGCACGTTGGACTGGTCCCTGCAGGAGATGCGGCTGATCACAGGCCCCACCCCCAGCCCACTGGAGACCTTGTCCACCCCAAGCGCACCTCCACTCCCACACTCCTCTGTGGTGGGCTCCGTTTTCGCTACACTCACGGCTTAATATGCACCAGCTCCCGGAAATTATCAGGGGCGTGGCTGGGGTCCCAGGGCTCAGCCGCCATGTACTTGTCCCGCGTCCATGTCATCTGGATTTTGTCAGCCCCAGCGGCAGACTCGTCCTCCTCGTCCGAGTACAGGCTCTCCAGCCGCAGGGCTGAGTGTCGGTCCTTGACCAGCTGAGCCTGAGGAAAATCAGAGGTGGCCTCAGTGCCACAGGAAAAGGGCGGCCTGCCTGGCCCGACACGATCTCTTGGCCTCTGGGAAATGGGTACTGACTCGGGTAAGGCTAGGCGGGGTGAGTCATTCTGATGCCCCAAACCGATGGTGTCTCCAAAGCCTGAGCTGCCACCCGCCCCTGCCCCAAACGAGAAAGCCACCGACTTCTCGCTCCCGCTCTGTCTTGGTCAGCCGCATCTGCCGCAGCATCTGGGAGCGCTGTTCCATCATCAGTGTCCGCTCGTAGGTGTACGCAGAGATATCGCTGTTATGCTGGGGAGAGAGCGGGCCACGAGGAATAGGCTGCATGCGGCGGGGCAGCCATGGGGCCGCAGGGGCCGGTGACTCACCATCTCTACCACCTCCACCTCTGCCTCAAGGCGCAGGTGGTACAGGAACACAGCCAGATCCTTCTTCATCTGGATGCTATTGTCGTCCATCTGGGCCACAGTGAAGATGCGCATCCGGCACTTCCTCCACACCTGGGCCCCGGGAGCAGAGAGGTGCTTTGGCCACCAGCCACCCTGCCAAGGGCCCAGCCCTGCCCACCTGCGTCCACCTGGCCGGCCCACCTTGTGCTGGCGCAGCAGAAAGGGCAAGAGCATGAGCATGCCTCCGTCGTGCACAATCCACCAGACATCAATGTGGCCCTCCAGGTAGCGCTCATGGTTGCTGGGGTAGAAGGCGATGTTCTTGGGCACGAGTAGGGCCAAGTGGGCCGCCGTGGTGCAGCGCACGGTGTCTGGGGAAGAGGGCCACTGCTGAAGGCCAGCCTGTGGCCCTCGGGCCTCCACCCTTACTTGATCCCCAGCCCCTGTCCCACGTGGCCCAGCCCAGGACCTGCCCCGTCACACACCGATAAAGGTCTTCCAGGCACGTGGGTCCTCACTCTGTCGCCAACCATAGGGCCAGCCCAGCACCACGGAATTATGCCTCATGCCGCCCAGGCCACAAGACTGGATGAGGTGGGCCAGCCCCTCTCGCACCTTGCTGGCTACCACCACTTGGCAGAAGCCCTTCACCTTCTCAATCTCCATCATGTTCTTGATTGTCTGTAGGGAACACACCAGAGTCAGAAGATAAGGCCATTAGTGTTCTAGCTGCTGGGCTCCCTCCCTGCAGAATGACCCAGGGTCGGGGAGAAGAGGAGGTAAGCAGTCCACCCAGAGGCCATATTTTCAAGGTGGGACAGCCATTTCCCCTTGCCCCAGCTCTCAGGGGGCAGCAGTGCTGCCAACCTGGCTGCCAGGATTAGTCCCTTTCTCCTAGGAGTCGGTGGCAGCCCAGACACCTCCAGTGTGGCGCGGGATCCCACCCCCTTCAGCAGGCACCTGCTCGGCTGCCTGGGCCTCGCCATAGCTCTCCAAGAAGCTGCCCTGGATGACAGAACCGACGATGGTCAGGCCCTTGCCAGCCTTCAGCTGGGAGGCGAAAGTGAGGAGCCGTGGGTACTTCACGTGAAGGTCCTCGTCCAGCTTCAGCAGCACCAGCAGCTGAGGCCTGCAGGGCCCGGGTAGAGAGCCTGAGACCTGGGCCACAGGTTTCCAGGGAGCCCCTCTTCCTCCTTTCTCAGCCCACAGGACCCCACAGGTCTGAGGAGCAAGAATCCAGGAGCACCCCTGACAACCCCGGGACAGGGAGCATGGTCTAGGGAGGGAGAGCCAGCACCTCTTGACCTCCCACCCTCCCAGCAGCCCCTGAGGACCTAGAGTGGCTCTTGCCAGCCTGGGTGTGAACTCACCGCCAGTTCTTGGTGTGAGGAGGCCCCTCCTCTAGCCGCAACAGTGCATAGCGGGCAGCACTCAGGGAGAGGCCTCGGATCCCGTCACCCCACTCCTTTTCAGCCCTGCGGAGGCCACCACGAGCTGGTGAGCCCCTGGGCCCACTGTGGGATTCTGCCCATGTGTACTGGAGATGGCGGGCAGCCAACCCAAGTCACAGACCCCCAGCCCTGCACCCATGGTGGTTAGTACTAGACGGCTCAGCTCCCCCAAACCCGGCAAACAAACCACCCCGCCTGCCCCGACCAGGTGGCAGCCCCTCACTCACCCTTGGTATTCGATGTACTTGTAGATCATGCCCGCGATGAGCATGGCGACCAGGGCATAGTACCAGGAGGAGACAAACATAAGGGCCAGGCAGAGGCTCATGCCCAGGAAGGACAGTGCCCTGGGCCAGAGTGGGGAAAAGCCAGGATCAGGATGATCAGTAGGGTCCCCAGCCAGGCCTCCAACACCTCAATCTCTCACCAGAACAACCGCTACCCAGGAAACGCAAACCCCATCCTGGACAGGGCTCCTGGCTTCCCCCCCAATTCTCATGTCAGACGACTCAGCTCAGGGTTAGCCCTTACCAGTGATAGTACTTGAACCGGGGCCGCCAGTTGGGTGTCCTTAGGAGCGTCTGCACAGCACAAGCCAGGTTCACAAACAGGTAACACATCAGAAAGAACCTGCAGCACAGGGAATGGTTGGTGCAGAGCGGCCTCTTGGCAGCCAGCGGCCTGACGTACCTGCCCTTCCTCAGGCTGGGCCTGGACGAGGAACCGGGAGTGTGTGGAGGCCCTGCCCTGTGTGGTCAGGTCTCCTCAGCACACGGCCTGAGGCAGCTGGGCCCACTGTAGGGGTGTCTGCAGAGCCAGCTCTCAGAAGACGGGCAAGTGTCTGCAGGCAGATGAGGTGGGAAGGGGGCTCCAGGCAGGGGAACAGTGGAAAAGGATGGTGCTAAGGAGCGCTCAAAGTCAGCAGACGGCTAGACAATACTCAGGCCGCTGGCCAGATTACCAGCTGGATGAAGGGCTGTTGTGAATGTGGAGAGGGGAACCTCGAGGGGATATGAAAGGGCCATTTTGCATACCCTGAATTAGGGATACGTGAGGGACTCTGGTGGGTGTGGGAGACTGGGACAGGGGAGCCTGCTGCACGAGCCCTCCAGCTAAGGAGCACAGGGCTGAGGGAAGGGGGCACTAACCTCCACCTTCAGCTGGCGGGAAAGGAAGGGCAGACAAGAAGGCAGGACAACTTACTAGAAAAGGCATGCCAGGGGGCAGAAACCCCCAGAAGGGAGAAGTGGTCAGTGGGGCTTTGGGGAAGAACCACCTGATAAAAGGCAGAGATACACCCTTTGGCCTAGGCAGTGGGGGACACCACCTGACGAAGGTGGCAAGAACAGCTGTAGGTGTGCACTTACACACACGCGGAGCCAGGCAGCAGAGGGTGGAGGTGAGCTGAGGGGAGTGAGAGAGCGCGATTCTGGCAGGCCTGGCTGTGCCTGCGGGCTGTTTCAGGGGCAAAGGAGGACCTGTTAGGCCAAAGGCCTAGTGGGGCAGTGAGGGGTAGGTCTGTGATAACCAAACAAGCATGGGCGGTTGAACGAGATGTGTGAGGAGAAATGGAGTAGCTACTGGCAGAGGGGAACACAGGAACCACTGGAGCTCTGGCTCAGGGACCCCCGGAAAGTGCCACATGCTGACCAACTCCCACAAGGCACTGGACTCAAATGCCCAGCTGACTCCAGAACTTCAAAAGCAAACAACTTTGAAAACAGATGGGTGGGGCAGTGGTGACCTCCTCAAGCCGCTCAGCACTCAGTGCTCGCCCCGTCCGGGTGCCGAGGGCTCTTGGCTGCCTGCACTGGGAGTCTCCCACAGAGGAGTGTGGGAGCTGCTGGTCTCTGTAAGACCCCATGTAAGTGCCGGGTTCACTCCTGCACCATCTCCATGCAGACGCAGGCTGAATTCTGCCATGCATACTTCCCATACAGCCTGACCCGCCTCCCAGATGGACCCGCAACACCGGACAGGGGCACAGGAAGGTGCTGGGGCCCCCGGATGAGGGGTGCTGAAGGTACGGACACCCTTCCCAAGACTATTCCCTGCCCTCCCCTGGCTTCCCTGCCCTCCCCTGGCTCTCAGCTCACATGGATAGAATGGGGGCCACCATGTCAAGGGAGGCGATGAGGATGCCCAGCTCAGCAATGAGTGCTGTCAGGAGGAGTGCCCACGTTGGTTCACCATTTGCCTTTCCATGGCCAAACACCTGCAGGCACCAGGGTCAGTGGGGTCAGCAAGGGAAGAAGCTGGTCCCATCACCCCCATGCCACACCTTGGGCCACAAGCCATAGCCCAGCCTCCATCATCCCCAAGTCCCTCCTCTGGGGGCTTAGGTCACACCCACACCTGTCCTGATAGGTACCACAAGATGCCCTCCCATTTCTCCAGGTCTCTCTGCTGTAGATGAGCCATAGAAAGGCCATGAGGATTCTGGGCACAAGTAGCTCTGCCAACAGCAGGGCAGGGCTGGGCCGGGGCAGCTCTCAGAAACTTCCCACAGATGGCCACACGGCCCCAGAGCCACGCAAGGCCCCAGCACAATGCGGGGCATCCATACCCCTACCTCTCTCCCCGCCGCCAGTGGGAGCGACCAGCGGCACCTAGGCTGGGGCGGGGGGAGCGTGGACAGGCTCACCCTGAGGAAGGGAATGATGTTGTCCTTGGCGATGGCCTGCAACAGGCGCGGTGCCCCAGTGAGGCTTTGCAGGCCGGCACCACATGTCGAGAAGAAGGAGCCGATGACAATGACCCAGGGCGAAGGCCAGGCCAGTGTGCCCACCACCAGGTTCCTGCTGACGCCATCGCCGTACCTGCAGGGGCCAGGCTCAGGCCATACTCCATGCAAGGAGCCCCCAAACCCTGGGGTGGCTGCCCAGAGTAAGAGATGTCAGCAGTCAGGAAGGATGGCTACGGTGGACACGGCTACGGTGGACACAGCTCCGGTCCTTCAGCAGAGAAGACTAGTTCCTCAGCCCCTATCCTTTCCCTCATCCCAGCCCTGGTCCTAAGGCCACCATCCTCTCAGAAGGAAGAGTCCTGGGCCGGACTCACCTGGTGGCACAGACCACCATTGGCAACGAGCAGCCTGAGGACATGTGTGGGACCACGTGTACGAGGGGAGCTGGTGTCAGGGTAGGCAAAAGCTGAGCCCCCTGCCACAGGGAGGGGCCCAGCTCACTCACTTGTCCCGGAGTACCACACCCTCGATGCAGGCACCAAAGAGAACCACACTGCTGAAGTCTGCGGCCATGTCAAGGAAAGTGAGGCCTCTGCTGGCTCTGCTGCCCCCACTCGGTGCCCACACAGAACCCACATGCCCCTCGCCCAGCCCGAGCCAGCCGATAGCTGGGACAGCCCCAGCTGAGGGTCTCGGGTCGTGCACACGCACCCCGCGCACAGGCACGAAGAATGAGGTATGTATGCGTCCACGCGTGAGTGGTGTGTGTGTGCCTGCCAGCTTGTGACTTCTACGCAGACGAAGGCCTCCACCCCTCTCCCCACCCGCCCGCGGCCTGGGAAAGGATACACACAAGGGAGGTTGTGACAATGGCTAGAATGGTCCCCACAGGGATGGACTTCTGGGCATCACGGAGGTCTCCGGAGCGGTTTGAGCCAGCCATAATGCCTCCAAAAACAACAGGACACCCTCAGGGGCTCCCTGGGAGTGAGGGCAAGGGTGATGGGCAGGTGAGAGGTACTCACCTGTTACGGAGGGAAAGAAGATGCCAACCAGCACGGTGAAGGATGTGGCGATGTCAGCCACCACGTACAGGGGCAGGCTCTCCTTCAGGCCGAGGGCGTCTGTGGAAGGCAGCCCATGCTTCTCCACGGCCTCGCCCTTCTCCAGGTAGGCGCTCCACAAGTTTTCTGTGGGGGCAGCGGTATCGGCACTGCGGCCCTCCTTACTGCCCGGGGACAGTTTGGGGCAGCCCAGCCAGAGGCTGCAGATGTAAGGGGCTCTGGAGGTTCTGGATGTGAGGGGGGGCATCATCGGCCACAGGGAAGGAGCTGTCTTGACAGAGTCTGACAGGCAAAGGTGGCTGAACCACCATCGACCAGAGCCTCCCCACTGCCTGCCTCCTACACAGAGGCCCTTTATGGCTCCTGTGAGAACAATCCCAGGCAGCGTCAGAGGCGGGTGGCTGCAGAGAAAGGGGCTGCCAGAACTTTTGGGGGGCTGCTGCGTGCCTGGGATACCGGCCAAACAGGCTCTGTTCACCCAAAACCTAGCTGCCAGAAACAAGGCAGAGAGGACACTGCTGGGCCGGGAAGGCAGCCAGACCTGCCCCCCATTCCTGAGCTGGCCACACAAGGACAGCTCTGTGCTCCAGCCCCTTCCACACTCACTCCCTGCCTCCTGCTCAACCCATGCATCAGAAGCAGGGGGATGGGAGGGAGGACGCACCCTGGAGCACACCGGCAGCTGCACCGGGGATGCCAGGGATCTCGGTCACATTGTTGACCAGGAAGTAGGGGTCACAGGAGTCAGTGGTAAGGTTGGGGCTGTGGCAGAAGAGGTTCCATAGCTGGGTGGCCACTGTCTCATTGTTCACCGTGGTTGTCTTGGCACAGACGTCAAACTGGTCCCGGGACAGGGTCCTGTTGCCCAGCATGCACACTCTGTGGGGGAGCCGGGGGAGGGGGGCAGAAGCATCAGCACCTGCTCAGCTGGAGGGCCCAGTGTGTTCCCAACCTGCAGTCTCTGGGACTTAAGGCCATCTACTTGGGAGAGACGTCAGTGCAATGCGTGGCGGTATTCCCAGGTTACTTACGGAAACACAGGAGGGTCAAAAATTGACTTGATGCCCCCGGCATAGATGGACAGGATGGAGATGATCACACAGGCCAGGAAGAGTGAAGCAAATTTGTTCACATACTTGACACCAACAAACACCACCAGGGTCATGAAGGTCAGAAAAATGGTCCCATATACCCGCATATTGTTCAAGGTAGCACTCGACGTATCGTGAGTGCCTGTTGGGTAAAAAATGGCAGCTGGCGGGGCAATGTAGGTCTGAAACAAGACAGGTAAAGAAAGTTCCATCTTCCTTTTTGGAAAGTGAATTCTGTGATGTTGGTTTTCTTTTTAAGAGAGTATTCAGACAAAGACAGTCACAAAAGACCATATATTGTATGATTCCATTCATATGAAATATCCAGAATGGATAAATCTGATTAAAGACAGAAAGCAAATTAATGGTTGCCTAGGGCTGGGGGGAATGGGAAATAAGACTACCAACAAGAATGGGATTTATTCATGCGGGGATGAAAATGTTCTAAAATTGATTATGGTTGATGGTTGCACAACTCTGTGAATATACTAAAAACCATTAACTTGCATACTTAAAATGGGTAGAGAATTGCATTGTATGTGAATAATATCTTATTAAGGCTGTTATTTTTTTTTAAACTTATTCAGACACAGGAGTCAACCTGGATAAATAGCCAACAAATAAAATAACAATAGTAATGGATTATGAGCCAAAGAATAAATATCCAAGAGTCTGTACTAATATAAATACATGGTTAAATAAATAAATGGGGAAGAGGACACATTTTGCTTATAGAAGAAATCCAAATAATAAATGTAGGAATGTGGGAAATGGAAAACAAAAAACAACTGCTCCCCCCTACCCCAGAAGATCCAGGAGCAGAGCCCTACTGTAGGCAAAGGACCTGGAGGTGGGGATAGCTAGGCAGTTCCTCTAAACATCTACTATTGTCTGGATCCCCAGGGGTGTGTACTTGTTACCCTGTGCTCTCCACTACCCCTCCATCTCTGCTCCACCAGCTGGGGCAGTTCAGTGGGGAGGAGAAGGCTGAGTCAGAGCGCACATGGGGCTCATGGAGGGGGCATAGGTCCGCTGGCTGTTCACCCTTTTAGGGACGAGGATAACATAGATCTGAAGGGCCTTGGCATAGAGCCCTGGGGGCAGACAGACTTGGCCAGTGTCGACACAAGCCCAGGAGGTGGGCCCTGCACGATCACCAAGATCACAGAGTTAAATGCAACAGATTACAGACCACCTGCTATGCCTGAACTGGTGCCCAGGTAGATGGAACACTCAGGGTCAAGGTGAAGGCAGCCAGGCCCCTTCCCTGCCTGGCCCCAACTGGCAAGGGCTTGAAGGGGAGAGCAAAGATCTTTCTCCCTTGAGAAGGCCTTCCACATTGTAAGCCCCAGCCCCTGGCCAGAGGTGATGGGAGGATGAGCAGCCTGGCCTAGGCGAACGGGACTTGTTGGACAGGAGCAGAATTGGCCAGGGCTTAGCCTAACTCACCAGCAAGATCTCAATGGCACCTAGGATGTACATGGCTGCTGCAAATGTTGTTCCCAGGTAGAAGCACAGGCCTACAGCGCCTCCAAATTCTGGCCCCAGCGAGCGAGAAATCATGAAATAGGAGCCCCCAGCTACAAAAGAGAGAGTCAAGTTGGTTCTTCTGCAAGGGGTCTTCCCCCAGAACAACCCCTCACAACCACCCAGGGTGACAGAGAATGTTTCTCCCACTTATAGACAAGCAGAGGGTTAGGAGGCTTGCCCAAGGCTGTACAGTTAGTAAGTGGCCGGGCTGGGGCTGAATCCCCTTCCCATCTGACTCCAACACCCAGCACAGGCCAGTGAAATGACTGCTTTGCTAGGGCAGCTCTGATCCACAGCAGTGCTCATGTGGCCCGCTGTCCCCCAATCCCCTGCACTCAGGCCAGTCCTCACAGCCTCCTCTAGCTAGGGGTGTCCTATCTCAGCATGCCTCACCCCTCCCAAGGGCTATGTCTGTTAGTTGGACCCCTCTGGACCAAGGGAAGGGCTGTGTTGTCCAGTTTTTTTTTTTTACCTCAAGGGCCCAGCACAGGGCTGGCCACCAGGCTAACCCTCCAGCCTTGAGATTGTGTTCCTATCAGAGTCTAACACCACTGGCAAGACTGACAGAGTCAACACTGGGCCCCAGGGCTACTGAGGGTGCAGGCGACAAGAGTGACCCCATGTTTCTTGTTCATCTGCTCCTAAGAAAACGTCTCTGGTGAGAAATCTGGGAATAGGACTCTAAAGACTTTAAAAAAGTTAATCCCTTCCAAGCTGTAATCCTACCTCTAGGATCCTCTCCTAAGGGAGTTGTCAAGGGCCTGAACAGAGATCTGTGTGCAAAGCTGTTCATGACAACGTTTACAACGGTGAAGGACCAGAACCCGAGAGCAGAATAATCACATAAATTAGGTAATATCTTATTGATTCTGTTTAAATAACCAAATAAACTGTTTCTAACTCGGGATGGTGGGATTATGGGTGCTTTCAATTTTCCTTTCTATATTTTTCTTCACTTTCAAACGTTCTTATGGTAATCATATATTGCCTTTTTCCTCCCTTTAAACTAATACTAATGAAGCTGTTATTTAAAAAAAAAATCCACACAGGCGGTGCTGGGGGGGAAAAATCCAGAGACAGAAGCCAACCTGAATAGCTAAACAGCCAAAGTGGAATAGTTTGAGAAAAAAATACATAATGATAGCACTGGATTATGATCCAAAGAATAAAATAAATATCCAGAAATCCACGTCAGTATAAAAAGTGGTTGAATAAATAAATAAAGAGGGTCTCTGAGAGCTAAGTCCAATTTCATCATGCTGCTGAAAATGAAAACCCTTTATCTTGTCTGTCCTACAATCCATAGCGTCTGGACTCCTTGGTGTGGGCCACCCCGTGGGTCCCATTATCTTCTTTGTCAGCCCCAGTACCCTTTTTTAAAAAATTACTTCTAGACTAAACAAACAAACAGAACTCAAAACATAACAGCAATCTCAAATTCTCTCAAGCGAGGGTGCTCCCATGTGTTGCTACTATCACAGAGTCAGCGATTAAGACCTCACCAGACAACTGCCTGGCGGGAAGGAGGGCATGGGCTTAAAGATGAGGGTCCCGGCACATCGAGGTGGATTCTGGACCCCTTCCTCCCATCAGGCTTGGGGTGGTGCTTACCCACCTGGAACCACACCATTGGTGGCAATGGCGCTCATGGAGATGGCCGTCAGCAGAGTCTGTGGAAAGGAGGCCAAGGTGAGCAGCTCGGCGGGGTGGGCTCCGTGTGGTGCCTGTGGCCCCCACCCCCGCGAGCAAACTCACACAACAGCAGCAGATGAGCACGATGAGGAGGGCCTGCAACACACCGGCCGTGCCCACCATCCAGGTCAGCCGCAAAAACAGGATAACCCCGAAGATATTTTGCAGGCAGGGCAGGTACACCCCCATGAGGGTGCCCATGCTGGGTGCCTGTGGAGCAGGAGGGGAGGAGGGGAGCACAGAACATCAAAGGGGCCCAGAGGCAGCATGGAAGGCCAGCCCCTGGTCACTCAGAAGACTCCTTATCCCCGGGGTGTTCTATCAGAGGGGAGGTTGGAATGCCGAGTGTAGTCCTGCGGAGCACGGGGTGGGGGTGGGGTGATATCTATGCTGACTTCCACATATGTAGACAATGGGAATGGAAAGGTAGAAAACCTGATTTTTTTTCAAAACCCCACATGGGAGCCTCACCTCCCTCTCAAATTATGGCCCTCTTCCCTTCCTCTCTTCTGTTAAACTTCTAGAAAGAAAGATCTGTCTTGGATGCCCATCTTCTCACCCATGTCACCCACATCAGAATCCAAGAAGTTGTCCCTGGGACTCCCTCTCTCCAACCCCCAACTCCAGTCCCGGTGCATACCAAGTCCTGCCTCGTCTATCTCTCAAGCTGCCCTGAGATCAGCCTACCTTCCCTCAGCCTTAGTCCCTGAACCCGGGGTAGCACACCTCTGGCATCTGGATGGAGCCCCCTGTGCCTGTCGACCTCTCCACGCTCCAGCCCACTCTGCTGCAGAGTAGGTCTCTGAAAACCAAGCCCAAACTCATCGTCCATGCTGAAAACCCTCTGCATTATCCATCCTGTAATCCCCACTGGGGGCCAGACTCCCTGGTTTGGGCCACCAGGTGAGCCCCATCACCTACTCTGACAGCTTCAGCCCCTGATGACACTGGTCCCACAAAGCCTCTCAACCAGGACATGTGCTGGGCTCTGCCTGGAACGGTCAGCCCTGTCTCACTGCCTGGCCAACTCCCCTTCAGTTGAACCTTCAGGGCTTTTTTTTTTTTTAAGATTTTATTTATTTATTTGACAGAGAGAGATCACAAGTAGGCAGAGAGGCAGGCAGAGCGAGAGGGGGAAGCAGGCTCCCTGCTGAGCAGAGAGCCCGATGCGGGGCTCGATCCCAGGACCCTGAGACCACGACCCGAGCCGAAGGCAGAGGGTTTAACCCACTGAGCCACCCAGGTGCCCCTGAACTTTCAGGGCTTGATAGTTGCCCCTTTCAGGAAGTTCTCCTGGGTTGCCTTCAGTTGAGTTGGTACTTCCTCCTGTATCCTCTCAACATATCTGATATACATGGTAACTGTTCACTCAAATGTCTCATGACTGTACTGGGATGTACTCGATTTGCTCACGTTTCTATCACCAGTAGACCCTGCAGGTACCCAAAAGGTGATCCTGAGCCCATGAGTAGTGCCTTGAAAGGCCCCTGGGATAACCTGTTGGGAAAATCCTGCAGAGACGATAGAAACTCAAGCTGAAGGACCGGTGAGGAAGGTCCAGTGGGCAAATCCAGACAGGATTTCTCAACTATCTAAGGGCAGAGTAGGGGTCATCCAGGAGGCCACGGCAGAGGCTGAAACAAGAGGCAAGGCTAGCACCTTCCTGAAAGGTTCCTTATGAGTGCAGCCTAGAGTAGTAGGGCCCTAAGAGCTTCCACTGGAGCCCCAGCAAAGCCTGCTGCCCTGAAGCTGGGGTGGCAGAGAGAGCTGTGTGGCGACAGGAACTCTGATGAAGGGTCCAGATCTCGGGCAGGATCTGTGTGCAGCCTAAAAAGACTCAGAAGGGCCTGGAAAGGCTGGAGTACGAACAAATGGTCCCTCAAACTGTAGGTGACAAACACACCTCATCTGGGCTCTGAGCCCTTCACAGAGGCCCTGAACCACTTACTGGACGGCGGCAGCTCCCAGCCCCACCTCCATTCTAAGCTGAGTCACTCTGGGGAAAGGGCAGTGTGGGAAAGGGCAGGGCCGGAAATGCTTTCTGCATCCCCAAATAACCTCTGGCAGCCTCCGAAGGTCATCTGGCCAGAGCCAGAGCAGCTGCCATGGAGAGGCTCTCTTGGGTCTGGTTGGAGGCCCACCCTTCCTGCTTTAAGCCTCCTTTCCTGAAGGCCCTGCTCAGACCCGTCCTGGGTAAGGATCACAGCTCAGTAGTTCCAACTCCCTAGATTCCTGCTGACCCACTATGGACTGGACCAGCCTTCTCCTTCCTCCATGGAAAAGCCACTGAAACAGACACTCTGCCATCCTCTCACAACCCAACCCTAGGACCGAGTGAGCTGGGCAGGTAAGCTGAGGCTGGATCCCAGCATCCTGACAAGGCTCCTCATAGGCTATGGGACCATGACCCTTCACCAACCCAGACTTCCTTCTGAGACTCTTGTTGAGATGTGCACTAGTCTTTCTCAGGGACCTTTTTACTTCCAGGCACCAGTTCCCTGGATTCAGCCAGGAACAGGGAGGAAGCTCTTATCAAGGATCCTACCACCCACTGCAAGCAACACTCTCAGAGGCTGACACCCCCCGTGCAGGGCTGAATAGGGATAGCCACAGACACTCAGGCTTCCCTGCCATGGGCAGTCCAGAAAGTGCCAGCAAAATCTAAATAACAACCAGCAGGATAGAGTGGGGGTCAGGTCTGTGTGACCTCAAGATCTTAGTTGCCCTCTCTGAAGTGGGGGCTGGTTTGCCTCCTGGAGGGGCAAGGTGAGGGGTGCACAACAGTCCAGTGTACCCTCTCCTTGGGCCACCTGAGCAGGTTTGAGGCTGGGTCCCCAGTTTATCACAACCAGGAACTTCTATCTGTGCTGACCTCCAGCAAGAAACACTACAGCTAGTGCCAAACCTAAGCTTTATTTATTTATTTTGAAAAGATTTTATTTATTTGAGAAAGAGGAGGGAGAGCATGTGTGCCTGCCTGCACACGAGAGTAGGGGGAGGAGTGAAGGGAGAAAAGGACTCCACGTGGAGCCCAGAGCCTGACACAGGGCTCAATCCCAAGACCCAGAGATCATGACCTGAGCTGAAATCAAGAGTCAGACACTTAACCAACTGAGCCACCCAGACAGTCCTCAAACTCCTTTTAAATTTCTCAAACCTCAGGGAGTCAGCAGGTGGAGAGGGAGGGCTCCTTGCCTCCAAACTGAAAATGTAGGAAAAAAACCCAACTTTCAGTTAAACTGAGACCCATCCTACAGGACAACCGAGCAAGGATTGTGTAAACTCATCCGGATAAGAGAGGATGGCTGGAGGGCCAGAGGCCTGGATCGTGACCAGGGCAGGGGCCAGGAGAGGGAGAGGGAAGCTCCAAGAGGCAGTATTATGTTCCAATCACGCCCCTAACCCTGGCACTTGAGGAACAAAGGGGCTGTTGGAGAGGTCTGCCAATGGAAGCAACACAGTGAGGGGCAGATTTTGGTCACGTGGCTTCACAGCCCCAGTGGACAACCAGGTTCCTGATTCCCGAGGTACCACCCTTATCCGTCCTGATGGAATGCCAGGGCTCTGGCCCTCTACAGTCATCTATCTCACAGTAGACCCACAAATCCGTCTTCTAGTGTACGTACTCATCTTGTCGAGCTGACCGACCTGAGGTGAGTTACTTCATGCCTCTGACACTAAGTTTCCTTGTCTGTAAAATGATGAAAGTAGCACCTGCTTTAGACCTTCGTTGTGAAGATGGCATGCAAGAACCCAGGCCCACCATTTAGCATGACGCCTGGTACAGAGGGAGGGCAGAGAAAAGGCAACCATCATTCTCACTATCATTCCTGAGGGTCTTCTCGGCCCTCTGCCCCCTCTAGTCCTCTGCCCCCGTGAGAGGCTCCTCCTCAGCCCATCATCTGAAGCTTTCTTGAGCCCAAGGCACTCAGTGCCCTTCATCCATGCTCACTGTACCTCGTACCCACATCCCCCGGATGCTAACAACTGCCAATTCCATGGTGTTGAGTCTGACCTCCTAGGAATGGCTCCCCTACTGGCCCTGACCAGCTCACCTTGGCTGCTCTCCGGCGGGTGCTCTCCCCACTCTCAGCTTCCTCGTGCTCCTTGGCGCCCTGTGTGAGGTTGGTGTAGCTGACGAGCTTGCCCAGAAGAGATGATACCTTTGGGCGGATGTCCAGCTCCTCCTGTAAACAGAGCCACAGGGCAATCTGGCAATGGGCCCTGATGGTGCCAGGCTACTTGTGTGTAGCCAGCAGCCTAGCTTCTGGCCCCTCGCCAAGCCCTCAGGCAGGCCTGGGCCGGATCCCACTCTTTGCCTGAGGAAGCCCAAGCCAGCCTACCAGACAGGTGTGGGCACCACACTCTAGCACGCGCCACTCAAAGGCCCAGCCCAGTGACTGCTTTTCTCTGCCCTATCTTGGCTACAATCGCTACCAGCCCGTTTGCGAAAACTACCTGCCTCAGGGGTAAGGGCAGGGCAGGACACGGCTGGCAGACAGGCGAATGACACACTTTATCCTGCGTGTTCTGCCTGGCTACTTCCCAGCTATGAGTGGCCCTCTGGGACTCACATCTGCCCGCAACTCTCCCACAAAAAAAGCCATCTCAGCAAACCAAGGAAGTCAAAAGAGGATGTCTGGAACAAGTTAAGTCTTATTTGCCCAGACCCTAAGCCTCTCAGATGGCCTTCTCCCCAGGCCCCAGGCTTTGTAACACACCTCAGTCCCCAAGGTAGGATCCTGGCCCCTTAGCCCATCTTCAGGTGGAGCCAGGTCAAAGCCTTTGCTGCAGAAACATGCCATTTTTCCAGGGCAGGAGGCCTCCCAGGGCTCAGGCTCCCCAACCCCCGCTTGAGTCTAGGCCTTCCCTGTTTCTGCACCCTTCCCAGCACTATACCTCTACCTGCCTCTTGCCCATTTAGTCTCTCCCTGTCTGTCCTCTTCCTTCTGACCCTACACACAAGGAGAAACTGGTTTTAAGTAAGAAGTGAAGATGCAGGTCTTTTGGGGCATGTGGAGACTGAGGAGCCCATGAGATTCCAAGGGACAGCTGAACGTGTGGGTTAGTGGTTTAGAGGCCTAAACTATGCCTTAAATCCAGATCCAACTTCTGAGCTTGAGTCTGAAAAGGATAAAGTTTAAGTTCAGAGGCACAATATTGGGAATGTTTGCAGAGAGGTGTCCACTAAGCCCGCAGATGTGGAGACAGAGAGGAGATCCAGTAAGAAGGACCAGGACTCTATAAACATAAGGACAGAGTTAGAAGAGCCAACCAAGGAGGACAAGGAAGAGTTCACAGAAGAGGTTAAAATGAGAAGTCCTGTAAGTAAAGGAAAGAAAGGAAATCCTGAGGTGAGAAATCCTGACAGGTGGTCGGTCACCTGGCTGAGGGGCTGCACGGAAATCAAAGGTACATACCCCTAGAGGTGATAATGGTGTGGGGTTGTGAGTGGCCTCTGGGAAAGCAGTCTCAGTTCAAAGGGCCAAGGGAAACAGGCGGACAGGGAGAGACTGAAGGAGGAGCTGAAATATTAGGTGACACAACTGTCCAGACTGCCTGCTTAGCTAAGACTTGAGTCCTAGAGGGTCCCTGACCCTCCCCCGCCCAACTGCCTGCCACACCTGTGGCCCAGAATGGCTGCTCAGCTACCTCAAACAGTGCCAGGTTCCTGTCGTAGTAATCACTTCCTCTGGAAGCCTCCAAGGGACAAAGGAAAGGGCTGCTCTCTCTGTGGTTGCCATGTCCTATGGAGAGAGAGACAAAAATCTGTCAGGGTCTGTCTCCTGAATCCCCAGCTTGCCTGCACCCCAGCCCTACAAGTCAGCCCACAAAACACATCTCTTTGGAGCACTTTAGGGGCCAGTGTACAATGCTGGGCCTCAGTTTCCCCATCATACTCTGCCGTAAAGAGCCAGAATTAGCAGTGACCAATGACCAAAAGCCAGCACATCACATCCTGAAAGGCACCGGTGTGAAGGGCCCAGACCACTAGCTCAACCACGTGTTAACGCTGAGGGGCGGAGCCTCATGGGAGGGGCGTGGCCAAGCCCTGGCCTGCCCTCCGACCATCCCAGCCCCCGGCCCCCGACTCTCATATTTTCCAGGTCCATCTGGAATACCCTGCGTACTGGGCGCCAAGGGCTCAGCATCCTCAGGGCTCGACTGGGCGCTGCCCTCCAGATATATGAAGCCACACAGGGCGCCTTCAGTGGCCATGGTCAGCTGGCCGCCTGCTCGCTATCCCACCACGCACTGCGCGGGGGCGTCCTGGAGGGCAGCCCAGGGCATGCTGGGAGGAGGCGCAAGAAGGACTGTCCCGAAGGCGGAAGTGATGCGAGGAGCCATATAGGGGGTCGCCTGAGACAGCCCTACCAGAGAGCTGGGCCAGGTGGGTGGTGGACTGAGTAGGAATTACTAGCGGAAACCCTGCTGGTCTCCCTCGCAGGTCCCCGCAACTTGCCCCAGATTAGGTGCGAGGCTGATACCAATCTGCACCCAACCTCCCGGCTGGTGAGAGTCTCTCCGCTCCAAGCCGCAAGTAAACCTCACGGAAAGGAGGCGGATGAACCCCCCACCTTTTTTTTTTTTTAAATAAACCTGCCTCAACTCAAAGCTCAGCTACTTTTTCTGGTTGTCAGCATTCAAATTCTCCCATTTCCCAAACTTTATACTTTGTCAGTCTCTGTGGGTTACATTCCCAGTTTCCCATCGAACAGGCAGAGGACAGCAAGTACGCTTTTTCTAGTCGTTAAGTGCTTTTGTCCCCCTCTAGACAGTATAGCAGCTGCGGCAGTGGCTGGAGGCCTCATAGCAAACGGAAAACTGTCATCTTGGTTCACAAAAGCCACGTTGGTGTTGGATGGCAATAACTGTGGCAGCGGTGTTGGTCTGGTGTCCATTGATGTAGGTGGCAACGGAATGGTCATCACCAACCAACTAGTAGAGTGTTCCAGCCACGCACCGAGCCAGGCCTGATTTTGTGAGAGCTATGTGCCAACCCTCTCTGGTTCAATAACTCATAATTCATTTCTCTCTTGTTTGCAGCTGAATGATGCTTCCTCCATCTGATATATTCTCTTGCCATTGGCATAAGATTTAACTTGCCTTCTCTGAGCCAACAACACTCAGTAGGTGCTGCACTGTGGATTCTTTATCACCCAGAGACTGACAGGTAAAGTGTGTTGATGAAAATTTTGGGGCAAAGCCTGCTCTTTGTTCCCACAGCATGTGAATGGGATATATCGCCTCATGTAGGAACCTGGGCTAGCTAAGTGAGACAAGCAGCTCAGTCCCATGAGCTACAAAATTGTGTGTAGGTCAGTGCCAATGGCACAGTGGACAAAGACAGCAAGCAAGAGGTCAAGCCAGCCCACTGGGTCGTGTTAAAGCCTCATGGGGTCATTTAGCTCATCAGACGCTATGAAATTTGCTGTGCCCTTGATACTTGTTCAGGATCAGGATAAGGAGCTAAAAGAAAAATCAGAAAACCCAGTAACACTGCTTGTTTCATTAACAGCTCTTGAATGAGAAGCCTCTGAAAAGTACTCCTGGGTTTTGTGACCCAAAAAAAGTGTCTCTCCTAGGTCAGATGCTTCTATTTTGTTAGAAAATGGCAACTATAGAGCACTTTTTTCCCTTCCTGCCTTGGCTGCCAGGAATCTCCAAGCTAAATTTACTCCAGAAAATTGGTGACTCCAGTCACCATCTTGTCTCATTTCAGAGTCCTTACCCTCTTCCTCTTCATGGTTATGATCTTTCTGTGACAGTGCTTTGGGAGACACTTTTGTTGCATTTATCTCTCCCGACCCTTTTGGGGAAGTAGGCTGGAAATAAATTATAAATTATGCTAAGCTCGTGCCCTGCAGCTTGTCCCACCAATGTTGCCTGTCTCTGAAGAGATGGCACTGGTATCCAAAAATGCAGAATTGAACACATAGCAATCCCCCTGCCAAATGCTTCTGAATAGTCCTCCAAAACCCACCTAATCCTTGTTCCTTCAGCCATGACTCCAAAGTGTCTGAGAGCCCATCCAAGGGTTGCCTTTAGTCCTCAGAGCACCACTTCAATAGATATCATTTATTTCCTCTTACTAACAAGGAAAATAAGGCTCAGAGAGATTCAGAGACAAGGTCACCTGGTGAGAGGGGCCGAATTTGGGTCCCAGAATCCACCAGAATCAGGTGGGAGCTAAGCTGCAAGTTTCCTACTCCTACTCTTCTGGGCCCTGGTTCATCCCAGGATGCACCTCAGGGTACATTACTAGCCTTTAACTAGAGAAGAGTGGCTGGGGTTTGCAGTTAGACCAGGGTGCACATACCCAAGGTTCTTGGTGCTCAGATGACTGGCAGTCCAGCTTGGATTCCAGACCCTCCCTCTGTGTGACCCAGGGCAACCTCCTTACCCTCTCTGTGCTGCTTTAGTTTCCTCTTCTGTGAAGTAGAGATAGTAACACCCACTCTTGCAATGACCCCGATGCATCAGAAAAGGAACAACCTGGTGCCAGACACCCAGCAGTCATTCCTTGGATTTCTCCAAAGATTCGTTTAAGGAGAGCTCCCAGGGAACTGTGGGAAGGTGGGGAGACCTAAGCAGTGCCTGGATGTCTGTACTGCCCTCAGCTATTCCAAAAATCCCAGGGCAGGTCTGGACATGCCTGCCAGGCCAAAGCTACTCAGATACCAACCTGCGACCCCCAGTGAACCAGGGCATGGCGTAGTCCTGGGGACTACCTGTGAGGTACACATATCTGTGTGTTCTTGCCAGCAGCTATGAACACACCAGCTACAAGTGGGGATCCAGGTGGGAGTCCTCATCTCTGTGCTCACAGGCATCTGCCATGGGTACCCCCCTAGAACCTTCCTACCCCCTGCCCACAGGCCATAGTAGGCTGGATGAGAGGCCCATTTACACCCCTTGGAGCATAAGTATGGGCCTTGAGAGATTCAGGTACCAGGGTAGAGTGGCCCCATGAGATGGACATGAGGCTGTTTCTCTGACCCTTTGCAGTCCCTACCAAGAAGGATCATAATCACTCACCAGGGCGCAGAGTGTCCCCCATACTGCAGACACAGCCAAGTTCTGGCTGAAAAGGAGCAAGAGGAAAAGGAGGGGGACTAGTGGGAGGAGCTGGCTCAGCCTGAAGGGACCTGGCAGCACTCAGCCAATGTGGCTCCAGGTCCCTCCAGTCGCCCTGAGAGGCCAAGGCGGGGCCAGAGGCTAGGCTCAGCTCTGTTTGCCCACTGGTCCAGGCTGATACTGGGGATGCAGCCCCGCCCAGCCTCCCAGGGCTAACAGGCACTCAGGGGACACTGGCTCTTGCCGACCACTGGAATAAGGCTGGGGCAGGGGTGGAGGTGGAGTGTGTGCGTGCACACAGCTTCATGATGTCTAGCAGCTCACACCACTGTCCTGGGCCATCTCCACACACAGCAGTCAGGTGTGATATAACGTCACACTTGCACAAGAACATATACATGCTGCTATTTGTACAGACATGCTTTCTAAGAGGGTCCTAGCAAGGACAGCCCCCCACCCCCAGGGCTTCCTGGGGTGGGAGATGGAGAAAGGGGTTTGGGAGAGGCAGGAGCCTGGGAGAAGGGAGGAAAGGGCTATCTTTAGGCCCAGTTCTAACACCTAGGTCAAAAGTTAGGGCGCTGGAGTTTCCAAACCTGGATTTGAATGTCCTGAGGGAAATTTAATAACTGCTCCGCTCCTCAGTTTACTCCTTCCTAGGGGTGAGTAACAGGACCTATCCCCTGAGTGAAATTGGGAGGATTAAACAAGTTAATTCATGTGAAGCGCCCAGACAAGCCTGGTTCTGCGGAATGCTCCACAGATGCCCAGGGGACCTACAGCTCTGAGGTGGAATCAGCTGGAGTGCACTCACAGGCAGTTACCCCCAGACCCCCTCAGGCAGGCACAACCTTCTTTCCTGGCTACACAGGGCTGAGGGAGGAGAGAGGAGACGGGGTAGTCTCAGGGGCTGAGTAGCTGAAGCGCAAATGGGTAGGCGAGGCGAGAAGAGGAGGCCGGGAGAGGTTCACAGGAGGTCTTGGGACTGGGGTTCGGGATGCGGCTGTGCTCCCAGGCGGGAAGAGCCAGAGATGGGTGCTCCGCGCTATTCTCATCCGGGCGGCCCCGCCGGCCTGGCCTCCTTCGTCGGCCACGTCTGCAGCTCCCGCCCGCCCGCGGCCCGCAAGGGAGGAGCTGGGGTGGGGAGGGCGGCCCAGCCGCGGAGCCGGGGGCTCAGAAAAATAGTGTCTGCGCGCTGAGCGAGGGAGGTGGCGGCGGCGCAGACTAAGAAAAGTTGGGCCCGCATCGACGTGTTCTCGCACGGTTCGGGTGTCTCTGAGAGCGCCGGCCACGCGTGGCCCGCTTCCCTGCCCCCCACCAAGGTCCCCACCGGGTGCGCCCTCACCGTCCGAGTCCTCCCGCTCCGCGCGCTCCCCGTAGTCCACCCAACTGAGACCCTCGAGGTTGTCATAGTCGCCGCGCCTCGGCCCGTCCACCGGCACCACGGTGAAGTGAGGCATCGCGCGCGCTCGGCCCTGCTGCCCAGGCTGCCTGCCCGGCTGTCCCCGCCGCCCCGGGCCGCCGTGCCCCGCCCGCTCGCATTCCACCCCGCTGCGCTCACTTCCTCCGACCGCCCCCCGGGCCGCCCCTGAGGGGCGGGGAGCAGGAGGGGCTCGGGCTAGCTCCTCCTCGAGGGGGGCCTAGGCAAAGCGACCCCACCCCACCCCACCCGGGAGGCAGTGCTAGTAGCGGCTCCACGCCCTTCTGAGAGCCTGATTCCTGTGTGACCTTGGTTGAGGGACCGCCCTCTCTGAGCCTCAGATGTGATTCTTGTAAAATGGGGAAATGCAGTCCATGAGATGGGACGCAGGGTGCACGGGCTCTGCGTAGAGGACAGTTCTGTTACTCAGGGATGGGAGAGAGTAGGCAGCTTCAGAGCAGGACTGCACAGGCCATCCCAGCCCTACTCTGGGCCTCCCGCCGTTCCTGGGTATCCCCACCCCATTCCCATCATCTCTGCCTCCCCCTTCTCTTCCATGTCTCTGTAAACCGAACCCCGAAAAGATGCCAGCCCTACCCCGTGCCCCTCATGGCAATTTCTCCCTGCTGGAGGAGGCTGGAGGTTTCATGCCCCTTCCCCAAAGGCTGCTACCTCCTAGGCGGGAAGGACATCCATGCCCCTCAGCCGCCCCACTGGCCCCTTTAGGACACAACATTGGGTTCTTTAGTCGGGTTCTTTTATCTTAATTTTCTCTTTTACTGTTCCACCTCCTCGGGGTTCCTTTACCAAGATGTTTACTTATTTGCTCTTAACTTTTTTCTTTCACTTTCTACTCCACTGCTTCAGATAACTTACCCATGTTGACTTTCCTTTAACATCTTTATCTTTCTAGGCTATCCTTCCAGTTATTTCTCTAACAGAAAATCCCAGAGCCCATCTAACTTGTCTCCTTCCCTCCCACCCTTCTCTTTTGTGGCTCAGAGAACTTTAGAACATCAGTGAAGAATCAGTGGTGTCTCTCTGACTGCCGCCTCCTCCCAGCCTCAGCTCTGGGGGGGCGGGGGGGGGGCGGGGGGGGGGACTTAGGAATCAGTGGCCCTGGGTCCTGCAGGAGGACCTCCAAGCTGACCACCACTCTGGCCCTTACCCCTCAGTCATCCATCTAGCCTGTCGACTTGACTTCCTGTCCTTCACGCCACCTTCAGCTGTCCAGAGTGGCAGCCTTCCATTTGGGCTAGCTCCTCCTCGAGGAGCTAGAAGGAGCTAGAGCTAGAACTCCCTGTTCTTTCCCACTGTTCATGGTAGAGCCACCTCTTCTGAAGAGAAAGCCCATGCTCTTCTCTCTTCTCTTGGCTCACAAGGCCCTACTCTGTCTGGCCCCTCCAACCTCCCCAGCCTCAGGCTTCTGGCCTCTTTCACTTCCCCAAACTCAGAGCCTTACTGCGCGTTATCTGCTCTTCGCTCTGACAGAATGCGTTTCTACCCTCTGCCCCAACTCTCGCTAGCCAAACTCCTTGGTATTAGGGGAGCTCTCACCTTGGAGTATCACATTCTCCCCAAAGGAGAGACTCACATTCTCTGGCTCACATCCGTCCACCCCACCTCACCCTCCACTGGGTTGGGTGGTTCTTAGGCACTTGCCCTTCCCAGTAGCCATAGCAGGGAGACAGGTGTTAGTGGGGATCTTTGATTAACGTTTTTCGTGCCCACTAGGCTGTGGACTTCACAAGGACAGGACCCTTTTGGTCTTGGTATTCTCAGTCCCTCTCCCTAACACATCTTTTGAATAAAAAATGAACAGGTGCCCCCTCTTTTCTGTCTTCCCTAATACTCTGCAAATGTTCCTATACACCCTAACAGGCAGCCTCTCCTCAGGGGTGGAGTCAGGCACTGTGTGAGGAGATAGGCCACTGCGGCCCAACTGACAACCTTGGACTCTGAGGGACTCTGTGGCTATGATACAACTTCCCCCATACCATCGACTGTCCAAGGAGCCTGTACCATCAGGGTACTTGAAGGCAAAAAGGAAAAGATGTTTGAGGAACACAGACATTTCAAAAGAAAACATCTATCAGGAAAATTCTTCAAACACATGAAACAAAAATTCCAAATTAGCCTAATAAACATTATAAAGATAAGGGAGAATATTAGCAAGATGAAACAAAATATGAAAAAGCACAGGCAGAAATATACGATATGAAAAATATAATTGTTCTGTGGTCTATTGCTACATAACAAATTACCCCCAAACAATAATGGCTTAAAATAACAATCAACAAAAACATTCCCTCATATCTCTGCTAGTTGAGTAAAGCTCATCTCTACTCCATGTGACATCAGCTGGGGCCAGAGGATCCCTTTCCAAGATGACTCACTCGCATAGCCAGCAAGTTAGTACTGGCTGTGGGCTGAGAGCTCAGTAGGGCCGTGGATCAGGGGATTGGATCCTCTGCATGAGTACTTCTCCGTGGACTGCTTGGCTTTCTTAAGGCACAGTGGCTGCAGTCCATGAGCGAGCGTCCCAAGAAGCAGGAGTAGAAACTGACAGTTTCTCTAGGCCTAGGCCTGGAAACAGGCACAGCATCATTTCTGCTGTTTTTATTTTATTTATTTTTTGAATAAATTTTTTTAAAGGTTTCATTTATTTACTCGGCAGAGAGAAAGTGAGAGAGCACAAGCAGGGGGATGCAGAGGGAGAGGGGGATCCAAGGTCTCTGCTGAGCAGGGAGCACAATGCGGGGCTCTTTCCCAGGACCTGGGATCATGACCTGAGCCTAAGGCAATTAACTGACTGAGCCACCCAGGTCCCCCATCTGTTGTATTTTACTGCTCAAGCAAATAACCAAGCCCAGATTCAAGAAAGAGTTAGGAGAGGGGCGCCTGGGTGGCTCAGTGGGTTAAAGCCTCTGCGTTCGACTCAGGTCATGATCTCAGGGTCCTGGGATCGAGCCCCGCATCGGGCTCTCTGCTCTGCAAGTAGCCTGCGTCTCCTTCTCTCTCTGCCTGCCTCTCTGCCTACTTGTAATCTCTTTCTCTGTCCAATAAATAAAATAAAATCTTTAAAAAAAAAAAAGAAAGAGTCAGGAGACACTGAATCCACCTCTGGAGAGAAGTATCAAAGGAATATGGGACCATTGTTGAAGTTACCACAATAATATTTGGAACGAAGAACACAATAGGGGATCTGATAGCAGAAAGTTATAGTTGAGAATGAATTAATAAACTGGAAAGACCAAATGAAACAGTCCTCCCAAAAGAAGAAAGAAAAAAAAGAAAACAAAGAGAAAACAAAAAAGAGATGGAGGATGGAAACAGAAGTCCTAATATCTGCACAATAGGAATCCCCCCAAAAAAGAGTAAAAATGGAGGAAAAGTACAACATGAACGAGCCTTGAAAATATGCTAAATGTAAGAAGCCAGACACAAGAAGCCAAATCTTATATGATTTAATTTGTAAGAAATATCCAGAATAGGTAAATTCAATGAGATAGAAAGCAGACTGGTGCTTGGGGGAGCAAGGGAGTGGGAAGTAACTGCTTAATGGGTACAGGGTTTCCTTTTTTTTTTTTTTTTTAAAGATTTTATTTATTTATTTGAGAGAGAGAGAGAGAGATCACAAGTAGATAGAGAGGCAGGCAGAGAGAGAGAGGGAAGCGGGCTCCCTACTGAGCAGAGAGCCCGATGCGGGGCTCGATCCCAGGACCCTGGGATCACGACCTGAGCCAAAGGCAGAGGCTTAAACCCACTGAGCCACCCAAGCGCCCCACAGGGTTTCCTTTTAAGGTGATTAAAATGTTTTAGAACAAGATAGGTGGTGGTTGCACAGCATTGTGACTGTTCTAAATCCCACTGAATTATGCACTTTAAAATGGTTAGTTTTATGGTATGTGGATTTCACTTCAATAAAAAGATTGCTAGAACTATAGGGAGAAACTGACAAATACACCATCACAGTGGAAGATTTCAACACAACCGTCATGGTCACTAAGAAGTCAAGGAAAAAACAACAAGGGTATAAAAGATTTTAACAATACAATTAATGAACTTGAATGAATGGCCATGTACATGTAGTTCGACATCCAACAATTGGAAAATTCCATATTTTTGTCAAGTATACTTGGAATATTTACAAAAACTGATTATTGGTTGTGAGAAATACTTCAACAGAACTTCTGTTTCCAACCATGATGGCACAACAAGGGGCCAAATTTACCTCTTTGTGTAACATAAAGAGAAATTCTGACAAAATGTATAAAACAATGATTTTCAGACATTGGACAATAGATAGTGCAGGATTGTGATCCCAGATGAAAGAAAAATAAAAATGATGGGAGCCTTATGAGAGCACTAGCTTATTGCCTAAAAGATAATTTCCATGCTGTAATGGGGGAGTGGGAGGAAGGGTGGGAACCTAAATGGAACTCAATGGTCTTGCTGCGTTGAGGAGAAAAAAGCAGTCAGCTTTTGGGAAGGCCAAAGCAGCTAGATTCGCAGGTCAGAATACCAGAGGAAGAAGCTGCACAAAAAGAGAGAGGTCTAGAGATCTGTACCAGGTCCCCTTGAGTCCACCAGAGGATTGATCTGCACACATATAAGAGGAAGCTATCAAGGCCAGAGAAAGAACCACTGGAAAGAAGTAGGCTCCACAATTCCTGTAGCTCACATAGTTCATGTTCCCAGCAGCTACAGTGAAAGATCTTTTAATATATGGGACATTAGCTAAAATCTTCAGAAGGACATTGCCTTCGTAATCAGGCTAGCTTAGCCCTAGATAAAAAAATGGAAACAAGATACTTGAACAGTATGACACTGTTCACTGCACAGCTGAAAGATGGAAGCAACCCCAGTTTTCATCAACAGATGTGTGAGTAACAAACTGATCTGCCCACCTAGGGGAACATTATTCAGCCATAAAAATGGAATGAAGTCTGATATATACTACAACATAGATGAACCATGAAGACATTTGGTTTAGTGAAATAAGCGAGATGCAAAAGGACAAATGTATGATTCCACTTCCAGAAGTTAGCTAGAATAGATAAGCTCATAGAGATTGGAAAGGGAATAGGGGTTTCCAGGGGCTGAGGCGAAGGGAAATGGGAAGTTACTACTAAATGATTAGAGTTTTTGTTTGGGATAATGAAAAAGTTTTGGAAATACCAGTGATGTTTGTACATTTGTAAGCCACTGATTTGTATACTTAAAAATAGTTAAAATGGGGGACATTTGGCTGACTCAGTCGGTGGAGCATGTGACTCTTGATCTCAGGGTCAGGAGTTCAGGCCGCATGTTGGGTGTAGAGATTACTTAAAAATAAGATCTTTATTTTATTTTATTTTATTTAAGATTTTATTTATTCTAGGGCAAGAGCGAAGTACATGTACATGCGTGAGCAGGGGGGTAAAAAGGAGATAATTTTTTTTCTTTTTTTAAGATTTTATGCATTTATTTGTCAGAGAGAAAAAGAGAGAGAGAGCACAGCAGGGGGAGGGGCAGGCAGAGGGAGAAGCAGATTCCCTGCTGAGTGAGGAACCAGATATGGGGCTCCATCCTCTGGCCCTGGGATCATGACCTGAGCCGAAGGCAGACACTTAAGTGACTGAGCCACCCAGGCGTCCCAAGAGAAATTTTTTTTCTAAGATTTTACTTATTTGAGGGGCGCCTCTGTGGCTCAGTGGATTAAAGCCTTTGCCTTCGGCTCAGGTCATGATCTCAGGGTCCTGGGATCGAACCCCACATCAGTGGGGAGCCTGCTTCCCCCCTCTCGCTCTGCCTGCCTCTCTGCCTACTAGTGATCTCTCTCTCTCTCTGTCAAATGGATAAATAAAATCTTTAAAAAATAAAAAATTAAAAAAAAAAGATTTTATTTATTTGAGAGAAAAAGAAAGAGCAAGGGGGAGGGTCAGCGGAAGAGGGAGAAAGAAAATCCTAGGCAGACTCCCTGCTGATTGCAGAGCCCTACTCGGAGCTTGATCACACAACGAAGATCATGACTTGAGCCGAAAATGTGAGTCAGATGCTTAATTTGGATGCTTAATAGACTGAGCCACCCAGGCAACCCTAGACTTGATTGTTGTTGTTGTTTAAATTGTGATATAATTGACACATAAAGTGGTGTAACTCAGGCATTTTCTAAGTATCTGAGTTTGATGATAACACTTTCTTGTTTGTCTATTTAAAGGCTCAACCTGAGGATGCATCCTTGAAAATTAAGTTTAGCCTTTTCTGGTTTTTATTTTGCTTTTTAAGTAGGCCCTATGCTGAACGTGGGAATCGAACTCAAGACCTGGATATCAAGGTTGTGTGCTCTTTGGACTGAGCCAGCCAGGCATCTCCAAAAACCTTTTTGTTGACCAAAAATATCCATACAGAAAAATTCACATACTGGAACACCTGGGTGGCTCAGTTGGTTAGGTGTCTGCCTTTGGCTCAGGTCATGATCCCAGGGCCTTAGGATTGAGCCCCATATCTGGTTCCTCACTCAGCAGGGAATCTGCTTCTCCTCCTGCCTGCTGCTTCCCCTGCTTGTTCTCTCTCTCTCTCCGGCAAATGAAGAAATAAAATCTTTTTTTAAAAAAAATAATAGGGGCGCCTGGGTGGCTCAGTCGTTAAGCATCTGCCTTTGGCTCAGGTCATGATCCGGGGGTGCTGGGATTGAGCCCCGCATCGGGCTCCCTGCTCTACGGGAAGCCTGCTTCTCTCTCTTTCCCTCCTCCTGCTTGTGTACCCTCCCTCCCTCTCTCACTGTGTCTGTCTCTGTTAAATAAATAAATAAATAAAATAAAAATCTAAAAAAAATAAAAAAATAATAAATTTAGAAAGAAAAAGAAAAATTCACGTACCATATGTGTATGTAGCATGCTGAATGTTCACAAAATAAACACACCCATGCAACCAGCACCCAGATCAAGGTATAGAACTTCACCAGAAACTCAAAAGCCCTTCCTCATGCCCACGTCCAGGAATTACCTCCCCCCAGGCTGACTGTAACAGTATAGATCGCTTTTTTATTTCTTTGTACTTTATATGAAATAATGAAATAATATGAGATGTATTATTTTGTGCTGGCTTTCACTCAGCATTACTTGGAGAGATTCTTGCAAGTTGTGTGTAACTGTCCTTGGATATATGCGTCTTCAACTTTGGTAAAAAATCTCAAACTGTCTTCCATAGCAGTTTTTATCAGTTTATACTGCCACCTGCAGGGTGTAAGTATGCTTATTTCTCCACATTCTTGCTAACACTTGGTACTGTTCACCTGTTGAAATTTTTAGTTGTCTTCACTATGAGTTTTATTTTGCATTTCCTTAGTGGCTAATAATGTTTACTACCTTTTCATATTCTCATTGGCCATTTGAATATCCTTTCTTATAAAGTTCCTATTCAAATACCTTGTCCATTTTTATATTGGACTGTCTCTGGATATAAATCTGTCAGTTATTATATGTTGAAAATTTCTCGTCCTCTGGGGGCGCCTGGGTGGCTCAGTGGGTTAAGGCCTCTGTCTTCAGCTTAGGTCATGATCTCAGGGTCCTGGGATCGAGCCTCACATCTCATTGGGCTCTCTGCTCAGCAGGAAGCCTGCTTCCCCCTCTCACTCTGCCTGCCACTCTGCCTACTTGTGATCTCTCTCTCTATCAAATAAATAAAATCTTCAAAAAAAAAAATTTCTCTTACTCTGTGACTTGCTTTTTCACTTTCTTTTTTTGCCATTTTCACTCTTTTTAATGGTATCTTATGGCAAATGTATGTTATTAATTTTAATGTCATCCAATTTATCAATATTTTCCTTTTGTCACTAAGGCTTTTTATGTCCAGTGTCCCTATCCTGAAGTCACCAAAGTATTTTTCTATATTATCTTCTAGGAGTTTTACTCTTTTGCCTTTGGCATTTGGATCGGTAACATTCAAATTAATTTTATATTGTATGTTGCATTCTGTATGGTGTGAGCTAAGGGACCAATATTCTTTTTTTTCCCCACCAGTTGTCTTGGTTTGTCCTTGTTCTCCTTCACGTCACATCCAGCTCTCTCTCCTAACGTCTGTCAAGCTTATCTGTATAGACTAAGACCCAACATCAGATGCACAGTTCACAAAAAGCCCTGCATAGATTTTTCCATTGGCTTCTACATATGCATGAAGTCCAATCCCTATAATAAATCTCTTATTTTATTAAATCATTCATAGTGGATCTACTTATCTGATCAAACACCAACTGAAATGATACCCTTAAAGTGACGGAACTCATTCTATCAGATATCAAGACTTGTTTGAAAGTTACTGAAATTAAGACATTGTGGTATTGATACTGTGATAAATAAATAAATGAAACAGAATTCGAAAATAGACCTACATACATATGGACATGATTTATAACATAGTCATCGTATATAACATATACATACACAGAGTATAATTTCTCTTTCTCCCAATATTAAGTTCCCATGCAAGGAACTTAGATCAGGCCCTGGCCTAAGTGGATTAAGAGAGAAAAAGTGGCTAAAGATGGAGAGTCTGTAGTAAGCCAAGCAAATGGTGCTTGTTTCCCTCTTTTTCTTTTTAAGTTTGATTTTTCCCGTTGATTTTTTTCCCTCTAAAAAATCAGTTTAACAACAAATCAGGATGTTTTTAAAAATCTAACATCTTGAGGTGCCTGGGTGGCTCAGTGGGTTAAAGCCTCTGCCTTCAGCTCAGGTCATGATCTCAGGGTCCTGGTATCGAGCCCCACATCAGGCTCTCTGCTCAGCGTGGAGCCTGCTTCCCCCTCTCTCTCTGCCTGCCTCTCTGCCTATTTGTAATCCTTTTCTTTCTGTGTCAAATAAATAAATAAAATCTTTAAAAATAAATGAATAAACTTTATATGGGTATACAAAAATACAAAAGAACCAGCCAAAAATATTAAAAATAAATAAATAAAAAATCTGACATCTTTATAAATTTTTCTCTTGATATTTCCAAACAAGTTACTGTTTATTATAAATGGTATCAGTTTTAGCTTCTTACACACACACACACCCCCCCCCCCACACACACACGGTGGCTCATTTGGTTAAGCGTCCAACTCTTGGTTTCGGCTCAGGTTGTGATCCCATCATGAGATGGAGCCATATGTCTGGCTCCGCTGGGTGCTCAGGGTGGAGTCCGCTTGCATTCTCTCTCCCTCTCCTTCTCCCCCACTCCCCTCTCTTTAAAATAAATAAGTAAATCTTAAAACACACACACACACACACACACACACACACACACACACACACACACACACTTGAACCTTTCAGAGACTAGGAACCCACCCATTGTCATATTCCATGATGGGATAGACACTGCACAGAAATTTGTGCTCTTCTGTGGGCTCAGGCTTTTAGCATAAGAATATGGTAAGATCCCTTTGTGCTTCCCAAAAGAGGCAAACTGGAGGCCATTCATTTTGAAGCAGCTGAGTCTAGACCTACAAGACCCCTTACTAACCAAGAGCCCACCAGACCCCACGCCCCTGCTCCGCAGGGAGAAGGAAGGACTTTCACACCAGGGTCCACATTCAAAAACGTTTATTCTCAGCATATACTTGTGTCTGGATGACCAGGAGGGGCACTTTGTGAGCTTTGCCTCGGGGGAGGGGGGGAATGGCCAGGTCACCAGAGATACAGGGTGAGGATTGGGAATGTGGCAGCAGCCACGAGACCTAGAACAAAGTATGGGGAGGCTTTTGAGGGCCTCTGGAGGACCTGATTGGTTGGCCACTTAGTCACCTCCAGGCGTGTGGCCACGTGTTCACTCTGAGGCTGAGACAGGAGGTGGGAGTGGCAAGACCTGACCACTTGCCTGTCTGGAAACTCATCCTCCACAGGGTTCTGCCCACTGTTCTCCTCTCTGACCTGGGGGGGGGGGGGGAGTCAGCAGCTAGTCCCATAGCACTCCCGCTCACCTACTCAAACCACTGCAACATCCTTTTCCCCAGCCCAGCATACCTGCTCCACCTGTCTGAAGACCCGCAGCAGGTTTCCACGAAGGACACCCTGAAGCTCTCCCTCGCTCCAGCCACGACTCAGCAGCTCCTCTATTAATACTGGGTATGTGGACACGTCCTCCAGCCCCTGAGGGAACCTGTGTGGCCGTGAGTCAGCCAGCTCTGGAATCTCAGCCCCGATCCTGGTCTAGGGCCCACCGTCCCACCAGCCCCAATCACAGATGCAAAATTGCAGGCCATGTCCTCCAGGCTACTGAATGTCACTTTGGGAGCTCCCTGAAGACTGAGCTGTGGCCTATGCCCTGAGCAGATGACTGGCCCCAAACAGATCGGGGCTGGGAGTGGAGCATGTGCTGGGCAAATGAGCTCTGCTGGGGGGAGGAGGGTACTTAATGAATATGATGATCTGGAGTGGAAGTGGGTCCACCAGGCCACAGGAGGGGCAGGGAGAGCCCAGGAAACAGGCCCTGGGGTGGAGAGAGATCAGGGGGGCTAGAAAACCAGAGCTTTTGACAAGGTCTGAGGGATGGGGAGGACCTGGCATGGGAACAGGGACTAGAGAACTCCCTGTCGTCCTGCCGAGACAAACCCCAGGGAAACACTCACCGACCAGACCCGTCGTAATTTCCGCCAATCCCAATGAACTCTGATCCAATGACGGCTCTGATGTGGTCAAAGTGATCTAGGGGGTGGGGGTTAGTGCTGGGCAGCGGAGGCTGGAGCTAGCCCTCGTCTGGGGAAGCTCAGCCCTGTCAGTTCTCTTGCCCACAGCGCTCCCCACCATGGCAGCTGACTTCATGGAGCCAGTTGTGAGTTCTGAAGTGGCTCTAGGCTGAACAGTGGACTTCAGAGCTGCACCTTTAGAATTTTTTTCTGCCCGGGAGCCACCCTGCCCCTGGGCTCCTTGAGAACCTGCCTGTCCTGTCCAGAGAGGGGAGAGCAAAGAGATGCAGAGGCAGAGGCCATTGCTTCCCCCAAACACACCACTGACTGTGGCCCTAGTTCTGGGTGGCAGTGAAGAGCTGTGTCTGCTCCCCTGGATTGTCAGAGGTTCATCCATTGCCCAACAGGCATGCTGAACTGCTGCAGCTGTCCCGAGGGCCCCCTGTGGTAACAGGCTCAGGCTCGAAGGGCATAAGTGGAAGTGAGGCTCACCTGCCACAGTGGACACATTAGCAAACAGGTTACACTGAAGCACCCCCATGGACAGCGTCACCATCACAATGCCACCATTCTTCTTCTGCAGGGATAAACAAACGGACACTCAGTTTGGCTCTTCTGGCCTGATGGCCTGCCCTGGGCCCTGGGGGCCCTGGTAGGACCGTGCTCAGTCCTAGCTTCAGAAGCTGGAAGAGGCTTCACCTCTGGGTCCCTGAGTGCAGCCAATTTGGCTTTGACTTTCAGAGATCGAGGAGGGTTAACCAGCCTTGGATCCAAGGATGAGATCTGTGCTAGTAACTCTGTTCAAGCTCAAGAACGTTTGTATGAAGCAGGCCTAGCTCTGGGTTTGAGGGCTGAGGTAGTGACTCACCAGAAGTTGCAGGATGTCATCAGGAACATTCAGCACACTGTTGCACACGGCCCTGGCAGCTGAGTGGGAGAAGATCACGGGAGCCTTCGACACCTTCAGGGCTCGTCGTGCCAGGGTGTCTGATGCACAGGACAAGTCCACCATCATGCCCAGGCGGTTCATTTCCCCTACCACCTTCTGCAGAGACAGTTTTTTTTTTTTTTTTTTTTTTTAATTTTATTTTTGAGGTGGGGGAGATGTCAAGGACGCACATGCATGCATATTATCTGTTTGTAGGGAACAGGTGGGGTTGGGTAGAGACCAGGAGTCCTCACCTCACCAAAGCTTGTCAGCCCACTGACGTTGGTGTAGAAGTGGTGTTTAAACTTGGTGGAACTTTCTGCCCTGCAGGACAGGCAGAAGAGGGTAGTTTCTCAAAGGCCACATCATGGGCAGCAGCGCCTGGGGGCTCTGCGGTCCCTCTGTTTGTCCATCCATCCAGAACAGAGTAAGGACCTGGGCCAGCTGCTTTCTGGGAGTGTGAGGGACCTGCTGGGGTGGACTCCTGTGTCCTCACCTCTTTGGCCATTTCCCCACCCCGCCATCTGCCGTGCTCACCAGGGTGTGCTGCAGGTGAAGGTGAGCGTCAGGCAGCGCACTCCCAGCAGGTAGAAAGCACGCAGCGCAGACAGGCTGCTGTCCAGTGAGTGACCGCCCTCCACACCAATGAGGCAGGCCAGCTTTCCAGTGCTGTTCAGACCTGGAAGAGGAGGGATAATCAAGTGGTCAGCACCAGAACCACCAGAGGGGGCTCCTAACTCCACCCCATTTGCTAGCCCACCTCTGGCTGACGTCACTAGTTCCAGTTCAGAGTAGGAGGCACACAGGCGACGAATGAGGTCAATCTGCTCCAGGGTCAGGCGCAGGGCATCCTGGTCCTGGGTCTGGCAGGGAGCATAGGCTGACCAGAACTAGAGGTAGGCCCCAGAGGGTCCAGAATGAGATTAGGGTGGTCTCCGATGTCCTTGGTCTGACCCTCTTCCTCACCCCCCAAGCTACTCCTTTGGGTCCGTGGCCCAGAATGAGATAGCGCACCATCCTATGGTGCCCTGATGACTGTGAAGCTTGTTGCCGGCAGTCAGACTACGGACTGGGGAACACCACTGTCAGCTGTTTGTCCCCGTGCTGTGTGAATGCCCCAAGGCCAACCCACTATGTCCCTTTGGCTCTAGCAGCCCCCATGCTCGCCAGAGATCTTTGGGTCATTTTTGCGTGTGTCTCCACAGAATCTGGGCACCCCTGTGGCTGGCCTGCCTTGGCCTCTGGTGCTCCCACGTTCCCGGCAGCCACGTCATGACACACTGTGTGTCCTATGATTCTAATCACCCAGATGCCTGCCCATCCAGGTTCCTGAGGCCCCAACATTCCCCGGCAGCCATGCTGTGGCACCCTGTGTATCCCTGTGGTACCTGGGCACCCACGAGGCCATCCTTAAGCTTGTCCAAGCTGGTCTGGCCACGACTGAAATTTCGCAGGTTAACATCTTGTAGCTTGTTCTGGAAAAGCTGTCTCAGGAGCTGGGGCAAATGGTTGTGGCTGGGGACATCAAGACAAGGTTAGAGTTGGGGACATGACCTCCAGATCAGGCAGGACATGTCCACATACCTTGGCCTGGCTTGTCCCCGTCCACTTCCCCGTGTCACATCGACAATATGGAAGAACTCCTGAGGTGCAGCTTTCGCAGGGGGTACAGGGGGGTAGGCGGGGGCGGGGGAGGAGGGGCGGGGAGTGAGGGTGGTGGTGGTTGTGGCAGGGGAGAGGTAATGGGGGGAGGGGGCCTGGGTGATAGAGGAGAGAGTCCATCCAGGGCATGGTGTGAGGGAGCTTCCTCACTAGCCCTGCATGCTGAGAACCTCTTCCCCAGCTTTGGGGTGGGCTCAGTCTCCACCCGCTCCCACACCGCACCTACGCACCCGTCCACGAGAGGGAAGTCCCGCATCAAGGCCCGTGCGCGTTCCCGCAGACTTGGAGTGCTGGAGGTGGCCGGCGGGGTCGGAGAGCTGGGGGTGACCGGCGGGGTTGGGGAGGTGACGGTGGCCGGCATGGTCCAGGAGCTGGGGGCTCCAGGTGTGGTCGGGGCTCTGGGGTTTCCCAGCGTGGTCTGGGCGAGGGTTTCCCGCCACTGCAGCAGAGACAGCAGGAGCAGGAGCCGCAGCAGAGGTCGCTTGCAGAGCACAGGGATACCCTTGAGGTCAAGGGGCTGCATGCTGAGCAGGTTTGGACGGGTGGGCAGGGGAGAGGAGGGGCGGCAAGGAGAAGAGCGTGGCGATGGGGTCCCGACCGACCTTCGATTAAGGTGACCCAGCGGCGCAGCCTTGTGAGGACGCGGGCTGGCGTCAGAACGCTTCCACCGACCGGCAGGGATCTGCGACGCCGCCGCGCATAGTGGCCGCAGGGGGCGACACAGACCTCCACCCCCAGCTAGGAGGGCGCCCCAGTGGGTCCGACCAACCTCTGCAGCGCCCCCCAACTCCTGCGTCTGCCCCTGCACTTACTGCTTCCCGGTTCCCGGAACCCATGGGCAGATGGCTCAGAGGGCTGGGGAGGCCCGCGGTCTTGCCAGCCTCACCCCTAGCCAAACAGGTCGCAGGTCCACGTGGGGCTTTAGTTGTAGGAATGTGCCCCACCCTGCAATAGGTCAAACATTTCATGAAAAAGAGTGAATTGGATCTGTACGTTTTGACTGAGAGAAAAAGGATTCTCTCTCTATATTTTTAATAAAAATGAAATTTAAGAATATAATGGGAAAAAAGAATAGTATAATGGGAAACTATTTTAGTATCTAGTATTGAAATTTGCTTCTGTAATGTGTTAATATATGCACAAGAAAAGGCTCTAGATGCAAAACATTAGTTATTAGTAGCCATCTTGGAAAAATACTCTCTGGTCAATTTATGTCATATCTTTTTGTGTAATATGGTCCCCCTAGCTGAGGGATGTCGTGGGTGGTGCTAGTGAAGACTGGCCAGTTTGATAAGAGATTAGTGGAGGCACCACAACAGCTGAGCCTTGGAGGGATGGGGTCTGGATTGGCAGGGGGTAGAGAGTGCATCCCAGGTTGGACAATAGCCCAGGCAAAGGTCTGGTTCAGACAGGACGACCGTCTGCAAGGGAGGACCTGGAAGGTCCTCCAAGGCATCAAATAGTGGGACAAGAATTCTTGCTGGTAAGAGTATGAGGGGGGTTGGTCTGACACATGATTTCATGTAGGAAGAAATCCTCCTTCAAGACAAGGTTGTAGGGGCGCCCGGGTGGCTCAGTCGGTTAAGCCGCTGCTTTAGGCTCGGTCATGATTCCGGGGTCCTGGGGTCGAGTCCCCTGTCGGGCTCGTTGCTCGGCAGGGAGCCTGCTTCTCTGCCTGCTGTGTACTCTCTCTCTCTCTCTCTAATGAATAAAATCTTTAAAACAAAACAAAACAAAAAAAGACAAGGTTGTATCCCGGATGGCCAGAGGTCTGGACAGTATAATTCATTGTTTTCTGCAGAAAAAGCTCAGATGCACTGGGATCTGGCCTCAGAACTGCATTTGGGTGGCATCTGAGCTTCCTGGGCCTGTACCAGGTTCTGTGGGTCTGAGAGGGGCCTACAGCATAGACTAAAATCTGAACCACCCCCCCTTCTGTATCTGGGCCTGTTACTTGCTCTCCCATCTGAGCTCCCTGATAATTGGGCCTCCCCTTCTGGGCACCAGGAGAAGGGCCTTGACTTCTGGCCACCACGGCCTCCTGTCCATCAGTGCTCCCTACTCATGCCTGGGGATTAAGGACTAAATCTGACCCTGCTGCCTCCAGCTTTGGCTCTCTGAGGAGTGAGAGAGACAGAAAGGGAGAGAGACTGTTTATTCTGGTCTCTCATATACCAAGCTTTCTTGACACAGGAGGTCTTCATTTAGGTGATATAAACGACATAATGAATGATGAATTTGCTAATAGTACACTGAAAGTTCAAAAGTACTGGGGTGCTTGAATGGCTCAGTCAGTTAAGCGTCTGACTCTTGGTTTCAGCTCAGGTCATGATCTCAGGTTCATGAGATTGAGCCCCGCGTTGGGCTCCACACTCAGTGAGGAGTCTGCTTGAGATTCTCTCTCCATCTCCCTCTGTCCCTCTCGCTCTGCTCTCTGTCTCTCTCATAAACAAATGAATATATTTTGAAAATTTCAGAAGTATTGCACATACAGCTATTTCCTATAATAGTCTTAGGTGAAAGGTTTATAATTAATTTTTGATGTCATCAAATCAATATATAAACACCATTTCAAATGTCTGGTTTGGGTTTACTAAGTAAATCTGAGTTATACTCTTCCTGATAACGACTGGAAAAGTTGGGCAAAATGTAAAAAGGATCTTCCTGAAGATATCAGAGAACTAAATAAGATATTTAAAAAATTACTTGATGAGGATCCAGCAAGTGTGGAAACCCAGAGATGAGCCCGACTTTTGGGCTGTCTCTTCCACAAGGGGTATTGTGGTCTAAAGAGCCACCAAAGTAAGGGGGACCCTGAGGAACACTTCGTTTTGAGTTAGAAAACAAAAGAATGCGCCTGGGAGAAAGAATGAGTGAACCCACCCCAGGCCTGCAGTAATTCTGGTTATTAAGCAATTGTCTGTCAACTCTAGATGCAGTCTTCTTGCTCTGCTCTGTGAGGTTGGGGCTCAAACACTTAAAACCACATTTCCTAGCCCCCTTGCTAGCTTCCTGGCATTCTGCCAATAGGGGCTACAGAGGAAACTGAAAGACAGTTTTTGTTTTGTTCTAGCAGTGACAGTTGGCTGCAGACTCCAACTTCTGGCTGTCACAGAGCAGCCTAGCCATTCATGTTTAGAACACTGCACCGCTGAGCAAGGTCCTGTCCTCAAGAGGTCTGCTCCCCAGCAGCACAGGGTGCTCGCATAAGCTTCTATCTTCTACCACCTCTTCCCATTTTCCTCTAAATGCACCCTGAGCTGGATCAGCTCTGCTTGGAAGAATCTGTAAAGCGATTAAGGTCACCTCAGAGTGCTACTCAGTGTGCCCAAAGGAGTCAAGAAGGGAGAGAACAGGTAAAATGAAGAGAAAGCACAATTAGAACTTTCTGAGTAATACTGCAGAGTGCAGCCAATTTGGAGCTGAGGGAAAAGGAAAGTGTGTGTACCGATATACATTTTAAATGTATTTTTTTTAATGTATTTTTTTAAAAGATTTTATTTATTTGAAAGAGAGAAAGAGATCACAAGTAGGCAGAGAGGCAGGGTGAAGCAGGCTCCCCGCTGAGCAGAGAGCCCGATGCGGGGCTCGATCCCAGGACTCTGAGATCATGACCCGAGCTGAAGGCAGAGGCTTAACCCACTGAGCCCCCCAGGTGCCCCTTAAATGTATTTTTAATGAAGTTTGCTAGAACACTAAAAGAGTTGAAAAATATTAACTGAAAAATAGCTGTATTAACTCACGACATTATTTTATTCATACCCAAACCAGAATTATTATAGTTTTACTTAACTGGCTTTAATGGAGGTAAACTTATGAATAAAATTTTCCTTCTTCTTTTTTTTTTTTTTTGCTTTTTAAGTTTTTATTTAAATCTAGTTAGTTAACATACAGCATTATATTAGTTTCAAGTGCACAATATTATATTAGTTTCAGCAATTCCATACATCACCCAGGGCTCATCACAAGTGCACTCCTTAATCCCCATCACCTATTTTCCCCATCCCCCCACCCACTCCTTTCCGATAACCATCTTTTTTTCTACAATTAAGAGTCTGCTTCTTGATTTATCTCTTTCGCTCTGTCTTTTCCCTTTGTTTTGTTTCTTAAATTCCACACAAGTGAAATCATATGGTATTTGTCTTTCTCTGAGTGGCTTTTTTTGCCTGGTATTATACTCTTCTGGCTCCATCCATGTCACTGCAAACAGCAAGATTACCTTCTTTTTTATAGCTGGATAATATTCCAGTGTGTGTGTGTGTGTGTGTGTGTGTGTGTGTGTGTGTGTGTGTATGCCTCATCTTCTTGACCCATTCATCACTCATTGGACACTTGGATTGCTTCCATAATTTGGCTATTGTAAATAATACTGCTATAAACATGGGGGTGCATGAATCCCTTTGAATGAGTGCTTTTGTATTTTCTGGGTAAATACCAGTAGCGCCATTGCTGGCTCTGTAGGGTAGTTCTATTTTTAAATTTTGAAGAACCACCATCATATTTTCCACAGTGGCTGTACCAGCTTACATTCCTACCAACGTTGTACAAGTGTTCCTTTTTTTCCACAATCTTGCCAACATGTGTTGTTTCTTGTGTTGTTGGTTTTAGCCATTCTGACAGTTGTGAGGGGATACCTCATGGTGCTTTTCATTTGCATTTCCCTGATAGTAAATGAAAATGAACATCTCATAAATAATATTTTGAAAATCGACTTCTTTGTTTAGCTCATTTTCTATTGAGAGATTGAATGACAATTTCTCTTGACCAAGTCAAGATCTTAAATAATTTTTAAATAACTGCAGCTTATAAAAAAATAACTGCAGCTTATGAAATTTCTTTTATAGGATGCCATCATGACTGGTATAGTTAAAATTTTTTTCAAGGCCATGTCTAAATTTGCGTAAAGTTCCACTAAGTAAAAATTGTTAATTGATTAATTTTTAAAAATCCAAATACAATGCTGATTTTAAGTATCATTGTTGTGTTTCTTAAAAATATTTTATTTTATTTTTTAAGATTTTATTTTTAAGTAATATCTACACCCAAGATGGGGCTCAGATCTACAGCCCTGAGATCAAGGATCGCATGTTCCAGCAACTGAGCCAGCCAGGGGCCCCTCTTAAAACTATTTTAGATGGAATTTCTACAAAACTTAAAATTTCAGAATATGTAAGAGTCAAGTCACTGGCTCCTTTTGACAAATCATATGTATTCATAGAACATAACTTTTCTCCAGTTAAAAATTCAAAATTTGGGGACGCCTGGGTGGCTCAGTTGGTTGAACAGCTGCCTTCGGCTCAGGTCATGATCCTGGGGTCCTGGGATCGAGTCCCGCGTCGGGTTCCTTGCTCAGCAGGGAGCCTGCTTCTCCGTCTGCCTCTGCCTGCCACTCTGCCTACTTGTGCTCTCTCTCTCTCTCTCTCTCTCTCTGACAAATAAATAAATGAAATCTTTGAAAAAAAAATTCAAAATTTGAAGACACTTTGTTTAAATTTTCATACCTTTACTTCACATGTGAAATTCAGGCATCTATGATGTCCTGAATTTCTATTTGATATGCACTTTTCTCATAATAATTGGTATTCTCGTTAGGTGATTTGTGTATTTTTAATTTCTCAGTCTGATTTTATTGGTCTGAAAATATATTACTTTTCCTTCTTTTTTTAAAAAATTTATTTATTTTTTTAACAGAGAGAGACATAGCGAGAGAGGACACAAGCAGGGGGAGTGGGAGAGGAAGAAGCAGACTTCCCACTGAGAAGGGAACCCGATGTGGGGCTCCATCCCAGGACCCTGGGATCATGACCTGAGCTGAAGGCAAATGTCTAATGACTGAGCCACCCACCCAAGTGCCCCACTTTTCCTTCATTTTTAAAGAATATTTTCACTGTGCACCAAGTGGAACACTGGTAGTTACTTTCAGTCATCAGACTAAAGATATTCTAGTGTATATGAATTTCCATTATTTCCATTAAAATTCAATTGTCAGTTGTTCCTCAAATTAATGCAATTTTATTTTAATTGCTTTCTTTCTTTTTTTTTTTTTTTTTAGAGAGAAAGCATGTGCACGCGAGTAGGGGAGGGTGTGGGGGGGTGGGTGCAGAGGGAGATAGAATCTTTTTCTTTTTTTTTAAAAGGATTTTATTTATTTGACAGAGAGAGATCACAAGTAGGCAGAGAGGCAGGCAGAGAGAGAGGGGGAAGCAGGCTCCCCGCCGAGCAGAGAGCCCGATGTGGGGCTCGATCCCAGGACCCTGAGATCATTACCTGAGCTGAAGGCAGAGGCTTTAACCCACTGAGCCACCCAGGCGCCCCATATTTTTAATATTTTTTAAAAATATTTCATTTATTTGTCAGAGAGAGAGAAAGAGAGAGCAGAGAGCACAAGCAGGAGGAGCAGCAGGCTCGCCGCTGAGCAAGCAGGGAACCGGATGCAGGACTCAATCCCAAGAGGAGAGATAGAATCTTAAACAGGCCTTCACACAGGCTCCACGTCCAGTGCTGAGCCTGACAACGGGCTCGATCTCACACCCCTGAGATCATGACCTGAGACCTTAAATCAAGAGTTGGACACTCAGCCGACTGAGCCACCCCGGCTTTGAACTACACAGTTTGGGGTTATTATGAAAAGTGCTGTTTTGGAGCGCCTGGGTGGCTTAGTCGGGAGCCTGCTTCCCCCTCTTTCTCTCTGCCTGCCTCTCTGCCTACTTGTGATCTCTCTGTCTCTGTCAAATAAATAAATAAAATCTTTAAAAAAAGAGGAAGAAAGAAAAGTGCTATTTTAAATATTATTTCATATGCCTTTTGGAAAACCTACGTATGCATTCCTGTTGGATATATACGTGGGGTGAAATTACTCAGTCATGGGTTATGCACAGACTATTAGTATTAACTATTATTTTTATTAGCCATTATCTATTCTCGTACATTATTTATTATTATTAGCTGTCATTATTAGCATTAACTATTAATTTTGGCTATTATTAACGCAGTTGCTATTATCATTGATGGCCTGGGGATAAGACAGTGCAGTTTTGTTTTGTTTTGACAGTGCAGTTTTCTAAGTAGCCTGTGCCTCTCAGAGAGGAAGTCCCTGAGGGGCATGGGAAGGGGTGGGTCCACATCCAGGGAAGTTCAGTCATTGGAGGCCCATGGCCCATCGTGTAGCCTGGCATTTTGGGCTCTGTCCAAATAGGAACAAAGATCATTTGTGATCCAAGCAGGTTCCCTTCTTGGGAATCTGAACCAGAGTTCTCTTCAAGATCCCCGGGTTGTGGTCAGTGGGTCAGGATGTGGACTGAGGTGAGCTATTGAGAGGCAACCCAGAGGAAGATCCACTCTCCCACAGCTGGAGCATGTGTCTTCCACTGTCTTCTTCCAGCGCTAAGCCCAACCATCGGGGTTTTCTCGGGTCACGCGAGTGAGACTCAGGTCTTACTTGAGTAACTGGTGGCTGACTTCAGGGTCCCCACCAACCACCAGAATTGGGAGCCTGTGCCACCAGACCCACCACCCCCAGAGAAGGATACTCATGCCTGGTTCCATGTGTAAAACATTTATTTTCAGGAAATATTTGTGCCTGCGTGATGGGGGGAACATTGTGGAGTGTCTGCGGCTGCCATAGTAACATCTGGTAAGATTAACTGGGTCACTAGAACCACAGAATGAGGACTAAACAGGCAGCAATAACTGTGAGGCCTGGAGCCATGTTGGGGGTAGATTTTGACGCTTGTCTAGGTGACTGCTTAGGTGTCCAATGCTCTGAAGTCTCAGTTAGTTTCTGGTCTGAACCCAGGTACCGTGTCTGATGCAGACGTGAGAGAACAGAGCGGCAAGAGCTGCCCAGCTGCTCATCCGGGAACTCATCCTCCAGGGGGCTTTGGCCCTTGCTTGCCTCCCGTACCTGGAGGTAGGAGTCAGTGGTCAGCAGCTCCCACAGCAACTCCAACACACTTGCTCAGACCCCTGTGCTACTCTTTTGCCCAGCCCAGCGTACCTGTTCCACCTGCCCGAAGACCCGCAGGAGGTTTCCGCGAAGGATACCCTGGAGCTCTTCCTCGCTCCAGCCGCGACTCAGCAATTCCTCTATCAGAAGCGGGTACGTGGACACGTCCTCCAGCCCCTGCGGGAACCTGAGTGGCCGCAAGCCAGCCAGCTGTGGAACCTCAGCCCTGTTCCCTGTTCATGACTCAGAACCACAGCCCCATGTGTCCAGGTCTACTGAACCCCAGCTCTGGTCAGATATGGAAAAGAGAGACCTGAAGAGGGTAAGTGATTCACACCTGCTCTTTATCCTGCAGAAGGAAGCTCTTAACCACTTTGAACAGTCATAGAAACTCATTGGATTGTACTGTTAAGATCTATGTTGGGGTGCCTGGGTGGCTCAGTCAGTTAAGCATCCCACTCTTGATCTCAGCTCAGATCTTGATCTCAGGGTCATGAGTTTAAGCCCCATTTTGGGGTCCATGCTGGGCATGGAGCCTCTTTAAAAAAAAAAAAAAGATCTATGCCTTTCACTGAATACAAAATTTCCCTCCGTTTATAAAAAGAAGAAAAGCTTTTTAAGAACTGGGTTGACCTCCTGCAGGCACAGACCCAGCTGCAGGCAGAGGAAACGCTCAGTTCACAACAGACCTTACTAAGAGTCTGCTCAGAAGCCGTGGGTCAGGGGCACCCTGGCTAGCTTGGTCGGAAGAGCATGTGACTCTTGATCTTGGGATCGTGGGTTGAAGCCCCACATTGGGTGTAAAGATTACTTAAATAAATAAACTTAAAAATAGAAGTAATGGGTCTGCTAGCACTAAGGGTGGGCAGATGATGACCTAGAGTGGGGCCAAGGGTCGCAGATACACATTAAGGCCTGGGAAATAGACTTGGGGTGTGGGAGATGTAAGGTGGGCCTACATAGGCTATGAGGACGACAGTGTGGTGGGCATGGTGACTAGCAAGGCCCTACTGTGGCACAACTAGCCCCAGACAGGCCATAGGGAAGCACTTACCATCTGACCCCATCATAATCTCCGCCAATCCCGATGAACTTGGATCCAATGATTGCCCTGATGTAGTCAAAGTGATCTGGGGGATGGAGAGTCAGCAGCGTGGGGCTTCCAGGGAAGGGGTGGGGTGGGGACTGTACTCTACTGATTCCCCTTCTTGCAGTTTGTAGGCCGCACAGGCCAGTTCCTTCATGGCCTGGCACCCAGTGTGCCAACTTGAGGAGGCTGATCTCAGTTGACTGTAGACTGGAATTTAGATTTGGAGTAGACCCCATTTGGGCTATTTCTCATCCAGGATCCCCCTGCCTCCAGTCTCCTTGAGAACCATGGGGGCTTCTTTCCATGGGTGTGGAGGATGAGCGAGGGACAAAGAATACAACTGACAAAGACTACAGAGACTTACGGGACTGCCCAGTCCCTTGGTCAGAGGCAGGGGCAGGGAGCTTTGGGAGCCCCTGCAGAGGCACAGATGGTTGGCACCAGGGCTCTATGTCTGAATGCCTCCCTTATACCCATGAGTATCAGAGTTACTGACTCTGTGTCTTCAGTTCCACATGGCACCAGGGTGTTTTATACTATTCATCATTGAGTTTTTAGGAGCTGTGCCTACAGCCAAGAATGGGTCAGACCACTGCGGCTGTACTGAGCACCCCCCTCAAGGCTTCAGGTCCAAATCAGAGCTCTTCAGGGAGCCCAGGGAGGGCTTACCTGCCACAGTGGACACGTTGGCTAATGGGTTGCATTGCAGCACCCCCACTGACAAAGTCACCATCACGATGCCACCATTCTTCTTCTGTGGGGGTGGACAAGTGGACACTCAGCTTTGCCCTCAAACACCCACCTGCCTCTGGGCTCCTGTGAGGAAGGTGTTCAGCTCTGGCTTTGACATCAGAGGAGACTCCACCTCTAGGTTTGTTTAAATGGAGGAGTCTCAGCTCTGGTTGGGGTGGAAACGTCTTGGAGTATTTACCGCTGAGAACCCCCACACCTGAGTTCAAGAATTCAGGGGCTGTGGACTGTGGCTTTGTGGGGCAGACGTTCAGCCCAGGGTCTGAGGAAGTTGAGGGAGCAGGAGCTCAGGGACAAGGGCTCTTGGTTTAAACCTCTAGTGTTAGGTTTGAGGGCCAGGGAAGTCTCTCACCAGAAGCTGTAGGATATCATCAGGAACGTTCCTGGCATTCTTGCACACACCTCGGGCAGCCGAGTGGGAGAAGATCACAGGTGCCCGTGACACTTCCAAGGCTCGCCGAGCCACAGTGTCTGAGACGTGGGACAAATCTACCATCATGCCCAAGCGGTTCATTTCCAGCACTACCTTCTGCAGGGACAGGTTGGAGAAAGGGCATCAGGAACACACATGCCCATGAATTTTTCCGTAGGGAACTGGTGGGGCATGCACATTCATGGGGGTCAGGGTATGGAACTAGGGTCCTCACCTCACCGAAGCTGGTCAGCCCACTCACGTTGTTGTAGAAGGAATGGATGCCCTTAGCTGAGCTCTCTGCCCTGCAGGATGACCAGGAGGCAGTCTGAATGGTGGCCATGACTTGGTCACAAGAGCCTACTGAATCCTCTAGACCTGCAGTCCGCTGGAGTGAGAGCAGGGACCCACCCTGGGCTGTGCCTGGCACGAGGCGGTCCCTACTGGGAAGCCAGTCTTGCTCTGGGAACCCCTGCTTCCCTCTCCACTCCAGGGTCAGTGCCATCCCAGGGGTAAAGCTTGGTCTGAGCCCCAGTGTGATCTTGAGCAGACGCCTGCACCAGCGGGCGCATACCATTTGCGCTGTGCTCACCACGGTGTGTTGCAGGTGTGAGTGAGTGTCAGGTAGCGCACACCCAGCACGTAGAAGGTTCGCAAGACAGAAAGGCTACTGTCCAGCGAGTGGCCACCCTCCACACCAATGAGGCAAGCCAACTTCCGGGTGTTGTTCAGAGCTGAGAACAGGTAGGTCAGGTATAGTCAGAGGCTGGGGTATTCAGACAAGTCCCTAACACCCTCCTCCCATTTGCCTACCTTTAACTGAGGTCACGAGCTCCAACTCAGAATAGGAGGCACACATGCGGCGGATGAGGTCGATTTGCTCCAAGGTAAGGCGCAGGGCATCCCGTTCCTGGGTCTGGCATGGGACGTAGGCTGACCAGAACTGGGGGAAGGCCATGGGTTGGTTTGGGCAGGGGTTGCTTTGGAGCTCCCTGGGCTGCTCGCCTTCACAGCCCACATGGCAAAAGTGGTCACTTGTAATGCATTGCTTGTTCTGTGGTCTGTGGCTGCCCACCGAACGAGTTCACCATGACCCCTGCAGCCCCCAGCATCCATGTTGTGGCATTTTGGGAGGCCCTACCGTAACTGAGTTCCCGTGTGACTAACCTGTGGTCTCCGGGGCCCCCACACTCCCTCTGAGCCACGCTGTGCGTCCCTGTGGTACCTGGGCGCCCACAAGACCGTCTCTAAGCCTGTCCAGGCTGGTCTGGCCATGGCTGAAATTGCGCAGATTGACGTCCTGTAGGCTGTTGCGGTAAAACTGCCTCAGAACAAGGGCCATGTCGTTGTGGCTGGAGGGAGGGCAAGGTAAGGTCCGGTCAGGGGCAAACGGGTGGGCTCCTTAGGCCTTGGGACCAAGCAGGACCTGGGCCAAGGTTGGTGGAGGGATGCCCCCTCCAGACCACACTGTCATACAGACTATACTAGAACCGCTTGAGAGCTAGGCTGGGAGGTTCCCACCAGGGATGAAGTGACAGAGGAAGGGAAAAGGCACCCAAGGATGATGGGAGAGTGCATCTAGGGGTGGTGTGAGGGAGCTTCCTCACTAGCCCTGCATGCTGAGAACTCCTTCCCCCACTTTAGGGTGGGCTCAGTTTCCACCCGCCCTCACTCCGCACCTACGCACCCATCCACAAGAGGAAAGTCCCTCATCAGGGCTCGTGTGCGCTCCTGCAGACTTGGGGCGCTGGAAGAGGCGGGCGGGGTCGGGGAGCTGGGGGTGGCCGGCGGGGTCAGGGAGCTGGGGGTGGCTGGCGGGGTTGGGGAGCTGGGGGTGGCCGGCGGGGTCGAGGAGCTGGAGGTTCTTGATGTGTTCTGGGCATGAGTTATCGGCCGCGGCAGCAGCAGCAACACTAGGAGCAGGAGACACAGCTGAGGTTGCTGGTGGATCGCGGGGGTACCCTCGAGGCCCAGGGGCTGCATGCTGCTCAGAATGGCACAGGCAGGCGGGGGCTGGGGTCCAGAGCCTGAGGGGTGGCGAAGGGCAGAGGTTGATGATAGAGTTTGGAACGTCGACTGGGACCACCAGCAGCGCAGTCGGGCAGGGGGAGAATGGACTCTCAGGATCTTGGACCCGGGCTCGCAGAGCCAGGGGAGGCGTGCTGCCCGTCCCCAGACTACAGGACACCAGCCTCTGGGCGGCCCCTCTTGTCTCTTCCCTCTCTCCTCACCCCCAGTGCTCTGAGAGATTGACCCAGGTTGCCCTGCTAATGCCTCTAACCTTGCTCTCCAAGAGAGAAGGCTTGGGGCTTCTCCCCAGACAGAGAGGGGCCTGTCTCAACCACATCTGGTGGTCAATTTGCCTGCATCCTGCACCAGCTGCTCTGAGGGCTACATGCAAATGTCTCTGGCCACAGTACTCTGGGCTCTTGGTTTCCTGCTGCTGAGCCATAGTGAGGGTACCGTTGGGAGGAGAGAGTTTCTGGAAATGAGGGGTTAACCTTGTGGACTTTGCATTCAGGAAGAGGCCCTCTGCCCCTGACCTCTCTCTCCCCTACATTACTTCCTTGCCTATTTGTCCATCCCCTGGGGGACTCAAGCGGAAATGAGAAACGTCACGGGTGCCCCTCCCCCTGTCTTCCCCAGTCAGTCTCAGGCAAGAGCTCCCTCCTCAGGAGATGCTACCCCTCCCCAGGGTCTGAATGGAGAGATTTTTGGCATGTGAACTGAGCAACCTTCTGGGGAGGGTCAGGGGTGGCTAACTGAACAGAGCAGGAACTCAGTAAGCTCTTTGAGTGGAAGGAAATTAAGTCATTTTTAGGGCAGCAAAGCACCTCTCCTCCCCATCCCAGCAGCATTCCTCCCAGAGCTGCTGGCCGGGCTGTTGGTCAGGATCCCACCTACCTCAGTATGGAAGCCTGGTCTTCACCGAAGGCAGAAATATGGCTCCTAAGGAAAGACCTGGCATCTGGGTTCTGAGGCTACATCCGCCTTATCTTCTTGCTCCTGTGGCTCTAGCTCTTCCAGAAAACTCTAGGCTGAGTTGCGTTCTTCCTCTGTAGGCCCCACCCTCAGTCCTAGCCTCAGGCCTTCACCCTGGTTGCCTTCTTCAGGAACCACCTCCCTACACACACACACACACACACACACACACACACACACACACACACACACACACACGGAGCAGAATGCATTTTCTCCCAGAAGCTCCACCACAGAGAGGCTTCAAGTTCTCTGCCCAAACTCCCTCCTCAGCCTCTCAAGGTTCCGCTGTAAACCTTGGCACCCTCTGGAGCTGCTTTACCTTTGGAACCTTTTCCAGGTGGCAGGAATGACCAGTGCAGGGGTAGTGACCTAAGTCTGAAGACTGGAGACCTTAGAAACCACTCTAGAAATGAAGTGAAGAAAAGTCTGTCGGCTTGATCATATCGGAGTGATCGCACAGACGATGGTGCCTTGTGCAGGCAGGCAGGGGTGCGGGGCAGACCGGTGGCCCTGTGCGGGGGGTGGGTCTGCTGACCACTGCAGCTGGAGGGCTCTCTGGGCAGCCCCACTGCAGAGTGTGCGTCCTCTGGGCTATGTCCTTGCCCTGGGTGGCTGGGGAGCCCAAACTCAGACCTGGCTCCCTCCTTTCTCCCCCTACAGCTGGCCAGCAGCCCCACACCCACTCACGAAGCCAGTGAGTGCGGAAAGGGAGGAGAAACGCTTGGACCAGCTGGTCTCCAAGACGAATTGTTTGGGGAATAAACAATTAGTCTGTTCCACTCTTAATAGCCCCCCAGGAAGTGGGGAATGTAAACAATGGGAAGAGGTAGGGAGGAAATCCAGAAAAAATAGCGGCTGCTGACAGAGAAATAAGAAAAGAGAATTTTGTTTTTGAGGTTAGATTTTTCTCCAGGGCCCCTATGTCTTATACCCCGAGGCTTGGAGGAAACTCTAGCCCAGCAGAGACAGGCAGTGCTGAACCTGAGAAAGTGGGCACCATCTCTGTAGAAGATCAGCCAGGCGGAATAATTTTCAGTCCAATTTTCAGTCCAAGCACTTCAATCCTTAAGCTAACTAGCACTGCTAGTCAAGGCCTTGAGGTGACCATACAAAGCCAATCACAGAAACACAGACATACCCAAACCTTTATATGCTCAGGGACATGTGAACGCTCATACTCAAGGAGCAAGGGGGTTTTAGCCAACCGGGTGGCTTGTTGTCCTTTTTACCTAGCCCGAGGCCATCTCTCTACCCTGTCCTGCGCAGGGAGAAATAAACACAGACTAGTGAAGCCTTGTCCCATTCCTGTCTCCCTCCCCTCCCCTCTCCTCCCCTCCCCCCATCTCTCCCCTCCCCTTCCTCCCTTTTTCCCTTCCTTCCTTCCTTCCTTCCTTCCTTCCATACTCTCTCTCTTTCCCTTTCTTGCTTTCTTTCAAGTCTTTTCCTTTAGAAGACTCCAGCATCTGTGGACAGACCTGGACAATTTTGGAGGAGGGGCTATGAGAAGGTATCCAGGTGCTCGCAGTGGACACAAGAGGAAACAAGGGGGGAAGCCCAGGGCCCACCTCCAGAGCTGACCTGAATGTCATCTGTGACACCTCCTACCCTCTGCCCACTTCTCCCCTTTAACAGAATCTCCAAATCATTCTGGCTCAACCTCCAAACATCTCCCAGGGGTGCCTTCTCCATTCCCACTCCCTTTCCCCAGTACTGGTCACTTTCACCTTTACCTCCTCCTGGTCTCCCCACTTCTAGTCCATTCCCCAACCCAGCAGCCAGACCTATCTCTCTTTGAAAAAAATCTGTCATCCTCTTGCCTAAAGTTCTTCTGTGGCTTCCCATTGCTCTTAGGATACAGGTCTCCCCACTAGCTGAAGTCAAAACTTTCCCACGAAACCTTTTGTAAGTCAGAATGGTGTGAAGCCATGAGTATCCCAGCTTTCAGAAAGTTTGTATCATGCCACCTTGCTTTTATGAAAGACCTACATTAGTACCTGTTTTTACTAACCAAAAGAAATCTGGAGAGGATTTTTGCTTTTAGGAAGAAAGCCATTGCCATTCTCACGTAGGTCTGTCTACCAAATTCCTTTCTTTGGCTGCTCTCTCTAGTCTCAGCAAATGGCATAAACCCTCTTGCCCTCTTGCTTTGCTGCCTGCTACCACAGAGCCTTCTTACGTGCTGTCCCCTTAGCCTCCCACTGGTGGAGCTGCTGAGGCAGGGTCAGTGCAGGAAATCTTGACGCCAGGGAAGGGTCTGTGAGTAAGCGCCTTCTCTTCTAATTCCTTACCTATGTAGTGTTTACATAAATCAAGACCTGCCGAGGATGCAGTGGTAGAAACAGGCTTCTCCTGGGACCAAGCTCTAGTGTAGTACAAGAGTATGCAGGAAGAAGACTGTCAGATTGAGTGACAGGCCCCCTCACACACTCAGAGTGCAGGAGTGGGGCAGAGGCAGGGGCTTCCTCAGTTTCCAGCATTGCCCAGGTGATGTTCGTCTCCGTTTAGGGCTCCTTCCTCCTGAGACTCGGGTTGCCCCTACTTCTTTCTGGGTGTCACTCTGGTTCAACTGCCACGAGGACGGACAGAGCCAAATTCCCAAGATGCAACAGTCTCTGTGGCCAGACACACGTCGTCTAATCTCAAAGCTGAGGCTGCCCTTCCGGAAGTGGCCAACAGGTAGCACATTTTCCTTCTTCAAAAGGCAGCGACCGTTCACCTTGCTGGGAGAAGCGCAGTAAGCACTGGTGCTTCTCTCTCTCCCGGTTCCACCCGGCCTTCTCCCTAAGCCCCACCTTTGTCTTCCACGTCTTTGCCAGCCTCCATGTCCATCTTGGGTCTCCTGCAGCCAGACTCGGCCTGCTCTCAGGCAGTATGGAGGATCTAGCACACAGGGTCCCCAGAGCAAATCACAGGGGTGTCCCGCAGGCCTGAAGTGTTTGATGGGGCTGCTTCCCGGGACCAGATATTTCTGTCATTTAGGTGTAAAGCCCACAGGGCTGGGGACCCTGGACCTGAGGTTGATTCGCCTGCTGTTCCATGAGGTCTTGAGGCCATGCCATCAGCTGGGGGAGGCTGGAGGGGCAGGGGCTACAGGAGTTCCACTGAGGAAGGCCCTACAGGGAAGTCCCTGGGATTCATATGGCACCTTCTGAGCTGTGACATTTGGTCGCCTAGAGGTGGGGGGGCATATCATGGAGAACTCTGACAGATCCAAACCCTCTTCGGTAACTTACTCTTTAAAAATGGGAACGTGGACGAGCCTCTCCAATTGCTTGGGTTCAGGTTTGCTGGAACCTTTCCCCAGCCCTCCTCCTCCTCCTCCTCCTCCTCACCTGAGTCCATATCCTTTTCACAAGGTCTGCAGGGGCTGGCCCTGCCAAAGCCGGCAAGTGAACTCAGGGAGGCCATGGCCACCCTATTCCAGCCCCTAGCGCCACACCTGCACATAGCAAAGGCTCAACCAACATTCCTTGAAGAGCGAGTCCACTAGGAGCTCAGCCAGTGGCTGCCTCTCCTTTTCTCATGGAGCAAGGGCATGTGACAACTGTGCCAGTGTGTCAGAGCAGCCAATGCTACTGTGTGTCCCCAGCTGTGCTGTAGTCCCTTCCATCTTAACAACAGCCCACAAGGTAGGGTTTTGTTTGTTTGTTTTTAAAGATTTTTATTTATTTGACAGAGAGATAGACTGCGAGAGAGGGAACACAAGAGGCGGAGTGGGAGAAGAAGAAGGAGGCTTCCCACTGAGCAGGGAGCCCAATGTGGGGTTTGACCCCAGGACCCCGGGATCCTGACCTGAGCCGAAGGCAGACGCTTAACAACTGAGCCACCCAGGCGCCCCCACAAGGCAGGTTTTTACCAGCCTTGTTTTCTAGGTAAGAAAATTGAGGTTCAGCTCAGTGAAGCTGGTGGATGGAGCTGGGATTTGAAAACAAAATTCCCTTACTCTTAGATTTTTTCAGCTTTGAGCTCTCTGATTCAGTTCTCCATCTCGGACCACTCTGGGTCCGAAGCAGTTGTGCCAACTAACAGATGTCCTTTCTTGACCTCTGTACCCCTCTGTCTGGAGACCTCCTTGAATTCACATCCAGAACACTGGGCAAGGGAATTCATGTTTTGGGGAGCAACTTGTGAGGACAGTGGGATTGAGTTTGTGGTGGAGGAATGTACGTAGCTTCCTGCTGTCCAGGGCTCCCTGGGACCCCACGCCAGAGCTTCTCGGAGTTTTTTTTTTAATCTCTTTGGGCGCCCCCTCTGTGGGTGCTCCAGGCCCTAAGGGTAGAGAACTTTGGAGAATGACTACCAGCCATTTGGTAAAGTCTGTCCTGTCTGCTTCTGCACATGCCACTCACCTCCTGTTCACCACCGCCAGGCTCACCAAAGTTGGACTGGACTGGCCCTGTCTTCAGTGTGACTTCATGGGACGTAAGGCAGCCATCTGGGGAAACCAGCAGTGGCAGAGAGAGTAGCCTCCTGGCCTGAGGACGGAACCCGCCTTGAACCTGGCTGAAGGGGAGGAAAGGTAGGGAGGCCAGCAGCTGCCCGTGCTCTCGTGGCCACGTGAGACTGAGGTTCCGTGGACTTCTTGACTTCCAGCTGTTGCCTCTCTCACCAGGAGAGGCTTCAAGTCCCTCCCATCATCTCTTTGCCTAGACATTCCCTACTGATCACGCCCTGGAGCTGGCCCCGTACTGAGGTATGCCATGAAGGGGCTGGATAAGTTTCCAGTTATCTACCACATCTGCTAACGGGAGCATCCGGGAGAGTGGGCTGTGTGCACGCCAGGTTCTGGGAACCGGCTCTGACTAAATATTTATGATGTGGCATATGTGATTTTTTTCAGTTAGCCTCAAGTTCAGACTTGCTGTCCCTTTGCTCAACCTAGCCTGCTTATCTCTGAGGCCTGTCAGACTGGCAACAATAGGCTGTGCGCGGCACACCCTGCCTCAGGGCCGCTCCCCCCACCCTCTTGTGTTCCTGCAGGACGGCTGCCCTCCCCTGCCTGGCTGCCTTGGCTCCAACCTGCTAATTTATGCTGTGAAGCTGACCCCCCTGCATCCCAAGTCCTCACTGATTCCACATCTGGCTGGCTGCACCTCAGAAGCTTTAAAAAATTTTTTTCTTTTAACTTATTAGGGTAATTTCAAACAAAAAGTAGAAGAGAAGAATTTCAAACAAAACCCTTTTGTACTAGTCGTCCAGCTTCAACAATGACGGATGGCCCATCTTGTTTCATTTATACCTTACTCATTTATACCTCCTACAGAATATTTTAAGGCAAATCAAACACTTATTCCATCCATATCTAAGTTTGCGTCTCTAACAGATCACAGCTCTTTTTAAAAGACAATGACCATACCATTGTGGCACCTGAAAGAGCACAATACTTCCTTAATATCATAAATTATCTATCATGTTCAAATTTCCTTGATGGCCTTATTTTTAAATAATTGTTTTAATTAAGATGTAGACAAGGCTACCCACATTGCATTTGGTAGTTATATCTCTTAATCCTTTGGTTCCTCTTCCTTCTCCCTTCCTTGCAATTAATTTTTTGAAAAAAATCATGTCCTTTGTCCTTCAGTTTTCTGTCTTGGAATTTGCTGATTGCATCTCAGGGTATCATTTCACAGGTCCCTCTGTCACTTGTATTTCCTATAAAATCATGGTTATGGGAAAAATTTGAAACTGCAGGTTTTAAAAATGTATTCAGTAGGACTGGTGTAGGTACTGGGGATCTCTAGTTTTCCTAAGAGTCCCAGGTGAGTCTGTTTGCCTCATGTTTGGGAATTGCCAACCTACCTACCTGACTCCTCCAGGATCGCAAATCTTCCTGTCACACCAAGTATCAGAGACAAACATGAGGGTCTAATCTCCAGCGGTGGGTAGTGGGAGTGGCCGCAGGAGGAGGCATTAGCTGTGTTTTGGGGGTTAGCGGAGACTCACAGTGGGAACTCCCCACGGCTTGTGCCTCCTTCCTCTAACGTGGGTTAGGGAAACTTCTTAAGTTATCAGGACCTTTCCTGGCCTTGAGGGTCTGGAAGAGGAGCAGCACTTTTGCTGGTGTGGCCCTCCAGGGTGAGCGTCTGTCCATATGGTGAGGGGCTTCACTTGGGCCTGAGGGCTACAAGCTGCTGACAGTGCCCACTTTTGATCTGGGATGCTAAGGCAGGTGGACCTGGCACACAGGCCCACACACACCCTGTGCCCTTTCTTCTCTGCTGATATTCCCCCACCCCCACTCCCTAGGACCAACGGTCCCCTTAACTGCTGAGAGAGACATTCCGCTGGTAACAGCCAGCTCCCCACTGCCATGGCACATGTCGGAATGATCTTTTTAGCATCTATCTCTGATCATTTCACTACCCTGCTCAACTTCTTCCTGTGACTTCCCATCACATTTAAGATCCACATTCCTCGCCGTGGCTGATGAGGCCTGCTGTCGTCTGGCCCATGCCTGCTTCTCCAACCACATCTTTCGTTGTTTTTTTTTCTCTCTGGCCACACTGGCCTTTCGGTTGGTCCTAGAACAGGCCAGCCTCACTCCTGCCTCAGGATCTTTGCACCTGCCATTTCCTCCTCCAGTTCTTCGTAGGATTCCCTCACATCTTCACTGAGCTGTCGCCTCCTGAAAGCAGCCTCCCCTGACTACCTTGTGGAACCTAGCACCCCCTCATCACTCTACCCTTTTATCCCGTTTTACTTTTCTTTTTTTTTTAAAGATTTTTTTATTTATTTATTAGAGAGCGAGAGACTGAGAATGAGAGGGGAGAAGGTCAGAGGGAGAAGCAGACGTCCCGCAGAGCCGGGAGTCCGATATGGGACTCGATCCCAGGACTCCGGGATCATGACCTGAGCCGAAGGCAGTTGCTCAACCAACTGAGCCACCCAGGCGCCCCCGTTTTACTTTTCTTTATTGCAGTTATATTTGAAATTATATCCTTTACTTATCTCTTCCTTTAGTTTGTGGGTGCCTCAAGGAGAGGGGCTTCGGTCATCTTGTTCATTAATATAGCCCAAGCAACTAGTGGGTGCTTAATAAGTATTTGTGGAGTAAATGGATAGATGGGTAGATTGACAAAACATCTTCTTGGACCTGCCTCTCTTCTTCTTACACAGACACACACACACACACACGCACGGTGCACACGTGCACACACACAGGGAAGTTCTCATCAGGCTCTGCTTTTCTCTCATCCGGGTCCTGCCAGGATTCGCTCAGGTGTCATTATGAGAGCTGCACCTTTAGAAGGTGCACTCAGGGGTCTTTTTTGGAGGCAGAAGGTCTCAGAGCACCAGGTTCCCCATGTGGGAATGTACTTCCAGGGAAGAGAGTGGTTTGGGGCCTGGCCTTGGACAAGCTGAATTTCAAGTCAGATATATTAGATAAAATCATTTTATTGAATAGTCAGAAATTCCTCTAGGGCCAGAAAGGGCTGGGAATGAGGGAGCATGTGAGCCTCAGTGGTGGTGACACCCAACTTTCTCCATTTTCTTCCCACCCTGGGGAGTGGGTCTTCCTAGGTCTTTATTCTGCCTCCTGGAACTCCAGGCAGAAGGCTCCCTGGGTAGACACAAATTGATTTTTTCAGTTTTAAAAAGCCCAGCGCTCCTCTTGGTTTGTAAAAAGCTCATGGCTGCTGGCAATGACTGAGAGCAAGAGTCCATCTGATAGATGGGCCCTTGCTGATACCACTTTGAACCCTCTCTCTGCTCCTGGATTCTTGTTGGCTCAAAGAATACAGACTTTTCTTTCTTCTTCCCATGAAGGGACTCTGGGAGTATTGAGCCGAGAAACATCAGGTTTTCTTCCAGTCCAGTTTCAGCCCTGGGATGTTGAGAGCAGCCTCTCGTTTCAAGCCTCAGTTTCTAAGGCTCCTTGCCCATTGGCCAGTTAGTATGGAAGGAGGCTCCTGGCCGATGAAGGCTCAGACAGAAAGGTTCAGGTTCTAATCTCCAGTGGTGGTCAGTGGGGTTCACTGCAGGAAGAGGCATTAGCTGTCTTAGATGGTTAAACATTTGCCCTCCCTATAGAGCGGCTCAGCCAGCAAGCTTCTGTGGGGTCAGCCTCCTGCCACCATGCTGTAGTCGCCGAATTTTGGGACTGGAGCAACCTAGGTCTTTATCCGACTCTGTGAGAGCTCGACGTCTCTTGGGAGCCCGCCTGGGAATTGGTTTCTCTGCTTCCACCTTTGCTGGGGTGGCCACAGGAGCATCCCCATAGGTCCGGTAGCCACCAACCAGGCAGTATGTCTCCCCATGCCAGCCCACTTGGGTTTCTCCACACCCTCGGTAGAGGACATGGTAGTGACCCGGTGTAGGAGGAGAAGTGGGAGCCACTGCTGCTGGAAGGAAAATCAGATATCATCAGTCATTTCTGCTATATACGGTGACCTGCCAGGACCTCCCCTCTCATGTCTCTCCCAGTTTCTGGCTGAAGCCCTTTAACCTGCTTGGTATCCAAAACACAGCCATGGGGCGCCTGGGTGGCTCAGTGGGTTAAGCCTCTGCCTTCAGCTCAGGTCATGATCTCAGAATCCTGAGATCAAGCCCCACGTTGGGCTCTCTGCTCAATGGGGAGCCTGCTTCCCCCTCCTCTCTGCCTCCTCTCTGCCTACTTGTGATCTCTCTCTCTCTCTCTCTCTCTCTCTCTCTGTCAAATAAATAAAATCTTAAAAACAAAACAAAACAAAACACAGCCTTGGCCTATCACCTCCATGAGTCCCCTGGAGAAGGAATATGGCTGCAGAAGTGATTCTGTGAAGCTTAGGGCAGCAGCAGGAGACCTGGGAATCTGTTCCGCATTCTCAGGGGAAACTGTAGAACCTGAAAACAGTTGCAACCAGGAGCCTTTCCATCTCTCCTTTCCACAGCAGAACAAGCATTTCTTAAAGCCTGTCACTTCTGAGGCTTTAATGGAAATACCTTTCAGGTATTGGAAAAGTAATATAAATGGGCTAAAACCCCTCCCACCTTGGCAACTCCTCTTGGGCCCCATTCCACTGCCTCTTTCAACCACACTGACCTCTAGCTCTCTGATACTTCTTCCTAGATTAGAAAGAGGCCACATGTGCAGACAGAGTGACTAGGAGCTTCAGAGACAGATTCTGGATAGCAAGTCTAGGCTCACGTCAGCCTAACCTCCTAGGATGCCATTTCATCAGCCCTCCAATCTTGTATCACGCATCACTCTCCTTGGCTCTTCTCTTCTTCCCATCACTATGACACCACCTTCCCCATACTCAGCAGCTCAGTCTGGGGTGTGTCTGAGGGGACCCACGTGCATGTCTACGCGACAGCATGGTGAAGGTGCCTGGCTTTGAAGGGGAGGTTCACGAGCAACCCTCAACGGTTCTTCCTCAAACTGCTCCATTTATCACTTGCCAACAAAAATTCACTTGGGACTTTTGCCAAAGTGGCAAATCAGGAAAGGGTCAGAATGGAAGTAGCTTGTAACCTAAAAGGGAAGTCTTCATTTATAAAGATTAGAAGCTTTCTGATTAGTTGCCCAAGGGATGACGTTTCACTTCTCCTCGACAGTGAGCAGGAACACTGGAAGTCCCTGAGGGGGCCCCAGGCCGCTTGTATTACTTACAGCTGGTTAAGTTCTGAGGTGTGGTGGGCAAGCCCGAAAGGATCATGTGGCAGCCAGGTGGAGTTGTGTGTACACCAGTGACTCTTAGACAGATGCCTGGCCTAGGCCTACCTGCTGTGCTGCCCTCCCAGGGGACAGAGGACAAGTTAGAATGAATATAGAAGATCCGGTCAGACATTCTCTCTCAGGCAACCAAACAGATTGGTATCTGGTAGAGAACTGGTAGGAAAGTTTCCCTGAGAGCACTACGTTTGCGTAGTTACCCTGCCATGGAAACTGTGAGAAGGCCTGTGAGGTCATCACTAGCCAGTGAGGTCACATAGGAATCTGTGACTTGAGGGACAGGCTTGAGGCTTTTGGGGTTTTGTGGAGGAGAGCAGGGTGGAGGCAGAGAAGCACCTTGCCGGGCCGTCACACTTCTCTCCCCAGCCAGCCCGAGGGAAGTAGCCGCTCCCTGTGGTGCATACCTGAGGGCTGGCACAGCCCCAGGGACCAAAAAGGGCAAGAGAAACCCATATTCTGTGATTGGCTTGAGATGCAAGATTATCCTAAGAGACAGCTAGGTTATATGGCACTGACCCTAAGTATTCAACAGCTGGAGAGGCAGAGATTTGTATAGAAGGCTCTTTGGCAGTGGGTCTGAAGGATAAGTTAGATTTGGACCCATGGAGAGGAGATGGAAGACGTTCCGGCTGGGAAGAATAAAAACAAAGACAAGCTCTTCTTGAACTTGTCCTGCCTCAAATGTAAATTCATAGAACCCTCACGTTTTTACAACTGAGGACTCAAAAAACCAAGAGGTTAAGGGGGCTTATGTAAGGTTGCATAAGTAGCAGAGAGGTGCTCTGCTCCATGGTAGGGCTTCAAGGTGGACTCTGAATTTGTACCTGATGAGAATGTGAGGACAAGCTCATCACATTTCAAAGTGACACTGGGAGAGATGTTAAAGGTGCTCCAAGGCAAAATGAGGGTCCTGAATGGCTTCACGAAGTGGGAATGATGGACCCACTTTAGTATAAAATTCAAAACAAATTCATGGCAAAATGACAATACAAAATGACAATTGAGTCATTACATTCATCTGTCCCCCCCAAAAGCAAATACTGTAATAACAGTCCCACTGCTGACAGGATCAAGTGTGGGCTCTGCAGAAGTGTGGGTGAAAAACGTGGTCAAACTGTGAAGAGGCGTTACAAAAGCTGATAGGGTCCTACTCAGAGGTGGAGGAAATAGACAGCTCTGCCCTTAGCCTGATCAGGCCCACAGGAAGGAACCCTATTTGGGGCAGCCTTGGATATAGCGCAGCCAAGAACTTCCTAGCAATCATAGATAACCTTCCTTAGGAGGGGGCCCCCTGTTGCTTTGATATGCAAAGATGGGATGCTTGTTTCCCAGGGCAGTTGCTAAGGGGATGTGCCCTGGAGGTAGAAAATGATGGGACTACTATTTGAGAGGTTGGGCAACTCTGGTTGAGAACCACATCATCTTCTTTCTATTCCTGGGTTGCTTGAATTAATGTGGTATATGTCAGTACACACAAAATCAGGCCTGATTAGAGCGGACTGCCCTTGGGGAGTGCTAGGGGGAAAAATGTGAAGGGGAGAGCTCTGGAGGAGTTCTTTCCAGCAGGTGGGCCAGCAGAAGACCACTTAGATCTCCCAAGGCTCCAGAGAGATTGTCTGAGAACATGATTCTGACCTGGTAAGGTTACTGAAACCTTATCAGGACCTAGCTGCGCCTCTAGAGAAGGCAGAATAGCATAGACAAATGGTTTTGAGCTCAGGAATCTGTAATTTTTTTTTTTTTAGGATATTATTTTTAAGTAATCTCTATACCCCTCATGGGACTTGAACTCACAATCCAGATATTGAGTCACATGCTCTACAGACTGAACCAGCCAGGTAGCCCTGGAATCTGTATTTTTAACAGTTCTGCCAGAGTGATCCATGGATAGAGTTACCAAATTATTGTCCAAACTGGGTTGCTTTTGAGAGTCAATGTGGGCAATATTGAAAGTTGGTAAATAACTCAAACCCTTGGTGCAGGCAGACCAGATTCTGTCATACTTATGTGTATGATTTTGAGCAAGTTCTTTTATCCCTCTGAGCCTCAAACTTCTTCATGTGAAAAAGAGAGCTATGATTGTGCATTTAGTACAATATTCTCTCCTGGCAGATTGCCCTGGGCCCATCTCTTTTCTCTGCAACCTCATCGTTTTCAGTGTGCAAGTATTTTTAAGTTATTTTGTGGAGTATTTGACTCTCAACTGTGCATTACTTTAGGCTTATATAATGATGCAGAAACTGGAACCTAGGAAACAGAGAATGCTATATGCTTATTTTGCCACTTTTGCAAAAAAGTTTGATCCTCTTTTTTCTCTTCCCCTGCCACAAGAGATGAGAAAGAAGGTAAAGCCTGGAAACACACACCAAGCAATACTTCTGTGTCAGTCTGCCTTCTATCCTTCTGCCAGTACTTCCCAGAGAGATTTCACCAAGAATGCCCGAGCTTGCCATGGGTACTGTTGAAGAAAATCTTTCTGCTACTCATATCCCCTTTCCCTTCTCTGGGGTGCTTAATGGATGTTTTGGGGGCAGGAAATAAAATCTAAATGTTTATTAAGTAAAACAACAATGGAATGGGGCACCTGGGTGGCTCAGTTGGTTGGGCGTCTGCCTTTGGCTTCAGTCATGATCTCAGGGTCCTGGGATCGAGCCCTGCATCAGGCTCCCTGCTCAGTGGGGAGTCTGCCTGTCCCTCTCTGCTCATGCTTGCTTTCTCGCAAATGAATAAAATCTTTAAAAATATTAAAAATAAAAATAACAAAACAGCAATGGAAAGTGCCTCAGTCCCAGATGTGTTGTTTGGAGTGTGAATCTTCTCACAATCCAATGAATTCTACCGCAGTGGTAAATATTATTAGAGGAGCCCCATAAATACATCATTTACTGTTAGAAATTATGACATAAGGGGCGCCTGGGTGGCTCAGTGGGTTAAAGCCTCTGCCTTCGGCTCAGGTCATGATCTCAGGGTCCTGGGATCGACCCCCAAGTCGGGCTCTCTGCTCAGCGGGGAGCCTGCTTCCCTCCCTCTCTCTGCCTACTTGTGATCTCTGTCAAATAAATAAATAAAATCTTAAAAAAAATTATGACATAATACAAAGCCAAAAATCTACTTTATTTTTCAGGAGTCATGTGAAAGACTACAAAAAACCATGCTCATTCTGCAGTGCTGGCCCATCTACCTTTGGAAGCCCAAGAACAGCTCACCAGGCCTTCAGGGAGGTGACTGGCAGCCCAGTGCATCCTACTGACAAGTGTGCTCATCCACCCAGGACAAAGGGAAAGATTCCTGTTAATGGCATCATATTTAAGCTGGCTGCTATCAGATTTTTTGGGGCAAAGGCTCTCGCACTGATGACCCAAGTCCTGGAAGACTTCTCCTCCGGCGAGCTGCCAGCTCAATCTTCTGAACAAGGCTTACATCCCAGGGATGGGTCACAAAGCTGATGACGGTGCCAGGTACCTTGCTCCCTACACGGCCCACCCTACCGGCTCTGTGGATGTAGTCTTGCAGGGTGAGGGGGAAATCATAATTGACAACTAGCTCTACATGGCTGCTGTCCAGGCCCCGAGAGGCTATGTCTGTGCAGAGGAGTATGTCCTGGGAGCCCTCCTGAAAGCACTGGAAGATGCCTGCCCTCATTGAGGCTGGCATTTGTCCCTGCAACCTTAGGTGTTGGATTTTGTGGTCATCCAGAATATATCCCAGCCAGTTCACAGTGCTGGAGCTATTACAGAAGACCAGAACAGTTCCCGAGGGGCTAGTCCTGTATGCTCTGTCATGCTGCTTGAGGATCTGCACCAACTCAGTCACCTTCTCTGCTCCCTTCAGCCTCATAAATGTCTGTCTAACATGAGACATAATGCAGTGGAGCTTGGAACTGGTGATGGTGGTCAGAGAGTCTGGGCTGGCAACTTTACTTAGCAGTTGGCCTACACCTTCCGGAAATGTGGCCCCCACCAGCACTAACTGAGCTTTGGGATTGAAGGGGTCTTTTAAGTCACCTGGGTCTTCGGCTATATGGCTCTTCTCCAGGATGTAGTCCACCAGTTCCAGGAAGCTTTCATCCAATAGTGTGTCTGCCTCATCCAACACCAAGTAGGAGAGCTGCTTCAGGCTGATTAGTTGACCTTTCAGGGCCTTCCACAGTGCTCCTGGAGTGGCCACTAGTACATCTACTGGAGGTTGTTTGGACAGTTGCAGCCGGATCTTACTCATGCCGTGGCCTCCCCCTAGCTCCCGCACGTGAAGACCCAAGGAGATGCCCAAGGGCTGGGCCACGGCCCGCACCTGTTCGGCTAATTCTCGCGAAGGCACAAGGACCAGGCCTCGAGGAGCAGGTATACTGTGCGAATGCAAGCTTGGCCGGCCCAAGAGCCGCTGAAGCAGAGGTAGTAGGTATCCAAGAGTCTTGCCACTGCCGGTTTCCGCGGCGCAAAGGATGTGGCGGCCGCGAAGTAGAGGGGGGATGGTGCTCGACTGCACGGTTGTAGGCCGAACGACTTCTGGAGCAGCCTCCTGTAGTGCATGCAGCACGCGGGGTTCCAGACCCAGAGCTGCGAAGCTGCCCTCGTACGGGAGGTTTTGGAGTGCTGGTGCCTCCTGTTGCGCGCGCTCGATAGAGAAGTAGTCCCTGCGGGAGCGCCGATTCTTCCAACCACGCGAAGCTAGTGGTGCGCGCTCCCAACGGCCCAGCGTGAGGCGCGCCGGCTGGTTCAACTCTGGCCGCCGCGCTGAGATCAGCAGCGGGCCAGGTCGCGCCAGCACCAGCCGCGGGGAACTCCGATGGCCGCTTTGCTGCTGTTCCTGCCGCCGCTCTAGAGCCCGCGGGATGCGAACCACGGGCAGGGGCTCGTCCGGACCGCGGACCGCTAGGTCCCGTCGAGGTGCCAAAAGCAACCGAAATGCGAGCCACAGCGGCCGCAACGGCCGCGCCAGAGCCATAGTCGCTTGGTGTGCGAGAGTCGCACTGCAATGACGTCACGGGCGCGCAAGGCCTCGTGGACGGTGTCTGGCACGGCTCAGCAAAGCTTGTGGAGTTGGCGAATCCTGAGGAAGGAGGGAGAGTCTGTAAAGTTCAACTGCGGCGAGGTCTGTAGGTCCGAACAGGGATTGGCGACATCCAGACCCAGACCAACCTTGGGGAAACGGGCTCGATGGAGGCAGGCTCCGGGGTCCGGCGCTATGCGGCGGTGGGGGCCTGGTCTTATGAACAGGGGGGCGGAGGGCTTCTGGCGATTGGGTGTCCGAGCCTTGCCATTCTCCTTTGTCGCTCCCATCGCTTCTTTGATGGCTTGTCCAGTGGTGGTCTCCTCCTGTAAATTCCGAGGGTGCGTTTGTGTTTTCCCAGATGTGGTTCCCGTGTAAGGTCTGGTGGTAAATGTTTATTGAGAATCTAAATGTATGGTCAGGCCTGGGGGAGAAGACAAGGGCCAGGTGTCTTAGATCTAGCCTCCCCTTCCCTTGGCCAACAGCTGAGAGCCCCCAGGGCAAGCTCATGGCCTCTCTGTGAAGTGGGAAGTAAGATCTTCAGGCTTTATTTCAAGTAGATCTTTCTCTTTGTACCCCCCTCCCCCCCTTTTCAGCAGAGGTTCACTCTTCATTCTCTTGCCTCCCCTCCCAACTTTTCATCTTGAAGCTACCATTCTTGCAGTACACTCAGGTCCACTGGCTTCTCAGATACTTAGATTGTTTAAATAGTGGTGAGGAGGATCCTTCTAATGTAGTGAGTGATCAGATAGGTAGCTTGCTTCACATAGTCCTGGTCAGAATATTTTATTTAAGGGGTGCCTGAGTGGCTCAGCGGGTTAAAGCGTCTGCCTTCCGCTCTGGTCGTGATCTCAGGGTCCTAGGATCGAGCCCCGCATCGGGCTTTCTGCTCAGCAGGGAGCTTGCTTCCCCCTCTTTCTCTCTGCTAAATAAATAACATCTCTCTGTTAAATAAATAAAATTTTTTTTAAGATTTTATTTATTTATTTGACAGAGAGAGATCACAAGTAGGCAGAGAGGCAGGCAGAGAGAAAGAGGGGGAAGCAGGCTCCCTGCTGAGCAGAGAGCCCGATGCGGGGCTCGATCCCAGGACCCTGAGATCACGACCAGAGCCGAAGGCAGAGGCTTTAACCCGCTGAGCCACTCAGGCACCCCTTAAGTAAAATAAAATCTTAAAAAAAAAAAATCTTAAAAAAAAAGAATATTTTACTTAAATTCAGATGTTCAGGTTGGAAAAAAACCCTTATCTTTTTCTGATTGACTTGTTTCACTTAGCATTATACCCTCTAAATCCATCCATGTTGTTGCAAATGGCAAGATTTCATTCTTTTTTTATTTTTTATTTTTAAAAGATTTTATTTATTTATTTAACAGAGAGAGAACACAAGCAGGCAGAGAGGCAGGCAGAGGCAGAGAGAGGAGCAGGCTCCCTGTGGAGCAAGGAGCCCGATGCGGGACTCGATCCCACGACGCTGGGATCATGACCTGAGCCAAAGGCAGCTGCTCAACCAACCGAGCCACCCAAGCATCCCTCATTCTTTTTTTAATAGTTAATATTCCAGTGTTGTGTGTGTGTGTGTGTGTATACCACATCTCCTTTATCCATTCATCTATCAAGGGACACTTGGGTTCCTTCCATAATTTAACTATAGTAAATAATGCTGCAGTAAACATAGGGGTGCATATATTTTTTTGAATTCATGTTTTTGTATTCTTTGAATAAATACCCAGTACCGGAATTGCTGAATCATATGGCAATTCTATTTTTATTTTTTTGAGAAACTTCCATACTGTTTCCACATTGGCTGCTCCAATTTTAATTTCCACCAACAGTGCAGGAAGGTTGTTTTTTTCTCCACATCCTAGCCAATGCATGTTGTTTCCAAAAAGATAAATACTTCTAAAGTTTCAAATGCCATTTTGATACATAAGTTGACTTTCTGGAAAGTTACCATTAAACCAGCAGAGGAGAGAATTTTGAGTAGTGACAGATGAACAGAGTCATTGGATAGAGCAGTCGCTCTCAAGTGAGGGTGTTTTTGCCCCTGCCCCACCCCGGGACATTTGGCAGAGTTTGGAGACATTTTTATTTTTTATTTTTAAAAATATTTTATTTATTTATTTGTCAGAGAGCGAGCACAAGCAGCTAGAGCAGCATGCAAAGCAGGCAGAGGGAGAAGCAGACTCCCAGCTGAGCAAGGAGCCCAATGTGGGACTCAATTCCAGAATCCTGGGATCAGGACCTGAGCTGAAGGCAGCCGCTTAACTGACTGAGCCACCCAGGCATCCCGAGCCTGGAGACATTTTTAGTTGTCACATCTGGGGAGGTGCTACTGGCATCCAGTGTGCAAAGGCCGGGGATGTTGCTCAACATTGTGCAATGCACAGGACCGCTCCCTACAAGAAAGGATTATCTGGCCCAATATGTGAATAGTGTGTTGTTGAGAAGCCCTGCATAGAGTATGAGGATTGAAGAGTGGCTGAGGTTACATATGCTTTCACTTCAGGTAGGCACATTTGACACGCTCTTTCACTGGCTCTGCCTCATCCTCACAATCTGTAGCAAGTACACTGATGCCATTGCTTGCTTTGCCCTTGGGATTAGAAACACTGGCAGCCCTGAAAGTCATAAACACAAGAAAAAGTGATTCAAGGGAGTGAAGCTGGAGAAGAGAAGTTTAGGGAGAACAAAACTGTCCTTACAGATCTGGGGAATGTGCCAGATGGAAATGAGATGAGGTGTGCTGTGGGGTGTACTACTCCAGAAGGCAGAACAAGGACCCACAGGTGAAAGGCAGATTCTGAATTTAATGTAAAGAACTGCTGTAATGACTGTAACAACTAGAATTGCCCAGATCTGTCTTGACGGTGCTGCATTTTCCATCATTGAAAAGTTCATATCCAGGCCAGATGACTGCTGGTTGACAGTGTGATAGAGGGGAGTTGATACAAACGACACTCTACGATATTGTGATTCTGTACTACTTAAATGATTCTTTTCAAGAACTCAGGGCTCCTCGTTCCTTATCCATGTAGCTTCCTGGACATCTGACTCAACAGATTTTATTCATTTACATGTGCCGTTGTTTTTTCAGATAAAAAGAAAGTCTTCCTTTGCACCAAGCCAGAAGACATACGCTGAAGGAATTATCAGAAAAGAATAATACGTTGGTATGTACTTGCATTTGGGTTCTGCCCAAATAGTTGGAGCAGGGAAGCTGGTTAGTGTATGGCTGCTTTCTCACCATGCTCAGGTCCTGACAATATGATTAATTCAAAATCTCATAAGGATTGGATCTGTCTGAGCCAGTCTCTACCCATGGCCCTTAATTTCTTTTTGTCAGTTCATCAGCCACTGAATAAGGTTCCTGTCTTTTCTTTTTGTTTTTTTTGAGATACATGTTGTATATCATAGTGTTGTTTTTGAGATACATGTTGTATATCATAGTGCTTTAGAAATAAGAAAGTTTTACTTATTGTGGAAAGAATGTCAGCTCCTTAGAGCAGAGGCCTAACTTGATAGTATTTTTTCCCAGGGCTGCCATGGTAACTCAGATTGTCTGGTTACTCCATACGTTTGTTTTTTTTTTTTTTTTTAAAGATTTTTATTTATTTATTTGACAGAGAGAGAGTACAGATAGGCAGAGCGGCAGGCAGAGGGAGAGGGAGAAGCAGGCTCTCTGCGAGCAGGGAGCCCGATGTGGGGCTTGATCCCAGGACTCTGGCATCATGACCTGAGCTGAAGGCAGCCACTTAACCTACTGAGCCACCCAGGCGCCCAACTCCATATGTTTTAAACAGAATTGTCCCTTGGATCTCAGGTGATAATGGTACAGTCAGTCATGTTTCTTGAGCACCATGCACGTGCTGGGAAGTGTTCACATAGACAGTGAGCAAAACAGGTAAAATTCCTGCCCTAATGGAGTTTACATTCTGATTTAACTGGTTTGGGGGTTAATGCCTGGACATTGTTTTTTTTTTTTTTTAAGGCCTTTCCAGATGATCCTATGCCACCCTGTTTGAGGATCACAGTTATAAACAAAGCACTTTGGGAATTGCAAGGCATTGCAAAAAAAAAAAAAAAGTGGCTGTTAGTATTCCCTCCCTTCCTTCATTTTCCTGCCTGCATCAGGATGGTTGTGCAAGTGCTGGCCATTCTCTTTTCAGCCTGTGTCACTATGTACATACATCATTTCACCCTCTTTCTAACTCAATTCCTTATCTCCTTCCTGTCTTTCACTCTCCAACCCATCATCTGTTGTCCGAATGATCTGAATGCTAAAGCACAGCCATGGCCTTGTTACCTCTTGACTCAAAAGCCATCAATGGATGTGTGTGGCCTACAGCTCATCTCCTAATCATCTCCAGAGTCTGCTCCCCACTTCATCTCCTGCTGCTTTCTTAGCTGAATCTTGTTCACTCAAGTGGTGGCTCATATGCAAGTCTCATAAAGAGCTCGAGGTCCTTTACTGGGTAAGCAAGGGAGTGGGGTAGTCGTTTGCCTGCTCTATAACCAAAGTTGAGGCATGGCAAGGCACTCGAAGTGCTCTGTGATAGAGCATATTTATCTGCGATAGAGCCCTTCCGTGGCTGAAGCATGAGCTTCATTGTGGTTTTCGTTGCCACTTGACCTGTTAACTTCCTTTCACAGCAAACCCTAAACACTTACCTTTGACCAGATTGTGTGCTCTGTGCTCTGTGACAAAGACCTGGTGATGAGTAATATGCGGGGTTTGCCTTCCCCTTGTGATGAGGGAGGCAGATTGACAGTTAGTTGCTCTTATAATTACAAGAGTGTATTCCATCCCAGGACAGGAATGAGCTAAGAGGAGGTGCCGTTACTCTGTGTTTGGGAGATAAGTGTCAGGGATGGCTTTCTGGAGGAAGTGACATCTGTATGGATGTTCTGAAAGGCTACTGGAAGTCAGCCAGGTAGAGAAATAGGAATTTAGGTTCTAGGCAGGGGAAACTTGTTCAGAGACTACAGATTGAGAGAGAGTAGGCCAGTTTGGGAGCTAGAAATAGTTCAGAAGAGCCGAAGCTTAGCATGGGGGAGTTCAGAGGGCAGGGGGCAAGGGATAAAAGATAGGGCTTTCCAGGAAGGCGGGGAGCAGCACTTGTTTGCAATGTGAAGGAGCTGGGACTTAATTCTGAGGGCAGAAGGGGAGGCTGTGGAGAACGGGAATATCCTGTCCCAATTTGTGTTTTGAAAGACCCCTCTGGCTGCTGGAAGGAACATAGATTGAACATAATGAGCCTGGAAGCAGAGAGACTGGTTTGCAGGCTCTTGTCATCAGTCACCTGATAGATGGCAGTGGCAGAGCCGAGATGCTCCTTGGGCTCAAGAGCTCAGTTCTTCCCATTTCTTTACCTTCCGCACTTCACACAATGCCTTTATCCTAAAGGAACTAGTACATGTCTGTTGGTCTAACAATAGACTTAGAATGTGTTCAAAGTGTAAAAGCCTGATACGGAGAGCAGTTAACATTTATTAAACCCTTACTATGTGCTAAGAGCTGTGCATCATAGAATTGACATTTCATACCATCCCACCTGACGTAGATTCTGCTAGAGCCTCATATTCCAGAGGAAGAAGCTGAGCCTCCACTAGGTTAATTCAACTGCCTGGGGCAGAGTTGGGGTTCCAGGGCAGGTCTGTCTGGTTCCAGAGTTCGGAATCTTAACAGATGGATGCTGTATCACCTCTTTTTCTTATAAACATTATAGATAAATAATAATTTATCTAAAATAAATAATATATACAAATATGATAAATATATAATATATAAATAGATAAATATACATATAATAGATCATTTTAATTTTTTCTTGTCTATACATGTTTTGATTGGGAAACAGGGTGATTCTCTGAATATTTAATCCTAATTGACTTGTGTTTTAACTCTCAATTTGTATTTTAAAGAAATTGCTTTTTTTTTTTTTTAAGAATTTATTTATTTATCTGACAGAGAGCGTGAGATCACAAGAAGGCAGAGAGGCAGGCAGAGAGAGAGGGGGAAGCAGGCTCCCGGCCGAGCAGAGAGCCCGATGCGGGGCTCGATCCCAGGTCCCTGAGATCATGACCTGAGCCGAAGGGAGAAGCTTTAACCCACTGAGCCACCCAGGCGCCCCAAGAAATTGCTTTTTAAGCAAGGTCATAGCCTCTAGGAAAATCTACATGGAAGGGTAAATGGTAAAGTTTTTTCCATTCGTTGCTTTCCCTGAATAGTATTATCCTCAGTCTCAAAGTGTTATAATTAATGGGATTTTGTATCTATGCAACTGAAGTTTAGGATACTGTCTGAGAAGGTGATCAAAACTGTAGAGAGCCCTTATAAGAATGGTAGAGAGACCGTCTCAGTTTGTGTGACTAAAATGGTGATCTGGGTGTGGTCTTAAGGCCCAGCGAATGCTTGTGACAGTAACTAGGAAAGGGTGGGGGCTGCCTTTCTTCTCTGAGAGGTGCCTTCTTGGAGGCAGGCCATGTCAGGCACTGCTTGTGTGTGCCACAGGGAGTTCCCAGACCAACCACCCTCCAGGAGGGTGTCCTTAGCCCACACGGAGTGAGTATTCAGTCACACCGTCCTTTCGAAGTGGCTGCTGAGGGCCAAGTACTGGGCTTAGAGTTCGAAACCTGGCAGTGAACTGGTAGTCATGTTCCTGTCCTTATGGAACTTGTCCTGGTGGCCTAGAGCAGGAGCTGGGGGGTTAAACAAGAGACCACACAAATCACTGTAGACACAGGGGGATTGTAACTGAGCTATAGGGAAATACAAAGTGTTGTGAGAGCATGTGACCAGGGACCTGAAGTTAGATGGTCTGATAGGGAAATGTCTCCAAAAAGGGGACATTCAAGGTCAAGAGGACCGTAGTGTTGGTGTGTATGATTGAGTCGGGGAGTTGTCTAAACAGAGAGGATTGATTGCAAGTGCACAGACCCCAGAGCTTAGTGTGGGAGACTTTCAAAGATGTCCAGGGTAGCCAGAGCAAGGAGAGTTAGGTGGAGAGAGGCTCAAGGTGAGCTGGAGATGTGGGCAGGGAAGGTCGTGAGGCCTTGGCGGGCCATCAGAAGAGTTTGGGAGTTATCCTAAACTCAGTGGGAAGCCATTGAAGGATATAAACAAGGGAAGGGTATTATCAGAGTTGCCTTTTTCAAATGCCAGTGTCATAAAGAGAAAGGGTAGGAGGGGGTAAGATTAGATTTGGGGAGACCCATTAGGAGGCTGGCTTTGTGCACAGTGGTGGCACTGGAGATGGAGCAAAGTAGATGGATTAGAGTTTTATATTTTTTTAATCTTTTGATTATTTATTTATTTAAAAAATAATTTTTATTTTTTATTAACTTACAATGTTAGAGTTATATTCTGAAAGTTGTTTCAACATTAGTTAGTGATAGATTGAATGTGGGGAATATGGATTAAGGACGAGTAATTGGGTGAATGGAGATGCTAGTTGCTGAAATGGGAAACATTTTCTCTCCATGTTTTGGCCTGCTTAACACCTTCTCTCTCTTGAAATCTTGAATCAGAAATTATTTCTTGGGGTGCCTGGGTGGCTCAGTCAGTTTGGCTCAGGTCTTGATCTCAGGTTGTGAGATAAAACCCTGTGTCAGGCTCCGTGCTCAATGCAGAGTTTACTTAGGATTGTTTCCCCTACCTCCCTCCCCTTCTGCTCCTTCCCCTCCTTGCACTCTTGGGTTCTCTTTTTCTAAAATAAAGAAATAAAATCAGAAACAATAAAGAAGATGAAGGAGGAGGAGGAGGAGGAGGAGAAATTATTTCTTAAGGGAAGCCTTTCTCAACCCCTATTCATCCATTTTCTGCTGGCAAAGCTTCCCAGAAGCTATGTGCTGTGTCCTTCATAGCACTGTACATGGTTATAATTTCACAAGTATTTATAAGTTCCCTTTCTATAACCCTCTCTTTTACTGTACTTCCTCCTCCTCATAGTGCCAATCAGTGCTTAGCATATTATAGGGGCTCAATAGATGTCCGTTGAGTGAATTAATGAAGATAGAGGAGGCAGCTTAGGAGGGCAGATCAAGATCTTGTTTTTGCATGCTTAGTATAAGATGTCCTTAAGATACCCAGGTGGGGATGTGTATTGAGCTGTTGATGTAATATGCTGGTGATCTCCAAAGATGGCAATATTTTAAGCCATGGGAGTGAGTAAATTTGCAAGGGAGAATGTGTGGAATTAGAAGGGAGGAGGGCCCAAGACTAAGGAGAAAACTCAACATGTGAGTAGAGGAGGTGAAATCAGGAAGGACACTGAAACGCAAGGCAGAGAGGTGGGAGAAAAACCAGGAAAGTGTGGGCCAGGGGGGGTCAAGGAAGAAGGGAGGCTCAACCATGTCACCGTACTGTTACTGAAACAAGATTGTGGACAGGCGAGTGTCTGGTTGATTGCGCAACTTCCAGGTAATTGGTGACTTTGAGCAGTTTTAATGGAGCAGTGGAGGTAGGGGCCAGCCAGAATGGGCTGAATAGTAAAAAAGAAAATGGAGACAGTGTTAGTAACTGAGCAGAGCATAGCATTGGCTATGTAGCTTCGTGAATTTTTAGAGGGGTCCATATTTGCTTAGAATAAATAAATTAATATTAACAGTTCTCTCTGGAATATGGGATTTTGATTTTTTTATTTTCACTCCTGTTGGCTCTACCTTCAAAGTATATTTAGGATGTGATCACTTCTCACCACCTCTGAATACCAGCTCCCTGGCTTGAGCCACCATCACCTTTTATGTTGGTTACCAAGGAGCCTTGTACTTGATCTCTCTGTGTTTACTTCTGCCCCCAACAGATTGCTCTTTATATAGCAGTCACTATGATCAGGAGAAAACATGTTCTGTCATGCTGGTTAAAACCCTTTACTGGCTTCTATTTCGTGAAGAGCTAACAAAGGCCATAGAACGTCCTTCAAGGCCATGTGGGCTCTGACTGCTGTGTCCTATCTGCTTACTGCTGTGACATCGTGTATCTGACTTTCATTACTCTCTCTTCTCTTTGTGTTCCAGCCATGTTGGTTTCCTTGCTGTTCCTCTAACACACCAGGCAAGATCCTGCCCTAGGGCTTTTGCACTGGCTGTTTATTCTGCTGTGTATTCTTCCACTAGATACCAACTTGGCTAACTTAAGTCTTAGCTCAAATGTTATGTTCCCACTGAAGCCTATCTTGGTTTCCCTATTTAAAATTTTGTATTTTAACGTAAATATTTTCATATAAATATTTTATATTTTTATGTAAAATAAACCATTAATATACCATGTATTTGTATTTTCCTGCTGGGACTGTAGGGTAAATGGGCGAAGGTGGTCAAAAGATAAGAACTTCTGCGGCACCGGAGTGGTTCATTCGGCTAAATGTCTGACCCTTGATTTCGGCTCAGGTCATGATTTCAGGGTTGTGGGATTGAGCCCCGTATTGGGCTCTGTGCTCAGCACAGAATCTGCTTATCCCTCTCCCTCTTCTCCTCCCCCCCCTTCTCTTTCTCTCTCTCTAAAAAAAGGAAAAAAAAAAGATACGACTTCCAGTTAGAAGATAAATATATTCTGGGGATGTAATGTACAACATAGCAACTATAGCTGACAATATCACATATTGGAAGATTGCTGAGAATAGATCTTTTTTTAAAGATTTTATTTATTTATTTATGAGAGAGAGAGAGTGAGAGAGAGAGCAAGCGAGCAGGGGGAAGAGCAGAGGGGGAAAGAATTCCAAGTGGATTCGGTGAGCTGAGTGCAGAGCCCATCATGGGCCTCTATCCCACAACCCTGAGACCATGACCTGAGCCACAACCAAGAGTCAGATGCCCAACCTACTGAGCCACCCAGAGACCCCACTAAGAGTGAATCTTAAAAGTTCTCATCACAAGAAAAAGAATTGTTAATATATGAGGTGATAGATGTTAACTTATTATGGTAATCATTTTCTAGTATATACATATATCAGATTACTATGTTGTATACCTTAAATTAATACATTATGTGTCAGTCACATCTCAATAAAATGGAGAAAATTTTTGACCCAGTCCCAGTGTTTTCAATTTCCTTTCTCCCTGTTTTTTCACTCTGTAGCATTACCAAATTTCTAACATGCTATGTAATTTATTTGTTATGTATTATTTCTTGCCTTTGCTCCTCTGCTAGAATAAAAGCTCTATCAGAGCAGGATAGTTCTCTATCCTGTTCTCTAATGTATCCCAAAAGACTACCGACAGTGACTGGCCCAGACTAGGCACATAATAAATATTCTTTAGATGAATGAATAAGCATGCATGATTTTTATGGTCAGAGAAAAGGGAAACAAAGTCCTCTGTGTCAGATAAAAGAAGAAAAGTCTTCCCTGGATGACAGAGAAGATTATCTTTATGTGGATTTCAGACTCTTGTTTTCCCTTTCTGCAGGCTTTAGCAGAAGAAGAATGATTGAGCACAGCCTCTCACTGTGCTACCGCAACAAACTCATCTTAGCCCCTATGGTTCGGGTGGGCTCTCTCCCAATGCGGCTGCTGGCCCTGGACTATGGAGCGGACATTGTGTACTGTGAGGTAAGAGGCTCCTGATTTTCCTGGAGGGCTTTGCCACCAGTGCGGCCTCCTTTTCTGTGGGTGAGAGTGGCCAGGAGTTAGTTGGGGACAGAATGGGCACTCCCTTGACAGACACTCCCTGAAGGCAGCAGGAGACAAACATGACACTGTGAGTTCTCTGGGCCCTGTTCAGGGCCAAGAGCCTGGGCAGCACAGAGACATGGTGGGATCCCTGGGCTGAGTGGTTAGATGAGTGTTGTATCAGGTCACTGCCCTGGCCTCCGTAGGAGTTAATAGACATTCGTGCATGAGTGAATGACCTCAAGGTTAGGAAGAGGAGGAAAAGGACCAGGGAGGCTGAATGGGGTTGGTTTTGGGAGCCACAGCATTTTCTGGTGATAGTAGCTAATGGGTTGCCTATATCCTGGCTGCTCTGGAGAGTAGTAGGCCTTCAGGCCCAGGCTTAAAAAGCATTTTCTAGGAAAAACAGCATTACAGAAGTAGCTGATATTGGATAGTGTGGGAGTGTGAGCAGCGTTTCTCTGCTGGGCATATAACGGAATTATCCAGAGAATTCTCCCCCACCCACCATCCCCAGTCCCCATATGTCTCCCTAGTGTGGGTGAGAAGTTGAAGAAGAAGCTATTCAAGTGCTTCAGGTATTTCTATCTTTGAAAGGCACTACTGGTGGGTTGGGGGCTGTAGCTGTAAAAGGGCGACACAAGGAATCCTGGTGGCGATGGGCCTGTTGGAACCGTGGATGGAAGTGTTGTGTCACTGAACTGTCCCAGTGTCAGGATCCTGCTTGTGATATTATACTGTGGTTTTGTAAGATGTTACCATGGGGGAAGTTGGGCAAACAGTACATAAGAGCTCACTTCTGGGGCCTGACACGGGACTTGAACTCATGACTCTGAGATCATGAGAGCTGAGATCAAGAGTTGGACGCTCAACGAACTGACCCAGCCAGGTGCCCCTAGGAGTTCACATTCTTAAAATTGCATGTGAACCTCCAATTACCTCAAAATAAAAACTAATTAAAAAGAAAGCCACCGGTATAGAGAGAAGGGAGGCCTAAGAGGGAACTTGGGGGAAGAATATACTGTAATGTCCTAGGTGTTTGTATGTGAGAGGACAGGTTAAGTAGTTTATGATAGAAAAGTAAGAGTGGGGCACTTGGCTGACTCAGTCAGTAGAGCATACGACTCTTGATCTTGGGGTTGCGAGTTCAAGCCCCACATTGGGTGTGGAATCTACTTAAAATTTAAAAAAAAGTAAAAGAGTGAGAGAAATAGGCAAATTAAGAAGGATGTGTGTCAGGGAAGGCAAAAGTCAAGTCTGTCAAGTGTTGACAGATGATGCAGAGAAATCCAGTTGCAAAAAGACCAAAAAGGTGATTTGAGAACCAGATGATTGGAGGACAGCTGTGGCACAGAGATGCAAACACTTGTGGGGGCAACAGATTGAGGAATGAGCAGCAAATGAAGAAGTAGAAACTGAACTGCCCACTACCCCTCAGGAATTCAAGAGGTGAAGGGAAGAAAAGAGAACATGCAGGTAGGGGAAGTGAAGGAGGGTGAAGGGAGTTGTTTCCACGTGACTTGTATGTTTGCAACATAAGAGAAAGCACTTTGCGGTGAGGGGAGGCCTGACGTCGGCAAATCAGTGTGGGGTAGGTAGGGCCCAGACTTGGAGGGGCAGGATTCTAGATGAGGTGGTGGGGCCTGTCTCCAAGATAGGGCAGGGAGGAGAGTGGGGGAACCACGGAAGGCAGGGAAGTCAAGGGGTTTTGCCTGAGAGACTTGTTTTACAAGATGTGGGAAGCCAGTCCTCTGTCGGCAGTGAGGGTGGCAGGAGTAGGGTGGGGACCTGAGAAAAGAAAACGAGGGCATTTTGGTCCCGTTGCTGTGGAGAATGGGCACTGGGAGATTTCCCTGGCAGCTAGATCTGCATAGTCCTGCTGTTTTTCAGCTTTACTGAAGGAGAGCCGCAGAGCCTGGCAGGGGGATGCCCATGGCTGGGGATTGGCATGCCGCTGTCTACAGCTGGGCAGGGCCCGGTGCCAGCACTGGTGCTAGGGTGCTAGCAAGGGGAAATGGGAGGGAGGGAGCATGTGTTATCCAAATGTGGGAGTCAGAAAGCGAGGTTCCTGAGTTTCGGATCACAGGTGTAGGACCTGACTTCTAAGGGGTTTGTTGACATAGAGGCAAGGAGGTCTAAGAAATGAGAGCTGGGCATCCGTAAGCCTTCCTAGCTGCCAGAATGCGCCCAGGGCAGGGAGGAATCTGTGTCCAGAGGCCAGTCGCAGGGGAATGTGGTAGTACACTGGGCAGTATTTATCTGGTCCTTAATCCTTCGAGCTTCCACTTAGGCCCCCAAGTGGTCAGCTGTGGGTTAAGTGTGGCCTTTCTTAGCCAGCTCCCTCCTGGCCCTCCAGAAAAACCTCTTGGATTTCAAAGAGGATTGGGAGGATGGACTGTGAAGACTCATGGACTCAAAGCCTGAGGAACGGTGACCAAAAATACAAGTCCCAGAGAATTCAGCTGTTTTTTTGTTGTTTGTGATGCCCCCCTTGGCATGCTTGATGGGCGTTTACTCTGGGAGAGTCAAGATGGCTTGTAAACAAACCAGCCTCTGCCAGAGGACATCTAGGCCTTCCACCCAGGCCTAACACCTGTGGAGAGCAGAGGCAGGCTGGCCAGTGGACCCTTGCTTAGCATGAGTAGGTGGCCTGGGACTGGGCTGAGGACTGGACATGGCATAGTGTGGTGCCTGCTGCCCCCTGGTGGATCCCATGTTGCTCTGCAGGCCCGCTGCCTGGATGATCTGGGTTCACATGAGGTGGTCCAGCTGTGGTTTTAGTTAAACCATCCCACCCCCCTCATAGGACCAGAGTATAGGAAATACCAGGCATGCATGCATCTCCTTAAAAGCTCTGCAAAGCCCTCAGCAGCTCGAGGTGAAGAAAGGATGAACTAGCTCAGCAGAAGTCAGGGGAGCAGCAGTCTGATTCCTCACTACGTTCTGCCTTATTGATAGGGGTTTTTCAGGACTTCCTCAGATGTTATGTAGCTATTCCTTTTTGTAAAAACAAGGGGACTGGGCTCCTGGGTGGCTCAGTTGGTTAAGTGACTACCTTCGACTCAGATCATGCCCCCGGGGTCCTGGGGTCGAGTCTCACATGGGGGGGGGGGGGTCCCTGCTCAGCAGGGAGTCTGCTTCTCTCTCTCCCTCTGCCTGCCACTCCCCCTGCTTGTGTGCTCTCTCTCTCTCTCTCTGTCAAATAAATAAATAAAATCTTTAAAAACAACAAAACAAAACAAGGGGACTCCAGTTGCCCAGACTGTGAGAGGACATCTGCCTGTTAGACTTAAACCTTTTACTAAATGAGACTAAGGGAGGAGGTGGTGTTCTTAAGAGCCCCTGATTGCCAGAATGGGTACTTAAAATTTTTTTGTGCGTGTGGTAAAAAAACACATAAAATTTACCATCTTAACCATTTTTGAATGTGTACTTTGGTAGTAATGAGTTGTGAAACAGATCTCTAAAATCTTTTCATCTTGCACTACTGAAACTCTATGCCCATAAAACAACTCCCCCTAATCCCACCTCTCTAGGCCCTGGTAACTATCACTCTTCTATTTTCTTTTTCTATGAATTTGACTACTTTAAGTACCTCATAGGAGTGGAAGTATATGGATACTTGTCTTTTTGGACTGGCTTGTATCACTTAACATAATGGCCTCAAGGTTCATCCATGTTGTAGTATGTGACAAGATTTCCTTCCATTTTTAGGCTGAATAATAGTCCAGTGTATGTATACGCCCCATTCTGTTTATATATTCGTCAGTCGATGGACATTTGGGTGCTTCCACCTCTTGGTTATTTTGAATAGTGCTGCTATGAACATAGGTATGCAAATATCTCTTTGAGATCTTGCTTTCAATTCTTTTGGATATATATGTCAACAAGTGGGATTGCCAGATCAAGTGGTGGTTCTGTTTTTTAATTTTTGGAAGAAACTCTATACTATTTGCCCTAGAAATTGCACCATTTTACAATCCTACCAACAGTGCACAATTTCTCTATGTCCTTGCTAACACTTGTTCTTTTCTTTCTTTTTTCTTTTTTAAGTAATAGTCATCCTAATGGGTGAGAAATGATAGTTCCTTGTGGTTTTAATTTGCATATCTCTGATGATTAATGATTTCGAGTATGTTCATATGCTGTTGGCCATCGGTGTATCAGCTTTGCAGAAATTTTTATTCAGATCCTTTGCCCAGAATGGGTAATTTCTTTTTTTTTTTTTAAGATTATTTCTTTATTTATTTGACAGAGAGAGAAATCACAAGTAGGCAGAGAGACAGGCAGAGAGAGGAGTGGAAGAAGCAGGCTCCCCGCTGAGCAGAGAGCCCAATGCAGGGCTCAATCCCAGGACCCTGAGATCATGACCTGAGCCAAAGGCAGAGTCTTTAACCCACTGACTGAGCCACCCAGGCACCCCAGAATGGATAATTTCTTAAGACTTAAAAAATAAGTTAAATTTATAGAAAAGTTGTTGTATGTCTATACTTCAATAAAAAATAAAATTTTAAAAGCGAAAAAATTATTTAAAAATTGCAGAAATAGAGAACATCCATACCCAGATTAACCTATGGGCAACATTTTTGCTTGATTTGTTTTATCATTTGTGTTCTAACTAGTGTATATATTTTTTCTCCTAACTAATTTTTTAAACTTTTTTTTAAGGATTTTAAAAATTTATTTGTTTTGAGAAAGAGAGAGAGAGAGAGTGAGCAAGAGCAGGGGGAGCAGCAGAGGGAGAGGGAGAAGCAGACTCCCCACTGAGCAAGGAGCCCGATGCAGAGCTCAATCCCAGGACACTGGGATCACGACCCGAGCCGAAGGCGGACGCTTAACTGACTGAGTCACCCAGGTGCCCTGACATTTTTTTTTTTTTTTAAGATTTTATTTTTAGGGTCTCCTGGGTGGCTAAGTTAAGCATCTGCCTTCAGCTTAGGTCATGATCCCGGGGTCCTGGGATCCAGCCCTGTGGCTAGCTCCCTGCTTTGCGGAGAGTCTGCTTCTTTCTCTCAATATGCCCTTGCCCCTCTACTCATGCTTTCTCTCTCTCAAATAAGTAAGTAAATAAAATCTTTTTTTTTTTTTTTTGTAAATAAAAGCTTTAAAAAAAATTTTTATTTTTAAGTTATCTCTGCATCCATTATGGGGCTTGAACTCACTTGCTCTACCGACTGAGCCAGGCAGGCTCCCTTTTTAACACCTTTACTGAGATCTGGTTCACACATGCCATGTAATTCAATTCAGATTGTACAGTTCAGTGGCTTTTGGTGTATTTACAGAATTGTGCATCCATCACCACAATCAACTGTTGAGCATTTTCATCATACCAAAAAGAAACCTCATATCCGTTAGCAATCCCTCCCCAATTTGTCCCTCCCCGAGTCCCTGGAAACCACTATTCTACTTTCTGTTTCTATAGATCTACCTGTTTTAAACATTTCATATAAACAGAATCATATCATATATGGTCTTTTATGCCTGGCTTCTTTCATTTAGCATAAGGTTCCTAAGGTTCATCCATGTCATTGCATGTACCAGTACTTTGTTCCTTTTAGTAGTTGACTAATAATTGTATGTGCATACCACAGTTTGGTTATCTGTTCAGTTGCTGGACATTTGGATTATTTCTACCTTTTGGCTATTTTGAACCATGCTGCTATGAACATTTGTATACATTCCTCTTGGGTATATAGACCTAGGAGCAGAATTGCTGGATCCTATTGCAACTCTGTGTTTAACCATTTATGAAAATGCCAGACTGTTTTTTGGCTTTTTTTTTTTAAGTTTATTTATTTGACAGAGAGAGAGAGAGATCACAAGTAGGCAGAGAGGCAGGCAGAGAAAGAGGAGGAAGCAGGCTCCCTGCTGAGCAGAGAGCCCAATGCGGGACTCGATCCCAGGACCCTGAGATCATGACCTAAGCCAAAGGCAGAGGCTTTAACCCGCTGAGCCACCCAGGCACCCCAGCCAGACTGTTTTCTGAAGCAGGTATACCGTTTTACATTCTCACCAGTATGATGTTTCCAGTTTCTCCACAACTTTGCCAGCACTTACTATTTGTCTTTTTGATTACAGTCATCCTAGTGGCTATGAAGCAGTATCTCATTGTGGCTTTCATTTGTATTTCCCTAATGATTAATGAAGTTGAGAATCTTTTCCTGTGTTTACTGGCCATTTGTATATCTGCTTTGGAGAAATGTCTATTAAAATCTATGCCCATTTTTATTCATTTTATTTTTTTTTAAATTTTTTTAAAGCATTTTCTTAAAGATTTTATTTATTTGACAGAGAGGAGAGAGATCACATGTAGGCAGAGAGGCAGGCAGAGAGAAGAGGAAGCAGGCTCCCTGCTGAGCAGAAAGCCCAATGCGGGGCTAGATCCCAGGACCCCGAGATCATGACCTGAGCCGAAGGCAGAGGCTTTAACCCACTGAGCCACTCAGGCGCCCTCTATGCCCATTTTTAATTGGGTTATTTGTCTTTTTATTCTAAGAGTTCCTTATATAATCTATAAAATAGACCTTATCGCATATATTTTCTCCCATTCTGTGAGTTTTCTTTTCACTTTACTGATAGTATCCTTTGGTATGTAGAAGTTTTTAATTTTGGTTAAGTCCAGTTTATCTATTTTTTCTTTTGTTGTTTGTACTTTTGGTTTCATCTCTTAAGAAATTATTGCCTAATCTAAGGTCACAAAGACATATCCATGTTTTTTTCTATGAATTTTATAGTTTTGGCTCTTACATTTAGGTCTTTGAAGCATTTTGAGTTAATTTTTGTATGTAATGTGAGGAGTCCCTACTTCACATCAAAATTGCTTTTCTTGCACTATTTATTGAAAAGAATTTTTCCCCAATAAATTGTCTTGTACCCTTGTAAAAAATCAGTCAATTTTAGATGTTTTGGTTTATATCCAGACTCTCCGTTCTATTTATTCCACTGGTCTATATGTCTGTCCTTATACCAGTAACACAGTCTTTTTTTTTTTCTTTAAGAGAGAGAGAGAGAGAGCAAACGAGTGGAGGAGAGAGAGAGAATCTTAAGCAGGCTCCACACCTAGCATGGAGCCCGACATGGGGCTTGATCTCACAACTGTGAGATCATGACCTGAGCCAAAATCAAGAGTTGGCTTAATTTACTGAGCCACCCAGGCGCCCCAAAACACAGTCTTGATTGTGGTAGCTTGGTAGTAGGTTTTGAGATTAGGAAGTATGAATGTTCCAACTTTGTTTCTCTCTTTCAAGTTTGTTTTGTCTAATCTGTGTTCCTTGCATTTCCATATGAATTTTAGGATCAGCATATCAATTTCTGCAAAAAGAGAAACTAGGGTTTTGATAGGGTTTGTGTTGAATCTGTAGCTCAGTTTGGAGAATATTTCCATCTTAACAATATTAAGTCTCCCAATCCATAGTCATGTTTTTCATTTATTTAGATCTTTAATTTCTTTCAACCATATTTTGTTGTTTTTGGCATGCAGTCTTTGCTGCGTTGTTTTCTTCTGGCCTTCATTTCTCATGAGAGATCAGTTCTTATTTTTTTAAAAGAATTTATTTATTTGATTGAGAGAGAGAACACAAGCACAGGGAGTGAGAGGCAGAGAAAGAGGGAGCAGCAGATTCCCTGCGGAGCGGGGAACCCAACATGGGGCTCGATCCCAGGACCCTGGGATCCTGACCTGAGCTGAAAGCAGACACTTAACCAACTGAGAAATCAGTTGTTAATCTTATTGAAAGTCCCTTGTATGTGGTAAGTCACTTCTTTCTTGCGGTTTTCAAGATTTTCTCTTTGTCTTTGGTTTTCAGCAGTTCGATTGTTGATTTCTAGGTGTGGCTGTCTTTGAGTTTATTTTACTAGAAATTGTTGAGCTTCTTAGGTGTTCGGATTAATGTTTTTCATGAAATTTGTTTCTTCAAATATTCTTTCTATCCCTTAAATATATAATGGAGATATATTTAGAAAGTAGAAGGCACTGTTCATGGGAAAGTTAGGGTGGTCTCTTCTATAAAGATAGAACATTATGTATGATAGAAATTGAGGTTTGTGACAACATGGATAGACCAAGAGGGTATTAAGCTAAGTGAAATAAGTCAACAAAGACAAATACTGTATGATCTTACTGCATGTGGAATCTAAAAGACAAAGCAAATAAACAAAAAACAACAACGAAAGAAGAGAAACATCCTCATAAATACAGAGAGCAAACTGGTGGTTGCCAGATGGAGTAGGTTGGGGGATGGATGAAGTACGGGTGAAGGGGGTTAAGAGGAGCAGACTTCTAGTTATAATATAAATATGTCATGGGGTTGAAAAGTACAGCATAGGGAATATAGTCAATGATAACGTAGTAACTTTGTGTAGTGACCCCTGGTAACTAAACTTATGGTGAGCTTTTCATAATATATAGAATTGTTGAATCACTGTGTTGTACACCTGAAGGTAACATGATATTATATGTCAACATACTTCAATTAAAAATAGAAAAATAACAGGGTGTAGGTAAAAAAGAAAACAAAAACCTGAGGAAGTAGTAGTGATAGAAGAAAAATATTTGTGATAACTAAGACGGAAGAACGCAATATCTAGTTTGACAAAGAATAGACTTTTTCCTACAACTTGTATAGATGTAAAAGGCAGTTTGCTATGAAGATGCATGGATCATAAACTCTATCACTTGGAAAAACAACGTTTGTTTTCACTAATCAAGGAAATATAGTGGAAAAAAAAACCCATGAGGTTCCATTTGATCCCCGCAGAACTACCTGAAATGAATAAAATCAATGGACAGTGGTGTTGAGGGTGCGTGGGTGAGCAGACACAATTGTGGTTTTATTGGTGACAATTTAATTTCTCCACTTCAGCAGTTGAACATCTGCTGTGGGCAAGGTCTTGAAGAGGCTCTGGCAGATGTTTAGCGAGCCCTTGCAGCGTGCTAGATGTTAGTGATTGGAAAATGAATGAGATGTTATCCAGGCCCCAAAGACTTTTTTGGTGTGGGGAGGCTGAAAAGAAAATAAGACATTTCAAGGGCCATTTTGCCTTAACTCCTCCTCCTGGGGCTCAGGCTACCTGGCCTGGGTCCTCAAAGCCTACCTCTGTGTGGACACAGGATCCTCCTTAAGGGGGTCATAGTCTAATGGTGAAGGTATGACAGGGGTATCTAGAACTGGCACTTGAAGAAGTAGTAAGTGACTTGGTGGAGGGGGTATTGGGAATCCCAAAGAGGGCAAGATACTTCTGGCATAGCCGGAGGCCCCCTCAAGGGCTTGCCTTGCTCTACCCTGCTCATTTCTAGCCGAACTTCAGTCTGGCTGCAGTGCTTCTCTTTATGAGCACAGGGCGCTCAGTGCTGCCCGCTTTTTCACTTGCCTTTTTGCCTGGCCCTGCAACTAAGATCACTGGCTGCAGGGGCTCTGTGTTGGGCTGTGTCCATCCCTTGGACACCACATGATTCTTGGGGTTTAGATGCCAACTGTGTATCCATAACTGTTGGGTGGTGGTGATTCGTTTGGCCAGGCCTGGTGGACATCAGATACTTATGAGCTGAATGCAACATCAAGGGAATTGCCACAGAAACACTTTAGCCCTACATGCTCCCATGAGGGAGCAAAGGCTTTTGTGCCCACCTGGCTGGAGTTGGGCCTTGCTGGGCTCATTGTCAGTATGGGGATGAGTACTGGGGGCAGAGTTTCTTCCTATATTCTTCTGGACCTGCAGAACCCCTAGGCATGAGCTTCTGGGCAGTGTGGCAGGTACCTGGATCTTGTGATTTATCTTACACATCTATTGAAATGATCACTGAACAAAGCAGAAGAGGTGTCTCCTCCCAAGAGGCAGAGAATCGCAGTCCTTCAGGAGACGGGAGCTTTTCCTTCATTTTCATGATCCTGATTTTGAAGAAACCTCTTTCTCCTTTCTGCCTGAGTCTGTTTGAAAATGTCCAGAGCTAAAGAGTTCACCCCTTTTGTTTCCACAGTGTGACCCATGTTGGACAGGAGTTTTAGACTTGATCTCAGGGGCCCTGGGAGGCTCAGTAGGTTGAGCATCTGCCTTTGGCTCGGGTCATGATCCTGAAGTCCTGGGATCTGACCCCACAGAGCCTGCTTTTCCCTCTCCTTCTCCCCCTCTCTCCTCCCCGCTTGTGCTTTCTCTCCTTATCTCTCTTTCTCTCAAATAAATAAATAAACAAAAATCTTTATAGAATTGCTCAAATCTTCCTTCCTCTGCTTTTATTCTCTGGTCCCACTTTTGTCCTTGGACATTTCCTGGGAGCCCATCACTGTCTGCTCTTTGCGTAGGAATGTGGTAGGAGATTCTTTGAGGGGATGGGCTGGAACTGAGACTAGTAGGGAAGGAAAGTGTCTAGGTGTCCATAATCTGGTCTGTTGTCTGTCCCTGAGTGGCTCACCCTTTCTAGGCTCCCAGCATCTCCAAGGTCCCTGGGAAGAGTAGCTGATCGAGGGTCGCTCACTTAGGCTCCTGCTTGCCATGCTTAGGCAAGGAGGTCAGCACTGCATTCCCCCAAAGCCATGATTTGTTTTTGGTAGTAGGGTGACAGGCCAAGCGACCACCCCCATTAGTGACTCCTAGTGTTGATCCCTGTCCCATACCCATGACCTACATGACCAGCACTGACAAGTGCCCTCTGATTCCTCTGCAGGAGCTGATTGACCTCAAGATGCTTCAGTGCAAGAGAGTTGTCAATGGTGAGTGTGGTTCTGGTCCCAGGACTGTGTGTGTGCCTGGTCAGGCCTAAGCAGCCCTAACTATCCCTGCACTTGCCTGGGGTGACAGTGTCCTCCCAGTGTACTCCTTGCCTGGCTGTGTGATTTTGTGGATCATGTGCTCTCTTGACAACAGTCACTACTCTCCAGAGACTGAAAAAAAGCCAGATGCGAAATAGGCTGAAAATACCTTCTACCCACAGGCTTGCAGGCTTAGAAATTGATGGGTTTCATAGTAGAGGAGGGGCCCCAAAAGCCTTGGGGTCAGGATGGCTTCAGCATTGCTCTTGGCTCTGCCACTTGCTAGCTGTGTGACTTTGGGCAAGTCATAGGACTTCTCTGCCTCCATTTCTTCAGCTGTAAAATGAAAATCAAAACCCCTGCTTTACTTAAATCATAGGGTTGGAGTGAGAATCATTAAGATAAGGTGCATGTAAGTACTTTGCAAGTAGAAGTGGCTGTGCTAAATTGTGATTTTGCTTCTGCTTTATTGATGAGGCTGATTCTGTTTTGATTAGAGTTGTGGTGTTGTTTGAGGTTTTTGAAATGTTTACACATTTGTGAAATCTTTTTTTTTTTTTTTTTTAAGATTATTTATTTATTTATTTATTGGGAAAGAGAGAGAGTGAGAGAGAGCATGAGAACGGAGAAGGTCAGAGTGAGAAGCGGACTCCCCATGGAGCTGGGAGCCCAATGTGGGACTCGATCTCGGGACTCCGGGATCATGACCTGAGCCGAAGGCAGCTGCTTAACCAACTTAGCCACCCAGGCACCCACATTTGTGAAATCTTAATATCAGTTCACCAGAGGTTATGACTCAATTTTATCTTTAATTATTTTAGATTTATACTTTTTTAAGAAAAATTCATTTTTACAGACCCATATAACCTAGAAGGTGAAAATCCCCCATAATCTCATGTTTGAAGAGGTAATCCTAAGAGGAATAATATATGTGTTTCACACATTTAGTAAAGCATGTATATAAAAATAGAGCATGTTTCTGTATATGCCCTCTCTTGGGATCATGCTCTGCATATTTTGCCCTTTACTTTTTTTTTTTTTAATTTTTTTTATGTATCTGACAGAGAGAGAAAGACACAGTGAGAGAGGGAACACACGCAGGGGGAGTAGGAGAGGGAGAAGCAGACTTTCTGCCGAGCCGGCAGCCCGATGTGGGCTTGATCCCAGGACCCTGGGATCATGACCTGAGCCGAAGGCAGACCCCCAACGACTGAGCCACCCAGGTGCCCCTGCCCCTTACTTTTTTTTACTAGGACTTTTTCCCATGTTGGTACGTACAGGTAACTCTGTCAGAATTGATTTTATCAGTGCTTTAACAGGGTTTCCAGTATTTTGCTGTTATAAATAAAGCTGTAGTATAAACACACTTAAGCTTTTGTGGTTCTTCTCTCAGACTTCCTCCTGCCAGTCATGAGCCTGTGCTGTTGGAATTCACTTGCATTGCCTCTCCCAACATGTTACCACTTGGACCCCATGTTTTTAATCTTCTAATCTGTTTAGTGCTGGGTTGATAATAACAGCTTCCATTTCTGGAAGTGTTTTATGTGTTAAAAGATCTCATTTATTTCTCAGAATAAATGCATAGGGAAGGCGTATTCTCCCATCTACCATGTTGGATCTCTTTCATGTTGCAGTCATCTTTGAAAACTAATAATGGTAGTACCTACTGTGGAGCTTTGTTATGAAGAACATATGAAATCCTTGTTATTTGCAATAGCTATGTTCTGTAAAGTTGCTTCAAACACCAAATTAGCAAATACTAAACCGTTGTTCTCAGGGGAAATATAGGATTAAGTTCCTATGAGCCTCGGGTCACAACATTTTCACTAACAGATCAATACATAACCTTGTTTTGTGTGTATTTCTATTTAAACATTGAACTCACAGCCAGCAGTACTCTAATTTCATGTTTGAACAAAGGTTGTTTAACATGATTTTCTCCCTAAGGCACCTCACACCCTTCTTGTGCTTAGGAGCCCTAGATAGCACTTTGGCTCTGTGCTTGGGTCATTTTCAACAGCAAGAGCAACAAAAGCTAATGCAAAAAAAAAAAAAAAAAAAAAGTGGCATTAAATATACCACCATAAAGACACTTATTTACATTGTGAAAGCTGGAACAAGAAGAGCCTCACCTTGTTTGACCTCAGCTGGGAAGGCATGCATCAGGTGACTGACTTTTTTTGCAGTTCTACATATGTCTGTGAATGACCATGAAAATGCCATGAATATTCAGTTTGGGGTTACAGGTACATTTTGGCAAGCAGGCAAATTTGCAAGTACATTAGTGCACATAATGAGGGTTGACTGTGATGGAGGAATCTGCACTCACAGTACCTAGCACATGGTAAATAATTAAGAAACAGCAACTTTCCTCAATTTCAGAGTGACGTGTGGGAAAATTTGGGCCGAATCTGAAACACAGACAAGGTTCCACATATGTACATTTTTTTTCAGAGTTTTAAAAATTATGAAATATAAACACTCCACCAGGGAAGTGCATAAAACACAAGCATGTGGTGTGACAAATAACTAAAGCAAACAGCCTGTAACTCCTGTCACCTTGGTCAGGGACTAGCACATCACCCATCACTCAGAGCACATCACTCAGAGACCTCCATGTGCACACCGATTTTCTTTGAAGAACTGTTACTTCCAGCCTCCGTTTTCCCCCCTCAAAGTGATATTTTAGCTGTGTTTTCTTCCAGGGGTTAGGCTACGTTGAACTTGCTTCTTTATGGGGTGGCCTGGTGTGTTTGTGTTTTCTTGCAGAGGTGCTCAGCACGGTGGACTTTGTCGCCCCTGATGACCGGGTAGTCTTCCGCACCTGCGAAAGAGAGCAGAGCCGGGTTGTCTTCCAGATGGTATGAGATCCCAGGGACTGAGTGCCCTCCCAAGGCTTACTCGTCCTTCAGTGCCTCAGCTCCATTGCATAATGGTGGTTTCCTGAAACTGTGCTTTAATGTTTCTCGAAGATTTCTTCACGAGTATTTACACTGTCAGAGATAGTTGAAGGACATCAAGCTCTGGCACCCTGTTACACGCCTCCGGGGTCACATATAACTCCCTTCGTTGGAGGAATAGTCTGTTTGGCATGACTTATATATTTTTAACCCCCTCAAACTGGTTATTCAGTTCATGTTCTTTGTTTTTGTATAGTCCATATATATTTCCCATAGAAAGAAAATGAGATTTCCTCAGGAGCAGTTAATTTATGTTAGGCTTGTAATGACTCCGTAGTGCTCTTCTCTCACTTTGGGCCTTTCTTAGTGCTTTTTCAGACATAGGTTCTGTGTGATGTTTACTTTTTTAAAAAATTGATAATAACAATGGGTAGACATGATAAAGCAAATACAGCAAAATAGTAATTTTAGCATTTAAGTGGTGAGTATAGAAATGAATGTTCACTTTAAAATTTTTTGTAGGTTAGAAAGTAATCACAGCACTGAGGACATTTTCTAGGCCTTCCAGGTTCAATTTTCACCTCCAGCAGTGAGCTAGTTCAGTGGGCTGGCTGTTGAAGAGAATGCCCGCCAGACTGTACTTGCTGAAGTCTATGTGCACGTGCACACGTATGTGGTGTGCATAGATGTGTTTGTGTGCATCTGTGCTCGTATACCTGTGTCAGGGATGGTGGCTGATGGAGCCTCTTTTGTTCCCAGGGGACTTCAGATGCAGATCGAGCCCTTGCTGTGGCCAGACTTGTGTAAGTTCTTCTCTTGTCGGGACTGCCTTTGTCTCTCCTGTGGGCTGTGGACCTCTACTATTTCTGGTGACCTTGGAGATGACCACCCTTCTGTCTCTTAGCACTCTACCTTCTCTTTCCAGGTTAAGAGTGTCTGGTTTTCGGGTGCCTGGGTGGCTCACTTGGTTGAGCAACTGCCTTCGGCTCAGGTCATGATCCTTGAGTTCCGGGATCGAGTCCCACATCGGGCTCCCGGCTCCGCGGGGAGTCTGCTTCTTCCTCTAACCTTCTCTCCTCTCATGCTCTCTCTCTCTTTCTCTGTCTCTTAAATAAATAAATAAATAAATCTTTAAAAAAATTACTAATGACCATTCAGGCCATTAAAAAAAAAAACATTTAAAAAAAAGAGTGTCTGTTTTTTTTTCTCTGTTTTTGGCATCTGAGGGCTGGCCTGGGACTCGTGTACCCACTGCACCCAGATCCCAGATAACCTCTGTTCAGGCCACTCTTTTTTAGTGTTTATTCATGAAGCTCCCTTTCCAGGGACTTTTGTGACTATGAACCGTAAGGTTTTGAGTCTCATGAAGTATATAGGTAAGGGTTATTGCTCCCTAAAGTAATGAAGACAGGAGAGTACTGTTGTTAAGGAGATGGGCTTTGGAGTTAGACCTGTGTTGGAATTCTGGGTTGCTGCTTGCTGAGTGACCTTGCATAAGTTACTAACCACACTTTAACTAGGAGAACTTAGTTTCCTTATCTAGGAGATGAGACCAAGAGTACTACCTACTTTTGGCATTACAGGTGATGGTAAATAAGATATTGCACGTAAATGTTTTCACAATATATGGCACGTAGTGAGTGATTAGTGTTAGCTATTAGTTACATTAGTGCTGGGAAGGAACTCAGGCATTAGCTGCTGACTGTTAACTATATACACGCCAGAAGATGAGCTAAGGGACCTTTCCACATCTGAAAATTGTTTGGAGTAAGCCAACTCTGCAGTGTAGCAAGGAAAGGCACTCTTGTAACTTCTACTAGAACCATTGCTCTGGGAAGGTGCTCTTATATGCATGTCACCTCTGTACGTTGACAAATGGCTTTCACTACACCAGTCACAACTGGAACTCTGGGATCAAGTTCAGTGGGGCTGTCACTCAGTATTTGGATGATCTGATATAATTCCCAAGTAGCAGAGTCCTCTACAACTAACCCTTTATAGATGTTTGAGCACAATATGCTCTTCCTCTTGAACTCTTCTTGGGGACGGCAGTCGTACCTTTCAGAGACCAGTTTTTTCACCTTCCGTCACTGAGGGTTGGTATATTTAATAGGGCTAGGACGATGTAAGAGGTTCTTGAGCACAGGTCCATGCCTTTTACTCTAAATTCTCTCCTTAAGTTGGATCTTTATTATCTTTTTTACTTCGTGTTTTCTCAGGGAAAATGATGTGGCTGGTATTGATGTGAACATGGGCTGTCCAAAAGAGTATTCCACCAAGGTAAACTGATTTCTTTATATGCCTTACAAACACAGGGTACAGAGTAAAGACAACTAACAAGACATTACCAACTCTGGACTAGATCCTATACTAGATGGAGAAAATGCTTAAAAGGATATTAATAGGTTCACTGCCAAAATTGGACTATGGACCATAGCGGATTAGCTAAAAATGTTGTATCAATATAACTTTTTGAAGTTCATAACTCTTCTATGGTTTGTTAGAATATCTCTGTTCCTTTTTTTTAAAGATTTATTTTTTTAGGGGCACTTGGATGACTCAGTCACTTAAGCATCTGCCTTCAGCTCAGGTCATGATCCCAGGGTCCTGGGATCAAGTCCCACATCGGGCTCCCTGCTCAGCGGGGAGTGTGCTTATTTCTCTTCTCACCAGTCCCCATCCCCCAACCCTGCTTCCACGTGCACACGAAAATAAGTAAATAAAATAAAAGAAATATTTTATTTTTTTTATTTTTAATTGAAAAAAATTTTTTTTGAGAGAGAGAGAGAGAGCGGGGTGGGGGGAGGTAGGGCGGGGAGGTGTAGCAGAAGGAGAGAGAGAATCCTAAGCAGTCTCCATGCCCAGTGGAGACAGTAGAGAGCGCAGCATGGGGCTCAATCTCACAACTGTGAGATCATGACCTTAGTCTAAATCAAGAGTCATCTGTTCAACCAACTGAGCCACCCAGGTGCCCCTAAAGATTTTTTTTTTAGGATTTATCTATTTATTTTAGAGAGTGAGAAAGAATACATGGGGGGAAGAGGAAGAGGAGAGGGAGTGGAGAATATCAAGCAGACTCCCTGCTGAGCGTGGAGCCCAATGTGGGGCTTGATCCCACAACCCTGAGATCATGACCCAAGCTGAAATCAAGAGTCAGATGCTTAACCGACTAAGCTACTCAGGCACCCTGTACCTAGAGATTTTATTTTTAAGTAATCTCTACACCCAGCATGGGGCTCAAACTCAACCGTGAGATTGGAGTCACATGCTCTACTGCCTGAACCAGCCAGGTACATCAAGAATATCTCTATTCTTAGAAAATATACACAAATTGTAAAGGACTATGATACAATGTAACTTACATGTAAATGGTTCAGGAAAAATTTTATTCACGTACACATACCTAAATAAACGCAAAGCACTCATGCCTGAGTAATTAATGATGTAAATGTTAAAAGGCAAAATTGTGAACAAGGCCTTTTTTTTTTCTTTTGAACAAAACCGAGATGTACATAAAAAAAAACAAAACAAAACAGAGGATGCAATGCTTGTGTGCCCTTTTTCATATCGGAGGGATAGAGCAGAGTGCTAGGGCAGCTCAGAAAAAGGAGTGGAAAAGCAGCCCTTAAACTAAGTATCTTCTAGGGAAATGTCCTTGATGATGATCTGGGACCAGGCAGAGGGAGTCGCACAAGCAGGGGCCTGGCAAGGCCAGGATGCAGTAGAGGCAGAGAACCTTAATTTGACTCGAGAGTTGGGGAGTAGAAGATGAAGAGGAAGCAGAGGAGCACAGGATTGAAAATCTTGCTTAGGACCAGATTAGCTGAACTTGGACTTTTTTGATATTTCTGGCCTTTTTGAACAGAGAAGCCATGTGATCAGAAACTTAGTTTCCTTCCCCAGGGGAAACCACACTAGTTTCTTTGTGTGTCTTTCCAAATATATTCTGAAATATTTGAAAGCCATGTCTGGTAGATTCGAGTGGAAGTGGGCTAGGGGCAGGGACACAGATTTAGTAGATGAGTGTCCTGGGTCCATAGCAGAGACCGGGGATGGAGAGAGGAGAAGTGAAGAGGGAGCAGCATTTGATAGGGACTTGGCTGGTGGCTGATTAGACTGGGTGTGGGGAGGTGGGGTGAGTGTCTAGGGTAGAGGGAGGAAAGACCAGCAGCCAGGAGAACAGTTTGTCTTCAGCATGATTGGGACTGTTGGAGGAAAAGCGTGCTTGGGGCAGGTAACAAGGGCAGCTTGGGGTCAGCTGCATGTGCGGCACCAGAGGGAGTCCTGTGGGGCTGCTGCTGGGAAGCTTAGCACAGGATGTACGGTCAGAGTCTGCAGCGTAGACAGAGCAGATGTCCCCCTGGGTCCACCGCCCGGTGTCAGCCACTCTGCTCCCTGGAGTTACGGGGCTTGGAGACTTTGGCTTTAGGCCAAGAGGCAAAAGATTACTTGAAGGAAAGGCTTTTTGGATGCTTGAAAATCACAGGGCCCCGTAGACAGTTACTTCAAGGAATTATGGAAGTTTGAAATTGTCTGTGAGGAGTTGAAAACTTGGGACCTCGTTTTGCCATCTTGGAATTACTCCTTTGTGCTTCTGAGATACGTAAGGAGCAAAGTTTATATTATTGGCATAATCTCCCTGATACATTGTGGAATGGAAGAGCAAAGAGCCAAATTAGATATGGTATACCACCATTTATGTATGAGGGATGAGGAATGGATGTTTATATATGTTTACATTTCTCTTCATAGAATATATTTGGAAAGACACACAAGAAATTAGTGACACTGGTTTTCCCTGGGGAAGGAAACCAAGTTTTTATTTGGTTTGGCATAAGGAATAAATTCCCACTGTAGGGGTGCTCCTCAAAATAGCTAACATCTGGCCCGGCACTGGCCCCGAGTAGTCAGAACAGATACCTACCCGTATGCTGTACCAGTACATACCCCCTGAGGAGCCACTCTCTTCTCTTCTCAGGCTTCGAAAACCGAAGCCTTCTCAAAGATATAATTTGAAATGTTTTCTGTTTCTCAGAGAAGGAGAGTTCTTACTTTTTATACCCTTTTGAACCTTTAACATTTTTAATGTGTTATGTATTCAAAAAAGCAAATAAATAAGTTAAATAGAAAGGAAGGAAGGAAGGAAATACTATTTGACAAAGCCATTGTTGTGGAAGGGCTAGATTTTAGATCCTGTGATTCCACAAGGAAGGGCTGTGACTGTGTGTGAGGTGGACGAACGGAGTGGGGGTGAGTGGCTAGGGCCTCCTTAAGGCTTCTGAGGTTTGCATCTGTAGCCAAGGTAGGCCAGGGCTAGTGGCTCCTCTGCCCTTCCCAGTCTCTTCTGACATGCAGGCTCTGGCCGGCCCAGTCTCTTCTGACATGCAGGCTCTGGCCGGCCGAGTCTAGGTGGTTCCAGGTTCTCTGATTCTAATCTGTCATCCTTAAATATGAAATGAAACTATAATAAGTGAACTTCAAACTTCCGAGCACATCCTGTGAGCTTTCATTAGTACGTGGTCTACATACTGACAAGAGATTTATTTATTGGATTTTTTTTCCCTTTACCTCATTTTTTAATGGGTTCAGCTTTGGAAAGGTCCCCCCTTTTTCAATTATTAAAGTAATTCATACCTTTGTCCAGAACTTGTGTGAAAGTATAAAAAAAGACCAGTCATCAATAATCCCACCATCAAGAGGCAGGTACTGTTGTTAACGCCAAGATTTACGTGGCTCCTCGAGTTGTTGGTTTCCACTAGCTGGGGCTTTTGCTAGAGCCTGACATTGGTCTGGAGCATTATTGCTGGCAGGGGAGAAGAGCCTGGCCAAGATTTGCAGGTTATGTTCCTCTAAGTGGCTTTGCTAGCTGTGATGGTACCAAAACAAGTGTTGGGAGGATAGGACGAAGGTGCACTACATCTCATTCCAAAGGGAAAATGATTCATTGCCTTCTTAAGGGCTTGCCATATTGTAGGGTTTAGTTTATAAAGACTCTGAGACCCTGGGTAGGGAACGGGTATTCCTGGGAAACAATTTTTGTGGCACCCACTTGTAGATAGATCTGTGGGTTTTGCTAAGAGGATCAGAGTGATGACTTTTAGAATTCATCCAACTCTGATCCCTGACATTATGGGCCTGGATGCTGCTTCTTCCTACTTGACTGTGCTGATTGCCAGTGAACCTTGGTCTCTTGGCTGTGAGTGCCGGGGTGGTGCCCGCTTGCTACACCACGGGGAGGGAGCTATAAGAAGACCCTCTGTGTGCTTTTCCTTAGGGAGGAATGGGAGCTGCTCTGCTGTCAGACCCTGACAAGATTGAGAAGGTAAGTCCTGCAGGAGTGAAAGCAGAAGTCCTTAAACATGCCTGGCAACTCGAGTTGTCTGAAATTCCCCCCGCCCCTGCCAAGATTTAGTGGATCAGTTACTCTACCTGGAGTCTGGAATTTTATTTATTTATTTATTTATTTATTTATTTATTTATTCATTCATTCATTCATTTATTTGACAGAGAGGAGAGAGACCACAAGTAGGCAGAGAGGCAGGCAGAGGGAGACGGGGAAGCAGGCTCCCCACTGAGCAGAGAGCCCGATGCAGGGCTCCATCCCAGGACCCTGAGATCATGACCTGAGCCGAAGCAGAGGCCCAACCCACTGAGCCACCCAGGCGCTCCTGGAAATTTTTTTTTTTAAGATTTATTTATTTGAGGGACACTTGAGTGGTTCAGTCGGTTAAGCATCTGCCATTGCCTCAGGTCCTGATCCCAGGGTCCTGGGATCGAACTCCACATCATGCTTCCTGTTCAGTGGAGAGTCTGCTTCTCTCTCTGCCCCTGCTTGTGCTCTCTATCTCCCTCACTCATTTTCTCTGTCAAATAAAAAGAAAAAATCTTTTTTTTTTTTTTTAGAAAAAAATCTTAAAAAAAAAAAAAAGATTTATTTGAGAGAGAATACATGAGCGGGAGGGGCAGAGGGAGAGAGAGAGAATCTGAAGCAGACACACTCCCTGCTGAGCACGGAGCAACACAGGGCTTGATCTCACAACCCTGAAATCACTACCTGAACTGAAACCAAGAGTTGGTCGCTTAACTAACTGCACCACCCAGGCATCCCCCCGCTTTTTTTTAAAGTAAGCTGTGTGCCCACCGTGATGCTTGAACTCATGACCCTGAGATCCAGAGTTGCATGCTCTACTGACTGAGTCAGCCAGGTGCCCCTGGAGTCTGGGAAATTTTGAAAGGCTTCCCAGTGGCTGTGACATACAGCCAGCTTTGGGAACCCCTGAGTGAACATATAGCAGCCCTGGAGTTCCTCAAAAGTCCAGGGCTTAGGAACATGTCGACTGAGAGCCGGGGCCTTGAGTAGTATTCAGAGTCTCCTGTGTATGGCCTGTCTCTCTTCTGAGATCGTGAGAGCATACGCCAGGCTACCTATGGACTGTGGGGCAGACTCAGTGGTTTTGGGGGTGGGGACAGCCTCTCCCAGGGGTTTGCTGAGAGAAGCAGTGGGTCTCCTCCCTCCTGGCAGAGTCTGCCATCAGCCTTTGAGAGCCGTCAGGCCAGTGTCATGTGAGGCAAGCTGTACCTGGTCACCTCTGGTCCTCTTCCCTTGGTGATTCCAAAGGCCAGGTTTATGAGACAGGTTGGCACTTGCCACCCCATGTTGTGACCTGCCTGGGCCTGCAGGGGTGACATTTTCTGCTATACCATACGTACCTTTTACTTCTTTCTTGGTCCATCAGCTCTCTCCTTGTTGCTCCTCTTAGCTCCTTTGTTTTCATTCTCCATTCCCACTTCCCTGTCTGGGCTTTTAAGCCTCCTAGTGCCTCCCGTAGGCTAGAGCAGCTTGGAATAACGTACCACTAAATAAAAGCTGCCCTTATCTGTGCCGGCTGTTGTGTCAGCAGCTTGACCATGTATATTCCTCCAGCCCTACTGTCTTTGGGATCTTGGAAGACCAGTGTGTTGATGGGCTCTCTGCCTTTCCATTTTTCCCATGTGCAGATAGGTACAAATATATAATGTGTGTGTGTGTATTTGAGTTGTTCCTTCAACCCCTTGACATAGACAGGGGAGACATTTGTTATGTCTATTTGATCAAGAATAATAAAACTAATGCATAGAGAGATAAAAGTAACCTGCTCAAGATTATGTAGCAAATAAGTAGCAGGCGGAGCCAAGGTTAGAGCCATGGTCTCATGAGCCCTACCCCAGTTATCAGTTCCCCCTTCTTGATGGTATCTCGGTTTAAGGGTGCCTGGGTGTAGTTTATAAATGTCTCACTACAGGTCAGTAGACATCTGGGCTTAGGAACCTCCAGTCAGACACCTCTGTGCAGGATGGAGTGGATTTGGACAACTGTGGGTGTTAAATTCATCACCACACCGGGGGAGAGGGCCCCAGTGTGGGGTGGTTTGGCTTCACAACATGTGCCCACAGATATTTTTGTTATTCTGTCCTCCAGCCTCCTGGCTTCTCCCTCCCATACTATTGGCTCTGTCTTCTCCATGGCCCCTCTTTGGCTAAGGCACATTCCATACATGAGGCAGCAGAGTTACACTTCTCTGTTCATTCCATTCCTTTTCCATTTGCTGGAGTGGTTGGATGGGCCAGGTTGGACTCATGAATGGGGTTTGCCTCATGGAGGTTGCAGGCTTCCGCAACAAAGCCAGATGGGACCCAAGAATGGTGGACTGGATTAGATACAGGTTCAAACTTGGCTGGCAGACTGGGTGACCTGGGTGAGACCTTTGTGGGTTTTTGCAGGCTGGTGTTTTAAGTCCATGGTTCTGTCTGTGGGAGCATTTCAGGACTATCTGCAGAATTTTTTCAAAATAAAGTTACTCGTTTGGGGTGTTGAAAAATTTTGGTAATAGGTAATGGTGATGGTGGTATAACATTGCAAATGCAATTAATGTCACTGAATTATACACTTAGAGATACTTAAAATGGAATATTTTATGTTATATAAGTTTTATAATAATAATAATAATAATAATAATAATAATAATAATAATAATAATAATAATAGATTCTATTTGCTGAGAATTCTATAATACCCTTGGGGTAGATCATGGCTGGGAGGGAGTATTAGTATTTTGAAAAGTCTGGCTAGGTAACTCTGATGTACCCTCCCTCAATTAAGAACCTCATTTTATACTCGAGGTTAGTAATGTCCCCTCTGTCACCCCTGCCCAAGATTTCTTGGGTCCCCCTGGCTGTCCAGGGCATTCCCCTGTGCATGGTACACTGGGGCTATGACTAACAATTTGCAGGGCTAGGATTTGAACTCAGTTCCCAGTGATGCCCAAGCCTATGCTCTCCCGTCCTCCTTGCTACCCATTCTGCAACAACCAGGGGAGCTAAGAGTCTGCTTTTCCTGAGTCAGCTAGGAGATCTACTGAGACAAGCCTACCTGTGGGTAGATGTGCTGTATTACCTGTGTCACGAGCTTACCTCAGGTCCTTCTCCCCCACAGACTTTCACACCACAGACAGGTGGTCTGACTTTGATCTGGGGGGATTGAGTCCAGCGGGGTTTCATGCTAGAGCCTAGCCAGAAGCGGTCTTTATTCACCCTGTCCCCTTAATGTGACCCTTGCAGGTGGCTGGGGATTTTGATTACTAATTTCCTTCCTGATTCTGAACATGCACATGAAAAAGAAAGTGCTTAGAGCTACTTGGATGAAATATGGCAAAGGAAGTTCTGTAGAACAGAACTGGATCAAACCAGCTGACGTTGCTTTAGTCACCAAACATCAGGGGATTCTAAATCAGCACTAGCAAAGGAATCTTCCGGAGATGGTACTGTCAGCCTAGTGGGAGAATTTTCATTGTGTATCTCAGTGGATCTGGCAGTGGTCTCCGCCCACCCACCCCCGCCCCTAAGGGTAGTTGCCCCCTTAAGGCCTGCCAGAGTACCATGGGCCCAGTCCACCTTCTGGGGTGGCATCTGGGGATTTTCCTTCCTGCCAGTCCCTGGCATTTGTGCTTAGGCCAGTAGGGCCTCTCTTGCCCATGATCTGTCTACCTGCCTTGTCAGCCTAGCCTCCTGGTCTGATGTCTTCGGTAGAGGTTTGTCTCAAGCCCTCCTTGACTCGTTCTTGCAGTGTGGCTCTCTGCTGCCCCCACTTGTCTGGAACCAAGATTGACAGCAGTTGTCTGGGTGTCCCCTGTGCTCTGCTGGCAATCCAGTTCTTGGAAAAGGTTTCTTGGGATTACCTTCCCTCCAACTTGCCTAGCCTGAAATTTAAAAAAAAAACTTTTTAAACATTATTATTTTAAAGTAATCTCTATACCCAATGTGGGGCTTGAACTCGTGACCTTAAGGTCAAGAGTTGGATGCTCTACAACTTAGCCAGTCATGTGCCCCTAGCCTGAAATTTTTGACAAGGGAAGAATATAGCAATGTGACAGACGTTCATTGTCATCTGCATGTCTCTTGATCTCTGATTCATATGTGATCTGTCTCTTTCATGTATGGCTTCTTGATCTTTCTTTAAAGTCCTTTGCAATTCTTGTGCAAATTAACACTTTTTAATGTGTGGCATATGTTGTCTTTTCCTTTCCCGATTTCACTTCTGTGTATCCAGCTCACCTAAAGGGAGGCACATGAGAAAAAAAAAAGAGAGAGAGAGGCTCATGAGGACAGGGCCCAGGCAGGACCTGTACAACCTTCCTGGCTCCCTCACTCAGCAGATCCTGGAACAGCACAAGGAGAACATTGCTTTCAAGCAAGAAAGAAGCTGTCGGCCATGTCTTTTCAACCAGGACGAGGCCTCAGAATCATGTTGAAGAGGGAGGGTGTTAAGCTGAACCTTTAAAAAAATTTTTTTTAAAGATTTTATTTATATGAGAGCGCACACAAGTAGTTGGGAGGGGTTATAGGGAGAGCGAGAAGCAGACTCCCGGCTGAGCATGGAGCCCATGCTGGACTCAGTTCCAGGACCCTGGGATCATGACCCGAGCCAAAGGCAGACACTTAACTGACTGAGCCACCCAGGCGCCCCAAGCTGAACCTTTTTTAAAAATTGAAAAGATTTTTTAGCTTTGCTGAGAAATTGACATACATCACTCTATACGTTCAAGGCATACAAGCATGATGATTTGATTTACATATATTGTGAAGAGGTTACCACAGTAGGCTTAACCTGTATTCTGTATGGATGCAGTAAAATGAAAATTTAAAAAACTTCTGAAAGTAATGTCACATTGTGTGTCAACTGTACTTTGAGGATAAAAACAAAACTAAACAATGTGATGAGAAATAGTTTGTTTTCCTCTCTGCAGATCCTCAGCACTCTTGTCAAAGGGACAAGCAGACCCGTGACCTGCAAGATTCGCATCCTGCCATCGGTAAGGATGATGTGTTACGTTTCAAGGTCCATTTTCTCTGGGAATGTTGATTTGGGGGGTGGTGAATGATTCTGGAGGAGCTGAATTAGGTTTGGAGGAGGGAGGGGGGCTGAACCCACTTTGGGAGCTGGCAGCTAGCTGTTCCCTCGGTAGCGTCAGTAACTACCCTGGGCTGTCCTCTTCCTCAGCTGGAAGATACCTTGAGCCTTGTGAAGCGGATAGAGAGGACTGGCATTGCCGCCGTCACAGTTCACGGGAGGTGAGTGATTGCCTGTCTAGAGACTGCCTTGCAGGGAGGTCCTCGGCCACTTTTTTTTTTTTTTTTTAAGATTTTATTTATTTGAGAGACACAGAGAGATGGCAAGAGAGAGCATGCATGGGGGGTGGAAGGCAGAGGGAGAAGCAGAAGCAGACTCCCCGCTGAGCAGGGAGCCCAACTGGGGGCTCTATCCCAGGGCCCTGGGATCACGACCTGAACTGAAGGCAGACGTTTAATGGACTGAGCCACCCGGGCGTCCTCGTCCTCAGCCTCAGCCATCTTACCAATGCTTCCCCAGACCCCAGGTGACAGCCAGCTTTTCTTCTACATATGCAGCCTACCTCTGCCTAGCTCTTTGACATCCTGAAGTTCCTAAGGGCAGTCAAACCCTTTATAGGCTGGCATTCTTCTTTTCATTCACTGAGCACCTGCTGGCGGTAGACACTGCACTGAGTTTAAAGACAGAAGGAGAGAAAGACTGAGTTTAGAGACACAAGTGGAAGGAGAAACGTCCATACCCTCGGGATGTGTCAATGGTAGAGATCGAGTGATAGGTTCGCAGTTGTAGCACGCAGCCAGGAAGTGGTGGAATTAGAACTCCTCTGACTCTGAATCTCATTTTCTTCCCACTGTGTGGAGCAATGGCTTCTCCCTCGAATGGTCCCAGGCAGATGGCTGTTCTTTTAAAGGCACTGTCTCTTTTGCCTGCCCTTGTTGGACTGCCGGGCTGTCACAGTGACTACTTGAAGCAGCCCTTGTGTCTGTAGCTCATGTGCTGTCTTCTGGGAGCTGACGTGTTGCTGACAGCTGCTTTTGGTTTCCCACATAGTCTTGCTCACTGTGTCTACGATGTGCTTTTGTACATCCCAAGTCAACAGACTTTGGCCACAGTGACCTGTCTTCTCTGAGTGTTGTTCCTTTTGGGTTCAGGGGTCCTGTAGGAACAGCCCATTGTTCGCTGGTTGTGTCTATTACAGCATTTCAGAGAAGTGAACCCATAACTCCCAACAGGTAAAAGAGAAAAGCAGAGCTGTGCGGGTTGAAGCCAGTAGGGGGCGGTGAAAGGCCACACACATGTCCACATGTGCCCCTACCTGCCACAGCAGCCTCTAGGCTCAGGCTGTCTGGTTTGGGCTCCTGGCTCTCCTGCTTGTTGGCTGTGTATCCTTGTACAAATCACTTAACCTCTCTGAGTACTACCTTCCTCATTTGAAAATTAAAATAATAACTGCTTTATAGGGTTGTCTTGAGGCTTTTATGAGATCATGAATATATAGCCTTGGCACAGTGCCTGGGATATGATATTCTCTGAATAAATATAGCTATTCCTTTTTGCCAGTAGTTGGAAACACCAGGAAGACAGATTTGGGTGAGTTTCAAGAAGGGCCTTCAGGCCATCAAAGCTGTTGAGAATGGACTAGACTGGCTGCAGAGGTTGTGGGGAGGTGGAGGTGGAGGATGGGTTGACAGGCTTTCTGAGGCCCTGTGGCCCCTGACCCTTCCATTGAGGAGTGTACCAGAACGGATGAGCCTGGGCAAGACCTGAGCAAGAGCTGTCTGGTCGACCATCTCTTTTGCTTGTTCCTGAGCACAACTTAGATCAGGGCTCACTTCAGTGTCCCTAAGACTCACTCATACACAAGAAATTCTTGCAGTTGACCTTGGAAAGAGGGGCCCCATGCTGTGGTGTTGCCTTGCCGTTATGACAGCCATGATCTGTGGTGTGTCCTGGCTGCTGGGTCTACCCTGTGCCAGGTGCCTCTCCCCAGGATCAGCTGCCCAACTTGGCCTCAGCATAGACAGCTGGGTGGGAGTGGCCAGTCTTAGGGCAGCAGCTGTTCCCAGTCTCGTAGGGAGGGCAGGACCGGGACAGTAGGGGCAGCATTCTTACAGCACTGTTGCTTATCTCTGTTAGAGGTGAAGGGAAGCCAGGGAGAGGCAGCGTGACCTCGGGATCCGGGCCACCCAGGCCGGCCCTCTGCAGCCATGCCTCACCTGCAGGCCTGTAAGGCTGGACTTGCCTTACCAGCAGGGGCTAGTGCTGCTCCTGCCCCTTGCAACAGAGGTCATGGAGAGATGTCCTCTGCAGCCCAGAACCCTGTTCTTCATGGCCACGTGACCTTCCTGAGCTTCAGCAGGGAGGACAGTAGGGTTTGGCTAAGGTAAACCTGTTTGAACTGTGGCTTCAGCCCTCGGCCCCATCTTTTTTCTTTGTGTCCAAGGAAGCGGGAGGAACGACCTCAGCACCCTGTCAGCTGTGAAGCCATCAAAGCCATTGCTGAAACTCTCTCCATTCCTGTCATAGCCAAGTAAGCCTCTCTTCTTCATCGTTTACTGTTTTATGCTCCACCTCACTCTGAGGGCTTTGAGCTGACATACAAAAAATGGATGGAGATAGCATTAAAAAATGATCTAAGGGAAAAGGAAAAAAAAGGTGGGGCAGAAAATGAGGTTGGGCATGAGGCTGAAAAATCCGTATCCTGTCCCCTGGCCTCTGGTGAGTGGCTGATGGAGGGGTTGAGATAAGGGAGTGTTCAGGGGACCGGGACAGCGAGAAGGGGGCAGCTGAAGCAGGCCCAGGGGAAAGTGATGTCACACCCAGAGTTAGGTGTGCAGGGTACAGGGTGAGTCGTCCCAAGCCAGAGCGTGCAGAGATATGGCTGGGGGCATAAGGCACGTCACAGTCCACAGCATTCTGGGCGGCTACAGGATTAGGAGTGGAGATAGTTGGGAGGTACCGATGGCCAGCCCAGAGGCTTAGTAGTAAGACAGTGTCCAATTGTCACTGGGGAGCTGGCTCTGTGGGCCAGTCGGGATCCAGTGGAGCTTTGCACCTTAGGAAGGCACAGAGCCTGAGAACAGGATGGGAACAGAGAAGTTCCAAAGCCCCGAAGTCCTGACAAAAGACACGCCTGACTAGTGGGAAGCGGGGAGGGAGCTACGGTTGGGGATTTTAGCCAGGCCTGGTTGTCACTAGGCCAAGGAGTTGTAGGAGTGGCTTGGAGAGGGTAGGGCTGCTCAAGAGCCTGGATCCTGATGCTGCTGCCGCCACCCGAGGGTCTTCCCCACAATACATACAACACTGTCTCTGGATTGAGGCTGTCACCCGACTCCTGATGGAACGGATGCAAACAGCGGTTTCCAAGGGGCCCTTGGGGCCTCAGGGTGGCAGGAAGGGAAATTGCAACCATACTGGGCCTCCTTCCTTCCTCTCATAATCACCACTGTGTCTGTGGTTTTTGACCCAGCCATTAGTAGATACATACGTGCCCCAGACTGGGGGTTTTCGTGTGATCCCAGCATCTACTTACAGACCCGAGTCTTCGGATTTGGGCTGGTTTTCGGATGAGGAGGAAGGAAGGTAAAATCTTTGGGAGACCTGTTGCATGCAAGGTCTGGTTCAGGCTGTTTCACCGCATTATTTCACGTGGTGTTCCCGATCCCAAAGTGCAGTGTGTATTACGATCTCCGGTCTTCCAAAGAGCTCAGAGCTGAAGGATTTGGCCCAATCCACACAGTTAATAAGTAGCAGCTCTGAGAATTGCCTTTTTCTGAAGATGCTGGTATAAGGATGGGGACACCCCTCACTCCCCTGTTGCCTTTCAGTGGAGGATCTCACGACCACATCCAAAAGTATTTGGACATAGAGGACTTTCGACAAGCCACAGCAGCTTCTTCAGTGATGGTGGCCCGAGCCGCTATGTGGAACCCATCCATCTTTCTCAAGGAGGGTCTGCGACCCCTGGAGGAAGTCATGCAGAAGTACATCCGATATGTACGTCTATGCACTTTTTCAAAAGAAACATTTCTCACTGTTTGCCATATTCCTGCAAAAAAGCGCCTTGGGTGAGCCCCCAGCCACCAGCAGCCCTGTTGTTCCTCTCCTTTTCTTTTTAGTTCTTGTAATGTGGCATTGGGTCTCCCTGACTGCAGTGTGGCAGGGGAGGCCTGCCCCTACCATCACCTCCTTCTAAAGCTTCCAGGCGTGGGGGTCGTAGTAAGGACCCCTGGATTCTGGATGCTGACCATACATGTGATGTCTCTCCTTTTCTCTCTCATACCCCCCTCTCCACATACATGCACAATGACACTGGTGTCTGTATCACTGAAGACATCTGTGCCAAAGGGTTGGCGCCTGAGCAGCCGACAGTCTGGAGGAGCCATTGTAACTGTTGTGGAGCACACATTAGCTCTGTAAAGGCTCCTCTTTGGTCATAAGTCACAATTACTTCTAAAACTTTTTTTGCTAATTCCCAGAACCCTTTACCCTCTGACTTAGGGACTAGCCTAGCTTTAACCCTCTCCTTAGGGAGTAGCCTTTTCCTCTCACTGAGAGCTTGATGGTAGAGCCAGAGGCATTTCCCTCTGAAGGAACTTTTTAACCAGTTCACCCGCCCTGTCCCTTTGGCCCAATCCTAGAATTCTGTGAGGCTCTGTTGGCTGTACATGTCTGTAGACAGAGATAGTCAATGGACTTCTAATTCTTCAGTGTGTCGGGCCTGAGCAGAGAGTCCAGCCCTCATCTCCTTCAATACTGGGGCTTACACCCTCCTGGGAGGGTCAGGAGCTTCTCAGATTCTCAGACTTCCCATACCCTCTTCAGGCCATGGCCATGCCTGTGGCTGCCGTGGCTGCCATGGCCTGTGCGTATCCCCAGGACAGTGAAAGCTGGAGATGGTAGGAGGCCCTGAGGCTTCTGTCCAGAGATGGGCAGTTTCTGTTCTAGAGCCTCCCCTGCTTGATGCTACAGCCCTCATTCCCTGGGTTCCAGGTGTCCCCTTGAGCAGGTTAGTGACTACTGGGCTCTCTAGTACCCTGGGCCAGCCAGAGACAAGGCCTCCCTTAGCCCAGGCCACCTGTCGAGCTCTTGCAGCTGGCTGGCACGTCTGTAGCAGGGAAGATACGCTCAGCACTGCTCCCTGGTGAAAGGTGATGTTATCATTCCTACTCTGTGTGTCCCTTGGCAGCTCCTCAAGAGCTGTTGTCCTGGAGGAAAGGAGTGGCTTGCAAGCAGAGGCAGGGCTGCTTCTGGTCCAGCCAGGTGCCTGCTGTCCCCGACAAGCTGAATCAAGGCCTTGCCACTAGCTGGGGCTTGCCAGCAGGTCTCTGCTTTGTCCTCTGCGTGTCATGCTGCCTTCCCTGGTGCTGAAGACATAGGCCTACGTGGAGGTATTAGAAATGTGTAGAGGGCAAGGACTAGGAGGGTATTCTAGAGGGCCTGGGTACTTCTCACGCCGTGCTTTTCCATGTGCCCCAGCCATGTCTCCCTGTGTAGTCAGCTTCCTCCCTGAGCTTGCATTTGTCAGGAGTAGTGGTAACGGTTGTGAGGCTTGTGAAGCTCAGGGAGGGGACGAGTCACATGTGAACATGACTGGCAGCTGGCGCTGTGCTTTCCCATGCAGGTGGATGTTGGAGACAGGTTATGTAAGATGTGGGCAAGGAAGGTGCCCACTGTGTATAGAAAGAGAAGAATGTCACCCCTGTCATGGTGCTGCTCCTGCCACACCAGAATCTGACTTGCTCCCCGTCCCTGCCCTGGACAGGCAGCCAGTCCTCTGTGGTAGCCTGTGGCGGCTGAAGCAGGAAGGGCTCCCTGCACATCTGGGCGTCCTTCAGCCTGTCTGCTTGCGCATGCTCCTAACCCTGGGTCTCAGCTATGACTCTTGAGCTTTGTGCCGCTCCCTGGAGGAGTAGATGGCCAGGATAGACCTGGTTTTCCTCACACTGCCTCAGCTGCAAGCACACCTCTGCTGTCCCCTTGGAGCCCCTTTCTCTGCCATCAGGGCAGAGCTCAGGCCTCAGCCCGCCTGGGCAGCAAGTGGGCCCATGCTGCTTCTTCCCTCAGGCCATACGATACGAGAACCACTACACCAACACCAAGTACTGCTTGTGCCAGATGCTACGAGAACAGTTGGAGTCGCCCCAGGGAAGGTTGCTCCATGCTGCCCAGTCTTCCCAGGAAATTTGGTGAGAGGGGCAATGGCTGTCCGTCATTCCTTGCAGACGTTGCCAGGCTTGACTATCGGGGACCAGGGATGCAACTTCTGGAGGTGGATGTATAGGAGTCAGGTGGTGGTACAATTTCACCTCACAGAAGAGGAAACTTAACGAAGCTTTAGAACTTTCCATCCCTGGACTGATCTCACAGCAGAATTTGGGGAAGTAGAGTGCTGGTAGGATGGAGGAATATGGGGGCTGGGCTTGGGAATTCCTGTGGAGGAATGGGCTTTCATGGTAACAGATCTGTCACACAGCAGACCCAATGGTCAGGAGAGTGGGAGTTGTAGAATTGAGCCCCTGGCCTGAGCCTGTGTGCACAACCCATAACTGCAGCCTGGGGGCTACCCCTCGCTCCTCTACATTTGGTATAGATCCTCACAACCTGGCCTAGTACCCATTCCTCTGGCTCCCTGTCTACTTGTCTATTTCCTCAGCTCCACATCTGTGCTCATACTGGGTCTTCTGCCTGAAAGCTCTTTCCTCCTCCCTCCTCAAGGAAATGTTCCTAAACCACATTTGTGCCCAGGCACCCATCCTCGCAAATATCCTTTAGCCCTCAAGATGCTTCCTAGAAAGGAAAAGAGTTGCCAGAACTCTCTTCCCAACCCTGGGCTTCTGGGGTTGGTTCTGTCCCTACCCCACATAGCTTAACTGGCTTGACTCAGGCGTCTTGTGAGTTTAAGAGAAAGAGTATAACTCTGCAGTTCTGGGTGGTACCTCAGTTTAGGGTAGGCCTAACTGCTTGTGGCTGGGGCAGGAAGTGGGGAACCACTTAGTGGTCGAGGCCTCTGTCTCTTCCTCCCTTGGGCCCACATGAGGATGGGGCTGTGTATAACCCAGCTGCTTGTTCAGTGTAGGTCAGTTCACTCACCGCTGGCTGGGGACACTTGCTTGTGTTTTCTTCTTTGGAAGAGAGGCTGGGCTCAGGTGGTAGAGGTCACCTTTGCAGCCTTTTCCACCCACCCCAGCCTGCCCTCCAGTGTCTAGCCTCAGAGGTTCACAGTCACTCTGCCAGTCCAGGCTGATCCCAGGGGAACGTAGGGGAACCTCCTGATGGCCAAGTCTCAGTGGTGTTTTTGGGGGTGCGTGTGTGTGTGCGCACGTGTGCGCGTGCGGGACGGGGTGGGGTGGGGTGGTCATTTCTCAGTGGTGAGGCCCTGGGCTCTTTTTCTGAATGCTGGGTCCACTAAGGGGTTTGCTCTGCTCTGCTTGTCCTTCCACAGTGAGGCCTTTGGCCTTGGTGCCTTCTACGAGGAGATGACGCGGGAGTTAAATGCCCGGAGGGCCGAACTCTTGGCCAGAACCCCAGAGGCTGCGGGGGAGCCAGCCGAAGACACTTCTGGTGTCATTAAGATGGCTGTCAAGTTTGACCGGTAGGTCTCTAGGTTGGCCTCAGCTTGGCCAGGGCCCGTGCCCTCAGCTGGCTGATTGCTATATATGGTTAACGCCAAGTTCAGGGACCACAGGTCTTCTCGGTTTGGATCTTTGTTCTCATTTTTCAGCATCCTAAAGAAGGCACTTGGGGGAAGGTGGTCCCTGAAGGCCCAGGTAGCACTGTTGGGGTGTGCATATTGTCCTGGGGTGACCAAACTTCTTTTCCTTAATCCGCCTCATCCTACAACTCAGGGGACATAATAAGGGTGGGTACTGAGCTAGATCCCAGATCATTGCATGGCCACCTCTGTTCCCAACCCCCATCCAGTCCCTTCTGGCTTGTCTTGAGAGGCAAACTGAACCTTCTTCTTCTTTTTTTTTTTAAAGTAGTTTCCATGCTTGGCATGGAGCCCAATGGGGCGCCTGAATTCACAACCCTGAGATCAAGACCTGAGCTGAGATCAATAGTTGGACACTTAACAAACTGAGCCACCCAGGCACCCCTGGACTTTCGTTCTTGGCTGTTGAAAGTTGTTTTCCAGGCTAGAGTTCAGAGTGCTGGGAGTTCACTTTGTATCCCAATTCCCCAAGCAGACTGAAGCCCATCTTCCCTTTAGGTAGAATGCAGGCCCCACACCACTGGTCGGACAGATATGGGAGGTCAGGGGAATAAGTAGGGGAGTCCTAAGGCAGCAGCCTGGTGGTGATGGCGGGCGAGCCCTGACTCCTTCCCCTCCTTGCTCCAGGAGAGCATACTCACCTCAGATCACCCCCAAGATGTGCCTGCTGGAATGGTGCCGGAAGGAGAAGTTGGCGCAGCCTGTGTATGACACGGTGAGTCCCCGGCTATGGCCTGCCCCGCATCCAGCTCTGCAGTGCCTCTCACCGCTGGTGCCATCACTCCCAACACACCCATAGCTCGTACCCTGAATTCCAGACTGCTTGACTAGAGCCTGGCTTTGCCCTCCATGGGCATGTAATGGTTGCTGGTGGCTGGACCGGTTGCTGATGTGATAGGCCCTTCCCTATGACAGTGGGCCTGTTGTCAAATTCTGGCCACTTTCATAAAATTGAACTTGAGACCTATGTAAGGGGCTGCTTGGGCCAGTCTCTGCCGGTGGTGTTGCTTAAGACCAGGGAGACATCTCTGGAAAGGACCAGCTGGCTTACTTAGGAAGGATGCTCAAACCTAAAAGTTAGACAGACATGTTTTTGGACCAGGCCTCAGCCAGTGGGGCTCAGAATTGGGCCCCAGACTTGAGGCCCCTTGGTAGAAACTTTAAGACAGTCTTGCTTCACCTTCTTTGGTCCCCATGGCCATGCCTTATTTAGGCTGCTCTGTTTCTTCTGGACTGGCCTTCTGACCTCTGATCTCCTTCCAGGACTTGTGTCCCCCTCTCCCAGAGTGACTTTTCCACAACAAATCTGATCTCTGCCTTCCTGCTCAAGTCTCTCCTCAGTGCCTTTGGGGTCAAGCCCTAGCACCTCAGCACAGAGCACAAGGCTCCCCACATGCCTTTCTGCTTCCTGTCTCATACACTCAGCTCTTTGTCCAGCCTTATCACCTGGTTGCTCTGCCAAATGTACCTTCTCTGCCCCATCCTTGTCCCCTCTCACTCCTTTGCCATCTGGTGAATTTCTCCTTATTTTGTGTGACTTGGCCCATCCAGATGTCAGTAGGAGCAGGATCCGTAGTCACGCGCTGCTAAGAGCTCTAATGGCCCTTGGCTTAGGTACATGATTGAACTCCTGACACACTGGAATGTCATTGCCTATTTACGAGTCTGCCTTTCTTCCTTGGCAGATGCACCAGGCATTTGGACTAGGGAGGAGCTTGTGATGTGGGTAGCCTTCATTTAATTTAGGTGGGAAGTACTTCGCTTTTCTGTCCTCCACGTAATCCTGGCAGGTGAGCCCCAGGGCTCATTCCTCTTGCCCCCATGGAACCATCCCTCTTTCCTTTCCTCTTCTTTGCCCCAGGTTCAGCGCCCCCTGGATCGCCTCTTCTGCTCTGTTGTGACTGTTGCTGAGCAAAAGTACCAGTCCACCTTGTGGTAAGTTTCCTCATCAGTGGACTTGGGGCTTGGGGTGAGGGGCCTGAACCCAGCCTTGGCCGAGGAGGGTTTGGGGAGGTTGGTGTACCTGGGCAGTGGAATCCCCGGGCAATGACCTCCCTCCTCAGTCTTGTCAGAATCTTTCCCAAGGGTGGATAGAGTCAGGCCTGTCCAACCTCTTGTCCTGCAACCAGCCTGCCTACCTATGTGCCTTATTGTCCCATGCCTCGTCTGCCCAGGGACAAGTCTAAGAAATTGGCGGAGCAGGCTGCGGCCATCGTCTGTCTGCGGAGCCGGGGCCTCCCTGAGGGTCAGCTGGGTGAGGAGAACCCCTCCTGGCACAAGCGCAAGCGGGAGGCCGTTGACCAAGACCCTGGGGGTCCCAGAAATCAGGAGCACGAGGTGCCTGGGGAGCTGTGCAAGAAGCTCTTTGTGGCCTTGGGAAGTGGTGAAGAAAGCCCCCGGGGAGGCTGGTGACCATTGTCCCTACCTTGGTCACCCGCTCCAGGAGCCTGGCCATAAGATGTCTGTGGGTGCAGACCAGGAACCAGATGCCATTGGACAATTCTCTGACTGTTTCTGGCAGGAGTTAAGAGGTTCTGACCTGGGCCATCAGCCTGGAGCACAGGCTAAAGGGTGCCTAAGGTGCACATCTCCCTTGGTGGATCTGAGTAGCAAGGCCAAGTTCCCCGTGACCTCAGTATTTTCTTTGAAAACAGGATCTTTTCAGGTGGCACCTCCTGAACCTGACATTGGTACAGTGCAATAAAGGTCCCCCCACCCTTCCCCGCGGCTGGCTGCTTTAGCCTTGGCATCTTCACACACAGACACAGGGCCTGGCATAATTATTTTACTCCCATCCTGTGTGCAGAGCTGGAGCTCCCTAAAGGATGTGCCCTACCCGTCCTTCTGGGTCTGCGTGGAAGTGGGGGACCAGGTATCATCATAAATGCTAACAGGGTTTAGGCTGAGCCAGGAAGGCCCAAGAAGCCCATTCTACTGTTGGCAAACCTGAGGTACTGCCCATCAATGAACTTTCATGATGAGACATGCTATAGAATCTGGGGAACAATTAGGGTATCTGGTGCTCCTGGAAGGGACAAGCTCAGATGAGTGTGGGGGCCCTGGGTTTGACCCCCAGCTGGCTCATGAGGTCTGGGCTCCAGACAGGGGACACCGAGGACACACGTTGCTGATGCCAGCAGTTTGGGGCCCTCACAATTGCCCACCCACGCCACTGCCTGCCACCAGCCCCCACTATCCCACTTGAGCCGGAAGGAAGTGGCAGATTCTCTTTAATTTCCTCTTGGCAGTGAGAAGCAAACAAACGGCTACCACAGCTCATGGGGCCTCCCCCTCTTACTGGGAGGGGCATTCTGACCAAAGGTCCCTGCCCTGCACCACCCCCGCTTCCTCCACTGTAAACACACTATTTCTCCTCCCCTTTTCCAAGTTCTGTGGGGAGGGGCGTTCCCCTCCAGGCCAAGGCCATGTTTCTCTCCTATCCCTGTGGCCAGGCCCCAATGCCAGGCTGGTGGCCCTGGTGGCCCCAGTGAAAGATCAGGCACATGAGGCCTCTGTCTCAGTCCAGTCCCGGAGCCGCCCCTCCCTGGAGCCACCCCTCCCCGCACACTTGCTCTTCTATATGCAGATAAGGATACCGTACTACCAGCTGCCTCCCAGAGCCCATTGCCATCTGACCTTGGGAAAGTCACTTCTAGTTCTCTTTGGGCCTCAGGGCCCTCAGAGGAGAGGGAGATCAGCTGCTCTCTGCTAGCAGGAGGCTGGCTGGAGGATAAATAGGCCTGTGATTGGGGCATTGTGTGGCTAATGGGGTCACTCCTTGCTGGGGCTGCCCTAGCTTCCCGGACTAGTACTCCAAGAGAAGGGACCCCACCCAGGAGACAGCTGAGGCTTGGTCCAGTCTCAGCATCAAGCTTTAGGCACAATTTGTCTGATTTTTCTCACAAAAAAAACTGTCTCAGTTAAATGCCCCCTTTCCTTATATCCCAACTGGAATAGGGCAGACAGGGTGGCCCTAATGGACCCCTGGGCATCCTGAGCTAGTCAGAGCTTTATGGAAGGACCCTGTGGTGGCCAAATACCAAGTCTTAAGATCCACTTCTGTGGTGGGGTTGGGCTGTACCCTCAGGTCTCTTCTCCCACCAGTGTACTTTCCCTGGGGAAGCCCCTTCTCTGGTGGGGTTAGGTTTATTTCTGGGCTATGGGGAAGGAGAGGCGGGGTGAAGGTCAGCTGTTAAGATAGAGGCTGGAAAAAAAAAAAGAGGCTGGAGTACGGGAACGTAGAGGGCCCAGGAAAAGCACTAGGGAGAGGCTTACGCACAGGGGAGCAGGTGGAAAGGGGCTCCTGTGCGTTCCATAACGGAGGATATCTGGCCAAGACCCCAGGTATATGTTGGCTCTCAAATGGTCTCACGTTAGCATACCTCAGTGATGTCTGCCCTGGTGTCAGAGTGGCCTGCCCAAGTCTGGGACCAACTGGGAGAGCCCAGCCAGGTCTGAAAGCTCCACTCATTGTTCTCACCATGCCTACCTTAAACTCAGGCCACTTAGATGCCCAAAACCCTCTGAGGGCCAGTGTCTACCACACGTATTCATCCATTCCAGCCATCTAGACTGAAGACTTCCTTTTAGCTCATCACATTTTGGGGACACATGGTTTTGGGCATGAGAGGGAGGGATGAGTAAAGCTGGAGGGGGTGGCACATCTTCCGAAGGCCATAGCAAGATTGGACTTCATGCACAGATGAATGGGGAATCTCTTAACCTTGCACACTTAGTTCCTTGCAGGTGTCAGTCCTGCTCAGAATCCTTTCGTGGCTCTCCACTGCCCTCTGGATCAAGTCCAAACTCCTCAGCCTAGTGTCTGAGGACAAAGTGCTGACCCTGTCTTCTCAGCACCCAGTGCTGACCTCAGCAACTAACGTTCTTCGATTGTAGCTGGCCCGTATTGCCTCTGCCCAGATTGGGAGCTGCTCAAGGGCAGTTCTTGTGGCCACTACGGCCAGCCCTGGTGTAGGTGTGGGGAGCAGGCACAAAAGAACAATCAGACAAGCTTTGCTGAATGGGCTATGGCACGGAAAGAAAGAACTTTTCTAAATCCCGACTTTCCTCCAAGGCTCCTGTTTCCCCTAATGTGGAACAAAAGGGGCTGGGCTGGGCTAAGCTAAGCTGTACCATCCCATGGCTCAGAGGCCACAGGAGAGCCTTCAACACTGGGGGCTCAGGACCAGGCCTATGGCAGCTGATGAAAGTAATGGCTTTCCCTAAATCTCAGGCCTGGCTCGCATTCACACAGCAGGGAGAGGGGGTATACAGAACCCCACATAGTCCTTGTCCACCAGTCTGGAGTCCTATCTACTGCAGTAGTCCCCTGGCTGCCTGGTTTCAAAAGGCTCTCAGAAATCTGGAGGTAGACCAGATGGCCTCCTGCCATTTACAAGAGCTTTTGAACTAGCCTGAGGAAGAGCTGATAGGGGAGGTTCTGGCTGAGGAAAAGCGGTGAAGAGAGTTCATGTATTGGTGTATGTGAGTGGGGTAGGCCATTGCTGCCTTTCTGACAGGTGATAACACTCTTCCTGCAGTCAGTGCCCACTGTGGCTCCAGCCCTTATCAATCCAGGTTAGAGTTCTCAGTTTCCTCCAGACCAGAAACCTTCCTAAGACATAATCCCTTTGGAGTGTTCTCCAGCTATACAGTGGCTGGGGAACACAGATGGATTGCACAAACGCACAGATGGATGTATTTGGCGAATGGGTGAATTTTTCAAGCCATCTCTAGCTTCTGTGTGTGGTCCCTTTCCAGTGGTGGGCCTGATAGGTCCAGAATCTATCTCTTGTATTCTCCCTGGCCTGGCTAGTTGAGCCCCTGGTTTGGAGGGCAGAGGGGATATATAAAGGTCCATTTCCTCAATCCAGATGATAACCTAGGAAGTATCTTGGGGGGCGGTAAAGGCAAGGGGATGAAAACACATCCTGAAATTGCTCATTAGGATGTTTCAACCACACAATGCTGTTTACTCCCTCTCTTTGACCCCTGTTATTTTCTTCTGTCTCTGTAACTTCCCTCTCCGCCAGAATTCTGAATATGTAAGTTCCTTGCTGTCAATCCTTCCATGGTTCCCTACTGGCCTCAGGATAAATCTAGATACTTTGCAGTGGCCTGTAGCACTCTGCCCATTCATCTTGCCTTACCTTTGGCTTCTGCCCAATGCCGGTGCTTTCTGATATCTAAATTTTTTAAATCTGTTCTCTGCCTGGAATCATCTTCCTCATCTCTCAGCCATCTTTCCAATTCCTATTTAGTCCTTTGGAGGCCCTGCAACCCCAGGGGATTATGGAGATCCTGGCACATCCCTAATCTCTTTGCACAGTGATTACAGAATTGCTGGCCTCCTCTCCCCCAACCCCTGAAGGGAGACTAATTTATCTCTGCTTCCCTAGGTCCAGCTCAGGTATGTGTACAGAGCATGGGGCAGGAAAAATTTTCTGACCTCAGGGATGAACCAGTCCGAGATGAACATCTCATCTACTCTGAATATTACCTGTCCTCCTGACCCAAGGCCTATTTAGGCCTTCCCTAGGGCTCCCTGGTAGCTCAGGTATCAGTCCATGTTCTGAGACCTTTCTATAAAGCATTCCACTTTGTCCTCTTCACCTTTTTGTGGGTGAGTGCCTGGGCCCTTGCACCTGCACCCAAGCCTCTGAGACCTAGTACCCTGGGTTCCTACAGCAACTTGCTTCTAGAGATACTATGCCCTGTGGGACCTGGAGCTAGGGAAGTAGGTCACTGCTACTTCTCCCAGTCCACATTGTGTCTTGAAGGAGCCCTAAGTAAACAAGGAAGGCTCAGCATCCCCTGGCATGGCCTCCTCCCAGGCCCAGGAGGACGCATCCTGGGTCTCAAGGGAAGACAGGCCCGCTGGGGAGGGACCGAGAGCGAAAAACAGTTCTTCAGACACAGTGTCACTTCCTCTCCACTAACAACCACTCAGTTTGGGTAGTGGGTCCCTTCTCGCTTTCACGGATGTGCACCGGAATGCTGAGGTCACCGAGCCCGTGAGTGGTGCGAGTTCACCACCGGTTTTCTGGTTCAATCGGCTTCGACTTCTAGCAATGGACCGACCTTTCCCGTGGGGTTTTGCCGAGTCCTCGACTGCACCGGCTGTCCTCCCGGAAGCAGCTGCCAGCTCGTAGGGGCAGACAAAGGCACAGCGACCGGCACGGGCCCCGCCCCGAAGGGGTGGGTCTGCATTGTTGAGCTGAGACTCGGGACTCCTCAGGCTGCGCAGCTCTCCTCCGACTCCGCCCCAACCTAGCTGGAGCCTCGGCCCGGCCCTGCCATCCCTACACTCCGCCATTAGGGTTGGGGTGGCGGGATGAGCGTGTGAGTGGCGTTCACGTAACCCTCCCCGGTCCTGACACCTTCCCTAAACCCTGCCTTTAGAGCAACATTTCAGTCTCCGGTCACCAAACCCATAACCCCACTCGACGTGAGCTCTGCCAAGTAAGGAAAGGGATCTTCGATTGGCGGGTGGATTGGATTGCACTCCATCCAATTAGAGGGTCCTGGTTTAGAAGTTGAGGAGAGAGTAGCGGCCGAACTACAACTCCCAAGAGGTAGTGGGGCGATCCAACGCTCCTTGTGCACGTGACTTCCTCCTCCCGGAGAGGGAATCACGCGGTAGGCCGGTGAGGGGGCGGAGCCTTTGGGCTAGCTGTAGCGCCAGCGGCCTATGGGCTGCACGGTCGGATGGGCGCGCAGTAGGGGGCGGGGTTAGGCGTGCTACAGGCGCGGCAGCGCGCTGGCGGCGGCGGCGGCGGCTGTTGGGGGGCGGGGAATATCGGCTAAGGCGACCGTGGCGGCTTAGGCATCCGCGGGAGACTGTGGCGGCAGCTCCTGGTGCGGCTCGGCGCGCGGCTAGCTCTCGAGTTTGGAACGGAACGCTCGGTGTCACGGTCCCCGCCCGGAAACTTTGCCGCGGAGCCGCGACCTCCTGGCCCGCGCGGCCCGGCATGAAGCGGCGCTGAAGAGCTGCCGCCTCCGCCGCCTCCGTCGCCGCCGCCGCCAGAGGAGGAGCCGCAGCACCCTGGGCCACGCCGATGACTACTGCAAACTGTGGCGCCCACGACGAGCTCGACTTCAAACTCGTCTTTGGCGAGGACGGGGCGCCGGCGCCGCCGCCCTCGGGCTCGCGGCCTGCAGGTGGGTGCCGGGTCGGGCGGGACCGGGGAGCGTTCCCTCCTCTCCTGGTTCGCACGAGCTCGCCCCTTCCCTGGTCCCTTGGTTGTCCCGGGAGTAGTAACACCGTGTGTGCGTGTTTGTGTGTTTGTGCGTGCGGTGAGTGAAGAGTGGGTTTAAGTTACTAAAGAGGCGTGTGGGGTCGCAGCGACGTGGAAGTGGCCACGGGCTTGGCTGGAGGCGAACTAGTGGGGAACTCGACTCCGGGACGCCTGTGGCCAGTGGACGCCTGCGGTTTGGAGGCCGAGGGTCGGGGCCGTTGCCCAAGTGGCGTCTGGTTGTCGCTGCTCTGCCAGCGTGGTGCGGAGAAAAAGCTGTCCCTGTGAAGTGTAAGCGCACTTGGTTTTTCATCTAACCCAAGTTTTTAACATTTTTTTGTTAGAAAGGGGTACATTCTTGAGGTGTAGGAGTTCTCAAAAATTCGTGCACATGTCTGTTTAAATCTACTTGGTTAGGAGAGTAATGTCATCGCATTAACACTTGGGCAAGTTTATGGCCCACATTTAATTCGAAGTGTAATTATAACGGGACTTCTCTGAAAACCGGATTTCTTTTCTTGAGCAAAATGTTTCGGAAGATTAAAAAAAAGGAGGGTGCCTTCTTCATAATTCTAGAAAGTTCTGGAAGTAAATTTTTGTTTTAATTAAAAGCTCATCTCAGAAGATGTTTTAGAGGAGATCGTGAATTGGGAGGGTTGGGCACCATAATGCTTGGAGGTCAGACCAATCAGGAAATAGAAACAGGATGACTGGGGACTTGGAGCTCTCCTGTGACCTGGTTTGGAATACTGTGGTTCATTAAGTTCAGTTTCCCTATTGCATATGCAGGCGAACTTCACAAGAGAAATGGATAAGACTAATCCCTATTTATTCTTTCTGGGTATTAGTTGAATTACTTCATGATCATACTGATGTTCTACAGACTGTTCTGTAGCGTTGCATTGAAATACATATCTGAACCTGAAAACCAAAGGATTTTTTGGACAGTATTTGTCTTATAAGCCCTTTTAGTCTTTATATGTTGTTTTTTTCAACATAGTAATTTACAATAGTTATTTGTTGCCTGAGTTTATTTCAATTCCGCTGACATTGCTTGAGCACCTGTTACCTTGAAGATACTGTTAGGTACTTTGTAGTGTTGTGTTGGGTGCAAAAAAGGACTGAGGCGCCTCAAGGAGCTTGGGAAATAGGAGGGGGGGGACACATAACCCAAATTATTATGCCCCTACACAGACTGAATGGTGGTATGTGTTACCACATAGGTAGAAATGGGAAGAGGGGAATTTGTGGAGAGAGTAGCAGTGAATTTGTGTCTTTAGATTATTGGGATTTAATAAAATAAAAACAAACCATTTTAATGAGTATTTTTATTATTAAGAGGATAAACAGTTGATGATCTCCGCAGACTTTTATTAAGCACAGACTTGATTAGGGCATGTTATATACTAAGTTCATGATCTATAAAGGAGTATCCTCATGTAAGTAGGAATTGTATGTACATCCAAAATATTGGATAACATTTAAGAGCTATGAGAACAGCTTTTTAAGAAATGATTTTTTTTAAAGATATTATTTATTTATTTATTTATTTATTTATTTATTTATTTATTTATTTATTTATTTATTTGAGAGACAGAGAAAGTGAGAGAGAGCTTGAGAGGAGAGAAGGTTAGAGGAAGAAGCAGACTCCCCATGGAGCTGGGAGCCCGATGTGGGACTGGATCCCGGAACTCAAGGATCACGACCCGAGGCGAAGGCAGCCGCTCAACCAACTGAGCCACCCAGGCGCCCCTTAAGAAATGATTTTTGCCGTAAAACCCCAAAAACCATTTTGGTATTAAAATGGGTCTAGGAGGAGTTAAGGTTCGAAACTTGACTTATAACCGAAATTCCAAATTTAAACTAGAGCAGTTTTATTTGATAAAAAAATCCACTTTAAAATATTGTGGTAGCTGTTTTTTTGTGTTTTTTTTTTCTCCCAATTAAGGTGAAATACACATGACATACCCATTTTAAAGTGAGCAGTTCAGTGGTATTTAGTGCATTGACAATGTTGTGCAATCTCTTCTATCTAGTTCCAAAACATTTTCGTCACTCCAGAAGGAAACCCCAAACCTATTTTAAGTAGTTGTTCCTCATTCTCCCTTGTTCCCTCCTACTCCTTGGCCACCCAGTCCCTAATCTGGGATTTGTTTGTGTGGATTTACCAATTCTGGATATTTCATGTAAATGGACTCATACAAAGGTGTTTGGCTTCTTTCACTTAGCTTGGTTCATGGTTCACCCATGTTGTAGAATATATCATTACTTCATTCGTTTTTATGGCTGAATAATATTCTATTGCATATGTACCCCAGTTTATCTATTCCTCCATTGATGGACATTTGGACTGTTAACTACCTTTGGTTATTGTGAATAGTGCTGCTGTGAATACTTAGCAGCTAATTTAAAAATTCTACTGAGAAGGATGTGTTATATATTCAAAATTATTTGTTCACAAATTAGTTCTCATTTTAGTAAGCATAATTTTGAGTGTGTGGTTTGAAGATTTTATTTATTTACTTCACAGAGAGAATGCACAAGCAGGGTGAGAGGGTGAAGGACAGGAGAATCAAGCTCCCTGGGAGCCAGATAGGGGGCTTGATCCCAGGACATCATGACCTGAGCCGAAGGCTGTTGGTTTAACCAACTCAGCCACCCAGGTGCTGCTATGTGTGTGTAGCTTGAGGGAACAAGAAGATTAACTGACATGCTTTTAGGATGATAAGATGCAGTAAAATGAAACATGAGAATAAAATTGCTTGGCAGAATTAAGGTCAGTATGGAGTTATATCAATGTGTTTACATGTTTATGGATTCTCTTCCTTACTGGAAGAAGGTTTCATGAAGGCAGGGATAGTGTCTATATCTTGTTCATAGTTGTATGATTAGTGCCTAGCATAGTGCCTTTAACATAAGTGGGCACCCAGTATTTGTTGAATTAATGAATAAATACCGCTTAAGTTTTGATTCAGTGCTCACTTTTTCTGTGGTAGAGGAAGTTGATGAGACTTGTTGCAGTTTTTTGGCTTTTAGTGATCAGTCCCATCAGACAGCAGATCTTGGTAATTTGGGACCAAAGGTTTTCCATCTCCTTGAGAGTTTGAGAGTGTTTTTAACACATGTAAATTTCCATACAGAAGATTTTTGAAAAATATTTGGAGGAAGGGATAATAGATAGGAACTGAGGATAAGCAGAGGAGCTGAATTTAGTGAATGTTCTAAGAGCAAGCTTGTTAAAGTACAAATTAGATGTTTTGATACTTGATTATATGTTGGGTACATTTATGACAGGTTTTTGGGGTTTTTTTAAGATTTATTTATTTGACAGAGACAGCAAGAAAGGGAACACAAAAGTGGGAGAGGGGAGCGCCTGGGTGGCTCAGTGGGTTGAGGCCTCTGCCTTGGGCTCGGGTCACGATCTCGGGGTCCTGGGATCGAGCCCCATATGGGGCTCTCTGCTCAGCGGGGAGCCTGCTTCCCCTTCTCTCTCTGCCTGCCTCTCTGCCTACTTGTGATCTCTCTCCTCTCTGTCAAATAAATAAATAAAATCTTAAAAAAAAAAAAGTGGGAGAGGGAAACGCAGGCTTTCCGCTGAGCAAGGAACCCAATGCAGGGGCTCAATCCCAGACTTCTGGGATCATGACCTGAGCCGAAGGCAGATGCTTAACGACTGAGCCACCCCAAGCCCCTATGACTGAGTTTTTAAGGTTATTGCTTAGTGAGATATTTTGAGATTTTTCCATTAAAGAAAATGTAAGATCCTGGAGTCCTTAGCTATGAGGACAGTGCTAGTTTTTTTTTTTTTTTTTTAAGATTTTATTTATTCATTTGACAGACAGGAGAGAGATCACAAGTAGGCAGAGAGGCAAGCAGAGAGAGAGGGGGGAAGCAGGCTCCCCGCTGAGCAGAGAGCCCGATGTGGGGCTCGATGTGGGGCTCGATCCCAGGACGCTGAGATCATGACCCGAGCTGAAGGCAGAGGCCTTAACCCACGGAGCCACCCAAGCGCCCCGAGGACAGTGCTAGTTTTGATTTTTTTTTCAGTTAAAAGTGAATCAAACTATTTTAAATTTTCTTCTACTTAATACCTTTCTTCAAGATAAACTTCAATAGTAAATAGAAAATTTTATGGGGCGCCTGGGTGGCTCAGTGGGTTGAAGCCTCTGCCTTCGCCTCAGGTCATGATCATCGGGGCTCTTTGCTCAGCAGGGAGCCTGCTTCCCCTTCTCTATGCCTGCCTCTCTGCCTACGTGTGATCTCTCTCTGTCAAATAAATAAATACAATCTTTAAAAAAAAAAAAGAAAATTTTAAATTGGTAAGTGTTTAATGCATTTCACTAACATTATTTGCCATTATAAAGGGCAGCTTCTGGTGCTTTATTTGAGGGTACTGATTGTGTATCTCTAATTTAGTTTGATGTTATAATAATCTTTTCAAATTCAAAGTTTGACTCTCAGGGTTGGTCCATTCTTAAATATTGACTTTCTAGTCCTGAATGAGAGTCACTGGGAGGAGTATATGCCATATACTGACTGCATAATATCTTTTCTATTGCTGCTTTTTAAAAGGGGAGAAATATCTTAGATACGATATGTATTTTTGTAAGAAATTTGCTTCAGGATAAGATGTGTGTAATTTTGTTGGATATCACTTTAATACACAACTTTTTCTTGTGTAAATCTTAGGAACTTTTAATCATCAGTCTTTAATTTGTAATGTTCTTTGTTTAGTGCTGGAAAATCTGATTCTTGTGTTTTTTGTAATTGGAGATAATTTTCTCACTTTACGGTTTTTATTGATAATTTCTTTACTCAGAGTTTTTGTTTTATTTGTGTTAAGTGAGATAATGTATTTAAAGCTGTTAGCACAGGGCGCCTGGGTGGCTCAGTGGGTTGGTTAAAGCCTCTGTTTTCCGCTTGGGTCATGATCTCGGGGTCCTGGGATCGAGCCCCCCGTCGGGCTCTCTGCTCAGCGGGGAGCCTGCTTCCCCCTCTCTCTGCCTGCCTCTGCCGGCTTGTGATCTCTCTCCTCTCTGTCAAATAAGTAAATAAAATATTTAAAAAATAAATAAAAATAAAGCTCTTAGCTGTTTTTGGTTCAATAGTGCTCATTAAATGCTGATAGTTAACATTTTTTAACATGCATGTATGTGCGCGCGCGCGCGCGCACACACACACACACACACACACACACTGATGATAGGTTTTTTTTTATTTCCTCTTGTTTCCTAGACCCTTTTACCTATGCTAAACTTAGACACTGAGAGTGAATAGTGATAGGTAGGAGATCGAGTTATTTAAACCTTGCTTAGAGAAATTGGAATATTTGTCTTAGACAATTGTATTTTATCTTCTATTATTCAGTGTTAACCTCCTTTCTCCTACTTTACTAAATAAAAGTACTGAAGTTCACTTTTATGTTTTTCTACTTTCTGGAATTAAACTGTTACTCAGTATGGTGTGAAAGTTGGTTGATTTGCTAACCATATAAGTATAATTGGATATTTAAATCAGTATGAAAAAAGGGAAGTTGCTTCTATGGTTTCCTGTAGAAATTTAATGGTGTGTTTGTATAGTGCTTTAGGTAGTGTATAGGAGGAGATAATTGCTGCTAAGCCTTACTTTCATACCATAGGTCAGCTTTTTTAGACTTGAATGTGATGAGAAAATGTATTTGGTGATTGAGTCACTCACAGACATTTTAGTATTTCACTTGGAAGAATAATGTAATATTCTGTTTCTTTGACACTTCCTGATAGGGGTAGGTGCTCCTGGGGGGTATTAGCAGAATTCTGTGATGGAGCTATCATATGTAAGAGCATTACTGTACCTGCAATACCTGTACTTTCTTAGGTTTTCCTGTTTGCCAATACAAAAGGGACATTTTGGCATATTTTCTAAATTTAGTAGAAGTTATACTGTAGTAGTTATATTACATGATATAAAAATTAAAACGGGTGTTATGTACATGGCCAAGAAATTGTGGGTCTTGTAAGACCTGTATCTTTGTAATTTAAGGTATTAATTTAAGGTAGATTGTAGAATCAGCTTATTGTTAGGACTTGCCTTCCTGTGACAACCAGTATACTTTGCCAATAATTGTATGTATTTTTATTGAGGGTATATCCCAAGCTCTGCTTTTGAGTTTTGCTCTTTATTTTTTCAGTGAGGTGTGATAATAAAGACATTTCTGGTAAGAAAATGTGAAATGTGTTTTTCTTTAAAGAATGTAATAAAGCACTAATACATAAAATGGAAGCCTACTGAAAGAAGATAAGCAGTTGTGTTACTGATCGTGAAGTTTAATGCGTTCTTTACTTTCCTTATTAGTATTGAGTAGTTGATGATTCAATATGGTGATACTTTATTTTAAATAAGAGGTGGTGTTGAGGAAGCCATGATAGAGTGAAGTCAGTTGCATTACTCTTAAAGAGGTAGGAAACTCGAGTAGGTTGAGCTTCATTTGATAGTAAGCTGCAGTTTGACTGCTCACAGCTGTAACATAAATAAGGGAGGTGTTGTCTAAAGCTGTCCTGGTGGGTCAGGGGAGTAGACACAGCAGACTTGGCAGTAAGCCTGGCTTCTAAAACAAAATCCAAGTCATCAAATTTGCCCAGGCATGCCATATGAGGTTCAAGTAACAGTGGAATTTAAGAGGAGTGAGTTTGTTCATGGAGGCTTTAGGAGAGTCACAAGCAGGAGTAAACATTTTAACAGCCATAATTTTAACTCAAACATAGTATGGATCTGCATATATTTTACCATTTCTGGTAATGTTTATATAATTATAATGCATAGCTCTCACCTGCTTGCCTGAATTCAGCAGACTTTAGAAGAGAGGAAAATTGGACCTATAAGATTTAAGTAGTATGGTCTATGAATTTTCCATGAATTACTACCTGAAATTTAACCAGTGGGACAGTTCTAGTTATGTTGATACCCTGTGTGTAAAGGAACTACATGTTTATGAAAACCAGAAAATCCCTGGTACACAGGAGAAGTAATTTTGAAGGCTCCATTTTCAATGTAAATGTAAAATTTGGATATGTCTTATGTACAGAAGCAGGTGATAGTTTATTTTTTTTAATTTTCAGTGTTTTGAAATTTTTATATTTCTAAATTCTGTGGTAAAAATCTTTTAAAAAAATATTATTGTTTGGGAGAGAGAACCAGTGATGGGGAGGGGCAAAGGGAGTCAGAGAGAGAGAGAAGCAGACTCCCTACTGAGCAGGAGGCTCCATGTGTGGGATGCAGGGCCCCATCCCAGGATCCGAGATCATGACCTGAGTGGAAGGCAGCCGCATAACCCACTGAGACATCCTGGTGCCCATCTGTGGTAAATTTTTATCAGCTTTGCTGTTTATTTTAATTAGAAAAAAGGATTAAATGAGCTTTGAAATTAATATTGAGTAATAACTTTTTAGTATTGTATCATACTAAAAAATATTTCTAAAAACATTTTTTCCATCAAGGTAATTAATCATTGGCCAGGACACTTTAATGGACAGTTTGTGAGTTGTACTTAAATGTAAATATTTTCAATATTGTTTTAAAAAAGGTTGTTAAATAAAAATGACAGGGAAAAAATGATATTCAAAAGTTGTTTAAGCTAGGGGCACCTGGCTGGCTCCCTCAAGGAGCATGTGACTCTTGATCTCTGGGTTATGAGTTCAAGCCCTACCTTGGGTGTAGAGATTACTAAAACAAACAAACAAGTAAGTAAGTAAGTAAGTAAATAAATAAATAAATAAAAATAAACTTAAAAAAATTGTTGGGGGCGCTTGAGTGGCTCCATTGGTTAAGTGTCAGCCTGTCAGCCTTTGGCTCATGTAATGGTCTCAGGGTCCTGGGATTGAGCGGAAACCACCCCCCCCCTCAGCAGGGAGTCTTCCCTCTGCCCCTCCCCCTCTCCTTGCTCATGGGCCTATGCCCTCTCTCTCTAATAAATACATAAAATCTTTTTTTAAAATTGTTGAAGCTAGATGATAGCTATATGGATATTTACTGTAATATTTTCTGTATTTTTGTGTATGTTTTAAAATTGCCATAATAGAAAGTTTAAAAAACAACATTCAGAAACTCTTCAAGTTCCTTAAGATGTTAGATTTGGATAGGAAAAATGTTTTAAAATAGCATTCTGAGGAGCGCCTGGGTGGCTTAGTTGGTTAAGCATCCAGAGCTCAGATCTGGATCTGGGGTCCTGAGTTCAAGCCCTGCATTAGGCTCCTTACTAGGTGTGGAACCTACTTAGAACAACAAAATAAGATAGCATGATGAAGTTAATAGAATTTGCTGTAGCATGTAATTAAAAAAAAAAAAAAGCAACTGGTTTAGCTGGGCACCTGGTAGGCTCAGTTAGTGATCTCCGGTCTGGGATCAGGCTCAGAGCTCAGCAGGGAATCTGCTTCTCTCCTTCTGCCCCTCTGCCCTGCATGCTCTGGCACTTAAATAAGAATCTTTTAAAAAAGAAACAAAAACTGTTTAGCAAATAAACAGAAAATAAAAATTAGTTGTGATATGTCTGATTTATAAAACTTATTTCTCTCTTTAATTAGTATTAGTAGTGGGATGTGAGGTGAGTTAGTATGCATAAATAAGCAGTGAACTGATCTTCTGGTATGCTTTCAAGTAGGTATTTTTTAGGGGTGCTTGGATGGCTTAGTCTGTTAAACATTGGACTCTTGGTTTCAACTCAGATCATAATCTCATGGGTTGTGGGATTAAACCCTGGAGACCTGGAGATGTGTATGGGACTCTGCTCAGCGAGGAGTCTGCTTAAAGATTCTCTTCCTTTGCTCATCTCCCCACTCACACACTCTCTCAAATAAATAAATAAATCTTTTTTAAGTAGGTATTTTTAAAAATTTTTAAAGATTTTATCCATTTATTTAGAGAGCCTTATTTATATAAGGCCTTATATAATAATAAAGCCGTTATTTAGAGGAGGGTGGAGCCTTAGTTGGGGCTTGGTCCCACGATTCCCAGACCCATGACCCCAGTGGAAATTAAGAGTTGGAGACCCAACCAACTGAGCCACGCAGGTGTCCTGGTATTTCTTAATTTTTAAAATGTTTTCTAACTGTGGGGTTAGGAAAATTCACTTATTGCTTAGTAATTTAGGGACTTGATGATTTTATTTATTATTATTATCATTATTATTTGTTTTTTTAATGGAGGCTTGGCACCCAGCACAGAGCTTGAACTCATGACTCTGAGATTGAGACCTGAGCTGAGATTATTTGTTGGTCCCTTAGCTGACTGAGCCACCCAGGCTCCCTGGGCTTGAAATATTTTTGAAAATATTAATGTTTTATATTGCTTGTATCATCAGTCTAATATTAAGTATTATCAGTTCTCTTAAACTTTTTAGATTTATGATGCAATGAAACTAGAGAACTTGGTCTTAATTTTAAGACTAGTTTTTTGTTTTCTCTCTTTTTAAAAGATTTTATTTACTTATTTTAGAGAGAGAGATTGAGAGAACCAGTGGGAGGAGGGGTAGAAGAAGTAGACTCCCCATGGAGCAGGGATCCCAATGTGGGACTTGATCCCAGGACCCCAGGATCATGACCTGAGCTAAAGGCAGACACTTAACTGACTGAGCCACCCAGATGCCTGTTTGTTTTTTAAGGTAGGCTCCATACCCAGTGTGGAGCCCAACCTGGGTCTTGAATTCAGGATCCTGAACTGAAATCAAGAGCCAGAGACTTAACCAACTGAGCCACCCAGGCACCCGAAGACTAGGTTTTTAATCCTACTATGTAACTTATGGTGATTAACTCACAAAAATAATTGACATGTGAAGTTTTTTGATTTGTGAACATTTCAGAGCAAACAAGGTCTACGTCTTGACATTTGTGAGATCATATTGAATACTAAAGGACTATAAGTATTAGATTTGTCCTTATAAATGGAAGGCCTTTGGGGAAAATACAGAAAGTTTCATCTAAATGTTACTTATTCATTTTTTATTGAAATAAAAAAGTTTTAAGGAAACCTTGTATTTCCTCTGCTATTAATACTACTTCATGGTTTTCATCTCCTTTCAGTAAAGGGTTGTTCAATAAAAATGACATTCAGGAAAAAAATGACATTCAGAAATTGTTGAAGCTAAATGAGACATGAGGACTTATTATTCTACCCTCTTTATGTTTGAAAACTTCCATAATACAGTTTTGAAACTTTTTTGACCATAATGCAAAAAGAATAAGAAATGCATATTATGTTTCAACCTAGCACAAGCACACATGTTTATACACAGAAAACTGAGATAGAAGTTTCAGATAAAGCAGCATTTACATCTATTCTGTGACATGACCTTGGACCTTTTTTTTCACTATATTAAAAAATTGTTCAAACCTTCAGTTTGAAAAACAGTTTTAGGAAATGGTGTCATAATACTGATTATATTAAAACTGTTAGGTCATAGAGATGTTCTTGTTATTCAGGCCATATTTCCTTATGTCTTTAGTTTTTAATACTTTTTTTTAAATTATTTTTCACTGGATTACTTTATTGCTATCTTTTATTGGGTTACTTGGTTGCTAAATTTTATCACTTCCTGAAAATGAGTTGTATCTCCCCTTTTTCTCTGCTCTGTGACTGAACTCAAATCTTGGTCATCTCCTGTTGGATTTATGAAATTTTCTCTTCGAATTTTATTCCCTCCAAATCGTTTTTGAAAGTCACAGCCAAAGGCATCTTTGATTCCTGCTCCTTGAATCTATATCCTGCCTTCTCACTGGGCTTTCTCATTATGCTCTACCTATTTTATAACCCTCATCTGTGTGTTACTAACAAGTTTACCGTCTTTAATTTCATTCATCTTTTTTCAGTGTCAGTTTGAAACCTTTCACTCTACCTATTTATCTGAACTGCCTCTGCCAATCACATGATGTTTCATAGTCTTTCTCTGTTGTGGGTCAATTTATGAACACTATTTTTAGCTACTGCCGAGCTAGGTCTAGGTTTGTTTTGATTGTGTGACATTGCTAAAAAGCACAGAATAGTTTTTGGCTAATAATTCTTTCATTTTATAATAGAGGATTTTGAGGTTCAAGTTTATTTGCCCAGGGTCATTTAACCAGTTAGTTGCAAAACAAAGACCCAGGACCTCTGACTCCTATTCTTTTGTTCTTCTCTAAAAAGTTGCTTGATTTCTTCTTGAAAATTGTGGAGTTGTTTTTGCACAGCTTATAATTTTGATTTTTGTAACTGTTCCTTTTTGTGTTTGTGTTCTATTAGGTCTATAGAACTGTTTCTGTTCTAGTACATAAATATTTAATTGAGTACCCATTATGTGCAAGGTATTTTTATGTATATTATCTCTAAGTCTTATGATAATCCGAAGAGATAGGTGTTACTTCCCTTTTTTTAAAGATTTGTTTTAGAGAGAGAGAAAGAGAGCTGGGGGGGGGGGGTTAGGTGGGGCAGAAGGAGAGAGAGAGAGAACCTCAGGCAGACTCCCTGCTGAGCCTGATCCCATGACCCCCGAGATCATGACCCCAGCCTAAACCAAGAGCCAGATGCTTAACTGACTGAGCCACCCGGGTGCCCTTGTTTTATTCTGTTTTATACTTGAGCAAACAAATGCTGGGTTTGACCATCTGGAAGATAGGGCACTTGAACCCTGTTTTTGTTTTTGTTTTTTTCTTATGGTAATCTCTACACTCAACTTGGGCTCCAACTTAACAACCCTGAGATCAAGAGTCACATGCTCTACCCACTGAGGCATCCAGGTGCCCAAGCCCTGTTTTTTTTGTTTTTGTTTTTATTTAGGCTCTTTCTACTTTGTCTCTTGTCTCTCAGAAAGAGTTTAAGTACAGATATATTCAGGTTTTCCTTTGGTGAAACCAAAACTCATGATGAGCACGTGGAATCAAAATATATGTGGGCTAGGGCTTACGAGTTACTTGTGTGTTCTGGTGACTAGATTTTCTGCTTTTGGCTCAGAATGGCTGCTTGAGAATTGATGCTTCTGCACCTGCCTGTTCTAGAAATTTTTGAATGGTAGCAATTTTACAGCCAGGCCAATAGAAGGTACTGTACAGCTAACTGCTAGACCCAAATTTAGCTGTAAGGCCTCTTTTTTTTTTGCTTCCTTGTGGATCTGGAGGTCAAGAGGTCATGTTGTTTTAGGTTTTCAGTAATGAGGACTTGGCCTTTCTCTTTGACAACTCCCTCTCTTGTCATGATTAGGGTCTGGTGTGTGACCTTGGCAGGCTATTTTGCACTTATGATTTAAAATTTAAAGCATTTTTTGACTTGTCAGAATTGCTCTAAACCTAAATGGGGGAAAAGTTAAGAATTAAAAAAATGTCAGGGGAGTTTTTTTGTTTGTTTTAAGTTAACATTTTGCTTTCACATGTTCCAAAAGATATATATGTACTATTTATTTCTTTGGTTGAATTTTCTTTATTTTTTTAAAGATTTTATTTATTTGACACAGAGAGAGAGCAAGCACAAGCAGAAGGAGCGGCAGGCAGCACTGAGCAAGGAGCCCTGTGCAGGGCTCCATCCCAGGACCTGGGGATCATGACCTGAGCCGAAGGCAGATGATTAACCAACTGAGCCCCCCAGGTGCCCCTCTTTGGTTGAATTTAGATCCCAAGTAAAATCGATTTACCATCTATAGCCCACTAACACTGATTCCGTTTTTTCTTTGATATTTTGGTCAGTTTGCTATCTGTCACCTACTCTTATCTCTCAAGATCAGTACTGCCATTTGGGCTTCTTTTTGTGTGCTACCTGTTTCTTTTACACATACTCAGTTGTATCTGAGCTTTACCAGAACTCTCCTTTTCAGAGCAAAGGCAAGAAAGCTCTTTTGTTATATTACCTAGTAAATGTTGGCTAATTACTATTTTTGAAACTTCATTGACTTTTCATCATTTGATCGCTATTTGAAAGAAATAGTAATACTTTAAATTTTCTAGTTTAAATATATACAAAATAGTTATATTTGGGGTTGATATATTTGGTAGGGGGAGGGAAAGAGATACAAACACGGGTACACTTGGCTATTTTTTTTTTAAGAGTGAGGGAGGACTGTTCCAGAAGCCTACAGCAAACTTAACCTCTCATTTCATTGACCAAAATTGGGTTACATTCCCTTTCCTAAATTAGTCACTGGTAAAGACTGAGGGAATTATTCTTAGCCAACCAGGCCCATCCCTTGGCCTAAGGATGTGTTGACTTCCCCTGAAGCATATGGCTGCAAGAGAGAAGAATGGATAGATAGATGTGTGGAAGAAAATATATTAGGGAGGAAGGAGAAAATTGAAGGGCAGGGAGGAGAGGATCTACCAAAAGAATTCTCTGTTTAGGGGCACCTGGGTGGCTCAGTGGTTTGGGCCTCTGCCTTGGGCTCGGGTCATGGTCTCGGGGTCCAGGGATCGAGCCCCGCATCGGGCTCTCTGCTCATCAGGGAGCCTGCTTCCCCCTTCTCCCTCTGCCTGCCTCTCTGCCTACTTGTGATCTCTCTCTCTCTCTCTCTCTCTCTCTCTCTGTCAAAAAAAAAAAAAAGAATTCTCTGTTTACTGTCAACAGTTTGTTAGCAGCTGAGGAACTTTAAAATGTAAATGCAACTTTTATTATACATTTACTTTTTTGAATTTTTCTTGCTGTGTCAAAGTTCTTGGGGTGGACATGGGAGCTTATATTAGTACAGAGAAAGACTGAATCAAGTATGGCTAACAGGTTTCTGTGAATGGTGTGTGGGCTACTTGGGACAGTAAATTCATGATCCTTCTGTGGTTCAGGTGGAATCAGACGGCTATGCAGCCATAGAGAAGCATAAAGACAGTCATCTAGTTAAGCCAATCTTGATTTTTCAAAATAGCATTACGTATTTTATTTTATTCTTTGTCTTTAAGGCTATCCTGAAGGGAACTTAGAATTTGTTAAATGGTAAAATAGAAGGATATGTATGCACTGGGAAGAGAAGGTAAAAACTAGATAGGAACATTGTATGAACTCTTACAGTAACTAAGAGGGAGAGGAACTCGAGACCATTAGCTGAATAAATGTACATAATCATTCAATCTTTTTTTTTTTTAAAGATTTTATTTATTTTTTTGAGAGAGAGCATGAGAGGGGAGAGGTCAGAGGGAGAAGTAGGCTCCCTGCAGGGAGCCTGATGTGGGCTCATGACCCTGACTCGTGGGTTCATGACTTGATCCTGGGACTCTAGGGTCATGACCTGAGCTGAAGGCAGTTGCTTAACCAACTGAGCCACCCAGGCACCCCCAAATTATTCAATCTTTTAATAAAATTTATTATATCAATATTATGTGTGAATATAGTTCAGTTTAGTGGGGTAGACATGTAAATAAATGTAGCAATATCTATGTAATGCAGGTACAGAGAAGACCCTCTGGAGGCATAAATGACAACTTTGAGAGGTCAGAGAAGAGGTTACCTTGAGCTGAATCCAGTAGAATGAGTTTCCTAGATAGATAAAGGAGGAAGTATATTTCAGATTCATTGATGACCACATCCGAAGACCTAAGTTAGAGTCCTTTAATTTGGAAAGGTTGCAGATCAGGGTATAGTATCTAGATTTGACCAGAGAAGGAGAGCCTATTATGTCATAATGAGGAATTTGGATTTTAGAATGAAGATTGTAGGGAGCCACTGAAGGATTTGAAGCTGAGGAGGAATGCCAAATCTGTGGCTTAGATCACTAGGCTAAGTTGGATCATGAATTAAGGCAGGAATTGGGAGTGGGGCTGGGTGCGTAGGGGCAGCAAATGTATCTGAGAAATGATGAAGGCAGAGGAGTAGAGATGGCAAGGTGGGAATAAAGCTGAGATAGATTTAGGGGAAAGAAATCAATAGGACCTGTTATCAGTTGAGTAAAGAGAGGAAGTAGCCTAAAATTATTTCTGCTTTCCTAGTTCAGGTCAGTTGTGATAGGAGAAGAAGCATATTTGGAGGTAGGGAGAACGAAAGTTGATTCAGGCATTAATAAAGTGTTTAATAAAATGTTTCAAGCATTATTAAAAATCTGGGAGGCTTATATACCAATTTACCAGAGCGATAAAGTGTGGAGAAGAGACTAAACAAAGTAAAAGGGGAGTTTGGGCTTCTGGGGAGGAGGGTGTTAGTTGTAGGAAGGTGACTAGGAAATGTATGATAAATAAGGGCTGTTTAGTAAGATTTGTTATGCAGATGAACACTTTACAAATGGAAATTTATGTCACCTTTACGGAAGAAAAATTTGTGCCTTGTTTTAGGCTGAAAAGGAGAGGGCAGGATTCTTCCTGTGTCTACTGTTTTTTAATTGCCATCAGCTCAAATAATCCTTATGCCAAAGTGGCATATTTTGGGGTGGTATATTCTGATCTCCTTCAGTAATAAACAGTACTTACAGGATCCTGTAAGTCTACTTTAATGTAAAAAATTCCTTTAGAATTTTCCTTTTCTCTAAACCGCCCGAGACATATGTTGGCAATCATCCTCCAAGCATATGACCCACCGATATACATCTCATGACTAAGGGTCTCATGACTAAGGTTTTATTGGACAGTAGTAAATGACCTTTTCCCAACAATAGTTAGCCCCCTCAAGGTCCTGGAAACCTTGCTTCCAAAATTCCTTAGAGACTTAGGCTCTTCCTAACCCCCTCCCAACTTGAAAGTATATAATGGGCCACTCCTCATGATCCCAGTGTAGCTCTTTCTGCCAGTGGGTCCTGTCCCTGTGCTTTAATAAAACCACCATTTTGCACTAAAGATGTCTCATAAATTCTTTCTTGGTCATTGGCTCCAGACCTCACCCCACCAACCTCACCTATATTCCAAAACTACATCACTTTGTTGGGGGGGTAGGGGGCAGGTTCTGACTTCTTTTATTTTCTTTCTTTTCTTCTCTTTTCTTTTCTTTTCTTTTCTTTTCTTTTCTTTTCTTTTCTTTTCTTTTCTTTTTTTCAAGAGAGAGAGCAAGTAAGGCAGGGGGAGGCAGAGGGAAGGGGAGAGAGAGAATGTTAAGCAGATTCCCTGCTGAGCGAGAAGCTTGATCTCCCAATCCTGAGATAGTGACCTGAGCTGAAATCAGATGCTTAACCAACTGAGCCACCCAGGCACCTCTGGGTCTGACTTCTTTTAATGGGCATTGTTATTTTTGAGATTCTTCTATGTTAGTTTATCAGTAGCTTATTTGTTTTAATTGGAAAATAGTTTCCATTGTATGCATATGCCACGATTTGTTTATCCATTCACCTGTTGATGGACTTCTGGATTGTTTCCAGGTTTTGGCTATTACAAATAAACCTGCTGTGAACATTCATGTGTAAGTATTTATGTAGACACATATTTCCTTTACTCTTGGATAAATACCTGGGAACAGAATGGTTGGATTATATGATAGCTATGTTTTAACTTGATGAGGAACTACCAAACTGTTTTCCAAAGTGGATATATCCCTTTACATTCCTCTTAGTGAAAATGTACATCTGCATATCGTCACTAACATCTGGTATGGTTAGTTTTTTTTAATTTTAGGCATTCTAGGAGTGCCTAATTTTAGGCAACTAGGAGTAGTTATCTCCTTGCGGTGTGATTTTATATTTCCTTAATGTATATTTATATGTATATATACATGTATTGTGTATGTGTGTATATTGATGTTAGATTTAGAATTCTTTTTTTTTTTTTAAGATTTTATTTATTTATTTGACAGAGAGAGAGAAATCACAAGTAGGCAGAGAGAGAGAGAGAGGAGGAAGCAGGCTCCCTGCCAAGCAGAGAGCCTGATGCAGGGCTCCATCCCAGGACCCTGAGATCATGACCTGAGCCGAAAGCAGAGGCTTTAACCCACTGAGCTACCCAGGTGCCCCAGATTTATAATTCTTTCTGTATGCTTTTTTACCATCTGTATATCTTTTGGTGAAGTGTCTGTTCAGGTTTTTTGCGTGTTTTAAAAAACCCTCAAATTTTGAAATAATAATAGATTCACAGAAAGTTACGAAAATATATGTACAGAGGGAGGTTCTGAGAGTCCTTCACTTAAGTTTCTACCAATGATAACATATTGCATAACTATAGTATAATATCAAGGTCGGGAGAATGACTTTGGTACAGCCCACCAAACTTATATGTCAATAGTTTTACATGCATTCATGTGTGTGTGTGTGTGTGGTTCTGTGCAGTTTTATCATGTGTAGATTTGTGTAACCATCGCCATAATCAAGATACAGAACTGTTCCATTACCACAAAGTTCCATCTCACTAACCCTTTTATAACCACACCCACTTCCCTCCTTCCTCCCCACCCTATTATCTCATTCCTGGCAACCACTAATCTATTCTCCATCTCCATAATTTTATTTCAAGAAAATGTTATATAAATTGAGTCTTATAGTATTTAGCCTTCTGAGTTTGGCTTTTATCACTCAGTATAATTCTTAGATGATCCTTCCAAGTTGTTGTCTGTGTTAAGTTTGTTCCTTTTAATTACTGAGAAGTATTCCATGATAGGGCTGTATTACAATTTATTTAACCTTTTTCTTATTGAAGAACACTTGGTTATTTCCACTTATAAGCTTTTGTGAATAAAGTAGCTATGAACATTTATATACTGGTTTTTGTTTGAATATAAGTTTTCATTTCTCTGGTTTAAATGCCCAAAAGTACAGTTGCCTCCCAACCTTCAACATGTGAATTTGGTTTTATAAGAAACTGCCAGATTTATACATGCCCACCAGCAGTGCACAAGATTACCCAGTTTCTCAGCTTCTTAGTCGACATTTGGTATCATCACTATTTCCTTTTTTTTTTTTTTTTTAAGATTTTATTTATTTGACAGAGAGAGAGAGAGATCCCAAGGAGACAGAGAGGCAGGCAGAGGGAGAGGGGGAACTCCCCGCTGAGCAGAGAGCCCAATGCAGGGCTTGATCCCAGGATGCTGAGATCATGACCTGAGCCAAAGGCAGAGGCTTTAACCCACTGAGCCACCCAGGTGCCCCTCATCACTATTTTTTATTTTAGCCATTTTGATGGGTGTATGGTGATATTTCATTATACTTTTAATTTATATTTCCCTAATGGCTAATACTATTAAGCTTTTTTTTTTAATCCTCTGTATATCATCTTTGGTCAAGTGTCCAGGTCTTTGCCTCTAATTTTAAAGTAGGATTGTTTTCTTATTGTTCAGTTTTGATAGTTCTTTACTTTTTTTTAGTCATAAGTCCTTTATCACATATATGCTTTCCAAAGAGTTACTCCTAATAGATGTCTTGTCTTTTCACGAGGTGTGTTTCATAGTTTTTAGTTTTGATAAAGTTTGATTTATCAATTTGTTCTTTTATAGATTGTGCTTTTGATGTTAGATTTACTAAGAAGTCTTTACCTAACCTAACTTCATGAAGATTTCCTCCTTGATTTTCTTTTGGGGGTTTTATAGTTTTGGGTTTTACATTTAGGTCTACAATCTCTTTTGAGTTAATTTTTTTGTGTATATGACATGATGTGTGGACCCAAGTTCGTTTTTTTACATATAGATATCCAGTTTTTCCAGTCCCATTTGTTGAAAAGGCTGTTCTCTCTCCCAGCATTGCCTTTGCACCTTGGTCAAAAATAAGTTCACCATATGTATGAGTTTATTTTTGAACTCTGTTCTATGTTGAACTATGTGTCTGTCCTTTATTGATACTACGCTCTCATGATACTGTATCTTAAGAATCACTCTTGAAATCTGTATCACTTTTCCAACTTTGTTCTTTTTCAAACTGTTTTGGCTATTCTAAATCCTTTTTGCCTTCCCATATAAATTTTGGGATCAGCTTGTCAATTTCTATTAAGAAAACCTACCGGAATTTTTTTTTTTAAGATTATTTGAGAGGGGGTGCACCTGAGTGGCTCAGTGGGTTAAAGCCTCTGCCTTTGGCTCAGGTCATGATCTCAGGGTCCTGGGATCGAGCCCCGCATCGGGCTCTCTGCTTATCGGGGAGCCTGCTTCCTCCTCTCTCTCTGCCTACCTGTGATCTTTCTCTCTCTGTGTCAAATAAATAAATAAATCTTTAAAAAAAAAGATTATTTTAGAGAAAGAGTGTGTGTGTACACAGTGGGGGAGAGGCAGAAGGATGGAGAGAACCTTAGCCTGACTCTCGACTGAGCATGGGGCTGGATGCAGCTAGATCCTACAACCTTGAAATCACAGCCTCAGCCGAAAATCAAGAGTTGAACTCATCTGACAAAGCCACCCAGGTGCCCCAAAATCTATCGGAATTTTTTTTTTCCTATCAGAATTTGGATTAGGCTTATGTTAAATCTATTTTTTTAAAGTAATCTCTACTTCTGTTCCCAACATGGGGCTCAAACTCATGACCCCAAGATCAAGAGTGTATACTCTATCAGCTGATCCCTCCAGGAGCGCCAAGCTGTGTTGAATTTGTAGACTAGTTTTGGGAGAACTGATGTCAGTATTGAATCTTCCAACCTATAGATAAAATTTTTTTTATTTTACAAAATAAAAATATTTAACAAAATATTTTGTTAATTTGTTATATATCATTGTTATTTTATTATATTGCTATTATATAATTTCTCTCAGCAATATTTTATGGTTTTCAATGTGTAGGTCTTTCAGTTGTTTAAGTGCTTCTGTAAACATTGACATACTAAGTTTGTGTATGGACATGTTTTCCTTTCTCTTGGGTATGTACCTAAGAGTGGAATTGGATCATATATTAATTCTGTGTTTAACTTTTTGAGGAACTGCCAAACTGTTTTCCACAATAACCACACTATTTTACATTCCGATTAGCAGTGCACAAGAGTTCCTGTTTTTCCACATTCTCACTAATACTTTATTTTTTGTTTTTGGTCTCTCACCGTGGTTTTAATTACCATTTCCCTAACGACTTGTGATGCTGAGCATCTCTTCATGTGTTCACTGGCTATTTGTGTAACTTCTTTGGAGAAATGTGTATCTAAATCCTAATAATAGTCCTCTTTTAAAATTGAGGTGTCTTTTTGTTGTTGAGTTGGAAGAGTTCTTAATATATTCCAGATACTTTTTTTTAGGTTATAACATGTGCTATATACCGTACATTCTTTTTACACCGTGTGCATTCTATCCTGGAACCCCCCCCCCCCAAACTCCTAGTTGATTTTTTTTAATCTGTATTCATTAAAGTTCATTCTTTGTGATGTACAGTTCTTTGGGTTTTGACAAATGCATAGTGTTAGGTGTTTCTTACCCCATTACCATATAGAAAGTTCCTTATCTTAAAAATCCTCCCATGAGTTACTTTTATAGTCACTCCCTCTTCCTTTTATGTCTAGTTTCTATAACTGTGCAAAATGTATTTAAGTTTCATCCATGTCATTGTATGAATTAATAGCTAGTTCCTTTTAATCACTATGAAATACTCCACTATGGGTATATCAGAATTAGTTTATACATTCATCTGTTGAAAGACATCTTGGTTCCTCCTGATTTAGGCAATATGAATAATTCTATAGAGTCACACATGGGTTTTTGTATGAACCTAAGTTTTTAGTTCACTTGGTATTCTCAAAGCATCATATTTTGGTTTCATTGATTTTTCTCTATTTTCTGTTTGATTTATTTTCAGCTTTCATGTCTTCATTGTTGCTTTTCAAGTAGAGGACTTAAGAAGGAGGAGTAGTTAGTATATACTTCTTTAGGGAGATGGATAAAAGTGCATACTGTATTAAGAGCTGTTTCAGTGTGTGGATGAGACCTGAAGCCAGATAACATTGAAAAATGAGGAAGTGGAGACAGTAACAGTACATGACTTTTTCTAAAAATTTATTTTTATTTTTTTAGATGGGAGAGGGGCAGAGGGAATGGGAGAGAGAGAATCTTTTTTTTTTTTTTTAAGATTTATTTCTTGGGGTACCTAGGTGGCTCAGTTGGTTAAGCATCTACCTTTGCCTCAGGTTATGATCCCAGGGTCCTGGGATGGAGCCCCACGTTGGGCTCCCTGCTTCACAGGGAGTCTGCTTCTCCCTCAACCTCTGTGTGCTCTCTCTCTCCCCCCTGCTGACTGAGCTTGGAGCCTGCCACAGGGCTCTATCCCACAAACCCGAGATCACAGCCTGAGCTGAAACCAAGAGTCACTGCTTAGTGGATTGTGCCACTTAGGTACCCCAGGAGAGAAAGAATCTTAAGCAGGCTCCATGCCTTAGTGTGGACCCTGTCATTGGGCTTAATCTCACGACCCTGAGATCATGACCTAAGCCAGAATCAAGAGTCGGATGCGTAACGGACTGAGCCACCTAGGCTCTCCTCAAAATTTAGTTTTTAGAACAAGGTCTCTCAGCTTTGGTACTATTGACATTTTAGACTGGGTAATTCTTGGTTTTCGGGAGCTGCGTTATGCATTGCAGCATCTCTGGCCCCTGCTTGCTATGTGCCAATAGTACCCCTTCAGCTTTCACAACCAAAAACGCCTTCAGACTTTGGCAATCTGGGGATCAAAATTGCCCCATCTTAAAATAGTATTTTAGATGAAGAAGAGTGAAGACCCTAGAGAAGAACTCAGATCTTAGGGAAGCTTCTTAAAGGAAGTGACAGATTGAAGGAAGTAGTGGATGGTAAGAAGGGGAAGGTTGAAGCAAGGAAAGAAAAGATAACTGATGGGACTGGGGAATGGAATTTAGAGCATAGATAGAGAAGAATAGCTTTATATGGGAGATGGGTCACTTTTTTTCTGAGAAAGGAAGACATGAAAAGGATAAATATAGGCATTTGTAGAGATCATATTTTTGAGGGTGTTGTAGGAGATAGTGGTTCTCTGTTATTTGTGTTTCTTCCAGTCTGGCTTGGTGTGGTCTTTTCCTAACTGCCTCCCACCCCTGCCCCATCCATTCCCCCAGTGATATTTAACTGCTATGTGTAATAACAGAAAAACAAATAATTGGATTGATTCTGCGCTGAAATTTGCTGGATGGAAGGTCCAAGAGTGAATGGAATGAGCTGCCTGAAAGAAGGCATTTGAAGTGATGGAATCGAGATAATAGTCTAGATAAGGTAGAAAGTAAAACCAGAAGGTGAAGGACTGAGAGAAAGGGGAAGGGTTAAAAGACTGTGCATCTAGATGAGATAACACAATGGGTATAATGGAGTAAGAGAAAGAGTGATGAATAGTTAGGGATAGTGGTAAGAGATTGGAATTTTAGAATTTTAAGATTATAGCAATCAAATGGGCCCAGGCAGGGTCAAAGTCCAAATTAAGTTCCTGGGAATTAGATGCTGAAGTGAGGTGGTGGTGGAGGACTTGGATGTTGAAGATGCCTAGGATCAAGTAGACTTGGATTATAGAGGAAACCTGTTACAGATGCCAGTGACCTAGAGGACATTAGATAATGGTAATAACAGATGGAAGGTGATTTAGCTGGATGGTGCATACCTTCCAGAGACTGGTAAAGAATGTTGCCAAAGCTGGGAGAGATGTGTGGAAGTAGATGAGAGAGTGCTGGCTCTGTCTTTTGGCCCCAGAGTACACATTTGAGAATTGGTGAATAAGCAGCTATATACTACAGTGACTTCCTGTGAAGCAGTGTCCTCAGGGGAACCAGCCTTAAGTTTGAGAGATGAGGATGGAGGATCCGTTCTGTTACGAGATTGAGAACAGAGTGGAGTCTGGTGGGAGGTGTCATCCTTGTTAGTAACCTGATATGTAGGGGTAAAGTAGAGGAGTAAGGGATTAAGAGAAGAAATGGTACCTACAAGAGAATGCTGGTTTGGGGAGAAATGGAGGGACTATAATACATGACATTGGTTTCTGAAATAATGGATCTTGTACACTCATTGGAAGCATAAGGATTAGTATTCCTATCACTGTAATAAAGGATTTACCAATGTGGTTTATTAGATGATTACTTTTAAAGTTCTTCTAAATAGCTTTTATTATCCTCTGATAATACGCTGTTCTAAGTAGTGGAACTCTATTGTTGACTTAAAAATTATAGTCAGTAGTAATACACAGATTATTGAGAACCATATTTGCTTCTGTTCTATTAAATGTTATATGTGTATGCATATGTTAGATATATAAACACTTATTTGGTGTATGTTCTTCATTGTGTTTTGTCTTTTGATCCCCACCCCCACCTTGGACTTGTGTTATTCTACATTACTTTCTAAATATAATACACAATCCTTTATTTGTCTAGTGTGGGCTTACTGTAGTCTGTATTAGTGTTGGAATCATAATTTGACTGCTTTGTTGTTTTCTCCCAGCCTTTTTTTTTTTTAAGATTTATTTATTTTAGAGAGTGGAGGAGGGGCAGAGGGAGAGGGAGAGAGACAATCCCGGGTAGAGTTGCTCAGTTGGTTAAGCATCTGCCTTAGGCTCGGGTGATGATCCCAGGGTTCTGGGATCAAGGCTCACATCAGGCTCCCTGCACAGTGGGGAGTCTGCTTCTCCGTCTACCTCTCCCCAACTCTTGATCATGTGCGTGCTGTGCTCTCTCTCTCCCTCCCTCTCTCTCTCTCTCTGTTACAAAAATAAATAAAAGCTTAAAAAAAAAAAAAGAATCCCATGCAGACTCCATGATTATAAGCTCAGAGCCCGGCACCCAATATGGGGGCTTCATCTCATGACCCTGAGATCATGACCTGAGCCAAATCCAAGAGTAGATGCTTAGCTGACTGAGCCACCCAGGCACCCCTGTTTTTTCTCTACTTTTAAGAGATTTTTCCCACAGCTTCTCTGGGTAATTTAGAATTTTGTCTTCCATAGTAGTTGCCGTTGCCGTTATAGTTAATACAAGTATTATATAAATACTAATAATAGAGGCGCTTGGGTGGCTCAGTGGGTTAAAGCCTCTGCCTTCAGCTCAGGTCATGATCTCAGGGTCCTGGGATGGAGCCCTGGATCGGGCTCTCTGCTCAGCAGGGAGCCTGTTTCCCTTTCTCTCTCTGCCTGCCTCTCTGCCTACTTGTGATCTCTCTCTGTCAAATAAATAAATAAAATCTTTTAAAAATACATACATACATACATAAATACTAATAATACTAATCCAATGTAATATTTGGAAACACGAATATGTATTTAATATTGTTATATTGGTTATTCATAAGTAATTTAAAAAGGACAAGCTACTAATGTCAATGTTGTACTAAAGGATAAGCTATCTAAATGTTGATATTTATGGGTCACTGTTTCCAAAATAACAATTTGTATACCTAATTGCTGCCATGATTTCTTGCCCCGTTGGTCAGAATGTCACATGTGATGGGATTCAAACAAAGGCTTATTATTTATAATCTAGGTAGATTTGATTTTCTAATTGTTCTCTCCTTGTAGGCCTTTATAATGGCTATTGTAGGAAAAAATTAAATTGTCCTGGCATTTTTTTTTAACAAAATCATACTACTATATAATCTATATTTTCTTTGTTGACTCTGAATAGACCTTACTTATTTTTTCCTACGTGTGGATGGTAAACTGTAGTAGCAGCACCTTTCTTCACTATTGACTTTGTCCCTGTAATTAAGCGTAATGTTAAGTAGATGGTTACCAAATGATTCTCCTGTTTTTTTCTTTTTGGGTGAGAATTCCTTTAAACAGTTGTTCATTACTAATGTTTTTCAGCAACGATAGGGCCTAATGGAATCCTTTGCTTTTTTTTTTTTTAAAGATTTTATTTATTTATTTGAGAAACAGAGAAAGTGAGAGAGAGCATGAGAGGAGAGAAGGTCAGAGGAAGAAGCAGACTCCCCCTGGAGCCGGGAGCCCGACGTGGGACTCGATCCCGGAGATCAAGGATCATGACCTGATCCCGGAGATCAAGGATCATGACCTGAGCCGAAGGCAGCCGCTCAACCAACTGAGCCACCCAGGTGTCCCTGGAATCCTTTGCTTTTTAAAACTCTTCTTGAAGGCGCCTGGGTGGCTCAGTCTTTAAAGTGTCTGCCTTCAGCTCAGGTCACGATCCCAGGGTCCTGGGACCTGCATCTCGTTTCCTGCTCAGCGGGAGGCCAGCTTCTCCCTCTCCCTCTGCCTGCCCAATCCCCTATCCTTGCTGTCTCTCATTCTCTATCTCAAATAAATAAATAAAATCTTTTTTAAAAATAAAATGAGGGCGCCTGGGTGGCTCAGTTGGTTGAGCAGCTGCCTTTGGCTCAGGTCATGATCCCGGAGTCCCGAGATCGAGTCCTACATCGGGCTCCCAGCTCTGTGGGGAGTCCGCTTCTCACATTGACCTTCTCCTTTCTCATGCTCTCTCTCACTCTCTCTCTTTCCTAATAAATAAATAAATAAAATCTTAAAAAAAAATAAAATGAAACTCTTCTGAGGAAGTATTTTCTTTCTGCTTTGGTGGGATATAGTATGAGTACCTGTGTGAAATTCCACATTCATTCTAACATACTGCCTTTTTTTTTTTTAAGATTTTATTTATTTATTTTGACATAGAGAGTGCACAAGCAGGGGGAGCAGCAGGCAGAGGAAGAGGAAGCAGACTCCCTGCCGAGCTAGGAGCCTGATCTGGGGCTTGATCCCAAGACCCCCGAGATCACGACTTGAGCTGAAGGCAGATGCTTAACTGACTGAGCCACCCAGATGCCCTAGCAAACCAAATTTAACAGCATAGTAAAAAAAAAACAGGGGCGCCTGGGTGGCTTGGCAGGTTGGGCGACTGCCTTTGGCTCAGGTCATGTTCCCGGAGTCCGGGGATCAAGTCCCACATCGGGCTCCCAGCTCCTCGGGGAGTCTGCTTCTCTCTCTGACCTTCTCTTCTCTCATACGCTCTCTCAATCTCTCTCTCTCTCAAATAAATAAAATCTTTAAAAAAAAAAAAACAAATGGAATTTAGGGCAGGAATGCAGGGGTGATTCAACATATGAAAATTAATTAGCATAGTACTAGAATGGAGGATCATCTGAATTGACAGAACATTTAACATTTAATGACACAGAACATTTAACAGAATTCAGTATTTTTTCATTAAAAAAAAAAATCTCCAGCAAACTAGGAATAGAAGGGAATGTCTTAAAAATCATCAAGGGATTTATGAAAACCCCATAATTAACATCATACTTAATGGTGAAAAATTGAAAGCTTTCTCCCTAAGACCAAGAACAAGACAAAGATGCCACTTTCACCACTGCTATTCGACATTGTACTGGGAGTCCTAGCCAGAGCTGTTAGGCAATAAAAAGAAATAAAGGCATCCAAATTGGAAGGGAAGAAGTAAAACTATCTCTTTGCAGATGGCATGATTCTATATATAGAAAATCTCATAGAATTGACAAAACACAATTAGAACTAATAAATTAAGGAAAGTTGGAAGGTAGAATATCAACACATGAAATTCAGTTGTGCTTCCATGTACTAAGGAACAATACAAGAAGTAAATTAAGAATAATTCTATTTACGTCAGCCTCCAAAATAATACAATACTTAGGAATAAATTTAACCAGGGTGCCTGGGTGGCTCAGTCGGGTCATGATCCCAGGGTCCTGGGATCGAGCCCTGCATCGGGCTCTCTGCTTGGTGTGGAGCCTGCTTCCCCCTCTCTCTCTGCCTGCCTCTCTGCCTGCTTGTGATCTCTCTCTCTCTGTGTCAAATAACTAAATAAAATCTTAAAAAAAAAAAAAAAGAATGAATTTAACCAAAGAGGTAGAAAACCCACACACTGATAATTACAAAATATTACTGAAAGAAATTAAAGAGCTAAATAAGAGGTAAGAATTCCCTTGTTCATGGATTGGAAGGTTTAATTTTACACTGAAATATTTCACAAAGCTGCCTAGTCAATGTAGTCTGTACCAAAATTTCAGTGGCTTTTTCTGCAGAAATGAGACCAATCTTCAAATTTATATGGAATCGAAAGGGTCCCGAACAGCCAGTACAATATTGAAAAGGGAAAATCATGAAGACTCCCACTTCACAATTCAAAACTTACTACAAAGCAATAGTAATCAGCGTGGTATTGGTGTAAGGATAAACATACAGACTAATAGAACATAAATGCATCCAGAAATAAACCTAAAATATCTATGGCCAATTAATTTTTTTAAATTAAAAATTTTTTTTTAATTTTTAAAAAGATTTTATTTGACAGAGAATGCATGCACAAGCAGAGGGGGAGTGGCAGGCAGAGGGAGAGGGAGAAGCAGGGTCCCCACTGAGCAGGGAGCCTGGTGCTGGGCTCTATCCCAGGACCCTGGGATCATGACCTGAGCAGATGGCAGACACTTAACCAACTGAGCCACCCTGGCACCCCTATGACCAATTTTTGACAAGGGTGCTAAAATGATTAATTGGAAAAAGAATAAATCAGCAAATGGCGCTGGGACAACTGGATAACCACATATAAGAGAATGAAGTTGAACCCTGTCTCACACCATATACGTAAATTAGAACTAAGTCAGTGACCTGAATTTAAGAGCTGAAACCATAAAACTCTTAGAAGAACACATAGGTGTTTTTTGGTGGATTTAGCAAAAGATTCTTAGAGTTGATATCAAAAGCAGGAGTAACAGAAGAAAAACTGAATGAAATACACTTCCTAAAAATTTTGTGCATCAAAAGATTCTGTAAAGGGGCACCTGAGTGGCTCAGTGGGTTAAAGCCTCTGCCTTGGACTCAGGTCATGATCTTAGGGTCATGATCTCAGGGTCCTGGGATGGAGCCCCGCATTGGGCTCTCTGCTCAGCAGGGAGCCTGCTTCCCCCCCCCCCTCTCTGCCTGCCTCTCTGCTTACTTGTGATCATTCTCTTTCTGTCAAATAAATAAATAAAATCTTTTAAAAAAAAAGATTCTATAAAGAAAATAAGGACAACCCTTATTCAGCCATAAAAAAAGAATAAAATCTTGGGGCACCTGGGTGACTCAGTTGGTTAAGCATCTGCCTTTGGCTCTGGTCATGATCTCAGTGTCCCCGGATTGAGTCCCATGTCAGCTCCCTGCTCAGTGGGGAGTCTACTTCTCCCTCTGACTCTCCTCCCTTTCGTGCTTTCTCTCTCACTCTCTTTCAAATAAATAAAATCTTAAAAGAAAGAAAATAAAAAGAATGATATCTTGCCACCTGTAACAATATGCACAGACCTAACGAGTAGTGTGCTCAGTGGAAAAAAGAGAAAGAAAGAACATATGATTTCACTCATATGTGAAACCTAAAAAACAAAAATTATCAAACAAAAAAAACAGAAACAGACTCATAAGTAATAGCAAACAAACTTGTAGTTACCAGAAGAGAGACAGTAGAGGATGGGCAAAATAGATGCAGGGGTTTAAGAGGTACAGCCTTCCAGTTATAAAATAAATACGTCACAGGGATGAAAAGTACAACATAAGGAATACAATTATTAATAACTTAATAACATTGGTGACAGTAATAGTAACTACACTTAAGTGGTGGACATTACATAATGTAAAGAATTGTGGAATCACTATGTTATGCACCTGAAATTAATATAACATTTTATCAATTATACTTCAAGAGTAAAAATTTAAAAAATAATTCTTGAAAAATGCCATTCAACAAACCCCTCTGCAGATGAGTCTGTGTAATGACATTTTCCCTTCAGAAAGTTGATTTCCTCTATTAAAAAAAAAAAATCTAAAAATTGAGAGATGAAAAAAGGACAACCCAGAAAATGGAAGAAAGTATTTGCAAATAATGTATCGGATAAGAGTTTGAGTATCCAGGGGCTCAGTTGATTAAGCCACTGCCTTCTGCTCAGGTCATGATCCCAGGGTCCTGGGATCAAGTCCCATATCAGGCTCCTTGCTCCGTGGGGAGCCTGCTTCTCCCTCTGCCTGCTCTGCCTCCCGCTCCCCCTGCTTGTGCGCGCTCTCTCTCTCTCTCTCTCTCTGACAAATAAAATCTTTAAAAAAAAAAAAAAAAAAAAGAGTTTGAGTATCCAGAATATATCAAGAACTCTTACAGTTCAAAATAAGAAGACAACCAGTTTTAAAAATGGGCAAAGGAACTGAATAGAAATTTCTCTAAAGAAGATATATAAATTGCCAAAAAAGCACAAGAAAAGATGTTTGAGGGGCACCTTGGTAGCTCGGTTGGTTGAGTTGATCTCAGGATTGTGGGTTCAGGCCCATTTCGGGCTCCACACTGGGCATGGAGCCTACTTTAAAAATAAATAAATAGGGCGCCTGGGTAGCTCAATGGATTAAGCCTTGCCTTCGGCTCAGGTCATAATCTCAAGGTCCTGGGATTGAGCCCTGCATGGGGCTCTCTGCTGAGCGGGGAGCCTGCTTCCCCGTCTCCCTCTGCCCACCTCTCTACCTACTTCTGAACTCTTTCTCTGTCAAATAAATAAATAAAATCTTTAAAATAAATAAATAAATAATTTAAATGAAAAATAAAGACAAAAAAAGCCGTTCACGGGCGCTTGGGTGGCTCAGTGGGTTAAAGCCTCTGCCTTTGGCTCAGGCATGATCTCAGGGTTCTGGGATCGAGCCCCACATTGGGCTCTCTGCTTGGCAGGGAGCCTGCTTCCCCCTCTCTCTGCCTGCCTCTCTGCCTACTTGTAATCTCTCTTTCTCTGTCAAATAAATAAAATCTTTAAAGAAAAAAAAAGCTGTTCAACATTGGTCATTAAAGAAATGTAAATCAGAACCACAATGAGATACAACTTCCTACCCACTTAGATGGTTTTAATCCTCCCCCCAAGATTTTATTTATTTGGGGGAGGGAGCAGAGGGAGAGGGAGAGAGAATCTCAAGCAGATTCACCACAAAGTGAGAGCCTGACATGGAGCTCTGTCTCATGACCCTGAGATCATGATCTGAGCTGAAATAAAGAGTTGGATGCTTAACAAACTGAGCCATTCAGACACCTTAGAGGGGCTTTAATTGGAAAATAAGTAAGTAATAATAAGTGTTGAGGATGTGGAGAAATGGCAACCCTCATGTAATAGTAGTGGCAATGTAAAATGGTGTAGTTATTGTGGAAAACAGTTTGGCAGTACCTCAGAAAAGTTAAACAATTAACATAAGACTCCTGTAGGTATATACCCAAAAGAATGTAAATATACTGTCTTCACGGGGCACCTGGGTGGCTCAGTGGGTTAAGCATCTGCCTTTGGCTCAGGTCATGATCCCAGGGCCCTGGGATCGAGCCCCGCATCGGGCTTCTTGGTCAACAAGGAGCCTGCTTCTCCCTTTCTCTCTGCCTGCCGCTGCCACGCTTGTGTTCTAGCTCTCTCTCTGTGTCAAATAAGTAAATAAAACTTTAAAAAAGTATGTCTTCATAGAAGGTTGTACGTGAATGTTTATAGCAACATTATTCATTAATAGCCAAAAGGTAGAAACAATCCAAATGTCCATCAGTGGATGAATGGGGAAGCAAATTATGGTGCATACAAACAATAGAAGCCATAAAAAGGAGCAAAGTATTCAAAGATGCTGCAAGCTCGATTAACGTGGAAAACATTATAGTAAGGGAAAGAAACCAGATTAAAAAAATATTACATACTCTATGATACTATTTATTTATTTATTTATTTTTAAAGATTTTATTTATTTGACAGATCACAAGTAGGCAGAGAGGCAGGCAGAGAGAGAGGAGGAAGCAGACTCCCCGCCGAGCAGAGAGCCCGATGCAGGACATGGGCTCAATCCCAGGACGCTGAGATCATGACCTGAGCCAAAGAGAGGTTTTAACCCACTGAGCCACCCAGGCGCCCCTCTATGATACCTTTTAGATGATGTGTCTAGAATAAGCAAATCAGAGAGACAGAAAGCAAATTAGAGGTGACAGAGGATGCAGGGAGAAGGAAATGGGGAATGATTTCTTAACGGGTATGGGTTTTTTTAAGAGGTGATGAAAAGGTTTTGAAATTAAAGAGAGCTGGTGGTTGCACAACATTGTAAATACACTAAATACCACTTAATTGTATACTTGAAAATAGTTAATTGTATGCTGTAAGATGGTTAACTGCATGTTGTGTAAATTTACCTCAGTAAAAACAAAAACAAATTGAAAGAACTTCCAGAAAGAGGACCGAAGACATACATTTGCGCATTCTCTACTGAATCTCCACTAATGATTGTAAAAGGATATTTTTAAAAAGATTTTGTTTGTTTATTTATTTATCAGAGAGAGAGAGAGAGAATATAAGCAGGAGGAGCAGCGGAGGCAGAGGGAGAAGCAGGCTCCCCGCTGAGCAAGGAGCCCGATTCAGGACTTGATCCCAGGACCCTGGGATCATGACCTGAGCTGAAGGCAGACCCTTAACCAGCTGAGCCACCCAGGGGTCCCAAGGGTATTTTTTAAGGGTGTAAACTCACAAGAACAACAAGAACAGAAGATAAAGCCATGGCAACAAAACGTTTAGAAGGTGCAATGCTGGACACATGGTAACTGATTTAGCATCTGAAAACTGAAAACTAATTTCCAACAAAGAACTCCAGACACTTAAGAAATCAACCAGCAGGTACTTGGTGAAGGTAAAAATGAAACCAAGATGGGCACAATGTTTGTTTAATGAGTCACTAACCTTCCCAATTTCCCTCATTGCCTCACTTCACACTACTGGATGACCATCTCTCTAGGCAGAACACTGGAGATTTTCCCAAGAGGTAAAACCGTACGATAAAGAACCAGGCTAGGGACGCCTGGGTGGCTCAGTTGGTTAAGCAGCTGCCTTCGGCTCAGGTCATGATCCCAGCGTCCTGGGATCGAGTCCCGCATTGGGCTCCTTGCTCCGCAGGGAGCCTGCTCCTCTCTCTGCCTCTGCCTGCCTCTCTGCCTGCTTGTGTTCTCTCTCTGCTAAAAAAAAAAAAAAAAAAAAAAAAAATCTTTAAAAAAAGAACCAGACTAACCATACTGAAAACAGAGAAATTAAAGTTTAAAACTTGCATATTAAAACCCCAATATTCTTCTCTCCCTTGGCTCACAGTACAATGTGCTTATACTCTGCAGGCAATAGAAATGATTTTTCTCTTGCAAATCTGATCAGCCTAAGAGAAAAGACCTATAGTTAACGACATTACAAGGTAACCTAGTAAAACTCCTACAGTTAGGCCTACAAGTGTTAGCAAGTGAAGGGAAAAGACTATGCAGCAAGAGGAAACCTCAAAAATAAAAACAAAACCTAACCTCAGCAACCTCAGAGAAAAAAACAAGATATTGTAACCTTGAAACAAGAACATGGGCTTTTATGAAGAGATGAAGGGTGCCTGAGTAGTCCAATTGGATGAGTTTAGGCTCTTGATTTCAGCTCAGGTCATGATCTCAGAGTCATGAGATGGAGATTGAGCCCCCGCATGGATTCTTTCTCTCCCTCTGCCCCCACCCCCCCATATGCATCCAAGCTCTTTCTCTAAAAAAAAAAAAAAAAAAATTAAGATGAAATAAGAGACCCTAGAAATTAAAATAATGAATGGCAGGGTCAAAGAAAAACTGAAAGATCAAGCTGAAGAAATTCTCCAGAGTTCAACCAAGAGAAAAATAGGAAATGGGAAAGAAAGTAGAATCTGTCTAGGAGTCTGAGGGGCTTCTCTTTCTCCTTCTCCTCCCCACTCATGCTCTCTGTCACTATCTCTGTCTCTCACAATAAATAAAATCTTTAAAAAATTTTTTTTGGTTTGCTAGTATTTTGTTGAGGATTTTTGTGTTTGTATTCATAAGGGATATTAGTCTGTAGTATTCTTGTATCTTTGTCTTGCTTTGGTATCAGAGTAATACAGACCTCATGGAATGTTCTCTCAGTGTTTGGTAGAATTCAGCAGTGGAGCCATTTTGTTTTGGACTTTCTGATGGGAGATTTTTTGGCTACTGATTGAATCTCTTTACTTGATATATGTCTGTTGAGATTTTCCTATTTCTTCTGAGTCAGTTTTGGTAATTTATGTGTTTGTAAGAATTTGCTCATTTCTTATAGATTGTCTTATTTGGTGGTGTACAATTGTTCATAATATTATTATCATAGTTTTTACCATATTTTTACCAACACCAGTTAAAATACATCCTAGTAGCGTCCATTAAGATTGTACTAAACTGTTGTTTTCTCAACTTTTTAAAAAATATTCTTGCCTGGGGTGCCTGGGTGGCTCAGTGGGTTAAAGTCATGATCTCAGGGTCCTGGGATCAAGCCCCACATCTACTAAGCAGGGAGCCTGCTTCCCCCTCTCCCCTGCCTGCCTCTCTGCCTACTTGTGATCTCTCTCTCTGGGTCAAATAAATAAATAAAATCTTAAAAAAAAAAAAATTCTTGCCTAAAGTTGTTTCATGCAGACTATTCATAGAAGCTAATTCTTCAGTCACTTTAAATTTCACCTTTACTCTTAAATAGTAATTGAACGTAAACTGTAACATCTTGTTATATATCAGGAGCCAAGGAGAATGACTTGAAACCATTTGTCTTTTTTTGTAATTGCCTACTGATGTTGTTACCAGTGTCTTCAATTTTTCATCAACCATGCGTGCTAAATACAAGTTTTATTTTCTCTGAGCAAGTTTCCTCACTTGCTTCAATCAAACAATTTAAATAAATCACCATTAGAAGATGGTTTTCTGTGGTTGTCTAACAAATGAGCCATTCAGAAACTTTCTTCAGTTGCAGCCTCATTATTATTTCTGGTTTTTTGTAAAGAAATCCTGCTATGATGAGATATTCTGATTTTCCCCCCTAAATTTTCTTTTATTTTCCTGTGAGTAGGGCTCTTGTGATTAACTTACAGCGGTATTGCTGATGTATAGGGTATTCTTATAGCATAGCCATAATGTCATTGGATGATAAACATAATACTTTGCCATTTAATTTGATAGCAAAGTAACCCACACTCTGGTGTGCTCTGGAAGTGTGACTTAGATTTGAAGTCCACTTTTCTCTGTCCTGTTTTGATTCGATAGGTGTGTACTGGTAAGTTTAAAACAATGTTGCAATATGTCGATATGCATTGCATTCAGAAAGCTGTCCAGTTAAAACTATGTCACTGCGATTTGTCAGTGGACCAAGTAGCAATGGGAAGCAGTTACCTCTCACAGCTGCTCAGCTGTATCTTTGTTGTGTGAGAGTAACCATAGATGATACCCAAACTAATGAGCATGGCTTTGTTCCATTAAAACTTTATTTGTGGACAGTAGAATATGAATTTCACATCATTTTGTGCCATGTGACAGTATTACTTGATTTTTTTTTTCAAACATTTGAAACTCTTCTTAGCTTGTAGGCCGTACGGAAATAGGTGGAAGCCAGGTTTGGCCCACGGGCTGTATTTTGCCAACCCTTGCTCTACGGTGTTTAAGACGTTTATAGATTACTGCATGCCTGTGTGTGACCTCCTAGTGGCTTAAGGGACACAGAGCAAATAAGTCTTGAAATGGTCAAGTTTCTGAAGCACCATGAATTTGAGAATTGTTGATTTGGAAATCTGGAGCTAGAACTAGTTATAGAGAGGTTGTAGTAGCTACTTATATCATTCCCAGCTCTTGGGCTTTGGTGACACTTGGGAAGAAGACGAAGTAGCACTCTCCCAAATTTTGTATTCATATCTCTGCAATGCTGTAAGACATTCAAGACAACAAATTTAACAAATACATTACTATAGACTTGTAGTATATACTACAAGTATATACTTGTATATACTTATACGAGTATACTACTAGGTACTAAATATGTAGTAGGCAAAGTTATTCTCAAATAAAATAGAGATCATGTCACTTTCCTTTTAAAACTCTATTATGGTTTCCATTATCTTTAGAATAAACTTCACACTGTGATCCTTCTAGGTTTTGCTTCTTTTCTGTTCTTGCGCTTCTGTTGTTGACACTAGCCACATATTGGGCCTTTCTCTTCCTCAAAGAAGCCAAAGTCTTAGCTGTTTGCTTAGGCCATCCCCTTGTGTTGGACTATCACTTTCTTTCTTTCTTTTTTTTTTTAAAGATTTTATTTATTTATTTATTTATTTGAGAAAGAGAAAACAAGAGATAGCACAAGCAGTGGGAGGGGCAGAAGGAGAAGCAGGCTCCCCACTAAGCAGGGAGCCCAATGTAGGACTCAATCCCAAGACCCTGGGATCATGACCTGAGCCAAAGGCAGACACTTAACTGTCTGAGCCACCCGGGCACCCGGACTATCGCTTTCTTTACCTAAGCCTGCCCACACTCACCTCCTTTTCATTCTTTTTGGTTCGTAGTCATCTTTCAGGTTTTAGCTTATATGCCACCTTCTCAAAAAGGCCTTCCTGTACACTCTGTAAAGTAGATTGCTTCTTTAGTCTCTGAAATTTCTACCATTTAGTGGTAGTTACAATGTTTAATTTGTGTTTTTGTCAATCTCGCTGGAGACTGTACACTTCATGAGGTCAGGGACCATGCATGTCTTATTTACTATTTATATGTTTACTTATTTACTATTTATATACCTAGCATCTGGGACAGTTCCTCGAAAATAGTAATGACATTATAAATAAATATTGAATAAATGAGCACTTGGTTTCTGGGATGTCACTTTTTTAGGTTTTCTTCCATTTCAGTAACTGTCCCTTCTCTTTCCTCATTTTTCTTTGTCTCCCTGATCCTAAACTTTAGAATCTCCTATGCCTCAGTTGCATGCTTTCTTCTCCATCTACACTTACTCCTTTGTACTGTGTTGTGGTCTTTTGTCTTTTTTTTTTTTTTTAAAGATTTTATTTATTTCAGAGAGAGAGAGAGAGAGAGCATGAGAGGGTTAGGGTCACAAGGGAGAACCAGACTTCCTGCTGAGCAGGGAGGCCAACGACTTGGGGCTTGATCCCAGGGCTTCGGGATCATGAACTGAGCCAAAGGCAAACGCCTAACCGACTAAGCCACCCAGATGCCCCTCTCTGTTCTGGTTTTAATAGCATAAATATTATCTGTACATTAATGACTCTCAAACCTATGTGGTAAACCTGAAACTTTATATAAAACTATCTACTTGATATCTCCACTTGGAAAGCTTATTAGCATCTCACATTGTATATGTCCAAAGTAGAATTTTTGATGTCCTGTCTCCCAAATTTCTCCTTTATTTCAGTAGTTAGAAACACTGTTCTTAAACTAGTTCAGGCCGCAAACCTTGGTGTCGTCCTTGACTCTCCTGTTTCTCACATCCAGTCCAAGTTCTATCAGTTTTACCTTACGAAACAAAACAAAACACCCCACCTCTCTTCTTACTGTTTTTTTTCTGCTTTTACAACTTACCACCATCCAGGTTCTATGCTTCATTATTTTGTACCTAGATCATTACAATAATCTCATAAATATAGGTCACTTTATTATATATCAGATTATGACACTCCTTTGCTTACAACCCTCCAGTGGTTTCTCATCTCATAATAAAAATCACTTGTTCCAATGGTCTGTGAAGCCTTATTTACTAGTCTTACTTACTAGTGTTCTTTACTAGTAACTTTACTACTAGCCTTACTTTACTAGTGTCCCTTCATCCCCAACCCTGACTCTACCCCCTCAGTTCTTTTCCCATTGGCTTTCTTGCTTTTTCTTATAAAAATTCAAAAATTCTGTGTCTTCAGGACTTTGTACTCGCTATTTCCTTGACCTGCAGTTGTTTCCCCCATAGATTACTGTATAGCTCCGTTCCTCTTAGCCTTTTGGTATCTCCTCAGATATTGGAGAAAATCCTTTTCTTACCCCCTTATCTAAATTAACTTTGTTCCTTTTCTCACTTCTATTCCCCTTCCCCTATTTTATTTTTCCTTATACCAAGTATTACTACCTGACATGTTACTGGTGTTAACCTTAAAAATAAAGCTGTCAGTTATTTTACCAGCTAAAATGGGTTTCTTTGAAAGAGCCGACAATGAGACAAGCTATGGCAAAACCATAGGCAAATCTGAGAACAAAGGAATGGAAAGCTTTTGTTATGGAGGAAAGTGGGGCAGTTGGGCTGTTTTAATCAAAAAGCCCATTGGCATTAAGTAGAGCTCAAAGTATAGTGGCTTTTCTTTGGCTAAGTTGTGACAGTCTCTCATTGGCTGGGCTGTTGCCTGGGGGAGGAGAAAAACTTTTCTTCCTCTTCCTTGGTAAACTGGTCTTCACTTGCAGTGTTTATCTCTTTCTGTTTGGGCTGCAATTGAGGAAGACTTGGAGGATGTGAGAGCTCCCCCTGCTGGCTTCCAGACTCCATTTTATTTATTTATTTATTTATTTATGTTTGTTTGTTTGTTTGTTTGTTTGAGAGAGAGAGTGAGAGAGTGTATGAGAGGGGAGAAGGTCAGAGGGAGAAACAGACTCCCCATGGAGCTGGGAGCCCGATGTAGGACTCGATCTCGGGACTCCGGGATCATGACCTGAGCCCAAGGCAGTTGCTTAACCAACTGAGCCACCCAGATGCCCTCCAGACTCCATTTTAAATGACGTTTTATTTCATGGTAGAATGGAAGCTCTATGAGGATGGGGACTTTGCTTTGTTTACTCTTGCGTTTTTAGTGTCTAGAACATGCCCGTTACATAGCAGCTACTCAAAAAATATATTTTTAGGGATGCCTGGGTGGCTCAATTGCTTAAGGGTCCATCTTTGGCTCAGGTCATGATCCCAGGATCCAGGAATTGAGTCCACATCTGGCTCCTTGCTTGGCGCACCCCATTTGTGCTCATGTTTTCTCTTTCTCTCTTTGACAAATTAAATAAAATCTTAAAAAAATTTTTTTTGAAATGAATGATCATGTTGCTTCTGGTTTAGGACAGAATATACATATGTGGTTCAAAGTGAACAGCACAAACTTAATACCCTAAAAGTGGCAAAATGGGAATATAGAAATACATTGATTTATCAATGACCTCATTGAACTGATGAAATAACCAGTTTTGGAATTGCCCTATCTTTGGACCTCTTGTTATGTTGGAAAATACCTTCCCTCCCTTCAGCTACTTTCAGTTGGATTTTTGGGGTTTTTTTGCAGCCTAGAAACATTACATTTCATAGAGAACCATTTTTACTCCTAAATTACATTCAAATTAAAATAACATCCTGGTTGGAGAAACTAAAGTAAAACTGATACGGATACTCATGTCCTTCCATGCTGCATTTTATTTTATTTTATTTTATTTTATTATTTTATTTTATTTTTATTTTATTTTATTTTAAGATTTTATTTATTCATTTAACAGAGAGAGAACACAAGCAGGCAGAGAGGCAGGCAGAGGCAGAGAGAGGAGCAGGCTCCCTGCGGAGCGAGGAGCCTGATGCGGGACTCGATCCCAAGACGCTGGGACCATGACCTGAGCCAAAGGCAGTTGCTTAACCAACTGAGCCACCCAGGCGTCCCCCATGCTGCATTTTAAAACAAGTCTATTTTTTTTTAAGATTTTATTTATTTATTTGAGAGAGAGAGAGAGAAAGTGAGAAAAAGCATGAGAGGAGAGAAGGTCAGAGGGAGGAGCAGACTCCCCCTGGAACTGGGAGCCCGATGTGGGACTCGATCCCGGAACTCCAGGATCATGACTTGAGCCGAAGGCAGTTGCTTTACCAACGGAGCCACTCAGGCGCCCTTAAAACAAGTCTTTGAAACAAATGTCTGTGCATAGTAGAAGTGCTAAAAATGGATACTCTGTGATCTAGTAACTCCACCTATTTATTTATTCTTGGAGAGGGATTCAAAAGAAGAGAAAAAGCTGTATGTATAGAGATGTTCAATGCGATATAATTTATCAAAATAACGGGAAATAGTGATGATCATTGACTCTTGACCTTTTAAAACATGGCCTTGAAAATTTCTTAGCAACTTTTTATAAGCCTCAGTAAAATACAAAAACATTGAAAGACAAGTTGTATGTTATACAGGCAAAACAAATCTAGGCTATTAGAAGTCAGTATAGTGTTTATTCTTGGTTGAGAGGTAATGACTTAGAAGCAAGACAAAGGGGGAGCTTTTGAGATTTTTTTTTTAAGGATACTTTTACAGGGGCACCTGAGTGGCTCAGTCAATTGTCTGTCTTTGGCTGAGGTCATGATCTCAGTGTCCTGCCATGTTGGGCTCCTTGCTCAGTGGGGAGTCTGCTTCTCCCTCTCCCTTTTCCCCTCCCTCACGCTCCTACTCAAGCTGTCTCTCTCAAATAAATAAATAGAATCTTTTAAAAAATACCATTATGGGGCGCCTGGGTGGCTCAGTTGGTTGGGCAACTGCCTTCGGCTCAGGTCATGATCCCGGAGATCCAGAAATCGAGTCCCGTATCGGGCTCCCAGCTCCATGGGGAGTCCGCTTCTCTCTCTGACCTTCTTCTCCTCTCTCATGCTTTCTCTCTCTCTCTCTCTCCCTTTCTCAAATAAATAAATAAAATCTTTAAAAAAAAAAACCTTTAAAAATACCATTACAAGGTATGTCTGTTTGTGACAGTTTGTCAATCTCTATATGATGTCTGTCTGCACTTCTATGATGTATCTTGTACTTCAATAAAAAGTTAGGAAAAAACCTCCAAAATATTATGATCCACAGCTATATAAAAAATATATCCATGTAGACAAAGACACATATGAAAATGTTAAATATTAGTTAAGTGTTAGGTGATAGCATTTGTTTATGATTTTTTTAGATCAGAAACAACTGTTTTTAACTTAAAAAAAATTTTTTTTAAAGATTTTATTTACTTACTTGACAGAGAGAGCTCACAAGTAGGCGGAGACAGGCAGAGAAAGAGGGGGAAGCAGGGTCCCCACCGAGCAGAGAGCCCAATGCGGGGCTCAATCCCAGGATCCCGAGCCCATGACCCGAGCTGAAGGCACAGGCTTTAACCCACTGAGCGACCCAGGCACCCCTGTTTTTAACTTTTTTTTTTTTTTTAAAGATTTTATTTCTTCATTTAACCAAGAGAGAACATAGCAGGCAGAGAGGCAGGCAGAGGCAGAGAGAGGAGCAGGCTCCGTGCGGAGCAAGGAGCCCAATGCGGGACTCGATCCCAAGACACCGGGATCACGACCTGAGCCAAAGGCAGTTGCTCAACCAACTGAGCCACCCAGGCGTCCCTGTTCTTAACTTTTAAAAAAGATTTTTAATTGTGATAAAATATAGATAACATGTTTTCATTTTGTATTTTCATAATGGCATTTTTGGGATATAATTCACATACCATACAATTCACACACTAAAGTGTATCATTCATTGTTTTTAGTATATTTACAGAGTAGGGTAACCATCACCACAGTCAATATTAGAACATTTTCATCACTCCAGGGCCCCTGGGTGGCTCAGTCAGTTAAATGTCTGCCTTTGGCTCATCATGATCCCAGATTTCTGGGATCAAGCCCCTTGTTGGGCTCTCTGCTCAGCGGAGAACGTGCTTTTCCCTCTCCTGCTGCTGCTCCCCGTACTTGTTCTCTCTCCTCTCTCTCTCTGTCAAGTAAATAAATAAAATCTTTAAAAAAAATTTTTTTGTCATTCCAAAAAGAAACCCAGTACCCATTAGAAGCGACTCACCATTTTACCCAAACCTCTTATTTTTGTTGTTCAATTATTTTTTGAATATAGTTGACATACAATGTTAAATTAGTTTCAGGTGTACAACATAATGATTCAGTATCTCTATACATTATACTATGCTTATCACAAGGTTTTTTTATTTTTTTAAAGATTTTGTTTATTTGACATAGAGATCACGAGTAGGAAGAGAGGCAGGCAGAGAGAGAGGGGGAAGCAGGCTCCCCATTGAGCAGAGAGCCCGATGCAGGGCTCAATCCCAGGACCCCGAGATCATGACCTGAGCCGAAGGCAGAGGCTTTAACCCACTGAGCCACCCAGCCGCCCCCCACGAGTTTATTTTTAAAAGCTTTTTCCTCCAGCTTTTGTCACTGTCAAATATGGTTTTTCTTTTTTGGAGCTCTGACCTTCCTACTTATCTTGATTCAGTAAGTGGAGTTGAGAGAGTGAAGTGAGTGGTGTACTTAAAAAGATGTTACAATTTATTAAGAAATACTTCAGAGTTAAAAAAAAAAAAAGAAATACTTCAGAGTTAAAAAAAATAAAGTATAATATAACATACCCATCTTAAATTTTAAAAAGGGAAAGACAAGATAATTAACATGTAGTGAGTTCTTGCTAAATATTAATTGTTATATTAGGTTGCTTGTTTTAAAATTGTTGTGTTTCAGTTGATACCCTGATCACCTCTTTACAGTTTTATAGAACAAACTGCCTCAGAAAACTGAGGTTCAGGCTGGTTAAATAACTTGTCCAGGTTTGTATTTGGTTTTAGCTATGGAATGGCAGAGCCAGGGTTTAATTAAACATAGGGGTTTTTTTTGTTTTGTTTTGTCTTAATACATGTAAAACTCTTTACTGAATGTGGTCACTAACCATAGATCATCTTTAAAGTTCCGAAATCTAAGACTTATGGAGATAGTTAAATTATGGAATGCTGGTTAATGGCAGCAGCACTAGGAATCTAAAGATATGTTATTTTCCAGGGGTACTAATGTATTGAAATAATGTGATCTCCTTGAGTACTTTTTTTTTAAAGATTTTATTTATTTGACAGAGAGAGAGAGAGAGATCACAAGTAGGCAGAGAGAGAGGGGGAAGCAGGCTCCCCACCGAGCAGAGAGCCCGATGCGGGGCTCGATCCCAGGACCCTGAGATCATGACCTGAGCCGAAGGCAGAGGCTTTAACCCACTGCGCCACCCAGGCGCCCTCCTTGAGTACTTTTGAGAAGAGGCTAAAGGTTTGTGCTTCTCTTTGTACTATCTATGAACAGTTTTGTCTTTGATTTCCCAGTGATCTCTTTGGAAAAAGTGAAACTGTTAACCAACACCTTGTGCTACTGCTTCAAACTTCTGTCTCTGTGAAAAGGATAATAATCACTCCATTCTAAAAGTAAAGTTGCAAAAAATAAAGAATAAAAGTAAAGTTGCAAAATACCCTTATTGCTGCAAATACTTTCAGGTAATTTGGCAGGACTTGTTTAGTGTTAAATATTGCATCCAGCACGGCGTTTTAAAAAGCTTTGCCCTTTCAAGGTTTACTTTAACAATCAATCATAGGTTAAAAGCTCTAATGAGTTATTTTCTAGTTGAGGTAAAAAGGATCCAGTAGGATCATATGGGTCTTATAACCCTCGTCTACTATGTCCAAAGATATAAATTCTTGATGGTATGATATTGAAGGAGAAAGCTGCTATTGTTAATCATAAAAATCTTGGGATGCCTGGGTGGCTCAGTTGGTTAAGCATCTGACTTTGGCTTAGGTCATGATTTTAGGATCCTGGGATTGAGCCCCACAATCTGAGGCTTAAGGCTCAATGGGGAGTCTGCTTGAGGTTTTCCCTCTCTCTCTGCCTCTCCCCTTATTCATGCACTCATGTGTGTGCTCTCTCTCAAATTAAAAAAAAATTCTTTAACGTAAAGTTCTGGTACTACTACACGGAAACTGAGACCTTGGAGAGGTTAAACGATACGACTAAGAGCTCACAGTTAATGGCAACGGTAAACTAGAATCTGGGTCTCCTGAGTTGAGTGTGTAATCCTTCTCATTAATAAACTCAGTGTGTATGCTTATTAACTAAAAACATTTCAAAGACTCTTTTCTATCCTTTAGTCCATTTTAACTTGCAGACCCCAGATGAGGCTGAATTTGTAGGATTGTATCATTTTATAATTTTATGAATGTTTTTTAGAATTGTGGATATGATTATTTCTTTTATAGAAGCATTTATTTCAGATATTTTTCAATTTTAATTTTAGAAAATGGGAATAAGAGAAAATTACACATATAATTACAAATAAAATATGTAATATAAATAATATCTGCAGAAATAACCAGATACATTCTTTTAAAAACCATGTTGGGGTGCCTGGCTTACTCATTCAGTGGAGCATGCAACTCTTGATCTCAGGGTTATAAGTTGAAGCCCCATGTTGGGTGTAGAGACTATATTAAAAAAATTTTTTTTAAAGCCCCCATTGTTGGTGTTGGCAGAGTAGGCATTTGAATATAAATAAAACACACACATCACTCTTTAGTGGAGCTAATGATAGACATTTTATGTCCACTTTTTTCTCTTAGGATTATTATTTACTTTCTCATCCAGTAATTTATACATCTAAATTTTCTAATTTCTTGTTTTGTTTTATTTTTTTCTTTTTTCTTTTCTTTTTTTTTTCTTTCCCCCCATAGATCTTGAGCCAGATGATTGTGCATCCATTTACATCTTTAATGTAGATCCACCTCCATCTACTTTAAACTCACCACTTTGCTTACCACATCATGGATTACCGTCTCACTCTTCTGTTTTGTCACCATCGTTTCAGCTCCAAGGTCACAAAAGCTATGAAGGAACTTGTGAGATTCCTGAATCTAAATACAGCCCATTAGGTGGTCCCAAACCTTTTGAGTGCCCAAGTATTCAAATTACATCCATCTCTCCTAACTGTCATCAAGAAGTAGATGCTCATGAAGATGACCTACACATAAATGACCCAGAAAGGGAGTATTTGGAAAGGCCTTCTAGAGATCATCTCTATCTTCCTCTTGAGCCATCCTACCGGGAGTCTTCCCTTAGTCCTAGTCCTGCCAGCAGTATATCTTCTAGGAGCTGGTTCTCAGATGCATCTTCTTGTGAATCTCTTTCACACATTTATGATGATGTGGATTCGGAGTTGAATGAAGCTGCTGCCCGATTTACTCTCGGATCCCCTCTGACTTCTCCTGGTGGCTCACCAGGAGGCTGCCCTGGAGAAGAGTCCTGGCATCAACAGTATGGACTTGGACACTCCTTGTCACCCAGGCAATCTCCTTGCCACTCTCCTAGATCTAGTGTCACTGATGAGAACTGGCTGAGCCCCAGGCCAGCTTCTGGGCCCTCATCACGGCCTACTTCCCCCTGTGGGAAACGACGGCACTCCAGTGCTGAGGTTTGTTATGCTGGGTCCCTTTCACCCCATCACTCACCTGTTCCTTCTCCTGGTCACTCCCCCAGGGGAAGTATAACAGAAGATACCTGGCTTAGTGCTTCTGTCCAGGGTGGATCAGGCCTTGGCCCTGCACTTTTTCCATTTCAGTACTGTGTAGAGACTGATATCCCTCTGAAAACAAGGAAGACTTCTGAAGATCAAACTACTGTACTACCAGGAAAATTAGAGCTCTGTTCAGATGACCAAGGGAATTTATCACCATCCCGGGAGACTTCAATAGATGATGGCCTTGGATCTCAGTATCCTTTAAAGAAAGATTCATCTGGTGACCAATTTCTTTCAGTTCCTTCACCCTTTACCTGGAGCAAACCAAAGCCTGGCCACACCCCAATATTTCGGTGAGTTGATGGAAATGGCTGCTGATCATTTTTCATGCTTATGGGTTATTGGTGGCATGTGACTACATTATCTTTATGGAATGGTTTGACCATTCCCCACCCCACCCCCTTTTTTTTCAGTGTCTTTTGGACAAATCAGTTAAAGTCTGCGTGTTCCATTGAATATTAAAAGGGCCTTTAGATAGGCTGGATTTAGCATTTTAAAAGCGTATAGATAATGAATTGTAAATAATAGTAGATTACGTTTAAGAATCCCTAGAAAGAATTTTCTTATCTAAAAAAGCTTGTAAAAAAAAATAAAAATAAAAAAGCTTGTAAAAGGTTGATTGTAGTATGAGTTAAATGACTAATAAAACTAATTGTGAATAGGATTTTTATATTTTTAAGAGCTTAATGTACAAATGAAATGTGTATAATGGCAAGAGTTTTTCAGAATTTTTTGTCTTTTGACTTTATAAATTTGACTTTTTTATTAGTGTGGAGGAATTCTAACATTTTATGTATTCAAATTTGTCCCCTGCTCTATGGCTTGTGGATTTTGTGTTATATTTGAAAGCCTTACCCCAGTCTAAAATAATTAAAAATAAAAATCTAACTTGCACTTTTCTAATAAAATTTTTATTTACATATTAATTTTACAATATATGTATATAACATAATATACAGTATTTGTATTTATATATATATGTTTGAATCTTGAGTCTAGCTAAGGACTAGAGTAGAAAAAAGTGTAACATTTATTTTCCAAATGACTGATCAGTTACCACAATCCTATTTTATTTTATAGACTCAATCTAGTCTATAATTGATTAGAAAAGAACTTTTATCAAGCACATAGTGGAGTTAGGTTTGTTTACTTTTTTTTAATGCTTTTTCGTCAGTATGAATGTTTATTTCTGGATCCAGATCTTTAGGAAAATAAAATGTGGAATTATGGTATTGAAGACACCTTTGAGCCTGTCACACACGCTTCTTTTGAAAATTATCTTGATCTTTTTAGGGGTTTGCCTAAGTCTGTGAAACAGTGTGGAAACTAGCTAAGAGTTGAAATTGAGTTGTTTCAGACTAATAGAAGTTCATACCTTTGTGTTTCACAGTAGTTAGTAAAGCTGGGCTGGGGACATTCAAAGGAATGATAGGAATGATAGCATTTCAGAGGTGGAAGAGACCCTAAAAGTCCACAATTTCACCAGTCACTAAGAAGATATTTTTAATATAAATCATTGTAGCTTTGGGTCCTTTAATATTTGACCAATAGACATAAAAGTTACTTCTTTTTTAAATCCCACATTTTCAATGTTAATATATCTGAGTGAATCTGTATCCCTTTAAGCTGTTTAAATGATCTTATTGATCAACTGACATTTTCTCTAAAATTGACATTTAGAGTGCTGCAGTGATAGGCCTTATATTTTTTCAGCCAGATGTGTAGTGAAATTAAATTTGTGCCTCAAATTGCAGTCTATTGCTGACTAAGCAGTATTTCAGTGAGACAGGGAAAAGAGCAATAGGGAAAAAGTGGGGAAGCAACATGTAGAACAGACTAACTTCTGTAGGTACACATCAGGGAGGGAGACCTATGTACTGAGATAGAAGGATCTTTGGATCCTTAGAGAGATACTGATATACATACACACAGATGGACATCTTTGCTTAAAAATATTAAATTATTCTTTTGTTTTTATAATTATGTACACATAGTTAATAATTATAGTTTTATAGAATGTTAGAATTTGTCCTTTTTTTAAAAAACATTACAGGAAGCCAAAAAGTAAATGAAATTGATTTTATTCCTCAGTTAAAGAATTATTTCTTAGGACCTATCATATCCAGTGTTAGAACTTATTAAGTGAAGTTTTCTTTTGTATTACTCTGCTTCAGAGATCACAGGAAGAAAGAAATTGCTGGTTGCTAGCAAAGAAGTGATTTGAATCATTGCTTGGCAATAATAGCATGGTGAAATGCATTTTTTGTGTGTTTTGTTTATAGCACATCTTCATTACCTCCACTAGACTGGCCTTTACCAACTCATTTTGGACAGTGTGAACTGAAAATAGAAGTGCAACCTAAAACTCATCATCGAGCCCATTATGAAACTGAAGGTAGTCGAGGAGCAGTAAAAGCATCTACTGGGGGACATCCTGTTGTAAAGGTATGAGTTGGGGCTTCTTTTGGAGACATCATACATCTGTTGATGATAAAGTCTACTTATTTAGGTACTACTGAGCCCAAAGAGAGAAAACTCAAAGCTTGAAAGCCTCCGTTGACGTTTTGTGTTCTTATTGATATGGCCCCACTTCTGCAGTGAGGTGTTTTGTTTTGTTTTGTTTTCTGTACTGAAAAATAGCCTTTTGATTGTGGACTGACTCTAGCCGGGGAACTCTGGGGAATGATTATAGTGGTCAAACAGTTGTTTTTCTCATTAAAACAAAAAGCAAAATCACTGCTGTATTAGGTTTATAAGTATAATACATGCTCATTTAAAATCCAAGTAATACCAAAAAAGTAGAACAAAGCAATAAATTACCCCAAATCTAAACCCCTCAGAATGGGGCACCTGGGTGGCTCAGTCGGTTAAGTGTCTGCCTTCAGCTCGGGTCATGATCCCGGGATCCTGGGATCATCAAGCCCCCCTGTTGACTCCCTGCTGAGTGAGGAGCCTGCTTCTCCCTCAGCCTGCTGCTCCCCCCTGCTTGTGCTCTCTCTCTGTCAAATAAATAAATAAAATCTTTAAAAAAAAAAACCCTCAGAAACAAGTAGTTGTTATTATTTGATTAACATTGTAGATAATTCTCTCTGTATAGTTAGGTGCGCCTGGGTGGCTCAGTCAGTTAAGCGGCTGCGTTTGGTGAGTCCTGCATCAGGCTCTTTGGTCGCTGGAGAGCCTGCTTCTTCTCCCTCTCCCTCTGCCTGCGCTCTGCCTACTTGTGCTGTCTCTCTGTCAAATTAACAAATAAAATATTTTTTAAAAGTTCTCTAAATTTAGTGAAAGACTGAATGGATGGCTAGAAAATAGAGTGAATTTTTGGGCGCCTGGGTGGCTCAGTGGGTTAAAGCCTCTGCCTTCAGCTCAGGTCATGATCTCAGGGTCCTGGGATCGAGCCCCACATCGGGCTCTCTGCTCAGCGGGGAGCCTGCTTCTTCCTCTCTCTCTCTGCCTGCCTCTCTGCCTACTTGTGATCTCTCTCTCTCTCTCTGTGTCAAATAAATAAATAAAATCTTAAAAAAAAAATAGAGTGAATTTTTTAAGGACAAGATTATACTGAACATCTTTGTGATTAAAATATTTTATTTTTGGGACGCCTGGGTGGCGCAGTTGGTTAAGCAGCTGCCTTTGGCTCAGGTCATGATCCCAGTGTCTTGGGATTGAGTCCCGCATCGGGCTCCTTGCTCCGCAGGGAGCCTGCTCCTCTCTCTGCCTCTGCCTGCCTCTCTGCCTGCTTGTGTTCTCTCTCTGTTAAATTAAAAAAAAAAATCATAATAAACTAAAAATATATATATATATATATAATTTTTATCTGAATTTATTAGAAGAAAATAAAACTAATGTGAAATCATAAAAACTTTATAATAGTTGAGTGTGAAATATATTTAATATGTAAGTTTTGAATCATAACAGTTGAATATTAACTTTAATTTTATTTGAATGAAACATTTTAAAAATGAAACAGAAGTATAACTGAGAACTACTGAAACTTAGATATTGTTCTTTGTGGTCAGAAGTCCTAAAAAGATCTAAGGTCAAAGATACTAAATAAATTGTTGAGAAACTGAATCATTGTTTAATGGTTTGAATTGACTCCCTGCTTGAAAGATGAGGTGATTGTCTATCTTAAACTTCTGCTCAACCCACTACCTCCTGAATTTTGTTCCTTATATTATTTTTTCCTGCTGACGTACAGGCATCTTCCCACTCTTATACCCTGCCATCCCCCATTGTTTAGCTTTAGTCCTCTATCTAGTGGGATGCAGTAATTACTGTTAATTTTTACTTATTTCACTGTTACATGTTTTTGTTTAAGGAGGGCTTTGGATTCTATGTTTCTTGTTTTTTTTCGTGTTTGAGAATGTTTGTTGCCTTAAATACTCAAACATCAGAATGGCTGTATAGAATAATATTGAGTTGCCCATTTTCTTTGTCAGAACTTAATGGCATTGTGTATTGTGGGGAAATAATTATATCTGAAGTGAGTTTGAACAAATACAGCTTATGAACTATCATTTCTTGTATTTCATACTGTATGAAACAGTATTTCATAGTTCTTGACTAACAAAGCTTTACATTTTAGGGGGGTTTTAAAAATGACTTGTAGCAGGAAATGTCAGTTATAGAAAGAAGTCGGGGAGCCTGGGTGCCTCAGTTGGTTGAGCATCTGACTCTTGATTTTGGCTTGGCTCACGGTCTTGGCGTCATGATAACAAGCCCTGTGTTAGGCTCCACACTTGGCAGGGAGTCTGCTTGGGATTCTCCTTCTCCCTCTGCTCCCATGTGCGTGTGCGTGCTCTCTTTCTTTCTCTGTCAAATAAATAAGTAAATCTTCTAAAGAAAGAAAGAAATCAGATTTGTGGTTACCAGTGATAGAGCTGGTTGAAGGTGGTCAGAAGGTACAGACTTCCAGTTATAATAGAAGTAAGTACTGAGGATGTAGTGTACGACATGATGACTGGATTTAACACTGCTATATACGGTATATTTGGAAGTTGCTACGAGTAGATCCTAAAGCTCTTATCACAAGGAAAACAACCTTTTTGTTCTCTCTCTTTCTCTCTGGTTTAGTAACTATATCAGGTGATGAATGTTAGCTAAATTTGTCGTGGTAATTAATTCACAGTTTATATAAGTCAAGTCATTATATTGCATATCTTAAATTTATTCAGTGCTTTATATCAGTTGTCAGGAATTCTGCCATTTGTTAGAGTCATATTTTGTTCTTAAAAGAGAGCTTATGTCACTTAGATTAAGGAAGACGATTCTTTGCTTCATTTCCTGTATCTTTGATTTTTTTTTTTTTAAGACTTTCTTTATTCATTTGAAGAGAGAGAGAGTAAGAGAGAGCATGAGAGGAGAGAAGGTCAAAGGGAGAAGCTGACTCCTCATGGAGCTGGGAGTCCCATGTGGGACTCGATCCTGGCACTCCAGGATCATGAATTGAGAGCCAAAGGCAGTCGCTTAACCAAATGAGCCACCCAGTTACCCCATGAGCCACCCAGGGGCCCCTGATTTTTCTTACCAAGAAAGAAATTCTTTACAAGTGCTTAAATGAACAAAATTTTTTTGAAAGTCCAAGTGATTTGTTTCCACAGTATTCCTTTAATTAAAAACTGGTTTTCTCTCTAGGGCGCCTGGGTAGCTCAGTGGGCTAAGGGTCCCAACTCTTGATTTCGGCTGACGTCATTATCTCACAGTGGTGGAATCGAGCCCTGCGTCTGGCTCAGATCTCTCTCTCTCTTTCTCTCTTTAGTTTTAACTAATTTACAGCGAAGTAAATCATAATTGTAAGTAGACAGCTTTGAAAAAAGTCAAGGAAAAACGTTCCCTCAATGATAAAAGATACCACATCTGCTCCAGGGCCTTTGGCAGAGACAGAAAAAGTCAGGAGTGCTTATGATCTTCCAGGATTCAGCTATACTAGGGAAACAAGCCCAGTTCATGAAAGTAGGATACATACTGGAGTAATGGGAGTGGGCCATAATACATACATGATACTGTTCACTCTCTTGAGCCAAACTCAACAAGGCCTACCTTTAACTAATTCTGTACCTGTTTATCCTCATCTCCTCAGGCTATAGACCAAAGTTCTCAAACAAAATGGGGGGTAAAAGGTTATAAATTAGTTAGCATTAGTTAGCATTTTCTGTGTTATTTTCTCACTTTATGACTTTTATTCCATTAATTTACTTACTAATTTTATTTATTCTTATTATTCTTCCTGGTAGGTAAAAGTATGGATTAGTTAGCAGTTCTACCACACAAATCAGAATCTTAATCTTCTGTTTTGCATTTCTCATACTGCCCCTGCTACCACCACAGACATATACATTTTGTTTATTTTGTTAGGTATTGGGGGAAGAAGACAGTCATACTACTTCTTTCCATTGTCTTTATCCAAAAGTTCTCTTTTTTTCTAATAATCAGAGAAAAACAAGCATTGCATGATGAGAGCCAGTCATTTCAAATTGGAAATAAAACTGATGCCTGATTCTATATACTTCAACATACATGCAGGGTTGTGTGCTTTGTATGGACACTCTTAATTGTGTATGCCTACTTCTGAGACCTCATTTTTCCCCAATAACAGAAGTGACCCTTTTCCGGCAACTAAGAAGACTTTTTGTAGATTTCTCTGCTGTTCTGAGAATTTCGTAATACTCAGGAAAGGAAGGCATTATTTGTCATTCCTTATTGCTCTGACCCATAACACGTAAGAATGGCATGCTTGGTTCTCGAGACCAAAAAAAAAAAAAAAGTCCTGATTTTGCTGTGTCTTGGCTTTTTTTTTTTTTTGACATTTTATTGCTGTGTAAGAATACATCACTAAAGTACAAGTCTTAACGTATACAGCTCAGTGAATTTTTAACACATGCACACACCCATAAAATACCACAAGGTTAAGATATAGAATATATTATTTTTAAAAATATTTATTTGTTTGTTTGAGGGGGGAGGGGCAGAGGGAGACATAAAGAGAGTCTTAAGTCTTAAGCAGACTTGTGCTGAGTGTGGAGCCCAACTTGGGGCTCAGTCCCATGACACTGAGATTATGACCTGAGCCAAAAAACAAGAGGACACCCAACTGACTGCCCACTCAGGTGCCCCAATTTATGGAATATTTTAAGCACCCGGAAGACTCCCTTGTGTCCTTCCTAATTTGTATCCCTCAACCAAAGGTAATCTTGCTTCTGAGATCTTACTATCATGGATTTGTCTTTTTATTCTTGAATTTCCTATAAATTGTATCATAGAATATGTCCTATTTTCTGTCTGGCTTCTTTTATTCAACATTATGACTGAGATTCATCCGTGGTGAGGGGAGGTTCTTTTTCTTTGCTGTGTAGTATTCCATTGCACGAATTTGCTGTAATTTCTTCAACTGTCATCCTATTCGTAGACACGTGGTTTGTGTTCAGTTTTAGGCTATTATGAATAAAACTACTATGTTCTTTTTTCTCTTTTTTTGCATATCTTTTTAATTTTAATTCCAGTATAGTTAACATATGGTGTTAAATTAGTTTCAGGTATACTACACCTGTTTTCGTTTTTGTTTTTTTTTAAGATTATTTATTTATTTATTTGACAGAGAGAGAGAGATCACAAGTAGGCAGAGAGGCAGTCAGAGAGAGAGGAGGAAGCAAGCTCCCCGCTGAGCAGAGAGCCTAATGTGGGACTTGATCCCAGGACCCTGAAATCATGACCTGAGCTGAAGGCAGAGGCTTAATCCACTGAGCCACCCAGGCAGCCCCCCTTTTTTTAAGATTTTATTTATTTATTTGACAGAGAGCACAACAGGGGGAGCAGCAGGCAGAGGGAGAGAGAGAAGTAGGCTACCCGCTGAGCAGGGAGCCTGAAGTGAGGCTCATCCCAGGACCCTGGGATCATGACTTGAGCCGAAGGCTGACGCTTAACCAGCTGAACCATTTGGGCGTCCTGTTGCCTTTGTCTTTTGTATCATATCCAAGAAAGCATTGTCAAATTCAGTGTCATGAAGCTTTTGACCTATGTTTTCTTCTAAGAGTTTTGTAGTTTGAGTCATACATTTAGGTTTTTATTCACCCAGGTTAATTTTTTTTGGCCAATTAATTTAATTTTCTTTTTTTCAGTGTTCCAAGATTCATTGTTAGTGTACCATACCTAGTGCTCTATTCAATATGTGCCCTCCTCAGTACCCACCACCAGTCTCACCCACCCCCACCCCCTCTCCCAAGTTAATTTTTGATAAGTGTCAAGATAGGTGCCGAACTTTATTCTTCTGCATGTAGATATCCAGTTGTCCCAGCACCATTTATTGAAAATTCATGTCTTTTCCCCCATTGAATGGTCTAGACACTATTGTCAAAAATCATTTGACCATATGTACAAGGATTTATTTCTGGGCTCTCAGTTTTTTTCTATGAGTCTATATGTGACTGTGAAAAGTAGTCCCTGGGTCGGGAGTCTTTACTCAGCAACATCTCTGTACTATTCTATACAGCATGACTCTACATAAATCTATGGTGTCCGCGAGTCTTCTCTGCCATATCCCCTATGCAGTGTTGGTCTTTTCATTTATATTTAGGAGTTTAATAGTAGCTAAGTGACTAATACGGTTCTGCGTCCACACTGCTTGGGTTTGAATCCTATACTGTATTTTAGCCAAGTAACTCATTGTATCTTTGGCCAAGTATCTTAACTTATCTAAATTTTTTTTTATTAAGTCATTCATTGTTTGATTTATTCATCAATATATCTTCTCACTCAGTAAATATTTTTTGATTGCTCACTACATTATAGACAGTATTGTAGATGTTGGGGATCTAGAGATGCACAAGACAAATTCCTGCCCTCGTGGGCCTTTCTGACATTATATTGAGAAGAGACAATGAAAAAGTAAATAAAATAATATTACAGTGTTGTATTATAATATTGAGAATTAGAATATGATGTGATAAGAGGCTTATTATGGGGAATTTTACCTCGGGTTTCTTTTTTATAAAATGAGGATAATATCATCCTACCCAAGAACTGATATGATGATTAAATGAAACATTGCATGTACAGAATGTGGCACAGTACCTTACACAGAGTAAATGCTCAGTAAATGTTGATCAATACTCTGTGAACCCTGATGAAGAATAAGTAGCAGAGTAAGAGTAAGAGAGCATTCAAGTAGGGGGTGGGGATTAGAATCTTAAGCAGACTCTGTGCTTTGAGCGAAGACCTCGAGATAGGGCTTGATCTCATAACCCTGAGATCACCACCTGAGCCGAAACCAAGAGGCAGTCTGGTCGCTGAACCGACTGCATCACCCATGTGCCCCTGAAGTAAATAAATAATCTTACTCATTAATACGGTCTGCAACTATTTAATACATTCAAGCTAGTCTTTTATTATAGCTGGGAATTTGGTGGGGGGAAAATCAGACATGTTTACTGGTTCCATGAAGTTTACAGTTTGGTGAAGCTTGCAAATGAGATAATAGTAAAGTAGCATAAAGGTTTTTTTGCTTTCGTTTTTTTAAGCTTTTATTTATTTATTTGAAGTAGGATAAAGGAATTTAGAAAATTCACATTTCTAAAAAAGCAAATAGGTGAAGGGGTTGAAATGGGCCCTGCTTATTTGAAGAAAATTTGTAGCTCATTAATAAATATTAGAGAAAAGGTAGATGCTAAGAAAGGAAAAGTATTAAGGGAAGAGTTTAGAACTGTACTGTCCAATCCATTAGCCGCTGGCCACATTTAAATTTAAATTAACCAAAATTAGAAATTGAGTTGTTTAGTTGCATTAACAGAATTTTAAGACTTGGTAGACATGTGGCTAATGACTACATTGTCTTTTTTTTTTTTTTTTTTTGGAAGAAAGGAGGGAAAGAGAGAGAAGAGAATTTGAAGTAGGCTGCATGCCCAGTGCAGAGCCTGACACAGGGCTTGATTTCACAACTCTGAGATCAGGACCTAAGACAAAATCAAGAGTCAGATGCTTAACCAACTGAACCACCCAGGCGCCCCTACATTGTCTTTTTTTTTTTTTTTTTTTAAATTTTAAAGATTTTATTTAATTTGGCAGAGAGAGAGAGATCACAAGCAGGCAGAGAAGCAGGCAGAGAGAGAGAGGGAAGCAGGCTCCCCGCTGAGTAGAGAGCCCGATGCAGGGCTCAATCGCAGGACCCTGAGATCATGACCCGAGCCAAAGGCAGAGGCTTTAACCCACTGAGCCACTCAGGCGCCCCCCTACATGTCTTTTTAACAAATGATGTTGGAGCAATTGGACATCCATAGTCCATCCATTTTTTTTCCATTCACAAAATAAATCTGAACCTAAACCTCACATTTTACATAAGAATTGATTCCACATAGACCATGGATTTTTAATATTTTTTTTTAAAGATTTTATTTATCTATTTATTAGGAAAGAGAGAGAGTGAGAGAGAGCAGGTCAGAGTGAGAAGCGGACTCCCACGGAGCCGGGAGCCCGATGTGGGACTCGATCCCGGGACTCCGGGATCATGACCTGAGCCGAAGGCAGTCGCTCAACCAACTGCGCCACCCAGGGGCCCTAGATCATGGATTTTAAAAAAAAATGCAGATGTAGAAGATGTTTATCATTGCAGAAAGTTCTTTTGCGCAGTGCTGATTTGATAGCCAGCGAACAGGAAGAGGTTGAAAATTGCAAATATAAAGGGATAGCAGAAGAGAGTTCCTTTCTGGTGATGGAAGAGTTCCTTATCTTGACTATGGTGTTGGTTACTTGAATCTACACATGCGATAAAACTGTATAAAGCTACACATAAATTTTATTATACAGTAACAGTTTTATTAAGGCACAGATATTTTGTATTTTTAAAATTTATTTGAGTGTGCACACACAAGTGGGGGGTGGGGGAGGGCAGAGGGAGAGAGAAAAGCAGACTTCCCACTGAGCAGGGAGCTTGATGCAGGCCAATCCCAGGACCTGGAGATCATGACCTGAGCCAAAGACATATGCTTAACCAACTGAGCTGCCCAGACATCCCAAAGCATAGATTTTGAATCTTTTCTCAAAAGTTACTGAAATTTTAAAAATGGGGATTGTTAGGGCAATAGGGTGACTCAGGTGGGTGGCCTCTGACTCTTGGTTTTGGCTTGGGTCATGATCTCAGTCATGGGATTGAGCCCCACATTGGGCTCCACACTCTGCACAGTCTGCCTGAGGTTCTCACTCTCTTTCTTCTGCCCCTCCCCCCTCTTGCTTTCTCTCTCTCTCTGAAGTAAATAAATAAATCTTAAAAAAATAAAATAAAAAATACAGATTTTTTGTCATATTTAGACTATCCCATCATACACCGAGATCCTTTCCCAGGTGATGATTTTTTTTTTTTAGGTGATGATTTTTTTTATGTGATGTTGTTATATGTACATTTTCAGTTTGAAGCAGTTTATATTATGGAAATTTAATTTTGTTTTTTTAGTATCTCTACAATGTGTTCTCATGTTTCTGATATGTTCAGATTCCCTCCCCCTAAGTAATTTAGCAGAACTGATAATAGAATTGCTCTTATTGAAGCTGCTCTTGTTTGTCCTATAGTGACCTTCAGGCTTTAACACTCTAGCTTTAGTTAAATTAAGCAGGCACAGACCTTTGCTATGGAAACGATACAGAAACATAACAAACAGCTTGGCATAGTTTTTTCTCCAAAGCGGGGGGGCAGCCTGAAGAGAGATATACTTATCCTAGATGAAAGTTTTTAGAGAGTAATGTTAGCAGGAATAATTTGTTTATGGCCTGTAACATAATTCTCATCTGAAAATGAAATGGGAAGACAGTCTAATTTATTTGATGTTCCTTTAAAATCCCTAAGAGGCATAGAAGAAACCTTATTTTTCATATGCTATATAATACATATGCTTGGAGCAGATGTTGGCTGAAGTATGTGTTATGAAATATATTCCCTTTGAAATCTTATATGCATGATTACCTTCCCCCATCAGTGGTTTATTTTACTATCAAAGTATAAAGGACAGGTGGCTTATGTCTTTGCCAAGCTGGTATTAATGTGAGTCATCTAATATGACTAGGATACTTTGGTATATAGTACTTACTGGTACGTTATGTGATATTTGGATAGCTTAATAGATAGCAATAAAATTTTTATTTGTATTTTCTATTTTAGATTTAATACTCTATTTAGAACAGCCTACTTCAGTAATTATTATTTAAATAATTCTGTTGACTAACCTCATGAGTTATTTTGCTTCACCAAATTGTACTCTCTTATTCCAAAATTCATTCATTCAGCAATGATTGAATGTCTGTGATATGCTAGGTACTGTACTGTGCTCTGGAGATAACAGGATGGACCCTGTCCCCTGCACAGTACTTGGAGACGAGTGGTGAAGTTGTTGGTATTTCTTCCTCTACTAGATGAATAGTTGGTTCCATAAAATAATTTATTCTGTGATTAACCATGAAAAAGCAACAGGTATAGCAGAAAGGAATTGCTGATCACTTATTAGCTATGGGTTTCGAGTTTCTTCTTTAGTTATTAATTTACTTGGGTTTTTTTTTATTGTGATTGTGTTGGGATTATATTTTTTATGGATTATTTTCAATTTAAAGCTATATAAAATTTATTAATGGATTCTATGAAAATACATGAAAAATCACAACTGAAAATATATTTTTTTAAGATTTTATTTATTTATTTGACAGAGAGTGAGATCACAGGTAGGCAGAGAGGCAGGCAGAGGGAGAGGGAGAAGCAGGCTCTCTGCTGAGCAGGGAGCCCGATGTGGGGCTGGATCCCAGGACCCTGAGACCATGACCTGAGCCGAAGGCAGCACCTTAACTGAGTGAGTCACCTAGGCGCCCCACAACTGAAAATATGGAGGGCTGCCTGGCTGCTCAGTCATTGTAGTTTGCAACCTTTTTTAGAGAGAGGGAGAGTACTCATGCACATGCACAAGGTGGGGAGGGGCAGACCGAGAGGGAGAAAGAGAATCTTAAGCAGAATCCTGGAGCCCGGCACAGGGCTCAGTCCCACGGCCCTGAGATCGACACTGAGGTCGTAATCTGAGCCAAAATCAAGAGTCTAATACTTAACCAACTGAGCCCCACAGGTGCCCCAGAGTGTGCAACTCTTGATCTTGGGGTTGTAGATTTGAGTTCCACGTTGGGTATAGAGATTACTTGAAAATAAAATCTTAAAAAAGAGAATATTGATAGATTTCTATATAAATACTTAACAGAAAACTGCAACTTCCAGTTAAATATAGTAAATTGAACACATGTGTTTTACTTTCATTAGAACTTAGGCAGCTGCAACTTAAGCCTGTTGGACAGAGAAAGAATCAATAATGAACACAAATCTTTTTACATGAAAGAACCCCGGGAAGACTCAGGAGTTTGAGGCAGAGAGTGTCTCTGAAAGTGGGATGCGGCGTGGAGCTGAAAGCAAAAGGATTGGTTGGAAGTCTGTGATAACCACTGTCTTAACCCTGTGAGAATATTGCAGATTTACTCTTCAGAGGGAATAAAATAGATTCTAGGTTCTAGAATCACTGAAGGCAGAGCTTGAGGGTCAGTACAGAAAATGGAGTGGGGATGGAGAGGAGGCATAATGAAAGTCTGCATATGAATGGGGAGACTGCTGACCCCTTTTCTTAACTCCCAAAATGTTTATAACAAGTTTATGTTCCCTAGGCAGGAAATCGGAAGATTTGCTTTTAGATTTGTCAAGAGAAAAATACGTATGTGCCTCTCAACTTGCAGATACTCTAGACTAATGATCATACCTAACTCCACTTTTAAAATTTATTTATTTATATATATTTAAAAGATTTTGTTTATTTGTCAGAGAAAGAGAGAGAGCGAGAGCGCGTGAACACAAAGCAGGCAGAGTGGCAGGCAGAGAGAGAAGCAGGCTCCCCACTGAACAAGGAGCCCGATGTGGCATTCGATCCCAGGCTCCGGGCTTAACCAACTGAGCCACCCAGGCATCCCTCCACTTTTTTTTTTTTTTTTTTTAAGATTTTATTTGTTTGTTTGACAGAGAGGAGAGAGATCACAAGTAGGCAGAGAGGCAGGCAGAGGTGGGGGGAAGCAGGCTCCCCCACTGAGCAGAGAGCCTGATGCAGGGCTCAATCCCAGGACCCTGAGATCATGACCCGAGCCAAAGGCAGAAGCCTTAATCCACTGAGCCACCCAGGTGCCCCTGTCTTTTAAAGTCTTCACTAATTTCTTGAAGTTTAATACATGCCACTTTGTTCTTTATTTTGTTGTCATCTATATAGTATTGGCTGAAGCAGTGATACTCAATGTGGATATTTCCATAATGGATCTTCAGTTAAAAGAGGAAAGGGTAGAGAGCCAGGAGACAAAGTTTCTGCCTTTTTGGAACTTAAACAGTACCGAGGAAAACAGATAATACATGTATAAACACACTTTTTTTAAAAAGTACTTATTTGCGAGAGAGAAAGAGAGCACGCATGCACTAGTTGGGAGAGGAGCAGAGGTAGAAGAAGGGAGATAATCTCAAGCAGACTCCCTGCAGAGCTCGGAACCTGATATGGGACTTGATCTCAAAACCCTGAGATCATGACCTGAGAAGAAATCAAGAGTCACCTATTTAACCAACTGAGCCACCGACGTGCTCCTGTAACACACTTTTTGTAGTGATTCATATTATGAAAAATAATAAAACAAGGTAAGGGGACAGTGATAGAGTGGTCCTCTCTGAGGAGCTAACCTTTGAGTATGGAACTGAAGGAGTAAGGTAATAAGATCAAAGGAAAGAATGTTCCAGAGTGATAAAGTATTAAGTGTGAAAGCCTTGAGGTTAAGAATAAGCTTGGGTGGGTCAAGCAATAAGGCCAGGATGGTCAGAGCAGACTAGGGAAGGGAAAAGAGTAAGGGAAGGTAAGGCAACAAGTTAGCCAGGGCTCAAATCTCATTGGCCTTATAAATTACTGCAGGGGATTTGGACTTAGTTGAGTGTTGGAAGGAAGCCATTAGAGAGTTCTGAGCAGGGGGTGAAATTATCTAGTTAAAATTTGTTCTGGCTCCTGGACAGCAAATAGCCTGTAAGAGAGTAAGAGCAAGAACAGGGAGGATAGTTATAAGGCTATTGCAATGGTCCAGGCTTTAACTGCTTCTCTATAAATGTTATAGTAAATTATATTACCCCAAAATAGGCAGAAATCTTCCATGTCCTTTTCTGGATTAGAGGATAATCAATTATGAATTTGCTTAATTACAAATTCCACTGTAGATCTAGGAATGGGCAAGCAGGGGGAGTAAAGTGTTCACCTGAAAGACCTCATTGTAGACTAAACTCCTTCTACATATTTGAACTCTGACTGTATTACATACCTAGAATCATAGATGTAGACTAGTAGCTAATATTTATCACTACCTACATGATAGCACTGTATTAGGGATTTTATATTTGATATCACATATCAGGATAATTTATAAACCGTAGTACTGAAAGAGAGGAGAATTTTTCTTAAAGGGTATTATAAAATCTCTGGCCTTAAGGTACATGGTCTGAAACACTGTCTAGTCATCCATCCCAGTACTGCTATAGTGAAGGCATCATTGACACTGTGACTCATGACCATAACTTGTTGTGACAGTGCTAGGGACTGAGTGCTGGAAACTCCACTGCTGTCTTGAAGAGCTGGATACCTCCTCCAGTATGTATACTGAAAAATAGACTTTAGGCAACGTACATTATCATGTCTCTCCCTTGCTGGTTTAATGGACTAAAGCAGCCATGGAACAAATCTTTCTCCCAGTTGGTGGCTAAAAGTAGGAGTGGAGATCTGAGACACACATCTCTCTGAAATTTGTAAGACCACCAAGTATAAGGAAACCACTATCTCAGAGCAGAGGAATCAGACTAAAGCTGCAGCAAAACCCAGACACAGCTTAAGAATTTGTTACCTGATAAAAGAAATAGCATGCCTTTTTCTGGAGGTAAATACTTTCCTACTTGAGTCCCTAGATGTCCCTTGAATACAAAATGTTCAGTACATGTTCAACAGTACACAAAAAAGAAAGCGTGATCCACAATAAAAAGAAAAACAATCAGTAAAAGCAGGCCCAGAGATGGTCTAGATCTATCTCTTCATCTGTGTTGGAGTTATCAGAAAGTCTTTAATAATAACCATGATAAAATGCTGAACCATCTAGTAGAAAACATAAGCTACATATGTGAAGAGCTGGAGGGATTTCAGTAGAGATATGAAAAAAATTTTTAATTGGATAAGGACAAAGGTACAGTATTTATATTTCTAATATAAGCATAAAAATTCTTTTTTAAAAATATTTTATTTATTTATTTATTAGGAAAGAGAGAGAGTGAGAGAGAGCATGAGAAGGGAGAAGGTCAGAGTGAGAAGTGGACTCCCCATGGAGCTGGGAGCCCGATGTGGGACTCCATCCCGGGACTCCGGGATCATGACCTGAGCCGAAGGCAGTTGCTTAACCAACTGAGCCACCCAGGCGCCCCTAAGCACAAAAATTCTTACCCAAAAACTAACAGACCATAATCAACAGTAAAAGGATCATACATTATTGCCAAGAGGAATTTATCCCAAAAATGCAAAACGTGGCCCAACATAAGAAAATCAGTTGATGTGATACACCTCATTTAATAGAAGGGATAAAAAATACACGATTATTTCAGTTGACACAGAAAAGGCATCTGACAAAATTTAATAGCCTTTCGTTTAAACCACACACACACACACACACACAAACTAGGAAAGGGGAAAAATTCCTTACCGCGAAAGGTCATTTATGAAAAGCCTGCAGCTAACATCATACTTCATCAATGGTAGAAGCCTGAAAGCTTTCTCCTTAAGATGAGGAAGAAGAATGCTCACTTTCACCACTACTATTCAGCATTTGTGCCGGAAGTTCTAGCTGGAACTATTAGACAATAAAAGAAATAAAACGCATTTGAATTGGAAAGGAAGAGGTAGTACTGTCTCTATTCATAGATGACATGTTCCTGTACATAGAAAATCTAAAATCCACAAGAAAACTACAGAGCTAATAAATACAGCACTTCTGGGTGGAAGATCAGCATACACTCACCATTTGTGTCTCTGTGTACCAGTAATGAGCAACCTGAAGAGGAAATTTAAAAAGCGATTTCATTTACAGTAGCGATTTCATTACTGGTACTGGTATTTATTAGCTAAGTGGGGAAGTCTTCCTGACATTGGATTTAGAAATGGTTTCTCAAGTATGGCACCAAAAGTATAGGCAGCAAAAGACAAAACAGATAAATTGGACTCCATCAAAATTAAAAACTTTGGTGTATCAAAGGACACTACTAAGAAAGTGAAAAAACCTACAGAATGAGAGAGAATATTTGTAAATTATATATTTGCAAGGGATTAATTCAGATTATATAAAGAACCCCCAACTCAAAAACATCAAAACAAAAACAGATATACACCCAAATGTACCCCCCAAAGAATTTTTATTTTATTTAAGCAGTCACTTAACTTGGTTGGAGTCAGACTGCAAAACCTGTCTCTCTGTGGTTGGTGGCAGCTCATAATCTCATTTCAGTTATGTTAGCCTTACACTCCTTGGAATCTGACCTGTTCATTAGGTGGTTTCCAGGTCAACCAAACGATTGGGCAAGATATATATATATATATATATATATATATATATATATATAATTTGGAGCTCCCTTTCTCTGGCTGTCTCCTTTTTAGGATTTCCTTCTTACTCTCCAGGAGACGTGGTTGTCCTGTACTCTGTCCTTAGTTCTTCACGCCCTTCAGACTGTACATTTTCTTTTTTTTTTTTTTAAGATTTTATTAATTTTATTTGAGAGAGAAGTAGAACACAAGTGGGGGGAAGAGCAGAGAGAAAGTCTAGTTCCTTGCAGAGCAGGGAGCCCAACACGTGCTGCTCTATGTCAGGACCCTGAGATCTCGACCTGACCTGAAGACAGACACTTAAGCCACTGAGCCACCCAGGCGCCCCAGACTGTAGATTTTCTATAGGAGTTTCAGCCACTTTGTAAGGCATGGACTCTGGCCTTCTCTCAGGTTAAAATCCTTAAAAACAGGGGTCCTGGGTGGCTCAATGGGTTGAGGCCTCTGCCTTTGGCTCGGGTCATGATCTCAGGGTCCTGGGATCGAGCGCCGCATCGGGCTCTCTGGTCAGCGGGGAGCCTGCTTCCCCCTCTCTCTCTGCCTGCCTCTCTGCCTACTTGTGATCTCTCTCTCTCTCTCTGTCAAATAAATGAGCAAAAAATCTTAAAAAAAAAAATCCTTAAAAACAGGAAACATACTTTTCGTTACTCTCTTCTTAAATATGTCAGTTTGCTTGCAGTATATGCTTACATTGGTTACGCTCCATACTTTCAAGTCATTCTTTATGTTCCACTTTTTAATTGTTATCTGCATGATGATGGGTCAGATTGGTGCTATTCAGCCATCAGATTGGATAGGGAAGTCTCCTTAAGTGCCAGATACATACTTCTTTAGTCTCTGTTTCTTTTATTTTACTCCTTTTTTGCGGCTGCTGTTTTTACCTCCAGCACCTCCTGGTCCTCCATCTGTATAGTCATCTTAACCTCAACAATAGTGAAGGAAGAATACCAGAGAAAGTCAGGTAGCTGAGCATGTTAAGTCAGTTGAAATTTTAAGTTGGTAACATATATAATAGGCTTTTCGAGATTCTTCTAAAAAAAAAAACTCTCTCTGAATTTTAACAGCCTATCAGAGCAGCTTCCTGTACACCAAAGTCTTTTTTTTTTTTAAGATTTTTAAGATTTTATTTATTTATTTGCGGGGCTCGATCCCAGGACCCTGAGACCATGACCCGAACCGGAGGCAGAGGCTTTAACCCACTGAGCCACCCAGGCGCCCCTATACCAAAGTCTTTTAAGTCTGATCTGGATGGTTAATGTCACCTGGTGTGACATTGTGACAATGTGAATCAGCATTCCTTTTGGTTCTTCACAGCATTCTATAAGAAGGCTTTGTAAAGTTTTTATTGTTCTCGATATTTATACAGAAAAAAGCTCTCATCTCTTTGTAACATATTCCAACATTTTATAACTCATAAACTTCTGAAATGTGGAAGATTGTTCACTTATTTTTCTTATTGTTAGCTTTTTGAAATAACATTTTCTGTATCAATAGTATGTTACAAATATAACAGACTTACTATTCTAAGCTTATTGTAAATACATGGACAATTAATTGTATTTTTCCATTTGTTCTTTCTGATTAGCTCCTGGGCTATAGTGAAAAGCCGATAAATCTACAGATGTTTATTGGAACAGCAGATGATCGATATTTACGACCTCATGCATTTTACCAGGTGCATCGAATCACTGGGAAGACTGTTGCTACAGCAAGTCAAGAGATAATAATTGCCAGCACAAAGGTTCTGGAAATTCCCCTTCTTCCTGAAAACAATATGTCAGCCAGGTATCTTGAAACATACTTCAAAATGGACAGTTTTTTTTTTTTTTCCCTAAAACAACTTTCAGAAAAAAACATTTCAGTACAGAAATGAAGTATTCATTGTTCTAAATTAAGTGAATAACATTGTGTAAATAATCGTAGTATATTTGCTATGGTTGGTAGCAAATTTCCAGAAAAGAAATTCAATTCACCAAAAGTTTATGAACCATGTGGTACCAGCCAAGCATTATGTTAAATGATAGAGAAAAATATATATGGACTTTTTTCAAGTTGCTCATAGTCTAATAGGATAGACTAATAATTAGAGTACAGTTATTATTACAAATGTTAAATTTCCTTAAGGAAAGCTTTGACTCTATCTCCAGGTGTCCTGTTTGACTCATTTCCAAACAGATGAGGTAGCTAGCTTCTGAATGAGAATGCTTTAGAGTTTTGTTCAAGTTAGGATTATATGCAGTATATTATATGTTAGATTGTATGTTAAAAAATGCAGTGACGGGACGCCTGGGTGGCTCAGTTGGTTGAGCAACTGCCTTTGGCTCAGGTCATGATCCCAGTGTCTTGGGATCGAGTCCCGCATCGGGCTCCTTGCTCTGCAGGGAGCCTGCTCCTCTCTCTGCCTCTGCCTGCCTCTCTGCCTGCTTGTGTTCTCTCTCTGTTAAATGAATAAATAAAAAAAAAAATCTTATAAAAAAAAATGCAGCGGCAAAAAAAGAAAGAAAATGCAGTGGCTTAGACATTAGACATTTAGTTTATTATTCCATAACAGAAATACACAGATAGGCATTTTAGGACTAGCACAATGGCTCCATAGGTCATTGGTGCTCCAAACTCTTTGTATTTTTTTTTCTCTGCTATTTTAACATGTAGCTTCTATCCCCAAGATACAAAATGGTTGCTGGAGCTCTAGCCTTCACAACTGTAGTCCCAGAAGGAATAAGGAGGAAGAGTAGATGAAAACTTTCATCTGAGTTAGCCTCTTTTTTATGTTATGTTGTGTTATGGTATGTTATCTATGTATTTTTTAAGTAAGCTCTATGCCCTATGTGGGGCTTGAAATCACAACCTTGAGACCAAGAGTCACATGCTTTACTGAGCCAGCCAGGTGCCCCCTGAATTAGCCTCTTTGAAGAGCTTGTTACAGCGGAGCCTGGGTAGCAGATGGTTAAGCGTCTGCCATCGGCTCAGGTCATGATCCTCGGTTCCTGGGATTGAGCCCCACGTCAGGCTCCCTGCTTCTCCCTCTCCTTCTACTGTTCCACCTGCTTGTGCTGTCTCACTTGCTCTCTCTCTCTCTGTCAAACAAAAAAATAAATGTTATTTTATAAATAAATAAATAATAAAGAGCTTGTCACAGAAACCTACCCAACACATCTCATTGTTCATCCTTGTATATAAGGAACATCTGGAATTTGGGGGTTTTGTTTTCTTTTTACCTGAGTACATTGCTACCTCTAACAATATAGGAACCTATTACTAAGAAAAAAGGGGGAAAAGGAAATTTAGTAGGCAACTTTTAATTTCTCACAGCTAGGTATTTGAAATTTACAGTGAGACTTGTTACATAGATTGTTTCACACTATGGTATAGACCTTTCTTTTTTTTTTTTTTTTTGTATAGACCTTTCTTAAAATGGCAGTAACATCCGTTCCAAGCTGTTGGAAGAACAGATATATAAAATAAGATTTTGGTCTCTGGCTCTCTTCCTTTAAATTTATATTTAAATAACTTTCTGGGTAAGCTGAATATACTCCTAAAGGCATACCAATTTGTGATATAATTCTATTATTAGAAAATAATGCTTCTCCCTCTGCCTCTACCTACCCTCTTTCTCCTCTCATGAATAAATAAAATCTTAAAAAAAAATTATCTTAAGAAATAATCAGTTATTATGGCTTCGTTGGTGAAGCATCCAACTCTTGATTTTTGGTGCATTGGGTTTAGTAAGGAGTCTGCTTGTCCCTCTCCCTCCTTTGCCCCTCCCTGTGCACACTCCCTTTCTCTCTAAAATAAATACATAAAATCTTTATTAAAAAAAAAAAAAAAGGTGGGACGCCTGGGTGGCTCAGTTGGTTGAGCAGCTGCCTTTGGCTCAGGTCATGATCCCAGCGTCGTGGGATTGAGTCCCGCATCGGGCTCCTTGCTACGCAGGGAGCCTGCTCCTCTCTGCGCCTCTGCCTGCCTCTCTGCCTGCTTGTGTTCTCACTCTGTTAAATGAATAAATAAAATCTTTAAAAAAAAAAAAAGGAAAAAAGAAAACTTATCTTGTTAACTTTTTTCCTTATTACCTATTACTAGAAAAAAAAAAGTTAATATAAATTGAAATAAAACCTAGTTTGTTTACATGGATGGTACTCAATAACCCAACCCAGTTCTGTGCCTCTAAGCATCCTATTTGACCCATTTTCAAATAAAATGAGGTGGCCAACCACTGAATGAGAATGCATGCATGTAGGCTTCTTCCCTTTTACTCTAGGATCTTACTTTTTCATTTGGCATCAAAAGCATATGTATATACAGTTGCAATAGCTGCAGAGATGAATTTAAAATTCAGGTGAACCATCTATTTCTAAGAACTCAAAAAATTAATCCCTAGAAGATAGTTGGTAGGCCATCTTTCCATTCATTCGTCTGGATATTCAAAGCACTGGACTTGAATCAAGTTCAATAGAAAGTCAGCAGAAGCTTCTTATACTTCTTAACTTTGTTTTTGTTTTGTTTTGTTTTGTTAAGATTTTATTTCTTTATTTGATAGAGAGTGAGCACCACCAGGGGGAGCCTCAAGCAGAGGGAGAGGAGAAACAGGCTCCTGGCTGAGCAGAGAGCATGATGTGGGGGTCGATCCCAGAACTCAGGGATCGTGACCTGAGCCGAATTCAGATGGTTAACTGACTGAGCCACCCAAGCACCCCATACTTCTTAACTTTATCTGAAGGATAGAATAAGAAATATCCATATGAATAATTTCATTATCTGAAAAACCACCATTTAAGATAATAGCTTTTTTTTTAAGATTTTATTTTTATTTATTTTTATTTTTTTAAAGATTTTATTTATTTATTTATTAGGAAAGAGAGAGAGTGAGAGAGAGCATGAGAAGGGAGAAGGTCAGAATGAGAAGCGGACTCCCCATGGAGTGGGAGCCCTATGTGGGACTCGATCCCGGGACTCCAGGATCATGACCTGAGCCAAAGGCAGTCGCTTAACCAACTGAGCCACCCAGGCGCCCTAAGATTTTATTTATTTATTTGACAGAGAGATCACAAGTAGGCAGAGAGGGAGGCAGAGAGAGTTGGGCGGTGGGGGGGTGGGAAGCAGGCTCCCTGCTGAACAGAGAGCCCGATGCAGGGCTCAATCCCAGGATCCTGAGATCATGACCTGAGCCGATGGCAGAGGCATAACCCACTGAGCCACCCTGGCGTCACAAAGATATCAGCTTTTAAGTTGGTCATTATTACTCATCTTCTACACACAGAATCTTTTCAAGTTAAAGGGAGAAAGCTGATATTTCCTGGTGGCATGGTAGATTTACTTTTCCAGACAAGGAGAAACATATAAAAACTTACCACATTTATTTTTCGCCTTGTTCTCCAGAAGTTCACAGTCAAGTTCAGTTATACTAATTATAGTAATTTGTATAACCCTAGATTTAGAATATATTTATTTCCCGTTTCGTCTATTAAAAAGTTTTTTCTATTTTCCCTTGACCTAATTTGTATTTATGTTGTAAAATGTCTCATCCTTTCTAAAAATAATGTATAAATCAATAAACAAAGAGTATACAAGTTTCTAAAATTTTCAAGAAATTGGGAAAGCTTCATATATCAAATAATGTGAGAAAATCAGCTAAGCATATCTACCTCATCCTTTTCCCATCTACTAGTATACAGAACAGGCTGTGTAGTCATGACTCCTGTCCATTTCCCAAGAGGATATGGCATATACTGCCTGCCTGGATCAGACCAGAAAGCACAAAGCTGCAGAAATACCATTGTTAGTAGTTACATGAAGCTAGTGCCCTCGTCGCACCCTGTCAGATACCTGATATATCTCTGACCATTCTGTCCACTCTGGCCAGTTAGACTAGGGGCAGGAATTTTGTAAGAAGGCTTGTGGCAACATTGTGTGTGTCCAAAAAAAGGTTGAATAAGAAGCAATTAGGAGGGGCACCTGGGTGGCTTAATTGGTGAAGCATCTGACTCTTTAATTTCATTGCAGGTCATGATCTCAGGGTTGTGAAATTGAGCCCCGAGTCAGGCTTCACACTCAGCAGAGTGTCTACTTGAGATTCTCTCTCTCCCTCTTCCTCTGCTCCCCCTTCCCCTGCTTGTGCTCTCTCTCTCAAATAAATAAATCTTAAAAAAAAAAGCAACTAAGAAGCATGACACAAACATAAGAAAACTTCTTTCCTGTATCTTAGATAATAGAGCAGCTAATGAATGAGCCTCTTTTATATAACAACTAATTACAAGGATAAGCTACAGTTATTGAATGTAGTATAGTGTTAGATAATGGTGGATAAAGAATTTGTGAAGCTAAGACCATTGTTGAAAATAATTTATGTGTAAGTTAAGTTGTACATATATGTTGAATGACTATGGTTCTCTAAAAGCAATAAGGTGGGGAAAGCTTGGTAGATATTCCCCTTGTTTTGCCTACTGTTCCACAGGCATGGTCATTTCAATCGTAATTTATCTTGAATGTATAAGACTCTTTATTTAAGACCATTATACTAACCCATTGCTATAAGCTACCCTACAAGGTATTTTTAAATATAGGATGCCATCATTCATTGCTTTATCCTACTCGTAACTCCTCCCTGTTTTTAAAACTAGATGAATATGGATGTGGTGGTATTATACTCTGATCTAAAATATACTTGAGGGGGGGGCGCCTGGGTGGCTCAGTGGGTTAAAGCCTCTGCCTTCAGCTCAGGTCAGGATCTCAGGGTCCTGGGATTGAGCCCCACATCGGGCTCTCTGCTCAGTGGGGAGCCTGCTTCCCCTCTCTCTCTGCCTCCCTCTCTGCCTACTTGTGATCTCTCTCTCTCTGTCAAATAAATTTTATTAAAAAATATATATATATACTTGAGGGTACCTAGGTAGCTCAGTTGGTTAAGCCTCCGACTCCTGATTTCTGCTCAGGTCATGATCTCAGTGGTGAGATCAAACCCCCTGTTGGCCTCCACCCTAGCAGGGAGTCTGCTTCTCTCCTCCTTCTCCCTCTGCCCCCTCCTCTTGCTCGTGCTTCTCTTTTCTCTCTGTCTCTCTCAAATAAATGAATAAATCTTAAAAAGGGAGGGTGGCGCCTGGGTGATCTGTCAGTTACACAGATCTATCTGCCTTCAGCCCAGGTCATGATCCCAGGGTCCTGGGTTGGAGTCCCACATTGGGTTCCCTGCTCAGCAGGGAGTCTGCTTCTCCCTCTGCCTCTGGCCCTCCTTCCCGCTCCTCACTTCCCTGCTGCTTGTGCTTTCTTGCATCCTCTCTCAGATAAATAAATAAAATCTTTAAAAAATTAAAAAGGAATTTTTAAAAAAATCTTTTAAAAGATAAAAAATAAGGGACGCCTGGGTCGCTTAGTCAGTTAAGTGTCTGCCTTCTGAAAGGGTCGTGGTTCCAGGGTCCTAGAATGGTCCACCTTGTCAGGCACTCTGCTCAGCAAGAAGCTTGCTTCTCCCTTTCCCTGCCGCTCCCCCTACTTGTACTATCTCTGTCAAATCGGTAAATAAAATCTTAAAAAAAAAAAAAAAAAACTTAAAAAAATATGTAGTTACACTTGTAAACAGAATTAATAGTTATTTTTATTCCTCTGTATGTGGTTTTCTTGTTAGTCTGGCCTTTTCTTGCATTTTGTAGCCAGAAATATATTGTATTTTTTTTTTTTAAAGATTTTATTTATTTGACAGAGAGCAAGCACAAGCAGGGGGAACAGTAGAGAGAAAAGCAGGCTCTGCACTGAGCAGAGAGCCCGACGATGGGCTCCATTCCAGGACCCTGGGATCACGACCTGGGCCGAAGGCAGAGGCTTAACTGACTGAGCCACCCAGGTGCCCCATGTAGCCAGAGTTCTAAGATTGTCATTTCTGATACTCATTCCATATCTTCTCTTAGAAATTAAGCTCTCTGCTAAAATACCTTCCCTTGGTTCACTTAAGTGTCTCAGGTCAGTAGAGCATGTGACTCTTGATTTCAGGGTTGTGAGTTTGAGCCCTATGATGGGGGTAGAGTTTAAAATAAAATAATACATGCAAATATTTATATAAAATACCTTACCTCAAAACTCAATAAAATGGATAATCTTTGGTATTTCTTTCCCCTTAAAGAATTACATTGGCATGTTAACATGAATAATCACAGGGCACCTGGGTGGCTCAGTTGTTAAGCATCTGCCTTTGACTTGGTCTTGATCTTAGCATTTTGGGATCAAGTCCCATATAGGGGCTTCTCCCTCTCCAGCTCCCCTGTGTTTGTGTTCCCTCTCTCTCTATCTCTCTGTGTCATAAATAAATAAAATCTTAAAAACACAAAACAAAACAAAAAAAATGAATAATCACTATCTGATACAATTTGATCAATCAATACTGGTTGAGCTAAAGTGCAGTTGTTCAACATTAGTTAAATATAATTCGTTATCCTTAAATGGGAAATATTTATTTTCAAAAGTGTTTCCTTTTTTGAAATTTCTTCTGTGTCTTTCTGGACATGAAAATATTCATCCTTTGGGGATTCCTTCATGTTCTTTAGTGATTCTTATCGTGATAACCTAGTTGTTTAACGCCTCTTGTCCTCACAGCAACTGCTGCAGGCTCTGGGCAATGAGCATCAGAGTTGGGACTGTTGGTAGATAAAGCAAAAGGACGATGACAAGGAATACCACAAGAGAGAGTAAACTTTAACTAGAATGTTGATTATTAAGTTAGGTTTGCTTTCTTCTTTAAATATGTGAACACAGGTGCCTGGGTGGCTCAGTCGTTAAGCGGCTGCCTTCCTGGGATCCTGGAATCAAGCCCCTCATTGAGCTCCCTGCTTGGCAGGGAGTCTGCTTCTCCCACTCCCACTCCCCCTGCTGTGTTCCCTCTCTCACTGTGTCTTTCTCTGTCAAATAAATAAAATTTAATATAAAATAAATTATATATATTTAATATATAATAAATAAATTAGTAAAATTTATATATATATATATATATGAATACAAACATATGTTGTAGGTGCTGCTGTTTCCTACCCTGATCATGTGTCGAGCGGCCATACAAGTAATAAATTTTGAAGATAATGAAATGTTAGACCTTAAATGCCAAAACTTTAATTTTATATGTGCATACTTTAGAAATGAAAGAATCTTAGTCTGATGGATTGTTTTTACTAATTAACATAGCACTGGAAAAGTCTAAATATGCTGTTAATGACTGATTTGTAGTCCTACAAGTGAACTACAAGTGAATCTTTTCTGGCCTGGTTACTTTTAAAGAATTTCTTAACAGTCTTTTTACTTTGTATTTCACTTACCTAGGTTTGTAAAACAAACTACTCTGAAATTATGTGGCTCAAAATAGTAACTGTTCATTCTTTTCATGATTCTTAAGGTTGGCTGGACTCAGCTGCTCCATTCATGTGGTGGCGGCTGGGATCACTCATGCCCCTGAATTCAGGTGCGAGCTCAGCTGGGTTTTGAACATCCAAGATGGTTTGATGTGGCTGGAACACTTGTTTTGGCCTTGCTCTCCAGCTTGCCAATTGGATGTCATGGTGGCTCAGGGCTCTAAGAGAGCAAAAGTGGAAGTTATGAAGCTTAAATGGTGGGGCCAGGACTTAAGCCTCATAACTTCCGCTGTATCAATTGGTTACATTCTGTTAGTGAAAGCAAATCATAAGACCAGCTTTCAAAGGGAGTACCTAGATACTCCCTCTTGATGGGAGAAGTGGCATAAAGGTACAAGAATGGGGAAGAATTATTAACAGCCATGTTTTTAGACAATCTACTATGCTTACCATTATATGTTTGTCATTGAAAACATTTTTAATCTCAAAATTGACATAGGAGAAAATAGCAATTATACATCTTTTTTTTTTTTTAAAGTGGGCTCCACATCAAGGTGGGGCTTAAGCTCACGACCCTGAGTTCAAGACCTGAGCTGAGACCAACAGACACTGAACTAACTGAGCCACTCCAGCGCTCCATACATCTTTTTTGACCTGATTTTAGGTAGTGATAGTTCTTCCCTGCCAAGTTGAGCTAAGTTGTTGAGGACCACTAAATACCAGTAAGCAAATAAAATTTGTATATTTTTCTTCCTAGTATTGACTGTGCAGGTATTTTGAAACTCCGCAATTCAGATATAGAACTTCGAAAAGGAGAAACTGATATTGGCAGAAAAAATACTAGAGTACGACTTGTGTTCCGTGTGCACATCCCACAGCCCAATGGAAAAGTCCTTTCTCTGCAGACAGCTTCCATACCTGTTGAGTGCTGTAAGTGAGTTTGTGGTGATGTTTTCAGATTTTGTTTATAATAAGCCATTTTATGTTTTGCTTATAATGTAATATTTGGATCAAAAGTATAAATTGAAGCACAGAGATTAGATAGCTAATGTGATTTTTTTGAATGGAAATAAGTTACTTGTTTAGGTTGGAGGAGTACTGATCTTGGAGTTAGAAAATGGGTTCTCATGATAATTTGACCTATAGGTAGCTGTGGGACTATAAACAAATTCTCTTGATCACAGTTTTCTTATCTATAAGGAAGATGGGCTTGAAGACATCTGAGAACCAAGTGAAGCTATGGTTCTGATACTAAGTATCCCTCGGTCACCTTTGTTTAATTAAAATGTGAGCCTTTTTGTTGAAAGATGCTGATTGCTGCAAGCTGATGCCTCAGCTAAGTTAAGACTTTTAGGAGTTTATTTTTTGGTTCATCTGTTTGTTTTTACCATTAGTCTATTTATTTACATCAGGTTGAGAAAGTAAATTCTTTTTCCCCTGATTTACAAAGGCAAGAATGAGAATAGGCCCTAGAACTTGGTCCCTACTCAAGCCTTGGAGAACTGTGAACCTCTGGCAGGTTAGCTGGTAGGACTGAAATTTTGAGACTGCTGTTTAGATGTTCAGGGCATAGATTTAGAAGTGTTCTAATTCCATGTCTTACTTTTGTGTAGGAGGAAACTGAGGCACAGTATCTGAAGTACTCATTCAAGCTTATTTGCTTGTTGGTGAGAGCTGTGCCTAGAACACAGGTTTTCCTAGTGCTTTTTCAGTTATACCATTTTATTTCTGTCAAACACACGCATTCCTGATTTGGGATCAAACCTACTGCATTACCTTTCTGTGATCTTTTTGCTGTTTGTTGAATTGGACTGTTACTTTATTATTTCCCAGTTGACTTTGGGAATCACTGAGCAAATCCATGGTAATAGAATTCACTGTAGAACTAAGTTTTGTATTAATTTTAATAGACAATGCAGGTACATGCTACAAAATTTAAAAAGAATATAGAGTGAAAACTATTATATGTTCTATATGAAACATGAAAATTTTCTATGAAAATACAGAGATCAACTCTTTCCCCTTCTTAGAAGCAGCTATCATTGCCATTGTTTTTATTATCATGTCAGACTAGTCTGTGCCAATATAAGCATATGTGTCTCTATTTTTTAGCAAAGTTAATTTATTTAAGTTGATAGAGTAATTTGAGTTTTTGAGATGAAGTTATTCTAAAATGATTTTCTATTTTTTCTTTTAGTTTATTAAATTAATATGTGATTATTGTTAATATAGAAATGCAGAATGGTGCAAAGAGTAGTATGGAAATCTTTTGTAATACCACTATCAAGTAGTCACTACCTTTTTTTGGGTTTTCTTATATATATATATATATAAAATATCTTTTAGTTGAGCATACCTACTTATTATGACTTTGCCATTTGTTGAACACATTTTTGCTGTTACTTTGAATGTACCCGTGGTGGCTAGTTTCCACCATAAATATCTAAAACTTGAAATAGTCTACCTCTTAAGCCAACCAGCTTGTTTTCATTCCCCTTCTCTCTGAGCCATTTGGAACATAAGTATTTTCTAAGGTCTAGGTTAGTGCTCAGTACTTTCCAAGTGGTAGTTGATCCTAAATTCCAGACCCATCTCCTATGAAAGGGTCTGTTTTAACATTTTCTTTGAGTGGGGCAGTGATCCCAATTCACGTATGTTTTGTAGCTTGGTATTAAATACTTGGGAGAGCCAAAAGCCATAGTGAACTGGCAATGTGTCCTTCCTAAAGGTATTCAAGTTTAAATGTCTTTAAAATGTTGTTCTAGCCAAACAAAACATAGCTGACCCTCAAAGCCACCAATTTTCCACCCACGAAATAGAACTAAAAGTAGACCAGTTTTCCAGTTGTGAAGAAGAGCACATAATTCATACTTTTTTAATTTGTTTTAATCCAGAGAGGAACCTAATTAGGCATTTGGCAAGAAGAAACCTGACAGAATCTAAGCAATCATAAGTATAATCTGTATCTTAAAGCTCAGGCGGTTAAAAAACAAATAAAGAAAGAAAAGAAAACTCAGAAATAGGATCTCACAAAATATAACAATTTGAAAAAAGTTAATATCAAAGAAAGGTGACCAAGGTCACTGTTTATAAAAGTTGGTAATTTAAAGACTTGGCCTTAAGGCATTAAGAAAAACTATCTTCACATACCCGGGGAAGGAAGAGTGCAGTGCACTGTAGAAACATTTACTTCCATTTTTTAAAATTCAGTATGTACTTCATGTATGCTTCAGTTATTTAGAAAATTGTCCAGAATGGAATCCTGTTGTCTCAGTGATGACCTAAATATTTTTCTTGAGGAAAGAGCTAATTCGTGTTTATCCTTTAGAAACTTGTCGTCTTTTAATTGTATGCAATGTAATTATATATGTTTGCATTAATTTGTTTTTTATAGTTACATTAATCAGTTTTAACAGTTGTAGGGAAGAAATGTTCTGAAGACATACATAAGCTAAAAGGAGAAAAGTGGATGAAATTAATGTTTTAGAGTCATTATGAAGTTGTAGGCATTGATTAATTTTTCTCTATTGGTTTCTTCACAGTTATAAGAAAATTCTTTAGAAATCACACAAATCTAATAAACCTATTTTGTTTTCTAGATAATAGTGGATATTGCTACCATTGTCTCAAACTTTAAAAGCCCAGAATTTGCTTCTCTTTATTTTTATTGTATAGCTTGAATTTATCATTTATGTATGGAATATTTTAAACTAATATTTTGTTTCTTCTTAACTCTTAAAAAAACAAAACAGCTCAGCGGTCTGCTCAAGAACTTCCTCATATTGAGAAGTACAGTATCAACAGTTGTTCTGTAAATGGAGGTCATGAAATGATTGTGACTGGATCTAATTTTCTTCCAGAATCCAAAATCATTTTTCTTGAAAAAGGACAAGGTAAATAAGATTTGAGTTGATTGACTTCAAAATAAGGGATAGAGGGGATAAAATAAATTATTCAGATGTTTCACTAATATTAATCACAAAATAATTTTCCTAAAGCTACAGACATCATTTACATAGATTTTTTTTTGTGTGAGCCATACATTTCTTAAATTTTCATATAAATGTTAAATTCTCATTAAGGATATCTCAAAAGCAGTATTTCTACTCCTATGTATGCATATACTCAAGAGAATTGCACAGAAACAAATATTTACAGCCATGGTATTCATAATAGCCAAAAATGAGAATAACCCAAGTGATCATAAATGTTACGTGGATAAACAAGCTGGGGTCTATCCGTACAATGGGATATTAATCAGCCATAAAAAAGAATAAAGTACTAAAAAAAAAAAGAATAGAGTACTAATTCATAACATAACATGGATGAACCTTAAAAATATGCTAAGTGAAAGGAGTCCCAATCAGCAATCCATAAAGACAGAAAGTAGATTAGTGGTTGCCACTGGTTAGAGGGAGGGGAGTGACTGTTAATGGGCATGGGGTTTCTGGAATTAGGTAGTGATGGTAGTTGTACAGCTCTGTGAACATACTAAAAACCTCTCAATTTTATACTTTAAAAGGGTGAATTTTATGTATTTTATATATAATTATATAAATTATATCATTTTCAGAAATGTAGAAGAATCCTGTGCCTATCACTGTTTGATTTAGCCCTTCTTGAGCATATTTAAAACATGGAAAAATGTTTTAAGAATTTTAAAATTGTTTTAAAAATTAAGCTCCTGGAGGACAGGGACTACCTGTACAAAAAATAAAAAACCAGTACCCCCTCCATCTCAGGAACCTACGGGGTGGTGGAGGTGCACAAAAAAACAAAACATTTTCCATCAGTTATTCCTTCTGATTTTTTTAAAGCATTTTTAAAATCATGAAATACCTTTTAAAAGAAAAATATAACAGATACTCATACATGCTACCCAGTTTAAGAAGTAAGACATTTATCTTTGAAGGCCTCTTGAAACCCCTTCCGAAATGAATTCTACTCCTAAATCAAATCCATGCTTTTCTTTATAGTTTTATATGTTTTCTCTTGTTTTAGACTATATATAACATTGCATGTATTCTTCTGAAAGTTGCTTTTTACAGAGGTCACCGTTAATGTTTTAAGATTGATCCATGTAATAGAAGATCTTTTCACTTTCACTTCTTTATAGTTTTATTGTATGAACATGCCACAGTTTATTATCTGTTTTCTCACTGGATATTCGGGCTATATCCAATTTTTGACATTACCAAACAATAGCTAACAATGCTGCTGTGAACATTTTAGCACTTATCACCTGGTGGACATATATAAGAATGTCATAATTCTTAAATTTTGTTAATCTGGTAGGTGTAAAATGGTATCTTGAACTTTGATTTTGAATTTGCCTGACATTTATTGAGAGTGTTATGGGTCATTCATGTATCCTTTTTTGTGTAATATCTGTTGGTGTTTTTGCTCATTTTTTCCATTGATTCAGTTTTCATTTTCTTACTGCCTTATAAGATTGTTTATGTATTCTGGACATAAAGTGAGTTGGCGAAGTGCCTCACGTTTTCCCATTCCTCAAGCATGTGTCCTATAATTACACCTTCCTTTGAATATGTAGCTGAGCTCATTTCTGAAACCTTCAGGGCTGGGGGCTTTGTGGGACTATCAGTTTCTGCTATAATTCTATTCATGGGTATAGGAACCATTTAAGTTTATTTCTTCTTGAGTTATCTTTTTATATATTATTTATACTTTTCCAGGTTAAAAAAAAAACTCTGTTTCTCCTTTACTCTCACGTTGTTACCACACTTGTAATACTTCTGACTCTAGATGTGTGGGTTTCCCATATATCAACCAGTTCTTTGACATGAACTGGATGTTCTTTTTTTTTTTTAAGATTTTATTTATTTATTTGACAGAGAGAGAGACACAGCAAGAGAGGGAACACAAGCAGGGGGAGTGGGAGCGGGAGAAATAGGCTCCCTGCCGAGCAGGGAGCCTGATTCAGGGCTCGATCCTAGGACCCTGGGATCAGGACATGAGCCGAAGGCAGACGCTTAACGACTGAGCCACCCAGGCACCCTGAACTGGTTGTTCTTTTTTTTTTTTTTTTTTTAAAGATTTATTTTTATTTTATTTATTTGAGACAGAGAGAGAGCGAACATGAGAGGGGAGAGGTCAGAGGGAGAAGCAGGCTCCCCGCAGAGCAGGGAGCCTGATGTGGGTCTTGATCCCAGGACTCCAGGATCATGACCTGAGCCGAATGCAGTCGCTTAACCAACTGAGCCACCCAGGCGCCCTGAACTGATTGTTCTTTTTTTTTTTTTTTAAAGATTTTATGTATTTATTTATTAGGAAAGAGAGAGAGTGAGAGAGAGCATGAGAAGGGAGAAGGTCAGAGTGAGAAGCGGACTCCCCATGGAGCTGGGAGCCTAATGTGGGACTCGATCCCGGGACTCCAGGATCATGACCTGAGCCGAAGGCAGTTGCTTAACCAACTGAGCCACCCAGGCGCCCTGAACTGATTGTTCTTAATTAAATTCAATTCTGACAGTTTCTGGAGTTAGCGCAGACCACAGCTTAAGTCCATAAAACTGCCCCCTACTTCAAATGCCAATCGAAAGTGGTAGGTGCCCAGTTGCCCACTTCTTTCTGACTTGGCTACAAATCAGAGGTTCCCATTACCCCGTCTTGGGTTTTTGATCATTTGGTAGAGCAGAACTCAGAGCAGTACGTACTTAAACATTTACCATTTTATTATTTAATAGAGGATATCATAAAGGATACACATGAACAACCAGGTGGAAGAGATATGTGGGATCAGGTATATGGGGACGGGTGCAGAGCTTCCGTATCTTATGGACATGCCCCATCCCAGCTACCTCTGTGTGTTTGATGACCCAGACATTCCCCCAAACTCTGCAGTAATTTAGAATTTTTATGGAGACTTCACCACACAGGATTGACTGATTATTCCACTTCCAGCCCCTCTCCCCTCTCTGGGGAATGGAGGTGGGACTGAATGTTCCAAATTTTTAATCATGGATTGGTCTTTTTGATGACCAGCCACCATCTAGGGGCCCACCAGAAGTCACCTCCTTAAAACAAGAGATAGTTCTGTCACCTAGGAAATTCCAAGGGATTTAAGACCTCTGTCAGAAATTGGGGGCAAAGACCAGATACAGCATGCCTGGGTGGCTCAGTCGGTTAAGTGTCTGCCTTCAGCTTAGGTCGTGATCCCAGAGTCCTGGGATCAAGTCCCACATTGGGCTCCTTTCTCAGCGGGAAGCCTACTTCTCCCTCTGCCTGCCACTCTGTCTCCTTGTGAGCGTGAGCAGTCTCTCTCTCTGACAAATAAATGAAATCTTTAAAAGAATGTATTAAAGAATTTTAGGAGCTTTATCCCAGGAACCAGAGACAGAAACCAATATATATTTTCCCTATTATTTCACACAAGGATTTTATATCACTTAAGTTTTCAAATTTGTTGACATTAATTTGGTTATAATACTGTATTTCTGCATCTGGAATTATATCCCTTTTAAAAAATGTATTCTTGCTATTATTTATTTGTGCCATTTCTGCTTTTTTAGTCACTGTTTCCAGAGTACTTTGACTTTATTGATCCTTCCAGTTGGTATTTGTTTTCTGTTTCCCTAGTTTCTGTGGTTTTTTTTCTTTTCACTTTTTTGAGGCATAATATGTTTCTTAATTTAAATGGTAATTTCATTTGTTTTTCATCCTTTCCTCTTTTTAAAACTTAAGTACTTAAGGCTCTTCATTACCTTCATTGCCTCTTATGATTTCAATACCTTTTTCCACTGAATACTTTTTCTTAGGCTTTAAGTAAATTTAAATCTTTTCATGCTAAACCATTCCCATTCTATCAATTCTGTCATCCTCATAAGCTATCGTTTTATTTCTTTCATTTATCATCCATCCTCTCAAAAAGGTAATGTTTCTTTTCCATTTCCTTACCTGCTACTTACTCTTTTTTTAAAAAAATATTTTATTTATTTATTTATCTGAGAGAGAGAGAGAGAGAGAAAGTGAGAGAGAGCAAGTCAGAGGGAGAAGCAGACTCCCCATGGAGCTGGGAGCCTGATGCAGGACTCGATCCCGGAACTCCAGGATCATGACCTGAGCCGAAGGCAGTTCTGCAACCAACTGAGCCACCCAGGCACCCCAACTCTTTTATCTGCTATATTGAAACATAATCTAAAACTTTGACAGTCAGCTACCCACTCTCCTCCTTGAGAGTGTCTTTTCTTTCTTGGCCTTTGTGTGATTGTACTTACCTGGTTCTTGGCACGTTTTTAACTGTCCCCACTCATATTTTTTTAATCAGTTTTTCTGGCCCTTAAATATAGATGTTTCCCAAGGTTCTGTGGTTCAGGTTTCTTTTCATTATATTCCTTCATTCTAGAAGATTTCATCACCCATCATATTTCCATCTATAACCACATTATTTCTTTTTTTAAAATATTTTATTTATTTATTTGACAGAGAGAGAGAGAGAGAGAAATCACAAGTAGGCAGAGAGGCAGGCAGAGAGAGGGGGGGAAGCAGGCTCCCTGCCAAGCAGAGAGCCCGACGCGGGGCTCGATCCCAGGACCCCGAGATCATGACCTGAGCCGAAGGCAGAGGCTTCAGCCCACTGAGCCACCCAGGCACCCCACCACATTATTTCTTTTAAACTTCTATCGTGTGCTTTAAAGTACCTACCGAATATCGCATAGATGGCCCACTGATACTTAAAATGTAAAATCACATCAGACTTAACAAAGCAGTTCATCTCACTGGGTCCCCCAACTTGATTAATAATGTTACCTCTTCCTGTTCTTAGGTGAGAAACCATATTTTTCCATGTGTCTTTTCCCTTTAAAATTCACTTCCTGGGGCCCCTGGGTGGCTCACTCATTAAAAGTCTGCCTTCAGCTTGGGTCATTGTCCTAGGGTCCTGGGATCAAGCCCTACATCAGGCTCTGTGCTTGGCAGGAAGCCTGCTTCTCCCTCTCCCACTCCCCCTGCTTGTGTTCCCTCTCTAGCTGTCTCTCTGTCAAATAAATAAAATCTTTCTAAAAAATAAAATTCACTTCCTTCCAACTCCTTTGATCCTGACCCATACCTGCCTGTCTTCAAGAAGTATCAGTTCTATATCACAATTTATTAATTCATCAATTATTTATGAAGCATCTGTTATATGACACTGCTCTAGGCATTAGGAATATAATGGTAAATAAAATCTTAAGGTTGCTTGCTTTGATGGCCTATATTCTAGTGGGGAAGCAGACAATAAACGTAAAGAAATAAGTGAACAAGAAATAATTCTAGATAACGGTACTATGAATTAAGAGGGTAAAGTGATAGTAACTGAATATTGAACTATTTCTATCAGATGGTCAAGGAAAGTCCTTCTGCAGCATTAATATTTTAAGCAAAAGAAGTATAAGGAAGAGATAGTATCTTAGAGCTACCCCTTTCCATTATAAAAATTCATTTGTGCCTGAATATAATAAATATGTATATATGTAAGGCAGTTTCATTATAGAATTTCATCCGCAAACTGAAGGTAAGAGTATCCTTTCATCATTATCTCAGTAACCCAAAGTGCATGGCACATCAGAACCTAGCAAATGATTGTTGAACTGAGCTGTATTTCTGTGTAGGCATAGCATTTGTCTGTAGTATCTCTTGTGCACAAGGGTAACTATTATGTAGTTACTGGACTGGAAGATGATAGTCATAATTGAGAAGGTGCTTGATTGAGCCTTTTCAGATACCCTCACAGACTAGATGAAGTCATCCTGTGAAGATACTTGTATGAGTTAGTCAATGGGTAAATGCCCATGACTTAAAAAAGAATACTTTAGAATACTGCACATCAGACTAGAGTGAGAGCTTTCTTTAGTAGCAATTGGGGTTCTCTCCCAGGTGAACAATTCACTTGAGAAGAAGAGACAAAAAATGTGCTGGCCAGATCTTTGGGTGACACAAATCTGGAAAGCCTAGCAAATATATTCAAAGACCATGAGTGTCTAAAAAGATCTTGGCAAGTCATGAAATCCAAGTCTGTTAGGGAGAAATTAATCTAATACGCGTTGGGGGGAAAAACACATAAGTGCAGTGTAGGAGTTTGAACTTGGCGGTAGGAAATGTAGTGGACTGAGGGAAACTACGGTACACTAAGTCTAAGTCAGTATTGTGCAGTTGCCCCAGAAAACTTTTATTAACAAACGCAGTGTCTTCACATAAGGTGGCAAGAGCCTTAGTCACTCTCTACCATGCTGGGTCATTTCCCACCTGGGCTGTTCATCTCTGGGCTTGGTACATATGGAGGGAGATAGTCACATTGGAGGAATGTTCAAAGAAGAGTGTGCAGGAAGGCTAATAAAATACCGTGTAAGAGGCAGGTGCAGAACTGGGGAGGCTAGCCAACAGAAGAGGAGACACATGAAACATAACTGTTTTTAAACATCTGGAATACCACTCAAGAGCAGAGGACCACTCAAGAATTTTTGGATTGGTGGGCTGCAAGGGATAGTTCTTAAACCAGTGATGGGATATGATAAGGAGGCAAATTTCATCTATCATGAAGAGCTTTCCAGCAGCAATGACTATCCAGAGATTAGGTGGGTTACTTCATGAGGGAGTGAGTTTCCCACTACCTAAGGTATATAAGCAGAAATTGGCTACCACTTGGTGGAGGTGCTCTCAGAGGATTTTCAAACATCACTCGATAGAATAAATTGTGGGGCCTGCTAACTCAGGTAGCCCAAGATCTTTCTCCCCATTTTTTCTCATGGGCACATAATTTATTTTCATAATGGAAGTCAGAAAAAGATTCCCTTTACCAATAAGCTTGTGATACTGAATACATTAGATGCTGTTTATTTACTTTCTGACTTGAATTACTTTTAACTGTAAATTGTTTCTTTCAATAGATGGACGACCTCAGTGGGAGGTAGAAGGGAAAATAATCAGGGAAAAATGTCAAGGGGTAAGAAATTTACTTTATTTCTTTTTAAATACTTAAGAAGCATGATGAGAAAGTTGGATAATGCCACTTTAAGTTATAGATCAGGACTCTTTTATCTATTGAGTGAAAGAAAAGTAAGTTTGAATTTTTAGAAGTTTAGACATGAGATAGGTACTTTCCTGACATTAAAATTAAATTTAAGATAAAAAAAATTAAATTTAAGATAGATAAGCAATTAGTGTCTTTCCTTTTTATTAGAAGGCTCTTACTGATGTTATCATTAAGTTATTTCTCTGAATGCAGTGAAGAAATCATTCAGTAAAGAACATATATAATGGACAAAAAATAGGGGGAGAACAAGCCCTCATGGGTTTGTGTATTTAGGATTATATTTGCATCTTTTCAACATTAAGCCCTTCCAGGATTCACCACTGAACACTGTGGTCCCTTCATCCTGGCTGGATTGGTGACAGAATCTTCTAGGGGGTTGAGAATAACACTGCACAGTGCTCTCCAGAGACCTGGAGATACTAGATTAAGGATTGCGATTTGTTTGGGACTAATAGTTTTTACTCTGCTTGTGTAAAATTATTTTTTATGTAGAAACAGATTTTGTATATTGCCAGTTTAGAACATTTTGAATATGAAATTTAAGATAAGAAATCTAAACTATAACACAGCTCAAGAAATATTAAACCTGATAGAAAACCAGAGCAGACTTCCACTTAAGATCAATAGTAACATGTAATATTCGGTAGTGCAGAGTTTCTCACTACATAGTATATAAACTGTTTTTATTTCTGCCACAACTAGAACCCATTTGGATGACTAAGAGGTAATTTCTTCTTTAAAGAGTTTATCTCTGTTGAGACTAGAATTTCATAGAGTAAATCTCCAGATGACTTAAATGACCAATTGATGCGCATAATTATCTATGATGGAAGAGACTGTGTAGTTGAGACTCAAAGAGTTGTGCTGAGTTTAGCAGGTGCATTTCATTTTTAGTTCTGAGTGTAACACAATCTTGCTTTCCATGCTCCTTAGGCTCACATTGTCCTTGAAGTTCCTCCATATCATAACCCAGCAGTTACAGCTGCAGTGCAGGTGCACTTTTATCTTTGCAATGGCAAGAGGAAAAAAAGCCAGTCTCAACGTTTTACTTACACACCAGGTATGGGAAGTTGTGATGGTTTACTATAGAGCTTGCTTTCATAATGAATAAAAAGTTGTTCAATGAAACCTATATGGGAATGTTTAAGGTAGAGTGCTTATAATCAATAAAAACTCCAACATATGCCAATCTGTCAAGTGTGTGTTGACTTTTAAATATTAGATGTGATATTAGTTGTTATTTTGTAGTTATTTATTATAAGAAAATTAGAAGATTGAATGTAGATTTTAAATCTGTTCTTCAGTAGCTACCAGAAATCACCAGCACTACAGTAAGGGCGGGTGTTTGTGAATATGTATGAATTCCCCTTGTGTCCTTAGCACTGCAAGAAGGTGGTGTGTTCATCTCAACCATTTCCAATCAGATGAAAAATCTCCCATTAGATTTTCATTTGGCAAGTAGTGACTAGCATACTGTGGGCTGTGGGGGATATAAAACTCTGGCAACGAGTTTCTGGTTATATAGATGCACCCTAACAAAGCTTCCGTACCGCTTTCTGCAGTAGTTCAAATGCTGTAACTTGCCAGGTCTTGGTTGTGACACATGCAGTAATCATGCTGATGGTTACGTACTTAGAGAACAAATCTTTATAGAGGCCTTCTCTGTTTTAGACACTGTATTAGTCGCCAGAGCATATGATAATAAAAAATCATAGTGAACTTTCTCTTCAAAAACTTCTTTTTTCCTTAAGATTTATTCATTTATTTTAGAGAGAAAGAGAGAGAGAATCTCAAGTAGACTCCCACTAAGCTCTGAACTTGGCACAGGGCTCGATCCCACAACCCTGAGATCATGACTTGAGCCAAAATCAAGAGTTGAATGCCCAACCTACTAAGCCACCCAGACACCCACTCTTGCAAAAACTTTTAAAACAGTTTATAGTAAATGAAAATAACAAACACTTAAATTTAAAAGGGTATTGGTTATTAATGACCATTTGTCATTCATATTCTTTAAAGCCTGACTGTATTTCACTTTTAGCCTCCAAAAGCATTTATATTCCCAAATCTGAGAATTAATATTACTTGATCATGTTAATACATTATGTGTTAATAAAATATTTCAGATTGTTTTCAAATAGAATACAAACATTCTGAAAGATTTTGGTTAGCCATTTCAGTATTAATTCAGTAAGTATTTGAGGGTGCCTGCCAGTTGGGCAAAACCTATCTCATTTCCTTTATCATGGAACTTATAATCCAGAGGGATAAACAGAAGTTAAGGAATCACTAAATAAATTAGTTACTAACAAATTTGTAATTAGAAATTGCAGTAAGGACTCTGTAGGAAAGGGACATGATGCTATATGTGAAAATAACAGAGGGACCCTTGCCTAGGCTAACTGGTTGAGAAAAGGCTTTTATGTGAAAGCAATACTTGAGTTGATAACTGGAAAATAATAATAGTTTATAGACAGGTATATATATATCTATAGTGTGTATGTATACATATATGCATACATATGGTACCGCTCTAAGCTCTTTCTGTATTTATTCTTTTGATCCTCATATAGATGTACAAGATAGGTTGTCTTGTTTTACAGATGAAGAAACTGAGTAGCTCAGTAATATGCCCACGGTCTCACAGCACTTAAATCTTAGATCCAAACATCATACATAGGCAATCTGGTTCCAGAGTCCGGGCACCTAACTCTTATGCTAGAGTACGTTTCAGGTTTGTTCTTTTTTTTTTTTTTTTTTTAAGAATTTTATTTATTTATTTGACAGAGAGATAGAGAGCATGAGTAGACAGAGCAGCAGGCAGAGTAAGAGGGAGAAGCAGGCTCCCCACTGAGCAGGGAATCTGATGCGGGGCTCGATCCCAGGACCCTGAGATCATGACCTGAGCCGAAGGCAGTCGCTTAATGACTGAGCCACCCAGGCGCCCCTCAGGTTTGTTCACTGATTTAGTAGACATATTGAACATTTAGTGTGTGCCACGTGCTATTCTAAGCAGTTTATATTCTACATAATAACTAATTTATTCTCTTATAATCCTGTAAAGTAGGTACTAGTGCCCTCTCCATTTGCAAATGAGTGAACCAAGGTCACACAACTAATAAGTGGCAGAGGTGAGATTTGAATCTGGCTGTAGAATCTATACTGTTAATAACTGTCTTAGGTAAAGTGAGGGAGAACATTTCAGATAAAGTCAGCAGCATGTGCAAAGGTCTTGTATTTGGTTGGATAATGGAGTATTAAAAGAACCTCAGTTGGTTAAATGTCCAACTTTTGATTTCGGCTCAGGTCATTATATCAGGGTCATGGGATTGAGCCCTACATTGGGCTCTGTGCTCAGCATGGAGTTACCTTGTCCCTCTCCCTCTGCTCCTCCCCCTGTCCTCTCACTCTCTCTCAAATAAATAAATTAATAAAATCTTTAAAATAAAAAGTGGGGTGCCTGGGTGGCTCAGTCAGTTAAGCATCTGACTCTTGGATTTTGGCTGAGGTCGTCATGATCTCGGGGTTTTGAGATAGATCCCTGCTTTGGGATCCACGTTGGGCACGGAACCTGCTGAACATTCTCTCTCCCTCTCCCCGCTATCTATCCTCTAATATTAAAAAAAAAAAAAAGTTGTAAGAAATGAACTTTAACAGGTGACATGATCAAATTTGTATTTCAAAAACCACTTTCAGAGTGTCTAGCTGGCTCAGTCAGTAGAGCTTGTGACTCTTGATCTTGGGGTAGTGAGCGCTATCCTCACAATGGGCATGGAGCCTACTGTAAAAATCCTTTTCGGGCGCCTGGGTGGCTCAGCTGGTTGGATGACTGCCTTCAGCTCAGGTCATGGTCCTGGTGTCCCAGGATCGAGTCCCACATCGGGCTCCCGGCTCCACGGGGAGTCTGCTTCTCACTCTGACCTTCTCCCTTCTCATGCTCTCTCTCACTCTCTCTCAAATAAATAAATAAAATATATAAGAAAAAAATAAAAATCCTTTTCCCTGCAATATATACATGTATCAAATTAACATGTTGTACATCTTAAATTTTACACAATGTTATTTGTCAAATATATTCATTAAATAAAATGACCAGTTTAGTCTTTTCCTCAAATTACTAACTCTGGAGAATGAGATTTATATGGCAGAGGCCCAAAAAGGTTAAACAGATGATTCAGATAGAATGTTTTGAATATATAGGGGAGACAGGATTAATAATAATAAAGAATATCAGGGAAGGAATAAAATTTAAAATATAAAGGTTGGAACGGGCCTTAGTTGGGAGAAGGAACAGGAGGGGAAAGGTAAGGATAAACAAGATGGATGTATATTAGGCAGGTTTGTACATTTAGTACTGGAGAGTTTAGGGAGTTTCCATATGATAGCATCAACTTTTTTTCTTTAAAGAATAACATGGAATCTTCTGTTATGAGCAGAGGGGAGTGTGGGTGATTTGGCAGTTTGAAGAATGTAGACAAGTTTGAAATTGTTGTAAAGAAAGGGAAGGCTAAGTTACCACAGAAACATAATAGGGTTCTAGGCATGATCAGAAAACACCTTTGATGTTGATATTCATGAATTTATAAATATCAATTCTCCCTGCTGTGTAACTTTCGTAAATAGCACTCAGAATCTTTAGGGTAGGTGGTAAAATAACAGATAGTAGGGTTCCTCCGGGGTGATAAAGACATGCAGTCCAAGAATGTTAACAAATCCTGTGAAGAAGGGCTACTGTAGATTCTAACCTCAACAAGAAGGGAGAGGGCTTCTGGGATTGTGTAAAAATAAAAAAGCAATAGAAGAGAGTCAGCAGATTAGAGGTTTTCATTTTTAACATCTTAATAGTAGTAACTGAACAGGCAAAGAGAAAGGAGAGCTTATAATGCCTTTACGTTATCTCATTAGCTCATGAGTTGGGAGGACGATATAAAGGCAAAACCCTAGAGGGCATTATATATGAGAATGGAAATCATTGGGGCCCCAGAGTGCAGAAAGAATATTGGATTAGACTACCAACAGCCATCACTGGCCTTATGATTGACAATATACAAATCAGGAGGCACAAAACAAAGATTCAGGAAGTGTTTGGGGACTCCTCGGTGGCTCAGTTGGTTAAGTGTCCCTGTTACGGTTTTGGCTCAGATCATGATCTCAGACTTGTGGGATTGAGCCCTGGGTCAGACTCTGCACTCAGTGTGGAGTCAGCTATAGATTCTCTCCCTCTCCCCCTCTATCCTCCCTCCCCCTCTGTCCCTCTATGTCCGTCTCCGCCCCCCGCCCCCCCCCCCCGTCTCTCTCTCTCCTCTCTCTCAAATAATTAAATAAATAAATGATCTTTTTTTTATTTTTAAAGTGGGCAGTCCTTTTTCTGGCTGATTACTG
>CM052803.1:34370592-34419741 GCA_028533885.1 Nasua narica
ATTTTTAAAAAAAACAAGTTGAGGGGCACTTGGGTGCCTCAGTCAGCTAGACATCCAGCTCTTGGTTTTGGCTCAGGTCGTGATCTCAGGGTTCTTGGATCAAGACCTATGTCAGTTCTTTTTTTTTTTTTTTTTTTTAAGATTCTATTTTTATTTATTTGACGGAGAGAGAGAGATCACAAGTAGGCAGAGAGGCAGGCAGAGAGAGAGGGGAAACAGGCTTCCCGCTGAGCAGAGAGCCTGATTCAGGGCTCGATCCTAGGACCCTGAGATCATGACCTGAGCCAAAGGCAGAGGCTTTAATCCACTGGGCCACCCAGGTGCCCCTAAATTGGAAATTGTATTTAGCATAATTTGTTCCATAGTTTATACTTTATACATCAAAGACCATTCCCAGTATATGTGTATGATTTACAAATTACCCTAATCACAGAGCCCTTCCCTGCTGGCGCTGCCTGAATTTCTGCCCCACCTCTAGCTTCAGAACTTCTGATGTGGGAGCCCTCTCTTCCATCCCAGTTTCCCTGAAGCTTTTGAGGGAATATACCTCTCTCTGAGGCCTAGCAATAGTTATTTGTACTGCACATACCATCTGAGCTCTGGTTTTGGAATAGTGGGGTTTTGGGGGACAGCATTAGGGCCAAATTTTTCATGTATAATTATTTTATCTATGAGAAGGTATATTCTATGCTCTTAGTAGTTGATTGGACAGATTTTTGGATTGTGGGTCTCCATTCTCCAGCTGGGAGAGAAAGCCTGCCTTAACAGTCAGGAGATTAGGTCTCAGTTCTGCCACAGACTGTACGCAATGATTAATCTATATAAAATGAGGATATAAGTCTTAAAAAAAATGAGGTGCATCTGGGTTGCTCAGTGGTTTAAGCGTCTGGCTTTGACTGGGGTCATGATCTCAGGGTCCTGGGATCGAGTCTGGTGTCAGGCTCCCTGCTTAGCGTGGAGTGACCTTCTCCTTCTCCCTCTGCCCTTCTGCCCCTGCTCATTCTCTCACTCTGTCTCAAATAAATAAAAATCTTATTTTAAAAAAAAGGGTATAAGTCTAAAGCAGTGGTTTTCAGGTTATTTAAGTCGTTTTACTTTTCAAATAAAATCTTAGACAAAAAGCTCAATATATAAAAAGGATGAATCGGGGCGCCTGGATGGCTCAGTTGGTTGAGCAACTGCCTTTGGCTCAGGTTATGATCCCGGAGTTCCGGGATCGGGTCCCATATCGGACTCCCGGCTCTGCAGGAAGTCTGCTTCTCCCTCTGACCTTCTCTCCTCTCATTCTCAGTCTCTCGCTCTCCAATAAATAAAAAAAAAAAGGATGAAATCTAGCTTGATATTTTGGTTATACTAGAAGAGGAATCCAGAGAGCTTCTACTCTTTGGATGCTACTCTTCCACATCCATTACTTGAAGAAGAGAAGTGAGGCTTCTTAATGGTTTGAAAACCAATAGACCAGTAGATTTTTTCCCCCTGGATCCCTTCATCCATCAACATTCTAAACTTGAGAATGAGCATATTTAATGCAAAAGGTAGAGTTAATCTGTTTCTAAAATTCAACTCATTCTAGATATTGTAAGTTCTTTTTAACTGTATTTCCTTCTAAATAAGAATAAATAATCATAGACCAGCAAAGAAGACTTCTTAGATTTGGTGAGGTTGGAGTCTTAATCACTTATAGACAAAAAGTAATAGTTGATCTGGCAAAGTGGAAATATACTCAATTTAGGAAAGCAGAACTCTCAGTCTGAGTGCACATAAAAAGAAGGATTGGATCATCCAAAAAGATGAATATTCTGCTGTAGTTCTCAGTTCCTCTATGTCCTTTTTAGTGCATGATAACCAACCACTTACATAACCAGGAACCTTACCTCCTCCATTCAGGATTAATTAAGAGGTGAGAGGCTTTCTTGGATATTCTCTCTTCTTTATATGGAAAGGTCACCCTGGGTATGGCATTTACTGTGGCTTTCCTGGCCAAAGTAGGAGCTGAAGTAGAAAAGGGAAAAAGAATCCAATAGTACAGGGAGAAAGTTCTAGTTATGCCAAAGTCTGAAGAAAAGTAAGTACATCAGGACATAAGAGAGGTCAGAGTTGTTAGACAGTGAACCATACTTGAAATACCTGAACGAGAATAAGAAACTGGGTGGAAGCCTGGTTTAGGAATGTTAGCGTTGGGGGAGAAGCAATAAGAAGACTGGTAATATGCTTTCTCTGTTTTAAGGGTTGTCCCGTTAAGGGTGGGCTCACTTACTGCTTGCCAGATTTAGAGACTAACACAGTGATGAATGGTGAGCCCATTCTGCTCTTGCTAGGACACCAGAGAATAGTGTCAAGCTCAAATGCACCCTCAAACACGTGCTCTATTTATTACCTACTATACAATAAATGTACTCTCAGAGCTATTCTAATTCTTACTTAATTTCCTCAGAGTCCAGGCTTATATGAAGAGGCTTATGATTGACAGGGGTTTGGTAAATGGTCAGATGAGGTTTGTGCTTTGGTTCTCATTGTTATTTTCTTTTACATAAAATGAAGTTCTTACATTTTAATGAGGATGATGAAAATTTTTTTTTTTAAATATTTTATTTATTTATTTATTAGGAAAGAGAGAGAGTGAGAGAGAGCATGAGAAGGGAGAAGGTCAGAGTGAGAAGCGGACTCCCCATGGACCTGGGAGCCCAATGTGGGACTCGATCCTGGGACTCCGGGATCATGACCTGAGCTGAAGGCAGTCGCTCAACCAACTGCGCCACCCAGGGGCCCCGAAAATTTTAATTATGTTAATTTAAGTAGTATAAACGTAGAAGGAAAGTGAGATGTGAATTCAGGAAAATTATTATTATTATTATTTTTAAAGATTTTATTTATTTATTTGACCTAGAGCACAAGCAGGCAGAGTAGCAGACAGAGGGAGTGGGAGAAGCAGGCTCCCCGCTGAGCAGGGAGTCTGACGTGGGACTTGATCCCAGGACCCTGGGCCCATGACCTGAGCCGAAGGCAGTTGCTTAACCAACTGAGCCACCCAGGTGCCCCAGGAAAATTATTTTTTTTAAGATTTAAATTTTTCTATTTTTTATTTTTATTTTTTAAGATTTTATTTATTTATTTGTCAGAGAGCACAAGCAGGTGGATGGGCAGAAGGAGAAGTAGGCTCCCCACTGAGCAGGGAGCCTGATGTGGGACTCAATCCCAGGCCCCTGGGATCATGACCCGAGCCCAGGGTAGACGCCTAACTAACTGAGCCACCCATGCATCCCCAAAATTTATTTTTAGAGAGAGGAAGCGAGAGCAAAAGTAGCGGGGGAGGGAGAGGGATAAGCACCGATTGAGTGCGGATCAATCCCAGGACCCTGAATCAGAAATCGAGTCGTGTCACTCAACCAATTGAGCCACCCAGGCACCCCACTTTAATAGGAGGATAAAGTAGATATTTTTTAGAAAAGTGGACTGAAGTATTTCCCAGGAGAAACAATGAAATCAGTTGTTTTGACACACAGAAAATTGATGGTTTTCTGTTTTGATAAACATTAAAATAAGCAAAATGCATTCATTTTCTATATGAAGCAATCTTTTCAACCGGTAGATTCATCTAAAATCATGGACTTGCTACTTTTTTGATGTGATAAAGGATAGTGGTTGTTACTCATAACTTCTTGTGTAATGGAATGGTGAAGTTGAATCTTTTTTGGTGATACAGTATAGTGATTAAAAGCATGGACTTTGAGGGCGCCTGGGTGGCTGTCAGTTAAGTGCGTGGTTTTGGGTCAGGTCATCATCTTAGGGCTCTGGGATGGAGCCCTGCACTGAGCTCCTTGGTCAGCAGGCAGTCTGCTTCTCCTTCTCCCTCTGCCCCTCTCCCCCCCGCTTGTGCTGGTTCTCTTTCTCTTAAAAAAAAAAAAAAAAAGCATGGACTTTGGAGGCAGAAAAACCTGGATTCAGTCCTTGTGATGCCGCTTAACTACTATGAGATCTTAGTGCCTTTACTCTCCTCTTCAGTATACTCATCTATAAGGCAGGAGTAATAATAATCTCTACCTTGGAAAGGTTGTTTTGAGTAAATTAGAACTTTTGGGTGCAAATGACAAAAACTCAATTCAAACTAGCTTAACAAAAAATTATTGGCTCGTGTATAACTGGAAGACTAAGTGCGATGCTGGCTTTAGACATGGCTTCTAAGACGTGGTCTTAGGGCTTAGGCTTTCTCTTCATCTTTTTTTTTTTTTTTTTAAGATTTTATTTATTTATTTGAGAAACAGAGAAAGTGAGAGAGAGCATGAGAGGAGAGAAGGTTAGAGGAAGAAGCAGACTCCCCGTGGAGCTGGGAGTCCGATGTGGGACTCGATCCGGGAGCTCAAGGATCATGACCTGAGCCGAAGGCAGTCGCTCAACCAACTGCCACCCAGGCACCCGCTTTCTCTTCATCTTAACACTGTTTTTCTTTCTGTTGGCTTTAGATCTTGGGCATGCTTTCACCACATGGCATCTCTGGGTTTGTTTCATCTTCATAATTAGCGATCCTAGAGGGAAGAGCTGGTACCTCCCCTCTTCCACACACACGTCCATCTAGATCAATCCTGGGGTTACACTCACATCTTTGCTTCAGTCCTTTTGCTTTTGTAAGAGTTCTTATATATTCTGGATATTAAACCCTTTTCAGAAATATTATTTGCAAATACTTTTTCCATTCTGTGGGTTATCTTTTCATTCTCTTGATGATGTCTTTCAGTAGTCAGATGTTTGTAATTTTGATGAAATCCAGTTTGTTTTTCTTTTGTTGCCTCTACTTTCAGTGTACATAGTGCCAAACAAACCGTTGTCAAATACGGTGTCAGAAAGTTATTGCCCTTTGTTTTCTTCCAAGAGTTTTGTAGTTTTGCTCTTATGTTTAGGTCTTTGATCCACTTAAGTTAATTTTCGTGTATGATTTTCAGGTAAGGTTCATCTTCATTATTTGGAATGTGATAACCAGTTGTCTCAGTACCATTTGTTGAAGAGACTGTTCAGTTGACTGTATGTTAGAGGGTTTGTTTTTGGTCTCTGTATTCCATTGGTCTTTATGTTTGTCCTTAGGCCAGTATCACGTGGTTTTGATTGCTGTGGCTTTGTAGTAAATTTTGAAATTACAAAGTGTGAGTCTTTGTACACTGTCTTTGTACTTTTTCAAGATTGTTTTGACTATTTGGGGTTCCTTGGAATTCCATGTAAATTTTAGGATGGGTCTGTTTCTGCAAAAAAAATATTGCTGAGATTTGGGGATTAAATCTGCAGATTGTTCGGGGGAGTGTTGTGTTCTTAACAGTTAATTAAGTCATCCGGTCCGTGAACCTGGAATATTCTTCCATGTATTTCGGTCTTCTTTCATTTCCTTAGCCGCGTTTTGTGGATTTTAGTGTATAAGTCTTGCTTACCTTGGCCAAATTTGTTCTAAGCAACAAATTTATTTTTTGATGCTATTGTAAATGAAATTGTTTTCTTTTTTCTTTTTTGGCAGACTCATTTATTTTTTATTTAAATTCAATTAATTTGGGACTCCTGGGTGGCTTAGTCGGTTAAGTGTCTGCCTTCTGCTCCAGTCATGATCCCAGAGTCCTGGAATCAAGTCCCGCATTGGGCTTCTTGCTCGGTGGGGAGCCTGCTTCTCCCTCTGCCTGCAGCTCTTCTTGGCTTCAATTAGTTAACATCTAATGTAGTACTGGTTTCGAGGTAGAGGTCAGTGATTCATCAGTCTTATATAATACCAGTGCTCATTACATCACGTGCCCTCCTTAATGTCCATCACCCAGTTACCCCATACCCACACCCACCTCCTCTCCAGCAACCCTCAGTTTGTTTCCTATGATTAAGAGTCTTTTATGGTTTGTTTCCTTCTCTGATTTCATCTTGTTTTATTTTTTCCTCTCTTCCCCCATGATCCTCTGTTTTGTTTCTTAAATTCCACATATGAGTGAGATCATATAATTGTCTTTCTCTGACTTAAGAAATTGTTTTCTTAATTACCTTTCAGATTGTTTATTGCTGGTTTATAGAAATACAACTATTTTCTGCATGTTGATTTTGTGTCCTGCAACTTTGTTGAATTTATTAGCTCTAATAGGTTTTTTTTGCATTCCAGTACTTTTTTTGATCCTCATTATTCCTCTTGTAATATGTATCTGATGATGGTTGAGGATCAGATGAGGTACATGTGAAGACCATTGTAAACTAGAATCTCTATGAATATTAGATTAGATCTCTGGTGTTTGATGCAACATGCAAAACCAGGTGACCAGTAGGTTTCAGATCAGCTATCTCAAATTTAAGCCCCCCCCCCTTTTTTTTTTTTAAGATTTTATTTATTTATTTGAGAGAGAGCATGAGTAAGTGAGCACAATCAGGGGGAAGCAGCAGAGGGAGAAAAAGAAACCGGCTCCCTGCTGAGCAGGAAGCCTCATGCAGGGCTCCATCTCAGGACCCTGAGATCATGACCCGAGCAGAGGGCAGCCACTTAACAGACTGAGCCACCCAGGTACCCCTCAAATTTAAGGCTTTTATTAGACCTTAGAGCTTTGGGGGGTTTTAAAAAATAATTTATTTTTGAATAGATAATGTATATACGTGGTTGAAAACACCCAAAAGACATGAAAACTTGGGGCGCCTGGGTGGCTCAGTGGGTTAAGGCCTCTGCCTTTGGCCTATAGGTCATGATCTCGGGGTCCTGGGATAGAGCCCTGCATGGGGATCTCTGTTCGGCGGGGAGCCTGCTTCCCCCTCTCTCTCTGCCTGCCTCTCTGCCTACTTGTGATCTCTCTCTCTCTCTGTCAAATAAATAAATAAAATCTTTAAAAAAAAAAAGACACGAAAACTTACATAATAAAAAGTAAATTTTTACTCCTTTTACTCTTTTACTTCTAGTCACCTAGTTTCCATTCCCAGCAGTAAACCCAGTAGTTACCAGTTTCGTGACATCTTTCTGGAGATAGCCATACCTATATAAGCAAAAGCATGTGCACATGTATTATGCATATGTCTGTATACACGTGCAATATTTTACAAGAATTGTGATTTGTACACATAGTTCTGAAACTCAAGTTTTTGGTACTTAGGAATGTATTCAAGATCTTTCCACAGCACTTCATAGAATTCTGTGCAGTGTTGTTGTTTTTTTTAACTTGAATACTTTTAGAGCAAGAACCACTCCCTGTTATCTTATGCTTGCTGACTTCACAAATTTTATATTATTTGCCTTCTCTGAAGGCATTTGAATTTTTAACCCCTGGCTTGGGTGCATGCTAAGTTATGTAGCCTAGAATGATGGCCCTTCATGATCATTCTTTGTATTATGTAATAATATTTGCTCTAATCATTTTCTTTTTAGTTTTGATGAAGCAAGAACACAAAGAGGAGGTTGACTTGTCTTCAGTTCCAGCATTGTCTGTGCCTCATCCTGCCCAGACCCAGAGGCCTTCCTCAGATACAGGACACCCACATGACAGTGTACTGTCAACACAGAGAAGCTTGGTTTGTCCCATTCAGCAAACATATGGATCCATGGTTACTTCATCTCATCTGCCACAGTTGCAGTGTAGGGATGAAAGTTCTGGTAAAGAACAGCATATGATACCTTCTTCAGTCATGCACCAGCCTTTTCAAGTCACATCAACACCTCCTGTGGGGTCTTCCTATCAGCCTATGCAAACTAATGTTGTGTACAACGGACCAGCTTGTCTTCCAGTTAATGCTGCCTCTAGTCAAGAATTTGATCCGGTTTTGTTTCCGCAGGATGCAGCTCTTCCTAGTTTAATAAATCTTGGCTGTCAGCCACCGTCATCTATACCTTTTCATTCTTCAAATTCAGGCCCAACAGGACATCTCTTAGCCCACACACCTCATTCGGTGCAGACCCTGCCTCACCTGCAGTCAGTGGGATTCCATTGTTCAAACACAGGACAAAGATCTCTTTCTTCTCCAGGGGCTGACCAGGTCACAGGCCAGCCTTCCCCTCAGTTACAACCCATTACATATGGTCCTTCACATTCAGGGTCTGCTACAACTGCTTCCCCAGGAGCCTCGCATCCCCTCGTTGGTTCACCACTTTCTGGGCCACCATCTCCTCAGCTACAGCCTATGCCTTACCAATCTCCTAGCTCAGGAACTGCCTCATCACCGTCTCTAGCCACCAGAATGCATTCTGGACAGCACTCAACTCAAGCACAAAGTACAGGCCAGGGAGGTCTTTCTGCACCTTCATCCTTAATATGTCACAATTTGTGTGATCCAGCTTCATTTCCACCTGATGAAACAATTGTGAACATTAAGCCTGAACCTGAAGAGCAGGAACCTAACTTTTCAACAATTGGTCTGCAGGACATCACTTTAGATGATGGTAAGTTCATCTTTATATTCTTGAAGCAGTGAAGATCGGGAACTTCCTTCTCTGATAGTCATAAAAAAGTCACCATGGGGTGCCTGGGTGGCTCAGTTGGTTAAGCAACTGCCTTCAGCTCAGGTCGTGATCCTGGAGTCCTGGGATTGAGCCCCACATTGGGCTCCCTGCTTGGCAGGGAGTCTGCTTCTCCCTCTGACCCTCTCCCCTCATGCTCACGCTCTCTCTCTCTCTGTCTCTCTCCCTCTGTCTCTCTCAAGTAAATAAAATCTTTAAAAAAAAAAAGTCACCATGAATTGCTTATTGGCATATGGTTGGGCTTTTTTTTTTTAATATTTGTTGTCACTAGAAATATGTTAATCTATGACTTTGAGAATAGATGTGAAAATCTATGCTTTAAAATCTGTTTTACCACTAATACCTGTTGCAAAGGGTGAGACCTTGAATGATAGCCTGTTACCCATTTGTGATGGAACTAAGGAGATAAGATTTATTGGACATCTCTTCTTTCCAAAAGTATAGTGAGGTCTCAAGGTCTGGAGAATGGAATTCAATAAATATTGCTGAATGGCATCTATTTGGAAAGCATAGAGTTAGATGCTAGAAATACTAGGAATGCGTTTGGATAGAGTTCCTGTCCTTGAGGAGACTCACACAAGTAAAGAACCTGTTCCTCTGTGACCTCGCCAGCTTGCTGAGTCAGATAGTGGTGATGGTACAAGACCTGTTGGCACCAGGATAAAAAGCTATTTATATGAATGTAGCAAGTTGGCAAATAGACCTCTGTTTTTAAATTAGAGAACAAACTCTAGAATATTAGTTATTTCAATAGTTGAAAATTCCCCAACATAGCATTTTTAGGAAATAATTTTAGATTTTATTCTTGGCTTTATTGTTTATGTGGTAGTGAAATTTTGTCTAAATAGGAATTTAGTAAAAGCTACTGGTTACTGTTCAATATGAAAATTCTAAAGATTCTAAAAACACGGGAATAGAATTTTAATTCTCTCTGATTCTGTATTTTCTGTATAGAAAAGTAATTCTAAGTCAGCCATCTTACACATCTGGAGAAGCTGAATTTACGACTTTGTTGCAAAGCTGGTATTAAATCCCAAATACCAAGCATAAAGGGAAGGGAAGATAAATAAAATGTGGCATCCCCACTCCCAGGGCTTCTGCCAGATTGGTACATGACTGACTGATCTGCAGTGGGTCTGAGTTACTTATAATCAAGGTCTAAAAGAAATACATTAGGAGATAATCAGAGAGCTGTGATAGATTCCATAAGAAGGATTCAGCAGTGGGGCAACTGGCTGGCTTAGTCGGTGGAGCATGGGACTCCTGATGTCAGGGTCATGAGTTTGAGCTTCGTGTTGGACCTAGAGCTTACTTAAAAAAAAAAAAAAAAAAAGATTCAGCAAAGCTTCCTTGAGGAGATGATATTTGAGAGCCAAATCTTAGAGGATGAGTGAGTATGTTTTCAGTAAGTGAGTATCAGAGGGCAAATCAGACAACATAAGCAGAAACGGAGCTGTGTCTGGGAAAGCATGATATCAGTGGCTGGAGGGCAAATGGCATAGTAAAAGATGGCTTTCAAAGCCATAAGGGGATGTGCCAAGTCATGTGTGTGTAAATATTAGATATAGTTGGCCCTTGAACACCTTGGGAACTAGGGGCACCCACCCTCACTCAGTCAAAAAACCCATTTATAGCTGTCAGCTCCCCAACAACTTAACTACTGATAGTCTGCTGTTGATTGGAAGCCTCACTGATAACATAAACAATCAGTTAACACATATTTTGTATGTTATACGTATTTTATACTATATTCTTAGAGTAAAGTAAGCTAGAGCAAAGAAAACATTATTAAGAAGATCATAAGGAAGGGATGCCTGGATGGCTCAGTCGATTAAGCTCTGCCTTCCGCTCAGGTCATAATCTCAGGGTCCTGGGATCAAGACTTTAGTTGAGCTCCCCACTCAGTGGGAAGTCTGTTTCTCCCTCTTCCTCTGCCCCTCCCCCTGCTCATTCTCTCTCTCTCTCTCTCTCTCTTTCTCTCTCTCAAATAAAAATCTTTAAAAAAAAATAAAATTGGGAAGCTTGGGTGGGCCATTTGGTTAAGCATCTGCCTTCAGCTCAGGTCCTGATCCCAGGGTCCTGGAATTGAGTCCCACATCAGCTGCTTCCTCAGTGAGGAGCATGCTTCTTCCCCTGCGTGCTACGCCCCCTCCTTGTTCTTTCTTTCTCTTTCTCTCTCTCTCGATCTCTGACAATAAATATATAAAATCTTTAAAAAAATAATAAAAATAAAGAAAATCATAAGAGAAAATACAGTACTGTGCTGTTAAAAAAAATCCACATATAAGTGGATTCTTGAGATTGAAATCTATGTTGTTGTTATTTTAAGATTTATTTATTAGAGAGAGTGCATGAGGCAGAGGGAGAGAATCTTTCAGGCAGACTCCTCACTGAGTGTGGAGCCCCGATACAGGGCTCAATCCCATGACCCATGAGATCATGACCTAAACCAAAACCAAGAGTCAGATGCTCAACAAACTGAGCCAGCCAGGTACTCCAAAACCCATGTTATTCAAGATTCAACTGTGTATGTGTAAACTGAAGCAACACCTACAATTTGCATAGTATTTTCCTGTTCATTATTTCTTTTAATCCTTATTACTCCTCTGTCTCTGAGACAGTGATCATGTAGAGAATTGGACTTTCTGAAGGTGACACAACTGGTAAGTAGCAGGATTGAGACTGGAATCACATTTTTTCAGGCTAGTCTTTTTCCTTGCAGCATTATAGTTGCCTCCTAGCAATAGCAGGCCATAGTGGTTAGAACTCTGTGCTAAAGGGCATCCCTCAGGCTGGCTTTTTTTAATTCCTAAAGGAACATGTGTGCTGCACTTCATTGCATGAAGACATGTTCACAGCTGTATCTCATCTGTCACACTTGTATTGGGAGTACCTTGAGGGCTCTGATAGTGTCTTACGGTTCTCTTTATGCACAGTGGCATAAGTGTCATTGCCTACTTAATGATGAACAGCTAGAGAAGAGACTTCTGCTTTGTTGCAAAACAGATTTGAAATAAGTAAAAGCTTTTTCAAATATAAATTTTAAAATGTTACCTATTCATTCTTTTGGCAGTTTTAGACTATTCATAGTGCTTTTAAGGATTATATTTAGAATTTTAATCCTGAGACAAAGGGTAAGACCTTGAGTGATAACCTGCTACCCATTTGTGATGGAACTGAAGACATGAGATTTATTGAGTATATCTCAGTGTATTGCAGCTCATTTTTTTTTTTCCATATGAAAACTTTTTTCTTCCAAAAAGGGACCAGGGGCGCCTGGGTGGCTCAGTGGGTTACACCTCTGCCTTTGGCTCAGGTCATGATCTCAGGGTCCTGGGATCGAGCCCCGCATCGGGCTCTCTGCTCAGCGGAGAGCCTGCTTCCCCTCTCCCTCTGCCTGCCTCTCTACATACTTGTGATCTTGCTCGCTCTCTCTCTCTCTCTCTCTCTCTCTCCCTGTCAAATAAATAAATAAATAAGATCTTTAATTAATTAATTAATAGGAACCAAAGGTAATGGAACTTGCTTTTTCTAGTTTATCAGAGTTTGAGTGATATTTTGGGAGCAACAAATTGGAACTTCTAGAAAGGTTTTGTGAAAAGTTTATTTTACCCTTTGAATATGTTAAAGTATGTTGCCAAAACAAAGAATCTGGAAAGATGAAGCCTGTGAGGGCAGGTACGAAAAATTTTTCATTTTTGCTCCATTCATTATATAGGCCACACAATCAAGAAAAGTTCCCAGATTGTAGCCCTACAAAAGATGAAGACTATTGAATTCTCTCTTTGCCACTTGTCATAAGACTTGAACCTCAGTGCTGGGACACCGGGTGGCTCAGTCGGTTGGGCAGCTGCCTTCAGCTTGGGTCTTGATCCCGGGGTCCTGGGATCGAGTCCCACGTCGGGCTTCTTGCTCAGCAGGGAGTCTGCTTCTCCCTCTGCCTTTGCTGCCCTCTGCTTGTAGTCTCATGCTCTCTTACTCTCTCTCTAGTAAAAAAATAAATAAAATCTCAAAAAAAAAGAAGAGGGGCACCTGGGTGGCTCAGTGGGTTAAAACCTCTGCTTTCAGCTCGGGTCATGATCTCAGGGTCCTGGGATAGAGCCCTGCATCGGGCTCTCTGCTTACTGGGGAGCCTGCCTCCCCCTCTCTCTCTGCCTACTTGTGATCTCCCTCTCTGTGTCAAATAAATAAAAAAAGAAATCTTAAAAAAAGAAGAAGAAGAAAAAGAACCTCAGTGCTGCTAGCAGTATTTTTTTTTTAAGATTTGATTTATTTATTTGACAGAGATATAAACAGCGATAGAGGGAATGCAAGCGGGGGGAGAGGAAGAGGGAGTAGCAGGCTTCCTGCCAAGCAGGGAGCCCAATTCATGCTCTACCCCAGGACTCTGGGATCACGACCTGAGCCGCGGGCAGATGCTTAACAACTGAACCACCCAGGCACCCCTATATTATAGTGTTAAATATTAAGTACAAAGTAATTTCCACTCTACAACTAGAGGCCACAAATAATTTTTTTTATTTGTGTTATACCAGTTAAATATACTTACCACCTAATCCTAAGAATTTCTGTTAATCATATTTCTGTTTTAGAGTGCTTGAGTGGCTCAGTCAGTTAGGTGTCCAACTCTTGATTTCGGCTTAAGTCATAATCAGAGGGTGGTGAGATCAAACCTGTATCAGGCGCCATACTGCTTAAGGTTCTCTCTCCGCTCTCTTAAAAAAATAATAATAAAATAAAAGTAAATTTAAAAATAAAAATAAATTAAAATCACATTAAATATTTTAAAAGATTAAAGATGTAATATTCTTGGGGCGCCTGGGTGGCTCAGTTGGTTGGGCGACTGCCTTCGGCTTAGGTCATGACCCCGGAGTCCTGGGATCGAGTCCCATATCAGGCTCCCAGCTCTGTGGGAAGTCTGCTTCTCCCTCTGATCTTCTTCCCTCTCATTCTTTCTCTCTCTCTCTCTCTCAAATAAATAAAATAAAAATTAAAAAAAAGATGTAATATTCTTTTTATTTTGTAATTTTTAAATAGATGAAATCAGGAATCATTCAGTTATTACTTGACTGTTATTTTTAGAAATGTGGACATTAACACCTTAATTTTTTATTATAAATTTAGTCTCATTTAATAGAGAACATATTAGTGTACCTCAGCTCAGAAATTAAAAACTCACCGATCTAGAAATACCTCTAATATAGCTCCCTCATTTTAAAGATGAAGAATCTGAGTTTTACAGAGCCTATGATTTTGGTCCAGGGTAACACACAGTTAATAGCACATAAAGACTAAAACCAAGTCTCCTGGCTCCTAATTCAGTACTTTAGGTATTTTTCCAGTGTCTGTAATCATGTTTCTCATTGGTCTGTGAATGAGATTGCAAATGTAGAGCAGTCAGAATATTGAAAGAAACTGCCATTTTCTCTATAGAGTCTCAGTTTGAGACGGCCTGGGCAACCTTAAGATTATAGATTCCCAGGGGCACCTGGGTGGCTCGGTTTAAGTGTCTGTTGATTTTGGCTCAGGTTCTGATCTCAGGGTTGTGAGGTCAAACCCCACGTTGAGCTTCCGCTCAGTGGGGAGTCTGCGTCCCTTCATCCCCTCATCCCCTGTTGTCATTCTCTCTCTCTCTCTTAAAAACAAACAAAAAATCACTATAAAGAAATTTGGGGTATTTTATTTTATTTTATTTTATTTTTTAATTTAATTTAATTTAATTTAATTTGTCAGAGAGAGAGAGCTCAAGCAGGGGTCCAGCAGGCAGAGGGAGAAGCAGGCTCCTTATTGAGTAAGCAGCCCGATGTGGGACTTGATCCCAGGACTCTGGGATCAGACCTGAGCTGAAGGCAGATGGTTAACTGATTGAGACACCGAGGCGTCCCAGATTCTCAGTGTAAAGAAGTTTTTTTTTGTTTTGTTGTTGTTGTTGTTGTTGTTTGTTTTTTGTCAGTGTAAAGAAGTTTTAAAGTCCCTCTAGACCATCCTCCTCTTTCACACGAGTTCATACTCTGGTATTCTTAATGATAATGTATTCCTGTGTGCCTTTCTCTTCGCCTTCTTTGGAACATCTCAGGGTCTTTTGAGTTCTAGCTGCCCTTATTTTATGTGGTCTCTGATGCCTCTGGAATCATGCAGAACAAATCTAATCCTTCTTGTAATAGCCCTTCACATTTGTGAAATCTTGATCTCTTTCCCAGTCTTAAAAACACTCCAGCGACTTCACCTGTCCCTCAGGTCACCCTCACCAACCCCTGCTTGACCCTAGTGTTGGAGTTCCCTTTTGTAGTGCAGTATATAGAAGGGAGCACACTGTAGCCAGCTCAGAGTGGATTAGAACTGTTATCTTCCTTGTTCAGAAGGCTTTATTTTATCACTACAGTCTGCGAGGTCAGGGGATTTTCTTAGCTCCATCTTGCTGTTGATTTAGTGAATCATAAGTACTGCTAAATCACATCCTTTCTCTCCCCACTCCCTACCCCTTGGGTTTTACGTATGTTGTTTTTGGAACCCAGCGTTAAACTTTGTAATTATCCTTGTTCAGTTTCATTGAGGTGATTTTCGCCCCTCATGTTAACCTTCCAAGCTCAGAAGAGTCTATTTCAGCGTCATATGGCTCCCCCTCCCCAAGGTGTATTCTTTAGGGAAATAACAGGAGAATACTGATTTTTACCAAGTGATGTTTTCTTTCAAGAAGTCCTCTTGGGGGGTGCCTGGGTGGCTCAGTTGGTTAAGGGTCTGCCTTTGGCTCAGAATCCTGGGATTGAGTCCCGCATCTGGCTCCCTGCTCAACGGGGAGCCTGCTTGTCCCTCTGCCCCTCCATCCTCCTCATGCTCCATGGTCTCTCTCTTGCTTTCTCTCTCAATTAAAAAAAGAAAAAAGGAAAAAAAAAAGGAAGTCATCTTGGAAGGCTGTAATATTACTTATTTATCCAATTAGGGTATTGTTCAAAATTCTTTGGCTACTTCTTTTTTTCTTTGCTACCTAAATGTACCACTGTCCCTGCTTGAAAAGTATGCTCTCTACATCTATAAAATTATCAATGAGTTTTTACTTGTGCTACAATTTGTATTCGTGGAGCTGTAACTTTTCCTAAACATCCTGGTGCATTATAGTGTGTATGTCCCAGTCTTTGGACCAAACAATACACATTTAAACAGTACAGAAATACAGAATTGTCACAACTGTGTTTTAAGCATTTTAATTAAGATTAAAGTATTGTTAAACTCGACTGCCTTTGACCTTTGAATACAGGCCCATTTAATTTGTGACCGAGCTGAATCCGGTTACAGCTTTCCATTAGAATCCCTCAATTCCCACTTGTCCTCTTTTGTTCCCAAACTAACAGAGCTGCAGCTGCAGCCTTTCAGCAGAGAAGAGGGTACATGTTAAATATAGCCTGACCTGCTGCTGTGGTGAAAACTGACACGGCCGCTTGCAGGCTCTGTGCAGTAACATGCTGATCCTGAATGTAGGGCAGTTACTAATATGACTGTAAACAGGGACTTTAGACATGACCTCAGACGCTGCAGTTCTGCATATAAGTAACAAGCAGAAGGGCTTGCTTTGAAGTAGCAAGGGACTGATAAAAGATTTAGGATGGGGAAAGTAGGAGGCTGGTGTGGAGGAACAGAGGTAAATATTATTGTCAGTGTTGTATTCTACCTATTGGATATTAGTTTCACTGGTGTTTATTATATTTAAATAAAACAAAATAAAGCCATGTATAGTTAGTGGTGAGAGTGGGTCACAAATAAGATATTAAATGACTTTGGGCCATGAAGTGGAGGGAGGCAGGTAGTATTGAGCTTTCTTCTTTAACTGGGACTTTGGGTAGATCATGAATCCTCTTCTGGGAAGCATACATGTAGTGTCCAACATCAAACATATTTATGAGAATAACTCCAGAGGCAAGAAATTCCTATAAATAATGTCCATGTAGGCTTTGGATAGTGGCTTATTCAGAATGGACCATGATGGAGATTCAGGATCTTATCTATGTGATACGAACATTTAATTTTCAGATCCAGGGAAGCAACTGTAAGCATTTTAAAGAATTTTTTATTTCTTTTATCAAGTGTATCCGTGTATCTCCAAAGACACAAATTTAATTGTACTCCATTTGAACAAAAATTTTTCTTTGAATCAGCTTGACACTGAAATTTATACATAAACTAAGAAAAATCCAAGAGAGGCCACCACTAACTAACTAGCGTATATATCACACCATATCAAAAGTTTTCAAAAGAGGGTGCCTGTGTGGCTCAGTGGTGAAGCATCAGCCTTCGGCTCAGGTCGTGATTCCAGGGTCCTGGGATCGAGCCCCATGTCAGGTTCCCTGCCCAGCAGGAAGCCTGCTTCTCCCTCTCCCGTTCCCTCTGCTTGTGTTCCCTCTCTTGCTGTGTTTCTCTCTGTCAAATAAATAAATCTTTAAAAAAAAAATGTTTTAAAAAAAGTCTTCAGGGTTGCCTGGGTGGCTCAGTGGGTTAAAGCCTCTGCCTTCGGCTCAGGTCATGATCTCGGGGTCCTGGGATTGAACCCTGCATCAGGCTCTCTGCTTGGCAGGGAGTCTGCTTCCTCCTCTCTCTGCCTGCCTCTCTGCCTACTTGTGATCTCTCTCTCTCTCTCTCACTCTCTCACTCTCTCTCTGTCAAATAAACAAATCTTTTTTAAAAAAGTCTTCAAAAGTTCACTTCAAGAAGTATATTTAAATATAATTAATGAAGGGCACCTGGGTGGCTCAGTTGGTTAAGAGACTGCCTTTGGCTCAGGTCATGATCCCAGAGTCCTGGGATGGAGCCCTGCATGGGGCTCTCTGCTCGGCAGGGAGCCTACTTCTCCCTCTCTCACTCCCCCTGCTTGTGTTCCTTCTCGACTTGTCTCTCTGTGTCAGATAAATTCTTAAAAACTTAAAAATGAACATTGGTTTTTGAAAAAGTCATACATTCATATGTTTAAAATGCTAAAGGTTACAACACAGTTCATACACAAGAAAATTTTCTCTCCTAGGTACATAATTATCTCTGTACAGACAGTTGGAATTACCTGTTTCTTGGCTGTCACTTCAAGGGTGTTTTATGCATTTAAAAGCAACTGTATACATTTTTTCCTTATTTTTACTAGTACAGTATATTTACTGTTACGCATTTTACTTTTCCCATATATTCAGTCTTGGAAATTTTTCAGTACTGTAACATAAAAACTTAATTGGAAGATATTTTTAATAGAATATTCCATAAAATATTCCATAATATAGCTGTACCTTTAGTAAATACAATAAATAACTTTTTACAAATATAATTTCCTATCTTTTCATAGATACTCATGTATGTATGTATATATGACAAATGCCTAGAGGTGAGATTGCTAGACCACAATTTTGAGAAAGATTGCCAGATTGTCTTTCATAAAAATTGTACCAATTTACATTGCCACTGGCATTGTGAGAAGGTATCTGTTTCTCTCATACCTTTACCAACACATTCTGCTGTCGAACATCTTATTTGCTAGTAGGGTAAGTGGAAAATAGCTTCTAAGTATAATTTTAGTTTTACATTTCACTTAGAAGTTAAGGTAGTGTACCTTTTTACATGCTGAAGAGAAAATCGTCACAAATCTGTCATCTCTGTTGGTATTTACTTACTTTAAAAAAAATTTTTTGGGGCGCCTGGGTGGCTCAGTTGGTTGGGCGACTGCCTTCGGCTCGGGTCATGGTCCCGGAGTCCCGGGATCGAGTCCCATATCGGACTCCCGGCTCTGCGGGAGGTCTACTTCTCCCTCTGACCTTCTCCCCTCTCATTCTCAGTCTCTCGCTCTCTCTCTCTAATAAATTAAAAAAAAAAAAATCTTTAAAAAAATTTTTTTGGGATGCCTGGGTGGTTCAGTCTGTTAAGCATCTGCCTTTGACTCAGGTCATGATCCCAGGGTCCTGGGATCGAGTCCCACATCAGGCTCCTTGCTCAATGGGGAGCCTGCTTCTCCCTCTGCCTGCCACTCTCCCTGCTTGTGCTCTCTCTCTTCTCTCTCTCTGACAAATAAATAAATAAAATCTTTATTTAATAAATAAATAAATATTTTTAAAAAATTTTTTTATTTGACAGAGAGTGATCACAAGTAGGCAGAGAGGCAGCCGGGGAGTTGGAGGAGGCGGGGGAAGCAGGCTCCCTGCTGAGCAGAGAGCCCGAAGCAGGACTCAATCCCAGGACCCCGAGATCATGACCTGAGCCGAAGGCAGAGGCTTTAACCCACTGAGCCACCCAGGCGCCTCTTTACTTATTTTTCTATTATATTATTGATCCTTGTCTTACTGATTTATAGAATGTAGAAGCCCTTTATGTGTTAAGTTCCTTAGCTCAGTTGAGCTATGAGTTAACAAAATTTTTCTCAAGGTAACATAAATTCTTCCCATGAAGAATTTTTTCTTGCATTTATGTAACTTATTTTTTTTAAGATTTATTAATTTAGAGAGAGAGAGCATGCATGTGAGCGGAGCAGGGAGAGGGAGAGAATCCCAAGCAGACTCCCCACTGAGCACAGATCGTGATATGGGGCTCAATCCAACCCCAAGGTCATGACCTGAGCCAAAACCAAGAGTTGAAGGCCTAACTGAGCTATCCAGGTGCCCTTACATTTATATAACTTCTGAATCATTTGTTTTGTCTCCCATAGCTTCTATGATTTTTTAAAATCTTTAATCAGGAATTTATTTTGGTAGAATGTATGAGGAATTGATCCAATATTACTTTTTTCAGATGGCTACCTAGTTGTCCAAACATTATTTTATTAACTAATTGTTTTTCCATTTTACTTGAAATGCCAACTTTATCTAATACTTAACTTCCCTGTATATTTGTATCTCTCTCTGGACTTTCTCACAATAGGAAATTTTTAATTTTAAGTTTTCAACCTTGCATTAGAAATTCAGTATTGTGAGTGAGTAAAAAACACATAATGTTGGCACTGTCTTTATAATGGGATCAGTGATTTTGATAATGTAACACCAATTTATATAATATGAATTTTTGCATACATAAAGTTTATAAGTTGATTATATTAATTTAACTATTGTTAAATTTAACTATTGCCTACATTATGAATTAAACTGTATTCATTTGTTTTTTCAAAGATTATTTATCACGTGCCTATAATCTGCTAAGTACTACTGTTATACGCCCTCAGTGAATAAAACAGGTCCTTACCATCACAGAGCTTGCATTCTAGTGGGAAGAGACAGACAATAAATAATAGACACAATAATTAAGTAAATTATAAAATATGTTGGGAGTGCTGTGAAAACAGAAAAAGAGCAAGCAAGTTAAGAATAATTGGAGCGTTGTGAAGGGTAAAGTGGAGAGCAAATTGCATTTTTGAGTAGAGTAATCTAAAAGTACGCCTTATTGATGAGGAAACATTTGATCAAAAACTCGAAGATGAGGAAATTACCAGTGTGAATACCTGTGGGAAGAGTATTCCCGACAAAAGTGACAGAGGCAAGACCCTAAGGTGGAAGCATGCCTGGTTTTAGTAAAGAGGAACGGCAGTGAGGCTAGTGTGGCTGGAACAAGAGGGATCTAGGGCGAAAGTAGTAGGAGATGGCGTCAAGGAAGTAACCAGGAACCATAACATGCAGGGCTCAAACTTTTTGGTTTCAAGACTTCTTTATGATCTGAAGAGTTACTGAGGATTGCCAATAACTTTTATTTATGTGGCTTATATCTATCAGTATTTATTGTATTAAAAGCTAAAACTGAGAGCTTTTAAAAACAGGCACACATCCCTTTACAGCTGTGAAGTCATCACATACCATGTAGCTCCACTGGAAAACTCCACTATAGATTCATGAGAGGATGATAGTGACAAAGGCAAAAAACATCTTAGGATTATTGTTGTTTTGACAATTGCATACACCCTTAAAATTTCTCCAGCAAAAATCCTGATGTCCCTGGTCATACTTGAAGAACTGCTATGGAGAGTCTTAGAGCCCTTGTAAGGTTTTGATCAGATGAGTTGTGATCTGATTTAGGTTTTAGCTGGGCTGCTCTGGCTCCTGGTTAGAAAAAGGATTGCAGGGAAGCAAGGGCAGAAACAGGAAGACCAGGTAAGATGCTACTGTAGTAGCCCAGGCCAGAAATGATTTAGATTAGGTGGTAGCAGTGTAGGAGCTTTGAAATGGTCTGATTTTGAATGTATTTTAAAGGTAGAGTCAATAGCATTTTCCTGACAGATTCTATATAAGGTATGAGAGAAGGAAGTTAAAATTGTCACCAGTGGTTTTTTTGGTTTCTTTCCTGAGAAACTAGAAAGATAGAGTTGCCATCGGCTAAGATGGGGAAGGCTATAGAAGGAGTAGGTTTTGTAGAAAGATCAGGTGTTCAGTTTTGGACGTGTTGCATTTAAGATATTTGTTGAGCATTCAAGTAGAGATATCAAGTAGTCATGTGAATGAACAAGTCTAAAGTTTGGAAGTGAGTTACAGACTGATGATATAAATTTGAGAGTTGTTGGCGTGCCTATGCTATTTAAAGCCACGACAGGGACACCTGGGTGGCTCAGTCAGTGAAGCATCTGCTGTCGGCTCAGGTCATGATCCTGGAGTCCTGGGACTGAGGCCCACATCAGGCTCCCTGCTCAGGGGGGGAGCCTGCTTCTCCCTCTCGCCACTTGTGCTCTATCACTTTCTCTGTCATTATCTCTCTCTTAAATAAATAAACAAAATCTTTAAAAAATAATAAATAGGGACACCTGAGTGGCTTAGTTGTTAACCTTTGGCTCAGGTCATGATCCCAGGGTCCTAAAATCAAGCCCCGCATCGGGCTCCCTGCTCCCTCTCCCATTCTCCCTGCTTGTGTTCCCTCTCTTGTAGTATCTCTCTCTATCAAATAAATTAATAAAATCTTTTTAAAAATAATAAATAAAGCCATGACACCAGATGAGGGCACTAAGCGATCAATTAATTGTCCTGCCTTTATCAGTTTAAGTAATAATTTGCATTTCTATACAATGTTGCAGAGTGCCTGCACATACATTTCAGGAGACTCTACCAAATTCTTTAAGTAAATAAATAAACAGATTCACACAGATTAAATGGCTTCCCTTGGGTCACCAGAACTGTAAGTGATGAAAGTAGGGTTCCAAGGCCTCTCTTTTCATCTACCCACCCGGTCATTGCCTTGTTTGTATAAACCAGAATGTCCATGTATATTGATTAGGTAGCTAAAGAAGGCAGCTTGGCCAAGTGGAGAGGCAGCTTGGACAGGTGGGGAAATTTTACTTTCCTTTTCACAAACATATTTCAGGATCTGTGAATATTTAATTTGTTAAAACCTTGAGATGCAAGGAACAAGATTTTGTATTACAGATTTGAAAAATTTTAGGAGGGATTTACAAGTATCTGTCAGGTCTTGTTCTGAGTTAATGGTTAGAGCTGTGAAAACCTAATTCAGTCATTTCATACAGTGTTATCCTGTGAGAAAACCCAAAGTTTGTTTTTGATATTTATTTAATGTGGTAAAGCATACATACATAAAATGTAGCATTTTAACCATGTTAAGCATACAGGTCAGTGGCGTTAAGCACGTTGACAACATTATGTAACTGTCACCACTGTTTTGAGAACTTTTGCTTCAACCCACATAATTCTTTACCCATTAAGTAATAATCCCCCATTCTCTCTCCCTCCAGCTGGTGGTAATCTCTTCTACTTTCTGTCTCCATGACTTGCCCTCCTCAAGATATTTCATATAAATGAAATCATTCAACTTTTGTCCTTTTATGTCTGACTTATTTCACTTAATATAAGGTATTCAAAGTTCAGCCATATTGTGTAACTGTATCCAATTTCTTTCCTTTTTATGGATGAATAATATTACATTGTATATATAGTCACATTTTGTTTATCCCTTCATCTGGTAAAAGACACTTGTTTCTACCTTTTCGCTGTTGTGAATAATGCTGCTATGAACATTGGTGTATAGGTATTTGAATCTGTTTTCACTTCTGTTGGGTATCCTAGGAGTGGAATTGTTGGGTTATATGGAAATTCTTTGTTCAACTTTCTGAGTAACTGCCAAATTGGTATTTTTTGGTATTTTTCCCACAGTGGCTGCTCTATTTTACATGACAATATATGACGGTTCTGGGGCACCTAGGTGCCTCAGTGGGCTAAGTGTCTGCTTTTGGCTCAGGTCATGATCCCTGAGTCCTGGGATCGAGCCCTACATGGGGCTTCCTGCTCAGCAGGGAGCCTGCTTCTCTTGCCTCCTTCTGCCTTCCACCCTACCCTGCTCATGCTCTCTCTCTGGTTCTATCTCAAATAAATGAAATCTTTTTTTTTTTAAAGATTTATTTATTTATTTTGAGAGAGAGTGTGTGTGAGTGATGGGAAGAGGGGGCAGAGGGAGAAACTCTTTAAAGCAGACTCCCTGCTAAACGAGGAACCCAACATGGGGCTCAATCCCATAACCCATGAAATCATGAACTGAGGTGAAACCTGTAGAGTCACACGCTTAACCAACTGAGCCACCAAGGTGCCCCAAATAAATAAAACCTTTAAAAAACAAAAACAAAAACACCCCAATGCATGAGGGTTCTAATTTCTCTACTTCCTTGTCAACATTTGTTATTTTCCATTTTAAAATAATAATAGCCATACTCAATGGATATGAGGTGGTGTCTCATTGTGGCTTTGATTTGGATTTCCCTAATAACTAATGGTTTTGGGCATCTCTTCATGAGCTTATTGGTCATTTCTATTTCTTCTCTTGAAAAATGTCTTGTCAGGTCTTTAGCCATTTTTTAATTGTTTTTGTTGCTGAATTGTAGGAGTTCTTTATATATTTTGAATATTACTCTCTTATCAGTATATTATTTATAAATATTTTCTCCCATTCTTTGGATTTTCTCTTCACTCTCTTGATAGTGTCCTTTGATGTTTTTAATTTTGATAAGGTTCTATTTATCTATGTTTTCTTTTATTGCCTGTGCATTTAGTGTTATATATAAATCATTGCCTAATCCAACCTCATGAAGATTTGCCCTTTGTTTTCTTCTTCTGAGAGTTATAGGGGCCCCTGGGTGGCTCAATCAGTTAAGTGTCTGCCTTGAGCTCAGGTCATGATCCCAGAGTTCTGGGATCGAGTGCCACATCGGGCTTCTTGCTTGGCAAAGAGCCTGCTTCTCCCTCTGCCCCTCTCCCTGCTTGTGTGTGCTCTCTCTCTCTCTCTCTCTCTGACAAATAAATAAATAAAATATTTAAAAGAAAAAGTTTTATAATTTTAGCTCTTTTGGGGGCGCCTGGGTGGCTCACTCGGTCAAGCATCTGCCTTTGGCTCAGGTTATAATCTCAGGATCCTGGGATCGAGCCCCACATTGGGCTCTCTACTCACTGGGGAGCCTGCTTCTCCTCTCCCTCTGCCTGCCGCTCTGCCTACTTGTGCTCGCCACTTTCTGTCAAATAAATAAAATCTTTTAAAAAAGTTTTACCTCTTTGAAATGTCTGATCCATTTTGAGTTCACTTTGTATCTGGTAGGAAGTAAGAGTCCAGCTTCCATTCTTCTTCATGTGAATATCCAGTTTTCCCTGTACTGTTTGTTAAAAAGACTGCCTTTTCCCCCATTTAATGGTCTTAGAACCCTTGTTTGAAGGTGAATTGACCGTATATTGTGAGGGTTTGTTTCTGGGCTCTGTTTTGTTCCTTTGGTCTTTGTGTCTGTCCTTATGCCAGTATCACGCTGTTTTGATTACTACTATAGCTTTGTAGTAAGTTTTGAATTTGGGAAATGTGATTCTTCTTTGTTCTTGTTTTCAAAACTGTTTTGGCTTTTGAGGGTCCTTTGAGATTCCATATGAATTTCAGGATTGATTTTTCTATTTCAGTTAAAATGCCATTGGTATTTTGTTAGGAATTGCATTGAATCTCTACATTGCTTTGGATAGTGTTACCATCTTAACAATATTAAGTCTCCCAATACACGAACAAGGGATGTTTTCCATTTATTTAGAAACCTTAATTTCTTTAAACAATGTTTTCAGTGTACAATATTATGCTTCCTTTGCTCATTCCTAAATATTTTATTCTTTTTGATACTATTGTAAATGGTGTTGATTTTTAAATTTCCTTCTTGGGTTGTTCACTGCAAGTATATAGAATACAACTGGCAGCACCTGAGTGGCACATTCAGTTAGGCATGGGACTCTTGGTTTCAGCTCAGTTGGTTATCTCAGGGCCATGGGATCGAGCCCAGCCTCAGGTTCTGTGCTCATCACAGAGTCTGTATGGGACTCTCTCTCCCTTTCCCTCTGCCCCTCCCCTTATTCTCTCTCTCTCTCTCTCTCTCTCAAATAAATAAATCCTTTTAAAAAAAAGAATACAACTGAATTCTGTGTGTGGATTTTGGTTTTTTTAAGATTTTATTTATTGAAGAGAGAGCATGAGCTAAGGGAGGAGCAGAGAGAGCGAGAAGCACACTCCACACTGACCACAGAACTTGACACCAGGCTTGATCTGACGACCCCGAGATCACAACCTGAACAGAAACCAAGAGTCAGACACTCAACCGACCCCTTAGGCACCCCTGTGTGTTGATATCTTTTAACTGCAACTTATTAGTGCTAATATTTTTTATATGTCAATTCTTTCAAGTTTTCTATGTATAAGATCATTTATGAACAGGGGCACCTGGGTGGCTCAGTGGGTTAAGGCCTCTCCCTCCAGCTCAGGTCAAGATCTCAGGGTCCTGGGATCGAGCCCCACATTGGGCTCTCTGCTCAGTGGGGAGCCTGGTTCCCCCTCTCTCTCTCTGCCTGGCTCTCTGCCTACTTGTGATCTCTCTCTCTCTCTCTGTCAAATAAATAAGATCTTTAAAAAAATAAAAAGATCATTTATGAATAGAGATAATTTTACCTCTTCCTTTACAATTTGAATGCCGTTTATCTCGTTAGCTTAATTGCTCTAAGAATTCCAGGACCATGTTGAATTGAAGTGACAAGAGTGGACATCCTTGTCATGTTCTTGAGGGAAAGCTTTCAGTCTTTCACCATTGAGTATGATGTGGGTTTTTCATATATGGCCTTTATCATGTTAAGGAAATTTCCTTCTCTTCCTAGTTTACTGGGTGTTTATGAAAGTGAATTGAATTTTGTCACATGCCTCTTCTGCATCAATTAAGATGATTGTGTAGTGTTTTATTTTTCATCCTAATGTGTAGTAAATTACACTCACTGCTTTTCATATGCTGAGCCATCTTTGCATTCTGGGAATAAATCTCACTTGGCCATGATACATGCTTTTAGAATACTGCAGAATTCAGTTTGCTAGTGTTTGTTGAAGATGTTTGTATCTGTATTCACAGGGGATATTGTATAGTTTTCTTGTAGTGTTTTTGTCTGGCTTTGGTATCAGTAATGCTGGCCTTAGAATGAGTTAAAAAATATTCCCTCTTTAATGTTTTGGAAGAGTTTAAAAAAGGATTGGTATTGGGGTGCTTAGGTGGCTCAGTTAAGTTTCTGACTCTTAATCTCACCTCAGGTCTTAATCTCAGAGTTGTGATAGGCCCTGTATGGGGCTCTGAGGGGAATCAACTTCAAATTCTCTTTCTCTCTCCCTTTGCCCCTCTCCCACCCCACACGTACATGCTTTCTCTCTCAAAAAAATAAATCTTAACGAAAGCATTGATGTTAATTCTTCTTCAAGTATTTTGTCACAGTTTTTGTGATAGGAAGAAATGAATCAGGTATTTTGTGAAGCCATCAACAGTGTTTCAAGGAACTAGAAAGATGTCTTGAGAACTGCACATTTCCATAAGCACGATATGAAGATATCATTGTATAAGTCAACTCATAAAAGTCACTAGGGTCTGCTGGCTTCTTAGCTTTTGTTCCTTTGCTGCTTTCTTCTTATTTAAGCGCTGATGTATCTAGAATCACACGGGTCTATCCCCTCATTGCTTTAGAAGATTCTGTTATGCAGATTGGGCATCCTCAGAAAGGAGCCTTTTGACTATGTATATGTTGTCTCTAAAATACTTCATATAGGGCCCCTGGGTGGCACAGTTGGTTGAGCAACTGCCTTCGGCTCAGGTCATGATCCCGGAGTCCCGGGATCGAGTCCCACGTCGGGCTCCCAGCTCCATGGGGAGTCCGCTTCTCATCACTCTGACCTGCACTCTCTCACTCTCTCTCTTTCCTAGTAAATAAATAAATAAAATCTTTAAAATACTTCATATACACTGTAATCCTTAAATCCTCTTCGAGAACTTGGTGAATGATCTCTAACCTCGTAATAAAGAAGCTTAAGGCAGAAAAATTTTGCCTGTAAGCACAAAGGATTTCTGGCTTTCCTGTTTTGTTTTGTTTTCACCCCTTAACTGAGGCTGCATTTTGCACAGATTGGCTCCTCCTTTGTTTTACTTCCTTTATCAGCCTAAGACAAGGGCATTAATTATTGTTCACAGAGACTATATACAGATTCTTCTGTGCTAAGATAAAATAAGCATTATTCTAGAATCTAAAAAGTTAGGTCCTTTTGTTTGAGGTTGAATAAGCAATGGCCAAAAATAATTCCTTATAGGCCAAAGGAGGAGGCTTTGCATCATTGTGTTTGGGCTCTCTAATTAAGTGTCTGAATGTGTCAGCCATTATCACAAAACTGACCAGTGGTGACTTTGAATACAGTGACTTTCAAACATTTTTGATAGTTTCCTACAACAAGAAGTAAGTTTTATAGCATGACCTAGTACATAACAAACAAAAATATATTTACAACTAACATGAAAGTCTCAGAGGCCAATTCTTAACCTTTTTTAAAGAAAATGCAATTTTCTATTTTGTTTTATTTTTTTTTAAAAAGATACTGTTTTCCACTTGCCAAATTGATTTTATAACTGCTAAAAAATGTGGGCCTTAATTTAAAAAATACTCCTCCACAACCCTCAAATTTACCTGTGCATTTTGTTTTCTGGGCTCCTTCCCTTTAGGCATTTTGATTCTGTGGTTTGACATAGAACGCAGGAGTTTCTGTTTTTATTAAGTGCCTAAATAATTCTGATATAGCCATAGACAAGCATTTGGGAATTACTAATAGATCCAATCTAAAAACTTTTTGCTTAAAAATAAATCTGTAGTATAAAATGACTGGCATCAGGGTGTCTGGCTGGCTCAGTCGGTAGAGCATGTGACTCTTGATCTTGGGGTCATGAGTTCAAGCCCCATGTTGTGGGTAGAGTTTACTTTAAAAAGTTAAGTAAATAAAAATAAAATAAAATTGCTGAAACCATCATTGTCACTTTTAAAATTTTTGCCCTTTTAATTTTAGGAAATAAATTAGCCATTACCCAAACTCTCTGGACTTCAGTATTCATATTATTTAATAAAATGTGGGGAGCCATTTTATGTAGTGATTGACAGATAAAGGACGGTTACATTCCTCTTGATTATAGAAAAAAACAGGCTGGGCATGTAGTAGATTAAGTTACTCTCTGGTTTGTTCCATTCAGTAGTGATGTTGTCTTCTTTGACACAGACCAGTTTATGTCTGACTTGGAACACCAGCCATCAGGTTCAGCAGAGAAATGGCCTAACCACAGTGAGCTCTCATGTCCAGCTCCTTTCTGGAGAATCTAGAGGGTGAGTGTTGATTGAAATGTGTCATTGTTTTTATACCCAAATCTGGTATTTGCATGCAGTGGCTGGATTTGCATGTGCTACAGAGGATGGGCTATATGCGGGCAATCTTCTTGATAGGTTCACTCATTATCTTTGGAGCTACGCTTGGACTACAAGACTCTGCTTTTTAAATCTAACCCCATTGAGGTTCTTACACTAGGGTTTATAAATTTAATCCGAGTTTGAATAGAAGGCAAGTATTTAAATTTATTAAATCAAAGCAGAGAAGCCCATCTATAAGAATTCTATGGCTTGGGAGGGGGAAAAAAGGATTCTATGGGTCGGGTGCTGAATAAATCTGATTACCAATCAGGTGTCTAAGCCTACTGATTTCTGGTCATGTTTTGATGTGAGGCAGTGTGAAACGGAAAAAAAGCAGGAAACTGTATCCTGGATCATTTACCCTTGAGCCTGACTTGTGGGCCCATGTTTACATTCCTGGTAGTTCTTCTGGGATTCCATTCAGAAAGAATCCATAAAAATGAAGTCTTTGTGAGGGAGGGGCTGGACCCCAGGCCTCTCTTCCACAGCAACTCACCAGGATCATAGCTCTCCCTGCTGTCACATGGCTCCTTTCTTCAAAGACTCTGAAAGCCACTTGAGAACATATGTGATTATAAATATACAAATCATATATTATAAAGATACAAATTATATTGTATATTATGTATGTGTAAATTATAAATATACAAATTGTAATTCTCAAAATGCTGTTTGAATTTAATTTTAATGAATTTAGATTTGGAGGGGTACTACCCAAATCATTATATTTAGGGTACTGAAGCCTCATCAGATAAGGCGCCCAAACACTGGCTTATCCCAGAAGCTGAGCCTACTCTGGTCTCAAATCATTCTTGTCTCTAATCATGAGAAGAATAAAAATGGCAACTAAATTCTTGCATCTCTCTAAGGAGAGTTATAACCTTAAGGGTTTTTTGTTTAATTGAAGTATAATTGACATACAATATCCTATTAAGTTTCAGATGTGCATCACAGTAATTTGATATTTCTATGTATTATAAAATGGTCCCCATGGTAAGACTAGTTACCATCTGTCACCATATAAAGTTATTACGATATCACTGAGTATATTTCCTCTGCTTACATTACAACCCCATGACTTCTCTATTTTTGTAGGTGGAAATTTGTATCTCTTAATCCCTTCACCTATTTTGACCACCCTCCCCAACCTTCCTCCCTGTAACCAGAAAGATTTAAATGAATTTCCTCATATTATGGTTGAGAAGATCATTTGAAGAAAGATTAAGTAAATCACCCTAGTTATATCACAACTGAACCAAAATTAAAGTTTTATCTCTTCTAGAGTTTACCCCATTGCTCTTCCTATGTGTGAAGAAACAAGTAAGTTGGTTACTAGTGATCTTGGTAAGAAGTGTTTCTTTGCGATGAAGGGATCAGTGTATGACTAAGGAATGAATAGGAGATAAGAACAGAAACATGAAATAGCAGGCAGTGTATATAACTCCTTTAAGATGTTAGACAATGAAAGAAAAAATTAGATATAGAGGACTATTTAGGTTCTAGGATTTTTATTTGTTTGCTTGCTTGTTTAAGTAGAGAGCCTTACCATACTTAGTAACGATGAGAAAGATCCAGGAGGGAAGGTGGGTAGATTGATTAAAGAGCTGAAAGTATGAAGAAAATTTTTGGAATAAGTCTTGAGGCAAATATATAGGATCTATAGCACAAGTGCTGGAATGAGTCCTGTGGATTTATGGTTCTGGAACTCAGGTTGGGTCCCCAGAGGTTATAGATTTGGGAGTCAACAGTATATAGAAATAAGGGGGGGTAGAGTTATGGACATTGGGGAGGGTATGTGCTATGGTAAATGCTGTGAAATGTGTAAGACTGATGATTCACAGACATATACCCCGGGGCAAATAATAAATTATATGTTAATTTAAAAAAACAGTATATAGAAACAGGCAAGATTATCCAGAGAAAATATACAATATGCAAAAGAAAAGAAATAGGGAGAAGGAAGGAATCTTACAGTCTTAAGATTCTTCTGAATCCAGCATCTTAACACACAGTAAAAACAAGTGGGTTTTGGTTTTTATTTTTTCACATTTCAGTTTTTGCTAATATAAAAGGATACATGCTGATATTTAAATACACTTTTAGGTACCTGTGTACTGTTTACTCAGCTGGAGATTTAATGTTTGTCTTTGAAAAATGTTTTGACTTACAACCTTTTCTAGAGAAAAGATCTGTATGATACTGAGTATAGTATCACACACATAAGAGATTTCTTAAAAAGAAAGAACCCTTGGGGCGCCTGGGTAGTTCAGTGGATTAAAGCCTCTGCCTTCGGCTCAGGTCATGATCTCAGGGTCCTGGGATCGAGCCTGAATCGGGCTCTCTGCTCAGCAGGGAGCCTGCTTCCCCCCTCTCTGTCTGCCTGCCTCTCTGCCTACTTATGATCTCTCTCTCTGTCAAATAATAAATAAATTTTTAAAAAAAGAAAGAAAGAACCCTTAATAATAAGACTGATTCCCCTGTCGTGTGGTTTAAAAAAAAAAAGTGTCATAATTTTCCTTTACTAGTAGTAAAGCTGCTGTTAAAAAGTGAAAGATATCTTTTAATCTTTGTGCATATATTTTCACTTTGTCCTGTGGTTGAAAGCTGTGTAACGTTTAGAGTGAAATTTAAAATGAGTTAGTTAAAAACTTGGCATGATAGAGCTCAAGCTGGTTATCTTGGTTCTTGCTTAAAATACTTAAATATTCTTTCTGTGTTACCTTTATGGTGATGAGTTTTATTTTTTGTTAATTAATAAATAGTAATCTCTGTAATGGAGATTCCAAAATACCATGGCTTAACCACATTGGAAGTTTCTCTCACACTTCATGGTAATTCAGAGATCAGAATTCCTTTTATTTCATTGTTCCTCTGTTTCCTTAGGTATGATCAAAGCAGAGTTACCCTTGACTTGAGTCTTAGCCCAAAGCAAGAGGTGTGGGGGAAGGAAGGGAAGAGGTTATTGAGCCTGGGATGAGGAAGATGCATACATCACTTCTATTCACATTTCATTGGAAGAAAACAATTATATGGCCATACCTATGTACAAAGGGGAAGCTGGGAAATGGAGTTTATGGCTAAGCGGCCATGTGAGTAGTTAAATTCAATTACTTAAGAATGAATTAGGACAATTAGCATTCTACCATAGATACTTTGTTTAAGTTTTCAGGAACTTTTTTTGGTCTTTAATGTGAGAAGGTACATTAATCAGATGTTGATTAATGCAAATTAATGCTTCATCTCATGCGATAAATAAGTGAATTCAGTTATTTAATGTATGTAGTTTAGATGGTGTTCTTACAACTTACCAAAAATCTAAAGTATATCTTAGCAAAACTGTGTTAGAGACTAATAAACTATAAATACTAGATTTCTCATCCATTTAAACTCATTCCTTTACTTCCAAATTTCTCGTTTTTTCATTTCAAGTGTAATTCAGAAAATAATTGCAGCCTTCATTTTATAAAAAATAACATCTCCATAAAATTTTCACCAGAGAATGCATTATATACCTTTAAACTTGGGGTACAGGGAAGGGAAGAAAAGGTGAATTTGCCAAGCCTGGATGAATGTTCATTGCAGCTATTTAAATAGAGTCTAATTATACCGAGAAATCCTTTACAAAAATGCTCAAGATGCTCAGATGCTAGTTAGAAAGGCCCTTTGGGCTTTTGTGTATATAACGATATGTCTGTCTACTCCCGGGGCACTGTCCTGGGTTACTGTCCCCCTGGTGGTCAGATTTCATCCTATACCATGCTCAGCAGCTCTAGCTCTGAAACCTTAAGCATTGGAAATAGCTCTACATAGGAGACCTGTTGTTACACAAACACCTCTTTTTTGTGTATAGAACAACATTCCAGTGCACTCTTGATTTGGATAGCAATTTTTATTTTTGTATTTATTTTTTTAAATATTTATTTATTTGAGAGAGAGAGCACGAGAAGGGGGAGAGGGAGAGGAAGCAGACTACCCGCCAAGCAGGGAGCCTGACGGGCTCGATCCCAGGGCTCTGGGATCATCTGAGCTGAAGGCAGCCACTTAACCAATTGAGACACCCTGGCACCCTGGATAGCAATTTTTAGATTTAAAAAAACTTGTTCTTGGGATGCCTGGGTGGCTCAGTTGGTTGAGCGGCTGCCTTTGGCTCAGGTCATGATCTCAGCGTCTTGGGATCGAGTCCCGCTTCGGGCTCCTTGCTCCACAGGGAGCCTGCTCCTCTCTCTGCCTCTGCCTGCCTCTCTGCCTGCTTGTGTTCTCTCTCTGTTAAATGAATAAATAAAATCTTAAAAAAAAAAAAAAAAACTTGTTCTTACAGCAAATACTGCTGACAGCTCTCCTTCTGTTGTGGTGGCACAGGTGATCCAGGTGTTGGGGTAGCGGGAGTTGATAGCAGCTGTCACAAGTGGGCCAAATGCCATGACCTAGATAACCTGTTGTTATGGGTGTTGAGGGCTGTTGACTCTTGTTCTAGGCTTTTAATTCACTTTACTCTTTAAAGGAAGGAAATGATAAAATTGCATAGTAGGGGTGTAAACTTCCTGCACTTAAATTGATGAAAAAAAAAATAAACCACCTCACATACTTTCTGGACTAGGGTTTAAATAAATGAATAAATTCATATATATACAAAAGAAAGTAGAAAATGAAATTGCAAGCATTATTTTTAAGAAATAACCTAATGTCAAATCAAGTTTTTTTAATCACTAAGTTGTACACCTGAAACTAATGTAAATATGTTTTTACTATACTAAAAAAAAAGAACTGGGGCACCTGGGTGGCTCAGTTGGTTAAGCATCTGCCTTTGCCTTAGGTCATGATTCCAGGATCCTGGGATCAAGTCCTGCATCGGGCTCTGCACAGCAGGGAGCCTGCTTCTCCGTCTGCTGCTCCCCCTGTTTGTGTGCTCTCTCTCTCTGTCAAATAATCTAAAAAAAAGAAATATTGTGTTTATCAATACTACATCAGAGATTTGTTGACCAGTAATAATTTTGACTTGCTTAAGTTGACACTCAAATTTTTGCTGGTTGCAACAGAAAGCTGTTTCAGGAATCCAGAGGTAGGAGCCTGAGCCCAAAGCTCCCAGCCTCAGGGAGAAGTGAGAAGCAGAGAAGAGCAATGGACTCTGCCATACTGTGCTCAAGTCATTGCTAAAGGGCAGCAAAAGGACCACTTTGTTGTAGTTCTGACTCCCTTGTCCTAAAATTCATATTCATTATTCACCTGTAGCAATTATTTGAGCATAATTTTTGTTTTTCCAAGTCTGCAAATTATATTCAAATACTCACTTGGCCAGTGATTGTATTCAGCACACAGTATGGACTGAGCACTAAGGGGTCAGTGAAGAACAAGATGGATAAGGTACCTGCCCTACTGGAACTTAAATCTACTAATTATTACATATTAATATTCTGTATTAGAGTATATTTGAGTACAATCAGCTTGAGTGCTTCTTTGTGGAAAATCTTGGATTTATTATCATAGTCTTAAAATCCCAAACGGTCAAGAACCTACCAGGTTGCTTCAGCTAAGTGAGGTTAGGTACCACAGGCAAAACAGAAGGTTGGTAAGGGGGAGCAGAAAGAAAACAGCTTTGATCAGGCTTTTGCTATAAACAGCATCACCTAACTACCTCAGAAAATAAACAGCATCACCTAACTATCTCAGACTTAGAATAAATACTAAGGTATTTATTCTTATCATCAAAGTACTTGGTGGGGACGCTTGGGTGGCTTAGTCAATTAAGTGTCTGCCTTCCACTCAGGTCATGATTCAGGGTCCTGGGATCGAGTCTTACATCGGGCTCCTTGCTCACTGTGGAGCCTGCTTCTCTCTCTGCCTGCCGCTCCCCCTGCTCGTGCTCTCTCACTCTCGCTGTCTCTCTCAAATACATAAAATCTTAAAAAGAAAATTGTACTTGGTAAGTGGGTGGATAGTCCTGGATATATACCTGGATATATACCCTCATCCTCATGTAAGCATTGACTTCCTCATGAAAATACAGGAGAACAATACATCATGTGTTGGTTTTTTCTTTTTTATGATGATGATAAAACACCATTTCTAATCACCTTGTAGATTTAAAACTTGAACACTGAGATAATTTGTTGTGTTGCATGGCAGCTTGGAACATCTCTGAAGCTACCATCCTTAGAAGGGATAAGTGTTGGGAAAAGATGATTGTCAGCTGGTACTCGCTTCTATATTTGGCTGGGAGACCTGTCTAAAATAGACACTGTCAAAATCAAAATCAGATGTCCTGCATTAGTCTTAATAACATTATCTGGTCCCTTTCCTACGCCACCACCTAGTGAACTTTCAGTATATTATTTCCGAGTAGTTTTCAAGTAATTGTATTGAATTAGGATCCATTTATTTAGTCATCAGAAATTGCTGTTTCCTCATTAGTAAGGTCCTTGCCCTTCAGGAGCTCACAAGCTATTTGAGAGACAGATAATGATGACCCCTACCAGTAATTCAGTGTGGTGATTTATGTGAGAGGCCACCCGGAGAAATCATGTGCTCTGTCTTAGCATGAGACTAGCCCATAGACCTACACGTGGAGTCCACACTGAAAACACTGTTCCTTGCTTGTTAATGTGGCTTGGAATAGCAAGTGCCAACGGCTGCCTCTTCTATTTTTGTCCCTTTTAGATTCTCTCTTTCCTATCTTTCTCTCCTCGCTCTCACCATACTCCCTCTCCCTCCCCAACCATCACCACATTTGTCCAGGTCTTTCGCATTTTGTCCAAATGATTTCCCTGTTTCTCTACTCTTGGCCTCCAAGAAGTGACAAGGGTTTGGAAACTGATTCCACCGTTTACTAAGCAAATTATATGAACTGCCAAAGCCTCAGTTAACTGATCTATAAAGTGGGTTAGTTGTTACCTTAAAATGTTGTGAAGATTGAAATAAGATACAAAATTTCTGTTGTAAACTCTCATCGATGCTCAATAAATATTTATGAAGTGAATGCTAGTTCCCTTTTTATAGCCATCAGTATATGAATTTGAAGAATTTTTAAATTACCTAAACTATAAACAGAGTAGATGTTAATACTTGAACATTTTTCGATTGTCTCCTTTTCTCTGATCCCATCACATTCTTAAGTATAATTTTTTTTTTTGTCTTGGCCTATTTCCATTTATAACAGCTGTAGTGAGATATAATTCATTACTATAAAAATCACCCTTGAAAATACACCATTCAGTGGTTTTAGTATATTCACAGAATTGTGCAGCTATTACAACTATCTAATTTTAGAAAATTTTCATTACTCCAAAAAGAAATCCCATACCCATTAGCAGTCACTCCTTATTCCTTCCTCACCATAACTCCTAGTAACCACCTATTTTTTGTCTGTTCTGGCCATTTTATACAAATGGAATCAAACAGTATATGATCTTTTGTGTCTGATTTCTTTCACTTAGCATGTTTTCAGGGCTCATCCATGTTGTAGCATGTATTAGAACTTCATTGCTTCTTGCAGCTGAATAATGTTCCATGGTATGGATAGCCCACATTTCGTTTGTCCATTCCTCACTTGGTAGACATCTGGGTTGTTTCCACTTTGGGACTATTATGAATAATACTTCTGTGAACTTGTATTCGAGTACAAGTTTTTATGTGGATATACGTTTTCAGTTCTTTTGAGTATATGCCTAAGAATATAATCTTTAGTTGATAAAGCAAATAATTTTCATTTCAAAGCGAAGAATTCTCATGATGAGAGAACTAAAGGTTCTTATTGGAGGAATTTGGAGGATTGTTTTCTCTTTTTTTTTTTAAGATTTTATGTATGTATTTGAGAGAGAGACAAAGATAGCGACAGAGAGCACAAGCAGGGAGGAGAGGGAGAAGCAGGCTCCCCCTGACTCCTGAGATCATAATCTGAGCAAAAGGCAGACACTTAACTGAACCACCCAGGCACCCCTGGGATATTATTTTCTATACTGGCTCCTTAAGATAGAAGTTTTTTGTATTGCTCTTCACACAGCAGCACGTTCCTTCAAGTCCTTGACTTGTCATAGAAACCGTCAGAAAAGCAAGTCTTCTCCGAAAGGATGAGAACAAATGCCCCCAACATAATAGACAATACTTGTATTAGCATAAGGTAACTAAGTAACTCCTTTATTTAGTAAATCTTTAGTAAATCTTTATTTCACCAAAACATTTATTTGCATTCACTTTACATACAAAGTACACCACAGAAATCAGAAGAGGAAAACCTTCATAAAGGGATGCAAATTCAGGAAAAGTGAGATAAACATGAACTCACTTCAGATGTATCCTATCTTCTGTTCTAGAACATAAGCTTTTAGAGTGAGGGTAAGAATGTTTCCTGTTCTCTGAGCTATCTCCCTTCCCATCCCAAACTGAACTGAAAGGGAAAAGAGGGGTCTGGAATGAGGTCTCCATTCAGTTTAGGAGCAGACTTTAAGCACTGCATTTACCTTTATAGAAAACTGGAAAGGAAAAAATATCTTTGAAATAGAACTCGCTTTTGAGCATTATATGGTCAGTCACACAAAGGTCACTAATCATTCTCCTTTTTGTTTTTCAGTGAACGAGATAATTGGGAGAGACATGTCCCAGATTTCTGTTTCCCAAGGAACAGGGGCGAGCAGGCAGGCTCCCCTCCCAGGCCCTGATTCCCTGGATTTAGGAAGATCCGATGGGCTCTGACAGTGTTCACTGCAGCCATGTGTCCACCACCACATATTTCTCAGCATGTTTCTCTCCTTGGACCTTGGGTTTCCAACTCCGGCCTTCAGGACTGGCATCTGGAGTTGGGATCACTGTATGTGGGGAAAGCAGCATTCCTCCACCTCAGGCCTTGGGTAGATTTTGTAAAAGAACAGGAGCAGCATAGACTGAGCTTGGGGAAATAAGCTTTGCTTTTTATATTTAAATAGATACTTTTATATGATGGGTGCTTTGAGTGTGAATGCAGCAGGCTCTCCATTTCAGAGGTGCTGCTTTTGCAAGTGACCTGGTTGCTTAGCTGTGATTGGTGATTTTACTCCTTTATGGTCATTTGAAGGACTCTTTAGCTTTGATGATATTTTTAAAGTAGGAACTTTTGATAAAACCTTCCAGAGTCAAACAAGAAAGAAAAAAAATTCTCCTAAGCCCACACCTATGCCTCAGAAACTCAGCATGTCCTAAAGCCTTTCATAGATTTATAGGAAATAAAGCCAAATGTAGCTCATACCTTTTTATAAAAGTAAACTGTTAAAGTGAGAAGAGACCATTCCAATCATTGACGTATTGGAATATAAAACGACATTCCAGAGCATAGCCTTTTTGTAACTTTCTAGGTAATCTTCCTGCAGTCTCTCCATACTGACGCCATATTGAAGTTGCTTTTTTCCCCTCAGGGCCTTGGATAAGATAGCTACATGTAAGGTGACTTTGAAAGGTGGGTTTTTTAGCTTCCTGGCTTTCATATCCTGCCATCCTGCAAACAAGTAGGCTGTGGAGTGCTTTTCCTTTGTGTCTTCTGTCCCAGACCTTTTCTAAGTGGGAATATCTGCATTTGGCTGCTCTATAACCTTTGAAGCCATGGCCTGATGGTTTAGGCAAATTTGCTGGTTCTAACTCAGCTCTAGAGGCCAGGCTGTGTCAGAAGCTAAGCACAAATGAGCTATGCTTCAGAAGAGGAGCAGAGAAAATACAGGACTCCAGAAGGGAAGCTTCTAAGATTCTCAGTGTAATGGAAGGCTTATCCCTCATTCTGTTTACAGCCTAAAATGATTCTGGCCTACCCTTGTCCCATCTACATGGCCTAAAAAAACCAGCCTTTTCCCCAAAAGGCTTTGAGGCAAACCCAGACATGAGGTAGCATCATAGACCTGACCCTCCACACCAAAGATGCCCCGGTGCTGCTGCTGGTGAGGCTGGTGCCCAGGGAAGGGGCCCACAAGGAACTCCAGCCTGCTGTCTACCAAAGGAGGTGCCCGAGTTGGGTGCTTTTTCCAAACCCTGCCCTTCCCCCTTCCCTTTAATGGGATTAGTACCTATTCCAAGGCTGGGCCCATTTCAAAGCACCTAAAGTTTGCAGTATGTTTTCAAACAAAATCATGTAATTTCATTTATTCAGGAAGGAAATTTTTCTTGAGTGCCTATATGTGCAACTGTGCTGAGCTGGTCAAGGGCTTGATGATGTTACTCCAGGGGATTAGGAGTCCTAGATGCCAGGACTCTCCCTTGAGGCCAAGTAAGGCCTCAGCAGGGGGAGCCGGCTCATTGCCCACCACCTCTGGTCAGCCAGGTAGGAGCCGTTGACCTCCTACAGGATAAAGAAGTATGGTCTTTCTTTTCTTTCTTTTTTTTTTTTTCTTCAAACCATGATGATTTAGATTTTCCCCCTAAATCTAGTTAGAGAAAACTGTCTATCCTTCAGCAAATCACTCTGGTCCCTCCTGGAGCCAGGTGTTTTCATGTTTTCTTTAAAAGTAAGTTTTGTGTCAGAATGTGGATAGTGAGATTTGCTTCAGGGCCTGTAGTTGGGAGCCCACAGCTTCCTTTGGAGGGGTCGTAAGTAAGAGGTGGCCCCTGACATGAAGTTCCAGACAGCTGGCCGGACTTGCCTCCCCCTTCTTGCCCCTGGGGTAGCCGCCTCACATGGGGTTCTTGCAAGAGTTCCCCTTGCAAGACCCTTTGGGGGTTGCTCTGCTGCCCTCGGGAATAAAAGCCTCTATGATCCAGAGTTGCTATGCACCAAATTCTGATGCCTTTTAAATACCTTGATGCCTGTAGCACTAGAAATGCTTTCCTATTTAAAATAAAAGTTAAATTTTAAAAGAACTTTGTATACTATATAAGCAGTCTTGTATCATTTTGTAAAGTCTTTGGCTTAAGAATCAGTATTTTTTGGCTTTGCAGGTGAAGACTAAATTGTGTGATGTAAGTGGTGCTAAAGCACAGATTCATTGGACTGTGCAAATGGACTTCTAGTAGCAACACTGAGCAACTGGGCATGTCTTAGCATCTACCCTTACCCCTTCCAACCTGTGCTACATCTTGGTTTAAGGAAGGGGATAAGCAGCATTCTACTTGCTAGAGATACAAAGAAACATGGCTGAAAAACACCTCGAAAGGGACCAAATGTCCTGTCTTCAGGTTCCCGTGTGGTGCTGCTGCCCAGGGCTAACCACCACCACCAGAGCCCTGCTGAATCTGGCCATGAAGCCCTCGGGTGGTGGTTTTGTTTTTCTAAAGATTTATTTATTTTGAGGGGGAAAGGGAGACCCCAAGATCACGACCTAAGCCAAAACCAAGAGTTTTGTGCCACCGAGGCGCCCCCTGGCCTTGAAGCCCTGTTTGTAATATTCAGAATAGATGGTCACCTTGAAGGCTCAGAAGGGTTCGAGTTGAAACCTTGTATTTTATAAAATGGGCGATGTACAGTTAAGGAATTGGTTCTCTGTTATGTTTACAGCATTTGGGATTGTGTTTTCTTACACATTTTGTACTTTAAAACCTTTTATAGGAGTATAGTCCTCCTTACACAGATAACAAAGGGATTGGCCAGCAATTCAGGTTCCTCAGTTACAGGGCTGAAATAATAAACGGTGACAGGTTAACAGTGTCCTTGAAATGTGCCTGAGTTTTCCTCTCCCTGGGGCAGGTGTGGAGCCCCACACTCTGGGGTCCAAAGCAGCTAAAGGCACTTTGACTTTGAAAAAGTCCACTTGCTTAGGAACCTTTGTTTATTTTACAGAGGAGTGAGTAGAGTTCCAAATTCCTTCCGAAGCTTCAGTTCTGTACCCTCTAATGGGTGCAAAGGACATTCCACGATGTCTGCTGAGTTCAGGACAAGTGGCCTGCCCAAGGTATGCATGAAAAGTAGGCAGAAAGTCCCCTTTAAAATTCAAGCCTGAGTTTTTGTGTGAGGGCCTTCTGCCCCCTAGTGTCCTCTGGGGATACTGCAGTACAGTCCGTCAAAACAGCTTGTGATTTTGCCACCTGATAGTCCTTAATGCCAAGCTGGAGGAGAGCTAGTGTCCTTGGACCAATGGCACAATGTGGCCACGAAGGGTCAAGTATCCCAGGGGCTGGGGCAGCATTCCCTGCCTCCCTGCCCCCTACCAGAAGGGAAAGGGAAAGTAGAATATTGGGATCTTTACTCAGAAACTCCCAGGAGTCATACATTGAAGGCACCAGGGCTTACATTTATAAAAGCAAGCCTGCTGTGGACATCAGCCCCACAGAATCTGGGTGTGGGCCATGGCCAAAACAGACCAAAGGATCTCTTGGTGCTACTCGGGAGACCCAGATCAGGCCATTGGGAGCAGGGTAACACCATTCCACCCCCAGCCCTGCATATAGGGTTCAGCCATCATCTTTGGGGTGAACAGGCAGAGCAACAAGTGGGAGATGGAGCTGGGGTTGGGGCTTGAGCTCCTTTTAGGTGCCTTCTGAGAGCTTTGACAAGCCCAGAAAGAAGCCACCTGGTTGAGGGTACTGGTTCTCTGGATGCTGAGAGAGACATGATAGACATTAGCCAGCTCTTACCTCCTGGCTCCCTCACCTACAAACACACCCACTCTTTGGGGGCCTGTAGCACAGTGCGGGGCGGGTCACCAACAGGCATCAAACTGGTGTAGTCATCAGGGGCTAACTGCAGAAGGGAACGAGATTTAGGAGAGGGAGTTCCAGGCTCGGCCAGTTCCCAAGCCCTCCAGCCACACCTCACCTGATAGGCCTGGAAGACGCTGAGTAGATCCTTCATACCAGCTGTATACGGGACACCCTGCATGCGGACCAGGGCTCCTGGCTGGGACAACACTGAGGTGGAAGCAGAGGCCAGGGCAGCAGGGGGTGTGGTGAGGTAGCCCACAGTGGTGGGAGAGACTGGGGGGCTAGGACGGGAGAAGCAGGGATTTAGGAGTGCAGTCCCACCTATGGCCTAGACCAAGACCTGCCTCCCTCCCTCTTCCTTTGTCTCTGCCTATGCTTCAGTTCCTCCTCCCTAAAACCTGTCTCCGGAGTCTTTTCCGTTCTCACTTGTAGACTGTATTCTCTAGACCCTAACTGCCACTCCCTTGTCCATCTTAGATTAAGTCCCAGCTCTAACAGACCTTGGATTATCTGGCCCAGGAAGGGGATCATGACCCTCCCTCACACCAGAATGGGGGCAAGACTGGAGTTTTCTCAGCAGCTGGTACCTGGGGTAGTAAGCTGTGTAGTTCATGTAGAGTTGAGTGGCTGGCCCTGGGTAGTAGGCAACAGGGGTAGGGGCAGCAGGCACCCTGGCAGCTGGGAGCAGCGCTGAAGAGGGATACAAGGCTGCCGTCTCAGCGGGAATGAGTGTTGGGGTGGCCTGGAAGGTGGCGTAGGTGGGTGGTGAGAGGCCTGGAGGCAGAAGTAGAGAGCGCATCTGCAGGGAGCCCAGCACTGCCCTGGGTGAGGCAGCCAGAAGAGAGTCCCCACTGCAGAAAGGGAGGGTTACAACAGCTTGGCCCCCACATGCCTCCTTCCCCAGGCCCTGGGACACTCACAGGGCAGCTTGCAGGGTGGAGGGGACATGCCACTGCGGCCCAAGGTGCCCCCCATTAGCACACGGCTCATCTCCTCTGTGGAGCAGGGGACCACTTCCACATAGCGTTCCTTCATCACTTTCTTATGGCAACGCTGGGCAGCAGCCAGGGCCCGCTCCGCTGACGTCATCTGGATGAAAGCATCGCCCGATGGCCGGCCCTGTGCACAGGGTCGTCTGGTAAACAACCTGTCACAGGCCAGAGTGCCTCGCTCCTAACCACATGGCCCTCTCTGGCCGTTGTCAGTCTCCCCACCGGAAGCAGCCTCACCTGCTGGTTGAGCACCATGTGCACCCCATGGGGCCGGATGTCAGCAGCTGCGTCCCCCAGAAAGCTCAGGATATCTTCGATGGTGGCTGTGTAGGGCAGGCCTCGAAGGCGTACACAGTCTCTCCCAGTCCCAGCTGCCAGTGGGAAGGGGATGGGGAGCAGGGGAGCAGTGAATGTGGGAAGGAGTGGGCTGGATGCATAGCGGTTCAGGACCTGGCAAGGAAGGCAGCCACAGGCCCGTCATGCCAGGAAGGCCCGGGGGACCCTGGAGGAGAAGCACACGGTGGGAGGGGGAGCCCCGGGTGCTCACCTGCTGCACCTCAGCCGCTGTGCTCCGGAAGAGTTCAATGTATCGCTTACCCAGTATGCCCTTATGCCTGCGCAGTGCAGCCTGTGCCAGCTCCTCACAGGCAAAGAGGGCAAAGGCATCACCGGTGGGCCGGCCATCAGGGTGGCGCACAAAGAGCAGCCCGTCAGCACCCCCAGTCACCGGGCACTCGGGCCCCAGAAAGCCCAGCACATCCGCCGGCCCAGCCGAGAAGGGCAGTCCCCGCAGCCGCAGGATCACCTGGTCTTCCCGTGACAGGAAACGAGCCACCTCTAGTGATGTGCCTTGATGAGAGGCAGGAGAGTCATCCACTGACTTCATCTGTGCCCCTCCAGATACCCATCTACACTCAGCACGCAGGGGGCAGAAAGGCGGGGGGTGGTGTGCAAGTGGGACGTGGACAGAGAACCCGGGGAGCTAGGTCTGTTGGGAGCACACTCACCCCCTGCGATCTTGACAAACTCCTCTCCTGTTGCTTTGTATACCTGTGGGGACAGTGGGGACAGCCCATGGGTCTCCAGCCTGGCAGGCCTCAGCTCTGCCCTGCAGAGGTATTCACTCCCAGCCCAAAGCCCCACCTCGATGTAGCGGACGCCCATGTGGTGCTTGTGTCTCTGCAGCGCTAGGTCCCGCTGCTCGCTGTCCACAAAGCGGATGAGGGCCTCGCCATTTCTGCGGCCCTGGGCGTTGAGGCAGAGTGCGACACCACCCCTGAGGAGCCGGTGCTTTATTAGTGCCTTCCGGGCAGGCCCGGCCTCCCGCGCCCCCCCACCCTGCCGTACCCACCTGGCAATGTTGAGTCCTTTGAAGAACCGAGCCACATCCTGGTCTGATGATTGCCAGGGCAACCCACGGGCCCGAACCACAGTCTCACTGTCCACCACATCAGCCTTGCTGCTGTGGGGGGACAGGGCACAGAGTCAGAGCTGTGCAGCCCTTGGCACCCCACCCCAACCCTGCCCTCACACTCACCAAGGACCTGTCTCATATTTCTGCTTTACCACCTCTGCCTTCGAAAACAATTGACCTGAGAGGAGATGGCATGGGGGTCAGCAGGGTCTGGTGGAGGGGGATCTCCCCACCAAGCTCTGCAAAAAGAGGACAGTTGAGGGGGATAAGGAGGTGACAAAGGAGCTTCTACCTGTGGTCTCTCAAAGCAGGTAACAAGTGGGGACCAGGACTTTGAGGAAGTAAGAAGCAGACATCCGCCCAGTCCTGAGAGCAGGTGACAGGTAGTGAGGGGAACCTTACCACTGGGCCCTTCGAGCAGGTGGAGGATGACAGCTACCATCGTCTTCACTTCCCAGACCCCAAAGTCATCCTCTGTGGCATCTGTCTCCAGCCCCAAGTCTATGAGCAGAGAAATAACAATGAGGAAATCCCAACATGAGAGGCAAACCTTTGTTCTGATCCAGCTCATATATGCCCTTCCAACTCCCTATCCCAGACATATGCAGACATATGTCCCTATTTCAGATGTACCCCAGCACTCACACGGAGGCATGTGTCCTCAAGGACTTGACAGATAATGTAAACTCACGTGTGTTTATATAACCCTCCTGGATGCACACAGACACAACCTACAGCTTTCCCCCCACCCTAACCCTTCAGGTCACAGGTACCCTGTGCCATGGTGGCCACGGTGAGCTCCCTGGCAGGGCAGGCGCTTGGGTGCTGCACATGGAACTCTCTGCGGAGGTCGTAGAAGGAGAAGAAGGTGTCGGGGAGCACCAGGTTCTGGGGGCACATGGGAGGGGGCATGAATGGGAAGAACTGAGCAGCCCTGCCCATCCCTGTGACAGGAGTCCTGGGAACCCTACCCCCTGTTGTGCCCTCACTGGCGTACCTTCCTGGAGGCCTCGGGGTGCAGGACCTGTCTCAGCAGCTGCTGCCCGTCAGTGCATAGCATGTAGGGGCCCCCGCCTAGCAGAGCCACATCCCCGCTCACCAGCTGTGAGAACTGGGGAGAGGGAGTGGGGAGAGAGACAGACACAGGCTCACAGCTGGGCGGGCAGGAGGAGGGAGGACACGGGCTGCAAAGCAGGTTCAGCTAGATGTTCCGCCCTACCCTGTCTGGGGAGGAGCTGGCTGCAGGCATGAGGCCTGGTTCTGTGTCCTTTTTCTCCCCCAGTCCACTGTCACCTTCTCCAGGCCAAATGGGGGCAGCCACATATCGCCCAAGCCCCCCATCAAACACACTCCCAAGAGTCTGGAGTGAGGCCAGAGCAAACACCTGGTAGAGTGGGACAAGCAGGTGGGAAGGGGCGGGGCAAAGCAGGTTAAACCTGTCCCTGACCAGGCACCACCCTCAGACAGGTGGGGGAGGCCCAATCCTCCAGCCTGAGGCCCGCTGGCTCACGGTCAATGGCAGCCCCGCCTCTAGGTCTGACCAACCGAGGGGCAGATAAAATCCAAGGACAGAGCTCCACACCTGGACGCCTGGGGCAGCATGAGCTTTGACCCACACTATCGACCAGCTGGCACAGAGTTGTTTGCTCATAGAGGGGGTGGCACTTCTCAAGCTGCCCAGCAAACTCCCGCTTCCCCCCTACACCCCCCTTCTTCCGTGCTGGAAAACAGGTAGAAGCACTAGGCACAGGCCCAGAGCAAGCCAACGCAGTTCTCAGCGCACTCCCCAAGCAGGGTCTAGCCTGGGAGCCCTTCTGGAACAGGATCAGGTTCAACATGTTTGTACCTCATCGAGAACCCCGGCGTTGTTGGAAAATGAAAGAATTTGTGCGTGGAAAGCACTTAAACTCATTACACTCAAGAGGCAGGCACAGGGTGAGTGCAATAGTGGAGATAAGAAAAAGAAGACAGCAACGGGAGCCGCCTCCCACTTCAGCCAGGGCTGGGAGGCACCCTCGGCCTCTGCACTCAGGAGACAGGTAGCCTTCAGGCGGGGTCCGGACAGCGCCCACGCCTGGCCAGCCGGCCGGGACAGGCCTAGACGAGCAGCTTACACCTGGCGGCGTCTGCCTCGGAGGCAGACCCCGCCCTACGCCCCCGCTCCAGCGTCTCCTAGGCGGGTGGGTGGGCCGACGTCGCCGGCGGCAGGGACCGTGACCTGTGGCCGAGACCAGGCCCCTCGGCCCTTTTGGCTTCCGACTGCCGTTCTGGGAGACCTGGCCAGGCAGGTTCCCAGAGGCGTCTGAGCCTCACAGCCCCGCCGGCCCTGGGAGGGGTCTCGTAGTTTCCATCTCACCGCGTCAGTAGGAGTGAATCCCTGGAAAGGCCGAAAAGTAAGGTGCCCCCAGGAAGGGCCGGCACACGCGGGAATCTGAAACTTTTAAACAGAACTCGTCCTAACGCCGGGCCAGTTGGTCGCAGCACGCCAGGCCTTGCCTCCTGCCGCCTCTCCCGCTGAGAAATGTCCCCGCGGCCCGGCCATGCCTCCACTCACCCGGGCCCTCAGAACTCACCTGCTGCAGCACCTTGTCCAGCGGCTCGGCCCGCGCCAAGCTGTCGGCGCTCAGGCCGCTCGCCTCGCGGCACTGCGGGCTCAGTGCGGCCGCCTCAGCGCGAACCAATGACTTGTGCAACGTCCCCACCTGCGAGCGGCGGGGGAACCGATCAGCCACTGCTCCCCTCGGATCCTGGGGACCCCATCAATCCCTTCTCACCGTACCTGACGGCTCCGCGGCTCCACCACTTGCCAGACTAAGAGGATCAAGTCGGTCTCATCGGAACCCAGGTCCGGCCCCAGCGCACCGGCCGTGGCTCCGAACAGTACGACCAGGGGTCCAGGTCCGGGGCGGGGGTCGGTAGCGGAGTCTGAGGTGCGGTTAGGGCCCGGGGGCGGTGGCTGGGGAGGTGGCGGAGTCATGGCCGCAGAGGAAGGGGGCGCTCGGCCAGACACACGCGGACCGACGAGGCGCACGCACGCACCGGCCGACGGCAGACACGAATCAGCTTGGGCGGGACACCGCGTGTCGGGGGCGGCACCTGCGGCCGGGCTGGCTCAGTGGGCGCTGCTGAGACCCGCCCGCGGCGCCCCGTGGGGCGGGGCGGCTACTGGCCCCCGCCCTCTCCGGGCGTGTTACCTGTCGGCCCCGCCGGCCACGTGACCGAGGGCGGCCTGGGGAACAGAGGGACAAGGCCGCCAGAGCCTAGCCCAGAGCGCGCGCGCTCAGACGCCGGGCCTGGGTGCGCGCTCGCGGCCGGGACTCCCGCTCCGTCAGAGGGCTTCGCCAGACTCGGTATCGTCCTCCTCTCTGTCCCTACCCACCATGAGGCCTGCGCCAAGAACAAGGCAAAAACAGGCGCCTTCTGCGGTCCGTAGAGGTCACATGGGATTTGTGAAAATCAGCAGGAGGCAGTCTAGGGGCTGGGGGGGGGGCGGGTCATGACAAGAGGGCCGTGAATTACTGGGTATCACCCAGAGGCCTGTGGGGAGGTGGTCACCAGAGGCCAAGTGCTTTGGGGGTAGGAACGGGGATCAGCAGAGGTGCTTACAGCCATGGGGACGGGGGAGCAGAGGTCACGGGGCAGGGCTTGTCCCACACAACGTGTGAAGACCTGGCCTTAGCCGGGCTCCAGGATGTGCCCGCGGTGCCGAAACACCCTAGGTGGTGTGCAGGCCTCGGTGCTGGGGAAGCAGGAAGTGCCAGAGAGCACCACTCTAGACCGGGGTGAGCCTGATGTTCTGGGTTACCCCACGTGGAGACTGCTGCCTGTTTTCGTCGCCCTCCCCGCCTGACGACGGGTCTGTTGCCTGGAGATGTTAGCGCGTCGGCGGGTGGGGTCTAGAAACTGTATGTGCGCGTGCGGGCTGCAGATCCTCCATCTCTTCTCCATCCGCAGACCAGCAACCCAGTAAGGGCAGTCCCGCGTGGCGGGCTCCCAACACCCGTTCGCCCCGTCGTGCTTGGTGAGGCTCCTTTATGGCGCGTTTTCAGGCCGCCCCGGACTTCCCTAAGTGCTCCCATTTATATGATTGAGAAACTGAAGAGTCCGGCGGGAGGAAGGAACGTGGGCTTGCCAAGTCCGCGCGGAAACTGAGGCGGGAGCCGTACCTCGCGCTTTCGGAAATGCTGGGCGCTGCGTCGGGACGTTCGGACGATGGAGAAAGAGCCCGGGGTGGAGGGGCGCTTCCGAGGCCTTGCCCACTGAACCCACACTTCAGCGTGTCCCTACTTTAACAGATAGAGACCGAGGTGCCCAGTACGGAAGTGACTCGTGCCCGGAGTGGGAAATAGGTTTTCCAGCAGCTTCGGGTTAAGAGCCTTTCCTCGGGTACAGGCGGGTATCCGCCCCTTTCCGGACCGCCCACTCCGGCGTCCGCCCGCTGGTCCCAGACCGCGGAAGCGCTAGGCCAATCAGGCCCGGCGGGAGGGAGTAACTTCGCTCTTCGGGTCCAGCCCGCCTCTAGATAAGCCTGGAATGTCAAATATTTGTTTGGGGCGGGGTCCAACAGCGAAGTAAGGCTCCTCCCCTACCCGCCCCGGAGCGCGCGTGCGCCTGGCGGAGTTGGGCTTTCCTCCGTCCACGCCTTTGCCTCAAACTCGTGTTCACCCCCAGGGCCTCTCCTAAAACTCCTTCGGCGGGCATCGCTCCTTGTAAGGCTCCTATCTGGGCTCCAGCTTCTACAAGACAGTCCGGCGTCACCACCTTGCCATCTGAACGCTAACTCGATCTCGGTCTCAGCCTTCCCGGAACCCCCATCCATTGGACCTCCAGACCTTCACACTAGGCCCTTCCCTATTCTTCCTTCAGCGTGGATCTCGAGGTCAGGTCTTCAAAGAAGCCACCTTTTTGAGGTGACCTCTCCAGTGTGGCACTCCTAGCCATCCTGGCAGCATGGGGCAACTCCGCCGGCCTCCAACCGCAAGACAATTCCCAGTGCTTGGACTCTTGAAAAACTAAATTCTTTAAAATAATGTTAGGTTCCTCCTCAGTGATTATCACCGCGCCTGGCTTGTAGTACTTGCTCAAGACTTAATGCTTGAATGAATGAACGAATGGTTGTCCAAGTACTCTGCAGCATCAGCCTTTGGGTACTTCCGCCCTAGTAACCTTCCCTGGGGGCTAGGGGTCTTTTCCTCTAGGAGTCTCATCTGAGCTCTTTCCTCCCCTCCCAACCCATCCCTTGTCCTAGTTAACCCCTGCTCTTCTTCCAGATTTTCTCTCAAGGCACCTCCTTCAGTATAGGGGTCATCACGGTAGTTTGAGATTTCTCTATTTCATTGAGCAGTGTCCCCCATCCCAACCTAGCTACTATAGGGTTCATAAATCGTTAATGAATGAATTGGAAGTAACATACCTGAAAGAGGTGAGCAAAGCTCCAAAGATCCAGCCCATAGCGTTTCCCAAAGTGTAATTCAGGTACTCGGGGGTGGGGGGAAGAACTTGGTCCTGTGAGCCGGCCACACAGTTGGGGAATCCCATCCTTACCTCAGCCCCTCAAGGCCTGCCTTGGAGGCAGCTGGCGCTCCAGCAGCGGGTACATGAAGGTCGAGGCAGATATAGGGTGGGAATCCTCATGTGTGCCTGGGAGTGTGGCCCGTCATGGGGATCTACGGGGCATCTAGGAGTGGTGTAAAAGCACCCTCCTCTCTCCCTCTCAGTCCAGAAAATACCCCACTGCGGGAGAGGATTCTACGCTGGATGCCTTGTGGGATCCACTGTGGAAATCTACTCTCGCCGTCTCAGGGCCATCCACACCCTCTGCGGCCCCGTGGCTCACAACTCGACCATCTGCAGCTACCCTTCCTTATCTCCGGAGCCTCCGTTGGTAGCCAGCGCTCTGGGCTCCATCCCGGTTCCCTGCTTTGCGCCTTTGCCGAATCTCCGCTGAGTGCCCACCAGAGGGCGCACTGACCCTGTCGCCTGAACCAGGTGTCGGGGGGGGGGGGGGGG
>CM052803.1:34419841-34555050 GCA_028533885.1 Nasua narica
CTGGCTTCCTGGACATAGGCCAAGTTTGTTTGTTTTTGGTGGGTTTTTTCCCATATTTTATTTGTTTGACAGAGAGAGAGAGAGAGAGGAAACACAAGCAGGGGGAGTGGGAGAGGGAGTAGCAGGCTTCCTGCCGAGCAGGGAGCCTGATGTGGGGCTTGATCCCAGGACCCATGGATCATGACCTGAGCCGAAGGCAGCCACTTAACGGCTGAGCCACCCAGGCACCCCCATAGGCCAAGTTTTTAAGCTTGGTTTTCAAAACCCCCAGCCTCTCTGTTCCACTCGCACCCTCCATGGACCCCAGACACACTTACTGTGATTGTTCAGGTCTCCAGGCTGCTGCACATATTAAGCTCCCTACCTGGAGCCCCCACTCACCTACTCATCCTTTGTTTCCCTGGCAAATTCCTACTTACTCTTCAAGACCCATCTCGAATAATTCCTCCTCCAGGTAACATTCCTTGATGCCTAAGCCAGGTTAGATAACCTGTTCTGGGGGCGCCTGGGTGGCTCAGTTGAGCGTCTGCCTTCGGCTCAGGTCGAGATCCTGGGGTCCTGGGATTGAGCCCCCACGGTGGGCACCCTGCTCAGCTTCTCCCTCTCCATCTACCTGCTGCCCTGCCTACTTGTGCTTGCTCTCTGTCAAATAAACAAATAAAATCTAAAAAAAAAAAAAATAGATAACTTGTTTTGTCATGATTTGGTCAGTGTTTGGCCTCTTGTGACTCCAGGGAGGCTCTGGCATCAGAGGAATAGGAGCCTGATGAACTGGGAGCTTTAGGAAGAATCAGTTGGCCTCCAAAGGGGCTCAGCTCTGGCTATCAAACCAGCTCAGGAGCTGTGGTCTTGATTGGGTTGCTCTAAGCCCAGGCACCCACCTGGTCCAGACAGGGGAGCTTGGAACTTGTGCAAGCAAGGGGGAATGCAAAGGGCCCAATGTCACAGAGAAAGGGGAAAGGCTGTTGGCTGGAGTCTCATCTGAGGAAGGTAGCCCAACTGGCCTGTGGACCTCGCAGTCTTTTATCTCCTTCTCCAGGTCTGATGGGCACCAACCAGGACCGTGTCCTAGAAGGGGGGAGTGTTAGAGAAGGGGGTGTATCACTCAATCATTCAATGTATGTTCAGCACCTGCTGTGTGCCTGGGACTGGGCCGATGGTACCTAGTAACCCACAAGGCAGTTGCACCAGTAACAGGCAGGTGAAGGGCTTCCTTTTGCATGGATTATATTCTGTCGGGAGCCAGGTAGGGGCTGCTCAGAGTCAATGGTCGTGTCTGGGCTGAGGCCTAAAGGCAGAATGCAGCTGAGTCCCCAAAAATGGGGCTGCAGAAATTCCCAGTGCAACAAGTGCAGAGGTCCAGAGCGAAAATGAGGTGTCCTGTTCTGGGGAGCAAGGAAGCTGTTGAAGGTGGAGATGAACAAGCTGAGGAAGAGGGGAGGTGAAAGTTGTGGGAAAAGGCCAGAGTCCCCTGCAGGGTCCTCATTCATTGAGTGAGATGCGTATGATGCGTGCAGTAGGATCGTTGTGAGTGTGGTTAGGCGTACAGCGAGGGCCTCATTTAATGTTTAATGTTGTCAACCTGACCCATGGAGAACAATCCATAGGAATATGGATTGGTGGGTTTTTCCCCATATTTTATTTGTTTGACAGAGAGAGACAGAGAGAGAGAGAGAGGAAACACAAGCAGGGGGAGTGGGAGAGGGAGTAGCAGGCTTCCTGCCGAGCAGGGAGCCTGATGTGGGGCTTGATCCCAGGACCTATGGATCATGACCTGAGCCAAACTGGGACATAAGCAGAGAGGCTACTATGGGGGTGAAAGTAGTTTGGCTTTGGAAAGGTAGAGCTGGCAAGACTTGGTGACCACCTGGTTGTGGTATGAGAATTAGGATAGTATCTAGAATCCAGGATGTGCCCAGGTCTGCAACCAGGGGGAATCATGTGGATGGCAAAGTCATTGTGAGAAGGGGGGATCCTTACCTTCTGATTCCTCTCCTCTCCACGGTGTTGGCACAGATCATTGCTGACTAGGCCTTGACATCCTCTCCCTGCAATGGCCATGGTTCCTATCATCTGCAGGGCCTGTGGGACTGGGATACCCTGTGAAGGGCCCATGATCACCTGAGGCCACTGTGTTGACAAGACATTCAGACTGGCCACAGTCCAGGGCAGCCAGGTCATCCCGATGCCTACCCTCCCCCCACTTAACCCTTGACTGTGGACTCCTGCCTGTCCCTAGTACTGGCAAAAGGATCTCTATGATCTCCCACTGTGGACCTGCACTAGACTGGTCCTCAGAAACCCTTCTTCTGGGTCCTAGGATGGAGGTGAAGGTGGCAGGGGTTTGAAGTCCTTGCGAGGGCCTGAGGGAGATAGTTGGATCTTAAGAGGGTAGTGTCCCCAACCACCAATGTGTTTCCCTGTAAGAACACAGGAGGGGCAGACCAAGATGGTGAGTTGATTCATCCAAGGGTACTCTGAAGGGCTAGAAAGGGTCAGCCATTGGCCAAGAGGAAGGAAGGAAGGGGCGTGCCAGAAGTCTTAAGACCAGCTAGGGGATGATCAGGGTGTTGTCTGGCCCTCAGGAGGAAGTATGTGGAGGACCAAGACTTTCAGTCTCCAAACATACTGGTCTCCCTATCCTAGAGTGACCTGTGGTGCTGGTCATATTGCCCACTGTCAAATCTGCCCATTCTGTTTGCCTCTGATTCCTTGAGCAGGAAGTCTGTGTCCTCTCTGGATCCCCAGTTTGTGTGGAGTGGGAATGGTAGGTGGACTCCAAGGTCACAACACCTGTCCTACTCTCCTGGGGAATCTGACAAATGGGCCATGGCCACAGGATTGAGGCTCAAACCCACTTTCTCCGGGGCACCAGAACTGCTCAGTCTCGAGGGGTGACTCCATAATGCCCGCAACTAAACTTTAGGCCGGGCAGCCCTCACACATTGACCTGGCCTCCATCTGTCCCACCCGCATTCCTAATTCCCGGACAGACGCAGGGGCCCCTGGGCCCCTTGCTTGAACCCACATGTGGTCGGGGCAGGGTGTGAAGAATCCGTGTGGGGATTGCACAAAGGTCCTGGTCAGCTCCCGGTCCCCTAAGGCCCAATAACTTTCCGGGACTCACTTCTCCCCTTCTTCCCCTTGCTGTGACCAGAGTCTCTCAGCAGCCGCCAGCACTGGACCCTGAAACCACGCCCGGGCCAACCCATTCCAGATCCCAGGTCAGGGACGAACCAGGAATCGGGAGTGAGGACTGAGCAGCGTGGACTTCGGGTACCCAAGCCTGGGCTGGGTATCCAGCAGCGGCGAGCTGGGTCCGACTGGTCCCGGACTGAACAGACAAGACAAGCCAGGCTGAGCCCCAATCGATCGATGCGTTCGGCGCGCGGCGCAGTCCAAGGAGCTGGCCTGGGATCCGCAGGGGAGAGGCGGCGAGCTCCGACTGGGAGGGACGTTCCTGGCGGCGAGTCCCTATTGGCAGGCCGTTTGGGGGAGGCGGATTCTGATTGGCCCGGCTGCTGTGGCCGAGTGCGGGCGGCGGGGTTAAGCGCGTCGCCGCCGCCCGGGCCTAGGCGCGAGCGCGGAGCGCTGAATCCGCACCTCGGACTTGTAGCGGTGGTCTCACGCAATGGGTCTTCGCGTCTGTCCGTACCGTGCGGCGCTGCTCCCGGGTGGCTTTCTGTTCCTCCTGCTCCTGGCAGACCCGGCGCTCCCGGTCAGACGTCCCCCTCCGGTGGTGCTGGGTGAGGCGCGGGTTCAGTCGTGGGTCCGTGTGTTTCTGTGTCTGGCAGGACGGGGTGCGGGGCGGCGGGAGGAGCTGTCTTTCCGGTCTGCATCTGCTCTAAGCAAGAGGTTGGGGAGCATATGACTGTCTGTCTTGTCACCTGGGTCAGTCCGTCCACCTCCCGCCATGCTGGGCGCGGGTGTGGTCAACCTCTGCTCACCTTCCCCTGTAGAATATGAGGTAAGTAAGACAGCTACGGTACTGTGGTCCGTCAGTACCCCTATCTACGTCAGTTCCAAGCATTGCCTCGCTTTATGCCTCTTTATGCCCATTTTTTACCTGGAGAGACCGAGGTCCTTTGGCCCCACTCCTGAGGATTGGCGGGGGCTCGGACGTTCTCGGAGTTGGTCCCCAGGGTCCTCATTGTTGGTCTGGGCACGACTAGGGGGCTGTCTCTCTGGACCCTTCCAACCCCATATGTTTCAGGAGGCATTATTAAAAGGAAGCTTTTTGGGGAAAGAATGACTCGCCTAGCCTGCCACCAAGACTCCCAAATGGGTGGCCTTGGGCCTGAGGGAGGAGGCCTAAGGGAATCTGAGGATGGCTAAAGACAGAGGTAAGGGTTGGGACAATGGCTGTGAATGGATGTCAAGAAACATGCTTGTACTCTTATCCCTGCCAGACCAATTTAGACCGGGCTATATTGGGACTAGATGATCTCCCCTGCCTATTCCCTCCTTCCTCCTGGCCCCTGCAACTACGCAGGAGTCACAGTATTTCCTTGTGGTGGTGGACACAGATGAGACTTCTGTCTTGGGGGCCTCGGATGCTTCATTCAAGCACTGAGTTGGTGGCCAGCCAGGACTCCTAAAGGCAGAGACATTCTAAGGTATATGTTACATACCCAATCTGCTGTAGCATGACCCCCATGCTCTTTCTAATGGGAGTATTTTTTTTTAAGATTTTATTTATTTATTTATTTATTTATTTATTTGACAGAAAGGGACAGCGAGAGAGGGAATACAAGGAGAGGATGTGGGAGAGTGAGAAGCAGGCTCCCCACTGAGCAGGGACCCTGATGTGGGGCTCGATCCCAGGATCCTGGCATCACGACCTGAGCCGAAGGCAGACGCTTAATGACTGAGCCACCCAGGCACCCCAAATGGGAGTATTTTATTTATTTATTTGACAGAGAGAAACATTGAGAGGGGGGACACAAGCAGGAGGAGTGGGAGAGGGAGAAGCAGGCTTCCCGCTGAGCAAGGAGTCCGTCACTGGGCTCAAGCTCAGGACCCTGGGATCATGACCCGAGCCAAAGGCAGATGCTTAACAACTGTGCCACCCAGATGTCCCCAGAGTCACAGAATCCTAATCTCCCTAGCTTCTCAGAGTTGGCATTCATCCTGGGAAACCCCAGTGGGCAGTGGCAGAGCTGTTCCTGTGCCCAGAGCAGGGACCTGGCCTTGGCTATCAGAGGATCAGCATTCAGGGGTGACCAGCCTCTAGGAGTGAGACCCAAATTGGTGGTAGAGGAAGCAGAGACCAGAGAAGTGATACAAAAGAAGTGGGCAGGAGGAGACTGTAGCAAGCTATTTCTACCCCCCTCAGCCTCCGTCTCCTCATCTGTAAAGTGGGCATAGTAAGGACATTCTCTCCCAGTGTTATTTGAGGTGAAGGGTACATAGATGTCTCTTGTCCTAGTTTTAACCAAAAAGGGGCTTAAGAAATGACCACTGCTATTTTTAGAGGCCACACAGCCTGTCCAGGACAAAGGGCATTCAGGCACGGCGAATCTGGTGGCTTCCTCTTTTAGCCAATTCCTTTTTGATAGAGACAATGACCAAGGTCTCTGTGCTGTCATGCTGAAGACTCCCCACTTCTGCATATTTATTATTAAGGCAGGTGAAGGCTGGTGCCACCCCTGCCTCCCATGGTTGCCCTGAGGGCACTGTGGGATGATGTACAGGGAGGGCATGCCCCCTTCAGGGCTGGGTTCATAGACCCCAGAGAATGCTCAGGAGAGCCAAAAGCTGGTTGTTCACTTGGTGATCATGGATTCTAAATGGGGATTTGCTTGGAAGGTGTCAAGGGCATGGCATGTAGAAGCAAGTGAGGCCTGAAAGGTCAATGGGAGCAATTATTCTGGGTGGGGCCTTAGTATTGGGCGGTGAACCCATGGGGATGGGTTTGAGTGTTAGAAGGGCCCCAGGGCTCTATGTAGACTAGGCTCTGTGTAGCTGGTCTGTTGACCAGCTTGGGCAGAGAGAAGTTACCCTTCAGGCTGGGGTACACCCACCCCTACTGGGCCGTGGCTGGAATGGTATGATGTTTCAGGGTAGCCATCTCTGCCATGGGGTCCAGGTGTGCTGAGAGGCGAGGGCCTTCCAGATGGTCTGCTCCCTGGAACCTTACTGGGCTCCCGGTAGGCTGGCAGCTGCCTGTGTTCATTGCCCCCCGCCTCCCTCTGCAGGCCTGTCCTGGAATGCCTTCTCTGAATTCAGTTTTGGTTGGTTAAGTGGCCCAGGGCTTTGTCCCATTTCCCACTCCTTCTTCGAGTGAACCAGGCCCTCCTCTGTAGCCTGGGACAGCTGTGGGTAGAAGGCCTTTGGGTTCAGGCCTCAGGGTCCCCAGCCTGCCAGGTCCAGGCCCTCATGTGTGCTCTGTGTCCCTCTGCAGTGCCTGGTGATTTGGGCAACCAGCTGGAGGCAAAGCTAGACAAGCCAACGGTTGTGCACTACCTCTGCTCCAAGAGGACGGACAGCTACTTCACGCTTTGGCTCAACCTTGAACTGCTGCTGCCTGTCATCATTGACTGCTGGATTGACAATATCAGGTGGGGGCTGGGGCACAGATGGGGTGCTGCTCACCGACCCAGCCTAGAGAGATCTCTAGACCCATTTCTGTCTCATCTTCACTTCAGCAGACCCTGAGGTCACTGACCTCTTGCCCTTCGCATTTCCTCAGGCTGATTGGCACCACCTCTGCACCCTCCCAGACAGAACTTTCTTCCCTTTCCTGCAGCTCTCTTCCCTACCCTCTCTAGTTTATGCCTTGTGATTCACACCCTATACGTGAATTCTTTTTTTTTTTTTTTAAGATTTTATTTGGGCGTCTGGGTGGCTCAGTTGGTTAAGAGTCTGCCTTTGGCTCAGGTCATGATCTCAGGGTCCTGGGATTGAGCCCAGTGATGGGCTCCTTGCTCAGTGGGAAGCCTGCTTCTCCCTCTCCCTCTGCCTTCTCCCTGCTCCTTCTCTCTCTTATTCGCTCATTTGCTCTCTCAAATAAATAAAATCCATTAAAAAAAATAAAATCTCCACACCTAACTCACAATCTTGAGATAAGAGTCCCATGCTCTATTGACTGAGCTGGCCAGGCGCCCCCTTACATATAGATTCTATGCTCCAGCCCCTACTCATAGCCTCAATATGGCCTGCACCCCCTCCCTTGCCTCTGAGTTGGCCACTGGTCCCTCAGCTTCTTGTTCCTCCTGGGATATACCAGGTCTCCATGTCTTTGTACATACGGTTCTTTCAGCCTGAAATCTAGCTCTGATAAATTCCTTCCCATTCACCCTTTAAAACCCTAGCCTGGTCCTTCTGGAAAATTTCCCTTGCCACTCCCCAGAGCTCTTAACCTTTCCTTCCTCCAGGCCACATGCCTGTTTCCTTTCATCCTTATCAGGTGCCATAACTTTGTTTCCAAGGATGTTTCCCTGCTAATAAGATAATAATGTTTTGGGAATTATTGCTTATCGAATACAGGCACTGTCCATATTACATACTTTCTTTCATTTAGTCTTATAGCAACTCTGTGAGACAGATGGTGTTTTCAGCCCTGTTTACAGATAAGGAAATCTGAAAACTCAAAAGGGTTACAAAGTTGCCTAGGGTCATTCAGCTAATCAGTGGCAGAACCAAGATGCAAACCCAGATTGTGCGAGCCTGAGCTCAGACCCAGCTCCCTGAAGGCAGAGGTTGTATCTCTTTTATCTTTATAGCCATAGAACCAGGAACACAGTTGGTGTTCAGTCAGTGTTTGAGCTGAAAGGAGTCTCACAAATTAAATTTTTTTCCTGGGGATTTACTAGCTGGTTCTCCAGGTGTTTTGCCTTTCCCTGTTGTTTATGACACCTGCTTTGTTGGCTTTTTCCTCTTCTGTACATGATCACGGTTATTTCTGGGCTGTTGATCTGCAAATCTATTTTTATACCAGAGACATGGTCTCAGGTACTGCCAATGGGAGGTTCGGGCTGATACTGAGAGGGGCTTGTCAACCTTCATTGGACATCTGACCTGTTTAGAGCTGCTTTGGCTTTGTAGAAAGTTTTCTCCACTTTGCTGAGTGGCTGCTGGGTTCATCGACAGATTGCCCTAGAGAAAATGGGCCCCTGGAACCTATTACTTGGGTCAAAGTTGTTATCTTGTCAGTTTTCTGTGGCTGATCTCGGGGTTAGGACTCAGGGCCGCCAAGGATTGCAGGGCTAGCCTGTGTTTTCTTTTCTTTTCTTTTCTTTTCTTTTCTTTTCTTTTCTTTTCTTTTCTTTTGTCTCTTCTCTTCTCTTCTCTTCTCTCCTTTCCTTTCCTTTCCTTTTCTTTTCTTTTTTTAGATTTTATTTATTTATTTGACAGAGAGAGACACAGTGAGACAGCGAACACAAGCAGGGGGAGTGGGAGAGGGAGAAGCAGGCCTCTCACAGAGCAGAGAGCCTGACATGGGGCTCGATCCCAGGACCCCAGAATCATGACCCGAGCCAAAGGCAGATGCTTAATGACTGAGCCACCCAGGCACCCTTAGCGTGTGTTTTCTCGGGCATATTTTTCTCTTTGGTATCAGGGAAGCCAGAACAGAGTTCCTGGTCTAGCACAAAGCTTTCCTCCTGTCTCCCACCACCCTGTCCTATCGTTTTTTCCAGGCCTTGTTTGTCCATCCACATAGCAGCCACAGGTGTTTAGGCCCTAAGGTGGGGGTTTCTCTGGTTCTGTCGTGTGCTGTACTCACCCTCTCCTTTGCCCTGTGATGTGATGTGGGTGGCAGGAGCTGAATCCACAGAGATGGGGCAATGGGAGCATGCAAGATTAGGCTACCTGCCTTTTGGGTCAAGTGTGATGTGGATGGCAGAGCCAGGCCTGGCACTTCCCTTTCCCAACCAAACCCTGCATTCTGAGGTGGATGACACCGAGAAGGAGCTATTGCCTTGACCGGGGTCCTTGGATTAATCTTTGGAATGAGTCTTGGTTGGGGTCCTCTGGTGGATGCCGTTCCTCTGATCTGCGCTTCATAAACTGGCTTTGTTACTTTTTAGTCTCCCCTATACTTCTTACCAAACATGAGGATTGTAAGGGATATGGTTCAGGATCCAGGGCAGTGTTAGGACACACCAGGTTCATGTCTCCTCTGAATCACCAGCTCAGTATCCTCCCCTGACAGGCTGGTCTACAACAGTACGTCCCGGGCCACCCAGTTCCCAGATGGTGTGGATGTGCGCGTCCCTGGCTTTGGGAAGACTTTCTCAGTAGAGTTCCTGGACCCCAGCAAAAGCAGTGTGGGTATGTAGCCCTTGCTCATGCCCTCCAGGAAACAGGGCTGGAAGTTCTATATTCCCGGAGTGGGAGAAGTGCTGTTAGTTTGAAAAGGTAGCCTGTAAACTGTCTCTAATCAGTGTAGCAACTGAGCCTTATAGCATTCCTTCGGGGATCTTTCTACAGTAGATGCCCTAGTCTCCTTGTTGGGTGTGGTGTGGGGGGCTGGCACTGGCCATCCTCTCTCTAATTCCCATACGTTACTGTCTACAGGTTCCTATTTCCATACCATGGTAGAGAGCCTTGTGGGCTGGGGCTACACACGGGGTGAGGATGTCCGGGGGGCCCCCTACGACTGGCGCCGAGCCCCAAGTAAGTGGTCACTCTTGCTTCCTCCCTGATGTCCTGGGAGGTGGGGATGAGGAAGTCACAGACACCATAGGCCCTGGGCTCTCCCCTGCCCCTGGGCCCTCTTGCGTCTAGCCCAGCAGTCACAGCTGTCACCCCTAGTCAGTCTGTCCTGTCCTTCCCCATCCCTCACGCCAGGATTTCTGGGTCTCTGAGCTCTGGGGAGAGATAATGAGGCTAAGGAGGAGAAAAGGAGCTTCTAGGTTTCCTACCTTCTTGGGAAAGGAGGGGAAACCAAACCATTCCCACTTGGATTTTAGCATTTTCCCCACCCACCTAGTCTTAGGTCTGGCGTGAAGAACACTTAGTGGTTCAGACCCCAGGACCCTTCCTTCCTGACCACTGCCTGGCTCTGGCCTACAGATGAAAACGGGCCCTACTTCCTGGCCCTCCGGGAGATGATCGAGGAGATGCACCAGCTGTACGGGGGTCCTGTGGTGCTGGTTGCCCACAGCATGGGCAACATGTACACACTCTACTTTCTGCAGCGACAGCCACAGGCCTGGAAGAACAAGTATATCCGTGCGTTTGTGGCGCTGGGGGCGCCCTGGGGGGGCGTGGCCAAGACTTGGCGCGTCCTGGCCTCAGGTAAGACCCTGCCTAACTTACCCAGTATGGGGGGGCTGATGTCAGGGATGGTGTCCTCTCTTTCCTTCAGCAGTGTCCTTCTGGGCCACCTCGTGTCTCTTCTCTTGGGTGAGAATCCTTCTTTCTCCAGTCATATGCTTTTCCAACCATCTCTTTTTCGGAAAGAGAACCTAACACTACTTAATTTCGTCCCTCTAGTCGATGGCCTTGGTTATCTGTGTACATTTTTTTCCAGCGTGCCCATGCAGTGGCACAACCATTGGTCACACAGGTACTTCCTTGTGCCTATGTGTACACACATACACTGTGCTCTGGCCTGGCTGGCCTAACTCGGTCTGACCCACAATTCTTTGGGGGAGCCTTCTCCCTTTCTTCCTGCCCACCTTTGCCCCACAGAAGAAAGGCTGGGCTATAATTTCCTGTTTATGAGTTAGACCTCCATCTGTGGCAGTGGGGAGCCTTTGTGGGTAATGCAGGGAGGAAGCAGGTGCAGATTTCTTTGGGCCTCCTTGCCTGGCAGTGGGGAAAGCCACCTCATTCCCTATTCCTCCCAAGTTCACCTGCCTTTTCATTACTGTCAGAGCCTGCCAGCTGTAGCCGTGTAGAGAATAAGCTGGCCAATGCCTCCCTCCCTCTGCAAGGACTGGGGGTGAACCCATGGCCCCTTACTTTAGGAGCCATGAGCCACAGCTGTCCTCAGCATCTGAGGAGCTTGCCTCCTCATATCATCAGCACTGCCTGACCTACTTGTTGGTCAACTGATAGTTGCCATCACGTGAGACCCAGTGCCTCTCCCAGTAGTGACCCTGGATTGGCTGGATGATGAATCCAGATATAGTGAGGACTCATTATAGCCACCTACTCTGTCCAGCCTGGACCTGAAAGGACAGATGGAGGCATGCCTGAGTCTGAGACAGGAGCTGTGGTGGGGCTCGGGTTCCAGCCTTTCTGAGCCTCCCTGTGAGTCCCTTTTGAGCTGTGCCTCAGGTTCTGGGAAACTGTTCTTTCTGTCAGGCCCTGACTGGGGGTGGTAGGGACTTGGACTAGCTAGAGGCTTCCTTTTCCTCAGGGGTTCCACAGCCAGACTCCACAAGAGCTCAAGGCCTCTGGTCAGTCAGAGAGGTGAGGTGATGGGTGGCTTTGGGTCCCGAATAGATCAGACGGCCCTTGTTTCCAAGTTCCAGCTCATGCCCCAGAGGCCTCACTGGCTCTGTTGTTGGCATTCCTGTGTGAGAAAGATTCTCGTTCTGCCTGCAGCCTCCCCTCCTGCCTCGTCTCCTGCAGGCCTGGCTCCCTGGGCCAGTGACAGGCAGATGAGTGGGATACGACCAGGGGAGGCTGGCGGCAGTCCTGAGGATGAGCCTGGGAAAAGGAAAACATTTTCATAACTCAGAGTAAGGAAAGAAAAAGAGAAATGTATCTCTGGGCTGCCAACGTGCTGACTGACCTTCAGCAAGGTCAGTGCCCACAAGCCTGGTGACAAGTGCTCAGTGGAGGGTACCGTTTACACGATGAATCACCTCGTGGGTATGCGCTGCCTAAATCCCTGGTGACGAAGTGCAGAAGGAAAGAAACAAATCATGGTCGTGTGCTTCCCAGATAGAGCAGAAATAAGGGGAACGTGGGAATTACAATGCCAATGACAGTGTGGAGGCGTGGGAGTGCTGACTGGGCCCCTCCTGGGGGCCCCACAGAGGCGGCGGCAGCACCGTGCTGCCCAGCCAGCTGGCGCTCCTGAGCACAGACTGAGCGAGCCCTTTCCCTGCAGGAGACAACAATCGGATTCCGGTCATCGGGCCCCTGAAGATCCGGGAGCAACAGCGATCTGCTGTCTCCACCAGCTGGCTGCTGCCCTACAACTACACCTGGTCACCCGGGAAGATCTTCGTGCACACCCCCACAACCAACTACACGCTGCGGGACTATCGCCGCTTCTTTCAGGACATCGGCTTCAAGGACGGGTGGCTCATGCGGCAGGACACCGAGGGGCTGGTCGAAGCCACAGTGCCTCCTGGCGTGCCGCTGCACTGCCTCTACGGCACCGGTGTCCCCACACCAGACTCTTTCTACTACGAGAGCTTCCCGGACCACGATCCCAAAATCTGCTTTGGTGACGGCGACGGCACCGTGAACTTGCAGAGTGCCCTGCAGTGCCAGGCCTGGCATGGCCGCCAGGAGCACCGAGTGTGGTTGCAGGCGCTGCCCGGCAGCGAGCACATAGAGATGCTGGCCAATGCCACCACCTTGGCCTACCTGAAACGTGTGCTCCTTGGGCCCTGATCCCCGTGCCAGGCAGGGCTGTGGGATGACGTGGCCGCAGCTTCTTCTCTTGTCCTCTGGGGCTCTCGCGGCCCATGAGTGGAATGGTCTGTGATGGACTGCCTAAGGTCCTCAGTCTTGGGTTGAGACACGTCTGCCATTGGGAAGTGCTCTTTCTTATCCTTCCTCTGTGGGAGACAGGAAGGAAGAAATAGTCTGGCCTCACTTAAGGGATCCTTGCTGGAAAGAATGCTGCTGCTGGTGGGATTGCTGTGACCTCAGGACTGGCTCCACAGGCGGATTGGCTGGCACCTGGCCCTAATCCCGAACTCAGGCCATTTGTTCCTCATACCCCCGTGGCCTTTTCATACTCACCCACCAGGCCCTGGTCCCTCAGTCTTCCTGTGAGGGATATTACTGAGCTGCAGTCCCTGTCCCTAAAGGTCCCAGGGATGGGCTTCTGGTCCCTACGGTGATCCTCCCACAAACTGGCCACAGGTAGGCTTGCTACTGGCTGTGAGTGGCTGGAGCTGCTGGCCTCCCTATGGCCTAGTCGCTCAGCAGCCTGAGGCTTTCCGGAGGCAGCCTGGTTCCTCCTGCAGGCAGGGGCGGGTTGTGTTCTCTGTGGTTCCCAGGTCCTAGGGCATTCACTCCTACCTCCCTCACCTCCAAGAACAGCCTAGCTCAGGATTGGGCAGCAGGTGGCCCTCCATTTCTTGGGGGCTTGGGGGCTCTGTCCCAGGAGCCTTGATCCCCTTGTTTGGGCTGTTCCCCACAGTATTGATGCTGGTTCCCTTTGCCCTGGGACTGTGGTTCAGGGATGAGAGCCGGGCTCAGTCCCATGGCCTTTTAGGTACTCAGGAAGAAAACTCAAGGAAGTAACTGAGGCCATTCAGAGCCACTCTGAGCTGCCCTCTTGTTAACCCCACCACCACATTACCACCCTGCCCCAGGGTTTTTCTAGCACCCAGGTGGGCTGGCACAGGGCTGAGAGGAGGTAGGGCTCTTGGCCACCTTGCCCAGCACCTACTCTCACCAGGCAGCTCAGTGGTGTTTAGTCTGCAGAGACTGGCCCAGAAACTTGAGCGGGCCCCTGAGAAAGCCAGGTGGCTTGAGGCTCCCCTGGGAGTTTTCTGTCTGTTCTAGAGGTGCTTTACAGATCTTCCTATAATAGCAGGGATGGAGAGTCTGGATCTGCCTTAGTGGCAGTCATCTCCCGAGTGGGCAATGGCTATAGGCCAAGACTTGAGTCTAGCCTCTAGGATGGGACCCCAGAGCCACAGTCAGGCTGGACTGTGCTGCTCTCCCACCAGGTTTCTGTGGGGCTGGATTTTCTCTGTTGGGAATATACCCAGCATCTCTTTTTCCTTTTATTCTTGGATGGTGGGCTCCTCATGGAGCTCTAAGGGGGTTGTACCTTGATTCTGGCAATAAATATACTTTGGATGCTGTAAAGTACCCTGGCTGAGGCTCCGTTCTGAGCATGAGAGGAGGGAGGTAGTGGAGGGGTGAAGGAGCTAGAGAGGCAGGTAATCAGGGGCTAGACCTTTCCTGGGGCCTTGATGGGTTCTCTCAGCACCAAAGCATGGCTCCTGTGCACCTATTTGGCCTTTATTCTTCTGCCCCATCTCCTGGAATCTATTTCCCCTCCTGGGATTAAGAACCAGGACCTGAAACATTCCCATTGGAATGTGGTTCCTACCATCCCTCTGCTTCTGCTTGGCCAGCAGGCCCCATATGCTGCCGCAGAACTGGGGGCAGAGGACAATCCTGCAGGTCACCCTGGCTGGACTCTCCGTCCCAGCCTTTTTGTCCTGTCTCAACTTTCGGGTCTCAGCATTTTTTGATCCAAGAGTTCTTTTTAGTACATCATCCTTCTACTTTGTGTCTTCAGTTTGCTCACCATCTTTCTCTCTTGGGACAGAGACTGAGGGAGAAGGAGAAACTAGCCTGAGACTAGGACGGAGACCAAGATGGGCAGAGACAGGGACCAAGACTGGGAGTCAATGGAGATGGATAAAGGCAGAGAAACAGAGAGCCCGATACAGGGAAACACATATAGGATTGGGGTCCAGGACTGTCTGTGGTGCAGAGCCCAGAGAGGAGGTTGAGGGCAGTGCAGGGTGGTGGGAGCCCCAGTTCCTGCCTCCTCCAGAGACAGTTCAACCTGGGCTTCAGGCTTCAATATACCCTGGACCACTAGAGGGCGCTCTGAACCCTCACTGCACTAGTTATCCGCCAAACCTGGAAGAAGGGAGGCCCAGAGAGAGTGAGTTTGCCCAGCGACACATGGGTCCAGCTGTAATTGCTGGCCTTGGTAAAAGGATAACAACACAAAAGGGTGCAAACCCTTACCTCCAAGTCCTGCCCAGCCTGAATCCCTGCTCGGCCCTGACACCCACCCTCCCATGGCACTCCCTGTGGCCTTATAGTCACCTACTCACCCCTGACCTATTTTAGCCCCACTGCCATCGTTGGTTTCACAGCTGCAGAGAGAGGGCATGGGGTCACAATAGGCTTTAACACCAGCCGACTGGGGTTCAAATCTGACCTCTACCAGCTCCACTCGGGAGTCTTCTTACTTCCCTGAGCCGCAAATTGCTCATCTGAAGAATGGAGCTGAATAAATGTACCCTGCAGGGTGGTCTTGAGGAACATTGATGGTATTGGGGAACATCCGATCAGTGCTTGCTGCATAGTGGGCTTTCATGGTGGGTTGTTGTAACCGGGTGTGAGACAGCAAAGCCAGACAGCTGGATGCTGGCAGGTCATGTATGCATTTGTTGCAGGGATAAGTGGACCAGCTGCCATTGAGTGACACAAGTGAGCAGAGAGTCCTTCCTCTGCCTGGCCAGGGAGGCAGAAGGAAGGGATCCAGTGGTCAAAGGGTCAGATTCCAATGACTCCAAATATACACATACTCTCATTCACACTTAGGGAGGGTATTCTAAGCAGAGAGCACAAGGAGGTTCATACCAGTGAGGGTTTTTCAAGGATCACCGTCTCAGGTCTTTATACAGAAGAATGGAAAGGTTTTTAGGCAGAGGAGATTCAAAGTCATTCCCCTGTGGGGATGGCTTAGAAGAAACAGGGTAGGGATGGAGGCTACTAGAGCTAGAGTGAAGAAAACCATGGGAAAACATGCAGGTCCTTGGGGGGTAGGAGGAGGAAGCGTCCAGAGTGCTGCCCATCTCTGGCGGGGTCACTGGGTGATGGGCAGCAGGGGTTTGGGTATGGTCAGTCTGGAATTAGAGGGTGTGCAGTTATAAACAGGTGTCTGGGGGAAATGACTCCATGTCTCAGGAGAGAGTCATGGCTTGAGGTTGTGGACAGGAAGCTAAGTGGGGCAGTGCTCAGCTGCCCATGAGGTCAGGAGACCCTAGAAGAGCCCCAGAGCTACCAGACAAAAAGAGCCCCTAGAAGGAGAGGAGGAGGAGCAGCCAGAGGTAGAGGAAGACAGGAGGGTCCAGCTCCCCCCAGAGGGTGTCAGTAGGGTCACACAAGTTAAGGAAGGAAAAATGTTCTCAAGCCTGAGCCCGGGGGAAGCGGGGGTGGATGGGTGGGCGGCGTTCGCTACGGAAGCACAGCAATGTCCGTGTGTCTGTGGAGGCCTCGGTGGGCTTGTGCTGGGGCTGAGCTGTGAATTTGGGAGGACAGGTCCTGGGTCTGTGTCTTCCTAAGGTGCGTAGGGGAGGGAGGTGAACGGGGCTTGGAGGCTGTTTAGAGCTCCTTGTGTAAGCTGTATGGCCAAGAGCCACAGAAGAACGGGCTGTGCGGGCCATTTAGAGCGAGGGTGGCCGGGCCCTGGTCACGGGCAGCCAAGAGCACGCAGACGCTGGGACGGCACTCCCCAGCCCGGTCGGCCGATCCCTGAGGCCGCGGCGGCCCCAGAGGCGCAGAAGCGCCGCCGCAAGCCAAACCCGCGCGGAACTAGGCGTCCTGTCCCGACGCGGCGCGCGCTGTCGCGATCCGGCGGCGCGTGACGTGGCGGGGGCGGGGCCTGAACGGCCGCGGCACCCGTGGCGGTCGAGCGAGGGAGCATCCTGTCGGCGCCTGGCTACTGCGAGGTAACGGGCCGCGGGCGGGCGCGCGGGAGAAGGGGGGCCGGGGCCGGAGCGGGAGCCGGAGCCGAGCCGGGGCCGGGGCCGGAGCCAGGGCCGGGGTCGAGTCGCGTCCTGGAGGCCGAACGCTCCGCACGGCCGCCGCCGCCGCCGCAGTGTGCTTGGTGCAGGGTGCTGGCCCGCCAACCGGGGCGCGGAGCGGGGCGGGCGGGTGGCACGTGAGAGACGCCGCGGCAAGAGCGTGCGAGAGGGTAACGCTGTGCGTGTGAGAGGGACTGCGAGCGTGAGGGTGGCTCCAGGAGTGTGGGGAACCCTGGGTGTAAGACTGAGCGTGCGAGAAAGACTACGTGTGTGTGTGACTGCCCACCCCGAGTCTGAGGGTAACTGGATGAATGTGCAAGAAACACCCTGAGTGAGCAGATGACGCTGACGGTATGGGAGACACCTTGGTGTGAAGGAGGCTCTGGGTGTGCTTGAGAGATGAACAGGCGCCCTAGACCAGAAGGGCGGGGGGGGGGGGGGAGGGGGAGAGAGAGAGAGAGAGAGAGACTGTGTGAGAGACTGGGAGATACTGGAGGGTGAGTGTAATGCGAAAGAGAACCTGGGCTGTGAGAAACAGCAAGTGAGAAAGACAGTGTCCAGGACTCCATAGGGGAGGATCAGGGCTTCCTGATGCTGCGAGATGGTCTAGGGCCCGGGCTTGCAGGCCTGGCCTGTTGGCACCAGGGCACTGTGTGCTCCTGCTATGACGGCTCTCTCTTGTGTCTTCATGTCCTGTCACCTTGTTTGATCATCTCGTGTTATAAATGGAAAGAGATTTGTAAAACATTCTGAGAATTCTTCACTAAGCACTAAGCAAACAGTTTGGGTACCACATTGTGTAATGGTCAGTATAAACGGGAATCAATATTTAACAGATGTTTTTGAGTACCCCTTGTGTGCACTGGGCTGTGTGCTTGGTGACACAGTTCAAAAGAATTCGGTCTCTGCCCTTGATGGGGGGGAAAAAAAGCACTGCCAGCAAATCTAGCATCGTGGTAGCAGAATGCTCCACCATCTGGTGCTTCTCTGAGAGCTGCTCTCTGATTTGAAGATCTGGGAGGAGCAGACTTTTTGAAAGTCTGTGAGTGCTTCCTCAGCTCATTTTTGTCTCTCTTTGCTTGCCGGGAAGCCCTTTAGGAGGAAACTGCCAAGGCTACCTACATTACAAAGGTGCCCTTGTGGGTTAATGGCTTTTGCTTCCCAACTTTGTTCTCAGCCTGCCATTCAAGTTCTTTTATTTGATTTCCCTGTCCTAACAAATATGCAGAAAACCACAAACACGATTTTTTTTCTTATCTTCCTTCTTCCCTGTCTGGCTATGGGCGTATTTTTATTGCAGACTAAAAGTAAATACCAGTTATGTGACTGATCTCTTTGGCCCTTCTTGGTACAGGAAATTTCCTGACCTCTGTCCTGTGTGTTTCCTGCCATAGTCTCCAGGACGTGAATACATTTCTACAAAAGTGACGCAAACAGGGCTTACAGGACCTGGGACTCGAGGAGCAGCAACTGTCTAGACATGAATGATTTGAGATGACCGGGCTAGTTCTCTGACACGTGTGGGCTGGTTGCTTCAGTTACACTCCACTGTGGGTGTGGTGGAACTTCTCAGTAATTGAGTGCTGCCTCTGCCAAGCATGTAAAACTTGAATTTTACAAAGGGAAAAATCATCCTGCTGCTTGATTCATTTTTTGATAAGCTGCCTCTTACTCTTTGTTGCAGAGGTTAAATGGCCAAGACAGACAGATGGAATTAGGCCTTGCTGTGGAGACTTCCATTTTCTTCTCAGTACCTGACCATTTATGATGAGGCAGCTTATGAAAGTGTGATGTTTGCTTATTTCCTCACAGGTGAATATTATTGCTCTGTTTTCTGTTCGGTCTTGGATCTTTGCGATTTGTAAAGAGTTTCAGTTATTTGTGCACCGTATGAACAGGATACTATTAATGAGAATGGCTCACATACAATTAACAGTTATGTAACACTGTATTATATAAAATTGTATATTAAATTATATCATTTTCTAAAGAGTAATTGTGGTGGTTCATAATTAAAGATACTTCAATGAGATTGTTAAAAAGAAATTGAAGGGGTGACTGGGTGGCTCAGTGGGTTAAAGCCTCTGCCATCGGCTCAGGTCATGATCTCAGGGTCCTGGGATCGAGCCCCGCATCACGATCTCTGCTCAGCGGGGAGCCTGCTTCCCCCTCTCTGCCTGTCTCTCTGCCTACTTGTGATCTCTCTCCTCTCTGTCAAATAAATAAAATCGTAAAAAAAAAAAATTAAAAAAAAAATTGAAAACCAAAGTCAATGGAAAAGACTAGGTATCACATACTGTTGAAAGTAAGGGTATTTATTCACTGTGATTGGGTGTTGAACTTGATATTGAGTTTCTTGGTATCTTAGGTAAAAAGAAATGTAGAGTTGCATAACATTTCATTTGATAAGGGTACTATGTGTGTATTTATATATATATAGAGAGAGAGAGAGAGAGGAGAGTTAAGCATTAAAAAAATGCCTATATGTGAAAAATATATAAATCTCAGAAAAGTATAGAAAATAAAGAGTCCTCTACGTTTTCACCACAGTAGAGATTTTAGTATTTTTCTCAACAATATTTTCCCCCATAGTCATCAATTATAAAAGTGTTTTTATTTTATTTTTTCTAAAGACTTATTTGGGGTGCCTGGGTGGCTCCGTTGGGTCTCTGCCTTTGGCTTGGGTCATGATCCCAGGGTTCTGGGTTGAGTCCCACATCCTGAGTCCCACATCCCACTCCTGAGCAGGGAGCCTGCTTCTTCCTCTGCCTGCTGCTCCCCTGCTGCTCCCCCTGCTTGTGCTCACACACACTCTCTCTCTCTGACAAATAAATAAATGAAATCTTTTTTAAAAATAAAGATTTATTTCTTTATTTTGAGAGAGAGAGAGCATGGGCGTGGGCATGGGAGAAGGGGCAGAGGGAGAGAGAGTCTTAAGCAAACTCTGTGTTGAGCACAGAGCCCAATGTGAGGCTGTGTCTCAGGACCCTGAGATCATGACCTGAGCCAAAACCAGGAGTCAGCCGCTTAACCAACTGTTCCACCTGGGTGCCCCTATAAAAGAGTTTTTAAATCCAGCTTTTAAAGTATTCTTCGTGATTGAATTTTGAAAGATTCTTTTTTTTTCCCCCCTGAAAATTGCATATGATAGTTTCATGGTTAAATTTTCATGAGGCAATGTTAGTAGTCTTATGAATGTCTTTATTATCTGGTGCAGAAGCCTGTAAAATAGGATGAATACCTACTAGAAAGCTGCATTGTGTCCTTACAGGCAGGGTTTAATGCTAGTTTTTCAAGACAGAAACTTAGAGGGTATGCTGAATGATTTAATGGAAATTGTCTTCAAAAGTGATTTCAGAGAAAGAGAGACTGAAAATCTCATACTGTGTATGATCTTCACATATCGATTTCTCTTATCAGTTGGATAAAAATTGAAGGCAGGAAGATATCCAGTTCAGAGAGGGTGATCTGATAAGATTTTGTTGCACACTCTTTCCCCCAAATACCATGTGACTGAGCTTAGTTAGGAGCTCTTTGATTTTCATCCCATTGTTGCAGAAGTCTGCAAATCTGTTCTGTGGGGATAGGATAAACAATGCATCTCACACAGGTATGGACTGCTCTTTTGAGAATGTATGTAGATTGTGTGGTGACTAATTAAATGCAAATGATTCAAAACCATTATTGTGGTCACAGTTGGTTTTTATCATTTTTTTTCCCCATCATCTGTTACTTAAAGAACAAGTACTTTGACAAAATGATGGAAACCACTGTCTCAGACTGAATTTTCTGTTTGATCACTTCTCTTAAGGCTTTTTTTGCTTATTGTTCTGGCAAGCAAGTGGCTCAAGGTGTTAGACTTTCAGTAGGGTTTGTTGTGTATTTTTTCTCTTAGCTATTCTGTCCTTGGTATATTTTATTCAATGATCATGGACTGAGTACTGAGCCTGTGCTAGGCCCTATACTGGGTGCTGTTAAAATAGCTGAGAAACTCACAAACGAGCTGGGAGACTGAAGCTAAGTAAATGGAACAGAATGAGGTGGCTGCTAAGGCAGAAGGATATACTGGAAATCTATGGGCACAAGGAGATATATTGAGAAAGATGGCAGCTAGACTGTTGGGGAAAAGGTGGGAGAAGAAAGGTGTTAGAAGCAGAGGACTCAGTATGAACAAAGATGTGTTTGTCTGATGGACTCTGGAAACCCTGGACTACTCCAGGTTCTGGAAACTGCAAGTAATTCGTTGGAACATGACCTTGGGTGGGGGTGGGGGAACATAGTGATAAGGCCCTGCTAAGAAGGTGGGAATTGGTCTTGAAGGCCTCAGGCAGCACCTGGGGGAGGGTTCCTAACAGTGCTCTGATACCACCTGAGAGATAGTAGGGTTGATATTCTGTTGTGAAACTTGAGGAGCTAAAGCAGTATTTTTTTTGCTTAGAAGGTTGTCTCTTACCACGACTTGTCCTGCTCTCCTGCGTGGAGGTAAACCTATTGCAGATGCTAGTTTTTTTTCTTTCCCACTCAGAATTCATATAATTACTTAGACAAGAACTATGTTGGGACATTGCATTTTCGAGTCTTTTAGATCCTGGTGATTTTTTTCCCCGACACTCAACATGGAGCTTGAATTCATGACTGAGATTAAGAGTCTCATATTCTACTGACTGAGCCAGCCAGGTTACCCTGGATCTTGCTGATTTTATGTCTACATATTCTATTGTTGACTGAGAGAGGTGCTTTGAAGTCTAAATACAATTGTGGATTTGTGGATTTCTCTTTTCAGATCTATGATATTGCTTTTTGTATTTTATGTATTTTCAAGCTATGTTGTTGGAGGAAATACACATTTAGAATTGTCTTCTTGGTGAATTAACCTCTTTATCATTATGTAATGTCCCTCTTTATGCCTAGCGGTATTTCTTATTCTGAAGTTTATTTTTCGTCTGATGTCCGATGTTAATATAGCTACTCCAACTTTCTTCTTTTTTTTTTTAAAGATTTTATTTATTTATTTGACAGAAAGAGATCACGAGTAGGCAGAGAGGCAGGCAGAGAGAGAGGGGGAAGCAGGTTCCCTGCTGAGCAGAGAGCCTGATGTGGGGCTCAATCCCAGGACCCTGAGATCATGACCTGAGCCGATGGCAGAGGCTTTAACCCACTGAGCCACCCAGGCGCCCCTCCAACTTTCAATTAGTGTTTGTATGATTTATTTTTTTCCTATCTTTTTACCTATAACATTTATTTGTTTGCTTATTTATTAATTTATTTTATTTTATTTTTTAATTTTTCATTTATTTTAAAAGATTTTATTTGGGGCGCCTGCGGGGCTCAATTGCAGGACCCTGAGATCATGACCTGAGCTAAAGGCAGAGGTTTTAACCCACTGAGCCACCCAGGTGCCCTATTCATTTATTTTTAAGTAGGCTCCATACCCAGGGTGGAGCCCAATGAGGAGCTTGAACTCACTACCCTGATCAAGATCTGAGCTGAGATAAAGAGTTAACCAGCTGAGCCACCCAAACACCCCTTTATGGTTTTGTATTTATTTATTTATTAAGATTTTATTTATTCATTGAGAGAGAGAGGGAGAGCACAGAGGGGAGAGTAAGAGGGAGAAGCAGATTCCTCAATGAGCTCTATCCTAGGACCCTGAGATCATGACCTGAGCTGAAGGCAGATGCTTAGCCAACTGAGCCACCCAGGCGCCCCAATGTCTTTATATTTAAAGCTGGTTTCTCGTAGACTACCTGTTGGGTTTTGCATTTTAATCTAATCTGGCATTGATTATCTCTTAATTGGTATGTTTAGATCATTTACATTTCATGTTATTATTGGGATGGTTGGATTAAAATCTTCCATCTTGCTAGTTGTCTTCTGTTTTCTATTTGTTGCATATGTTCTTTTCTCTTCCTTCTTAAAAATTTTTTATTATTTACGTATATTTGATGCACAATGTTACATTAGTTTCAGGTGTACAACATAGTGATTCCACAATTCCATACATTCTTACCATGAGAAGTCTGTTACCATACACTGCTGTTACAATATTATTGACTCTATTTTGCATGCTGTACTTTTTTTTAAATGATTTTATTTATTTATCTGAGAGAGAGAAAAAAAGAGAGAGAGAGAGGAGAGCATGAGCAGCAGAAGAGCATAGGGAGAGGGACAAGCAGACTCCCGCTGAGCACGGAGCCCTACTTGGTGGATCCCAGGACCCTGAGATCATGACCTGAGCCAAAATCAAGATTTGGAGGCCAACTGACTGCACCACTCAGGCGCCCCTATGCTGTACTTTTTTTTATCTCTGTGATTTACTTATTTTATGACCATAAATTTGTACATCTTAATCCCCCTTCACCTCTTTTTCTCAATCCCTTCGCCGCTCCCACCCCACCCCACCACCACCAGCTTGTTTTATGTATTTATGAATCCTTTTCTTTTTTGTTGTTTTTCATTTGCTTTTTAGATAAGTGAAATTATATATTTGTTTTTCTCTGACCAACTTATTTGACTTAGTGTAGACCTTCTAAGTCCATCCGTGTTGCTGCCTACTTTTGATTTGAGTTTTTTTTTTGTTTTATTTCCAGCATTGGTTCATTATTTATACCCCTTCCTTAATCTTTTTAGTTTAATATTTTTAAGTAACATTACATTATTTCACATATAAGAAATTTGCAACTGTATAACTCCCAATTCTTCCTTCTGTCTCTGTGCTTTTGTTGTCATACATTTTACTTTCTTTTTTTTTTTTTTAAAGATTTTATTTATTTATTAGAAAGAGAGAGAGAGAGAGAGAGAGTGCGTATGACCAGAGGAAGGGGCAAAAGGAGAGGGAGAGGCAGCCTCCCCACTGAGCAGGGAGCCAGATGCAGGCTGATCCCAGGACCAAGGCAGAAGGCAGACAATCAACCGACTGAGCCAAGCAAATAAAAATAGCCACCCCCAAAAATTTTTTTTCCAAAAAGAATTTTTTTATATTTACCTCAGACTATTTGATATTATCCTACAATTCTTGAGGGCTCCATTCTATTTTTTTTTTTTTCACTTTTTCCACTTTGACTCTTATGGTTTTCATCTCTGCTGAAATTTCACATCTGTTTCTGCATACTGTCTAACTTTTACATTAGATTGTTTAATGTATTAATCATAGTTATTTTAAATTCCTTGCCTGGTAGTTCCAATATCTGGTTCATCTCTAAATCTTGTCCTGTTGATTACTTTGCTTCCTTACTTTTCTTTTTTAAGATTTTATTTATCTATCTATCTATCTATTTATTTATTTGGGGTAGAGAGCGAGTGCTTGTGGGCAGGAGGAGGGACAGAGGGAGACGGGAGAGAGGATCCCACTCAGACTCCTTGCTGAGTGCAGAGCCTGACACGGGCTTCATCTCACATCCCTGAGATCATGACCTGAGTCAAAATTATGAGTTGGATGCTTAGCTGACTGAGCCATCTAGGTGCCCCTGATTACTTTGCTTCTTGATAGTGGGTTGTTTCTCTTGCTTTTTGTTGTGTTGCTTGTAAGTTGTTACTGATTGCTAGATTTAGGACTTAAAACAGTCTCTACTGAGGCAAGTATTTATTCTGGGTGCATCTCTTCTTTTGTTAGGCTATTAGTTTGGGAGTTCCAGTCAGTTAGGAGATGAGTTAGTTTGAGTTTTGTTGTTATGGTTACCTTAGGTGCACGTGGAGGCCTCAAATTCCTTAGGTTAGGGTGGGTTTACTGGAGGGAGGGCTTTTCCTCAACGTTTATGCTTTACCCTCAACTTTAGGTCTTTCTTTTGTTGCTGGGTGCTTGCTTACCTCGTGGTGGGGGGCAGGGATTCTCTGTTGTCTTGGTTCAGCCTCAGTGTTAGGCAGGTCCTGTTTTTCTGGGTCTGGGAGCAAGAGGAGTGTAGATCTTTCGGGTGATCTTCTTGCCTCAGAGGTAGGATACTTCTGATGGTCTAGGTCAGAATTTCCTGCCTTTACCCTAGGCATAGGGTTGTTTCATTTTTATTTTACTCTGCCCCAGCTGCCTTGGAAGGGACAGTTTGCCACTTTTCCCCAGGGGTGTCAGATTTTTATTCTTTAGAAAATACCTTTGCATTTTTCCCGGAGTAGTGATTGCTTTTCTTCTCCAGACTAGCACTACTGAGAAGCGGTCTCTGGCCTCCTGCCTAGTATTTTTTATGAACATCCAATCCACTGAGGTCTGTGGAGAAAACCTCTGAGTGTCTATGCTCTTGCTAACCCACATAAAACCTTTAGTAATTCATTAAAAATTGTACCTGAGTTCTTCTTACTTGCCTGCATGTTGGTCACATCATTCTCCCTCTGCCACAGGTGAACCAGAGCTTGCATCTCTCCATGGAGGTGCCTGTTTTTCCTTAAATTTCAGTCTGGTAGGTTGTCCTGTAACCTCAGCTCCCTGATGGCTTCAAGAAAAGTTATGATTTTGTGAATTATTTGGCTTTTTCTTGTCATTGGAGTTGAAGTGATGCTTTTCCCAGCTTTCTGTATCCTAATTGGAAGTTAGAAGTCAAGACAATTCCTTTTTATACTAATTTTATTTTCTAGTGAGATGAATTTCTCTCTTTCCCTGTGATATTGTGATTAAATAAGCATTTGGTCTTCATCCACTGTTCCTAGACACAGCTCCTATAATTTCCTATATAAGAGCCATAGGGGCATTTTCTGTTATAATATTTGCTTTTGTTCTCAATTCCTGAAATAGCTCCAGGGCAATGAAAGTGAAATGGATGTCATTTGTTATTTATATGACAAGCCCCTTTCAACCTACCTTGGAGTTTATGTTGGAAAGCATCCAGATCTTCTGAGGATGGGGGCTAGTTGCTAGAGGAACCAACTGTGTGATTAGGCGGTTGGAACTTGCAGTCCAGTCCGACCTCTGAGGAGGGAAGAGGAGCTGGAGATTGAATCAATCACTAATGGCCAAAGATTCTAATCAGTCGTGCCTTTGTAACGAAGCCTTCATAAAAATCCGAAACGGACGGGCACCTGGGTGGCTCAGTGGGTTAAAGCCTCTGCCTTCAGCTTAGGTCATGATCTCAGGGTCCTGTGATCGAGCCCCGCAATGGGCTCTCTGTTCAGCAGGGAGCCTGTTTCCCCTTCTCTCTCTGCCTGCCTCTCTGCCTACTTGTGATCTCTCTCTCTCTGTCAAATAAATAAATAAAATCTTAAAAAAAAAAAAATCCGGAAAGGACAGAGTTGGAGAGCTTTCAGGTTGGTGAACAGGTGGAGGCGCTGGGTGAGTGACTTGTGCAGAGAGAGCATGGAACTCCGCACCCCTTCCCATATGCCTTGCCCTATGCATCTTTTCCATCTGGCTGTTCCTGAGTTATATCCTTACAATAAACTGGTAATCTAGTAAGTAAACTGTTTTCTTGAGTTCTGTGAGCCACTCTAGCAAATTAATTGAACCCAAGGAGGGGGTAGTGGGACCCTCCAATTTAGAGCCAGTCAGTTGGAAACCCTTGTAACAACCTGTACTTGTATTTGGCATCTGAAGAGGGGGTAGTTTTGTAGGACTGAGCCCTTAGCCTGAGGGATCTCCAGGTAGATAGTGTCAGTGATGCAGTTTTGGAATATAGGTGAGGTTTGGTGAGGTGAGGTCTGGAGCCAGCAGCCAAGAAAGAATTTTTAAGACATCTTTGGTGCAAAGTGCTGGTTTTATTAATGCATGGGGATAGGGCCCTTGGACAGAAAGAGCTGCCTTGGATGAACATTTTACTCTGCCTGCCTCAAGTCATAAGGGCATTTAATTTTATCTACATTTCCTTCTGGCAGTTAGGTTATTGATAAGATTGCTCTTTTTCTTGTAAATCACTAAGACATGTATAAGAGGGGTCCTGTCCTATAGGACTTCTATAGGGAGTCTCCTGTCCTGCAGGACTATATCTTTATAAATTAACCATTTGTTTTTGCTTCCCTTAGCTTTACGGCAGCCAAGAGTGCTGAGGAATGTCACATATATCCCACCTTAGGGGTGGGGGGTGGGGGTGTCAGCTTGTGCTTTGTCCTCAGCTTGCCTTCTGCTCCCTCATCATCAGGATTGAGTTAAATTGTTTCATGTTGCAGAATTGTTGAATGTTTAGAAAACCCATACATCTGGTGTCAGAGATCCAAAAAGGAATATGTGGGATCCCCAGCCTCCTTTCCCCATTTAGCTAGAGTCTGATAGAATAGAGGGGAGCCTGAAGTGGTCTCTGAGACCAGGTTTCTCTGCTTGCCTCTCTGTTGATTTGGGTGGAAAAAGGCTATCTAGGTTTCTCGGCACCTGGCTGATGTGAGAATATAGGCTCCTCTGCTATTTCCAAGTTTGTTTTCATGGTTGCTTTGGCTCACCTGACAGACACGTGAAAACAAGTATGTACCCACATGCCTGTGCTTGCAGAGGAAAACCTGCACGGCTTGGTGCCAAGAGTGAAAGGAAGAGTGGTGTGTCTTAAAACCAGGTTTCATCTAAGCAGAGGTGTGCTGGGAGTGAGGGAAGGCTTGCTAGTGCCCCCCCCCCCAGGAGTGTTTTCACTTGATCTCTAGTCCAGACCCTGGCAGAGGACTGGGACAGGTGAGACAGGAATTTTGGATGGAGCTGTGGAGACTGAAGTTTTCCCTGAGAACTGCTTACTCTTGAGTGGCTATTCCCTCACTCTGAGCTCTGTGAGGTAAGGTTCTGGCACTTCTATCTTTGTTGAATAGATGAGAGGCTTCTGGGAAAATGATGTACTGATCGCATTCTTACCCCTGAAGTTATCTCTGTGACCTTAAAAGACTGATTCCTGGGGCACCTGGGTGGCTCAGTGGGTTAAAGTCTCTGCCTTCACCTCAGGTCATGATCTCAAGGTCCTGGGATCGACCCCCGCATCAGGCTCCCTGCTCAGCGGGGAGCCCGGTTCCCCCCCTCTCTCTGCCTGCCTCTCTACCTACTTATGGTCTCTCTCTCTGTGTCAAGTGAATGAATAAAATCTTGAAAAAAAATAAAAGACTGATTCCTGGGTGGGAATCATATGGCTTACAGGATTCCTTTATCCCCAAGATGAGGTGGGAATAAGTAGGTGATCTGAATTCCTGATTACTGGGGCACAGGGATTGGGAGAGAGAGAAGGTCATTCTGAATGCAGGTTCAGGAAGGTGCTTGACTTCCTCTGACAGATTCTGGGTTCTTCATATATAGGCTGTTGTGGAATCTAACTTCTTTGAGGTTTCTGGACTGGCTCAACTCTAAACCAAAAGTAGTAGTATGTGCCATCTCCCTATGGGATGCCTTCTAATGCCAGGTCTGTGGATAAGAGTAGCCATGTAGCTCTGACTGGGTGTCAAAATTTCTGGGTCCTGTACTGGGAGAATCTCTTTGCAACCCCAGATGGTAGTGAGGGGCATGCTGAGGAGGAAAACAAACTTATAGCAGTCAAGCCCCATGTTAGAGTGCTCCCTGGATGTTCTCTCTCCATTGGGTCTTAGTTATATTCTCTCTGTTTTCTGGGGACTTCAGAAAAAGAGACATATTGAATGAGCAAGCAGCAATGTAGGAAGGAAGACTGATGTTGTAGACACAGCAACACACAGGTGTGTATTTTCATGAAGGTCCTTTGCTTGTTCTAGTCTTTGCATCGGCTTTGGTCTTAGCATCCTCCTAGCCATTCCCACCACCTGCTCATGTTCTTTGCTGGCCTGGGAGTAGCTACAGACTTGCCCACATGTTGCTGGATACTGCAGAAGTTCCCGTTTATATTTGAGGAAGGTGAGTGGGTGTGGGCAGTGAGAGACCTATCAGGCTGGCTAGGGCTGTGAACCTAGTAGTGGGAGTCTGGTCTTTGCAGGACAGGTTTGTAGTTGTTTTTTTTTAGTTTTGTAGTTTTTAAAATGGTAAGAACAGACCAAAACCTGCACCTCAGGAGAATCTATGCTGTGGATAAACCTAATGCCAACCTACTCTCGGTGTCAAGCCGTGTACCTATTGTTGGAAGTTGCCATCAGCTGAGCTCTCACAGTTATCTTTCTTGGAAGCAGTAGGTATCTGTCTACCTCCATTTATTTCTCTGTGTCCGTAGTGGAAATGGATACAACTTCATTATATTTAAGTCTGTGGGTAAGGCATACTGTTCGTATATAAGAAGTTAGCTTTGCCGGTCTAAATCAGAGACTACCAATTTCTGCCCTAAACTAATATACTTATATTCTTTGATATTCTTTGCCAGGCCACAGTAAACACAAGTATGAAGGAAACATTTGCCATGGAAGCCGGGGAGCTGGAGAGCCCCCCACCAGCCTACCATCTCATTCCTGAGGCCAGCCAGCCCAGGGAAGAAGATGACAGCATGCAGCCTCAACAGACTACAGAAACTATGCAGCTAAAGAAGGAGATCTCACTGTTGAATGGGGTCAGCTTGGTGGTGGGCAACATGATCGGCTCAGGAATCTTTGTCTCACCCAAGGGAGTGCTGGTATATACTGCCTCCTATGGGTTGTCGCTGGTCGTATGGGTCATTGGTGGGCTTTTCTCCGTTGTTGGTGCCCTTTGCTATGCGGAGCTGGGGACCACCATCACGAAGTCTGGGGCCAGCTATGCTTATATTCTAGAGGCCTTTGGGGGCTTCATTGCCTTCATCCGCCTGTGGGCCTCCTTGCTAATTGTTGAGCCTACCAGTCAGGCCGTCATTGCCATCACCTTTGCCAACTACATCATCCAGCCCTCGTTTCCTACCTGTGATCCCCCGTACCTGGCCTGTCGTCTCCTTGCTGCTGCTTGCATATGTAAGTCTGGGGCTTAGTAGGAGTATGTTTGAGGGTGTGGGTTCCTTTGATAATGGTAATGGTACCTTATACTTGAACACCGTATTTTGCTTTTGGGGGCGGGGGGGAAGAGAGGCATCTTAACCTTTTTTTTTTTTCTTTTTAAAGATTTTATTTATTTAAGAGAGAAAGACTGAGCAGGAGCAGGGTGGGAGGGAGTCGGGGAGAGGGAAAGGCAGGTTCCCTGCTGAGCAGGGGGCCAACGTCTGACTTAGTCCCAGGACCCTGGGATCATGACCTGAGCTGAAGGCAGATGCTTAACTGACTGAGCCACCCAGGCGCCCCTCATCTTACCTTTTGAAGAAGTAATTTCATCAGAGTCATTTAACCCTGAGACATAAGTAAGAGTAAAGGTTAGGGATGAGAGAAGTTTGAGTCTTTTTGTGACCTTTGGTGCCTCACATTCCTTCTACTCTTGACTCTTCCAGAGTTCTGTTCCCAGTTTGTGTGACAGGTTGGTGCATGTCTTACATTTGTCTTATCAGTTGTTTTGATTAGAGTCAACATCACTAGTTGTAACTTCACCCAGAAAAAACCATCAGTGCTAAGGACTTAATTCTGCTTCTCAAAAATAAGTTATTTTGCTTCCCAGCTTTTTATTTTAAACCAGTTTAGAGTCCGAGGAAAGAGGCTTCTCTAGATTGTTGGGGTCCCAAGGTGTTATCCTTCAGCCCACAGGACCACTGTTTCCTGCCAGTGCCACTCTTTGCAGCCCATTCTAAGTAGCAGGCACCACACTAAAGTGGCTTTTTCTCACTGGTGTTTCAGTTTTCTTTTCTTTTCTTTCTTTTTTTAAGATTTTATTTATTTATTTGGAAGAGAGTATGAGAGAGACAGGGAGAGAGAGAGAGGAGGGAGATCATGGGTAGGGGGAAACCTAGAGGGAGAAACAAATTCCCCGCTGAGCTAGGAGCCCGATGTGGGACTCAATCCCAGAACCCCAGGATCGTGACCTGAGCCAAAGGCAGACACTTAACCAGCTGAGCTACCCAGGTGCCCCATCTTTGGGTTTCTGGGTTTCTGAGGACGGACCCGGAGAGATCCCAGTTGATCCCTCTTTATTTTCCTTTTTCTCTCATAAGGTGGTCAGGAGGCATTCTATGTGAAATCGCTGAAAAGAAGAGAAGATTGCTGTGAATTTACTCGGTCTTGTAGGGCTAGTGTTTTAGCCGAGAAGTGGTGCAGAGTTTCCTGTGTTCCTTAGCACTGTGGTGCCAGAAGCACTTAATTATACTCTGTTCTTTCTATATCTCTGCTTGCAAAAGCTTTGGCAGTATGTGTAGTTTGTCCACAGTGTTAAAAATAGACTGAGAGTACCTTGGAGTTAGCAGAAAAGGATTGTACAGTACACTGTGATTCCTGACTTTAAGGAATTTGTTAAAAGACAAATGTTAAAGGGAACGTCTCCATATGTATCCCCAGGAGGAGGGAAGGTGCGTACTCAGCTGTATGTGTGTTAGGGTCTGGCCAGGGGAACTCTTGCCTGACTGAGTTTTCTAAAAAATAGAATTTTCTGGGGCGCCTGGGTGGCTCAGTTGGTTAAGCGACTGCCTTCGGCTCAGGTCATGATCCGGGAGTCCCGGGGTCGAGTCCCGCATCGGGCTCCCAGCTCCACGGGGAGTCTGCTTCTCCCTCTGACCTTCTCCCCTCTCATGCTCTCGCGTGCTCGCTCTCTCTCTCTCTCTCCAATAAATAAATAAAATCTTTAAAAAAAAAAAAGAATTTTCTGATCATAAAATGTGTTCATTAGGGAGAAGATGAACTTATCCTCACATCATCCATAATGTACCACCAAAGGATGAAAACCTTTAATAATTAATTCATGTCTTCATTTCATGCTTTTATAGAACTGGCTTACTTTCCATATAACTTTATATTTTGCTTTTTAAATTCAGTACATCATGTTTTTGGAATGTTCTTCAAAGAAACATTTTTTTAAAGCAGTGTCTTTTTATTATTATTACTATTTTTTCAAACATTGTATTTATTTGAGAGAGAGAATGAGAGAGAGAACCCAAGAAGTAGAGGGTCAGAGAGAGAAGCAGATGCCCTGCTGAACAGGGAGCCCAGCGTGGGACTCGATCCTGGGACTCCAGGATCCTGACCTTAGCTGAAGGCAGTTGCTTAACCAACTGAGCCACCCAGGCGCCCTATTATTACTATTATTTAAAGGTAATACATAGACATTATAGACACTTTGAAAATGCAAAAAAACAGAGAAAAGAAAAATCACCTATAATTTAAATTTTTATCTTATTTTTTATTTTTTTAAAAAATTTTAAGACATATATATTTTTAAATATTTTATTTATTTATTTGATAGAGAGATCACAAGTAGGCAGAGGGGCAGGCAGAGAAGTTTACTTTTACCCAGAAGAGGGGGGAAGCAGGCTCCCTGCTGAGCAGAGAGCCCGATGCGGGGTTTGATCCCAGGACCCTGAGATCATGACCTGAGCCAAAGGCAGAGGGTTTAACCCACTGAATCACCCAGATTCCCCTAGAACTGTTCTTTTGATTAGAGGAGAGACCTCACCTCTTAGAAGTGCAGTCATGGTATCTGTAGCTTCTTTCATTCAAGTATACTTTTACCCAGATTACTCACCATCAGAATTCCTTCAAGCCGCTATCCCAGAAGCCCAGGCTTTTCCATAATACATGCCTGCAGGTTGGAACTTGTCAGAGATGGGCTTAAGTCAAAAAACCATGTCCTGTCCTAACTGACAAGACTTTGGGGTTCAGCTTATTTTTCTTCTTGGAACTTAGGGTGTAGAATCGGGCTGATGCGTCATCTAACAAAGCTGGGATGTGCTGAAGGGAGTCTTTTTGGGCAGGGATGGCAGTGGTCTTAAGAGACAAAATTGGAAGAAACCAATTAGATCATAATTAGGGGTAAAAACCACAAAATCTGTGCTGAATCCACTGTGAAATTTAGGTAGGATAGGAGAATTGAATTAGTCTTGAAATTAAGATAAGAAGGATCCAGGTTGTTTTTTGGAAGACTGTCTACATAAATTATAGCCATGCAAGCTAGAAAATTAAAGTTTAATTCTAGAAGAAAGGGCCCAGACATTCTTCATATAACAACTGCAGGTCAGAGCTGTAAGCTGGTGGCCTGTGGGCCATATTTGACCCACAGACATATTTGTTTGGCCTAGTGTTATGAGCAATTTTGAATTACTTGCCAACATTTGAAAACCAGGACTTTTCTGTTGAAAATCAGAAGTTCTGGCAACCTTGGACCCAGATTCCTTTCTGACACAATCAGCTGCCTTTCTGTAATGATTGCTCCCTTTATTTATTTCTTTAATTTTATTTATTTATTTATTTATTTATTTTAAAGATTTTATTTATTTATTTGTCAGAGAGAGAGCGTGCACAAGCAGGGGGAGTGGCAGGCAGAGGGAGAAGCAGGTTCCCCACTGAGCAAGGAACCCAGTTCGGGCCTTGATCCCAGGACCCCAGTGATGTGAGCCAAAGGCAGACGCTTAACTGACTGAGCCATCCAGGCGCTCCTTTACCCAGACATTCTTGCCTTTCCTCAGTTGCATTACCTTCTTGGCCCTTGAAGGCATCTCTCTTTCACATCCTGGCTTTCCAGCAGCCCCCCGACACTATTCCCAGGTTATACTGGCAGAGAGATCCTAGCAACTTTTTTGAATTTCAGGCTATCTTAGCTACTCATTACTCTAGAACAGTGGTTTTCAACCAAAGGTGAGTTTGCCCCCCAGGAAACATTTGGCAAGGTCTGGAGACATTTTTGGTTGTCACACCTCCCTGGAAGAGGTGCTACTGGCATCTAGTGGGTAGAAGCCAGGGGTGCTATTGAGCATCTTATAAAGTACAGGACAGCCTCTCGCATCCAAGACTTACTCTCCCCAAACGTCAACAGTCTGAAGTTGAGAAACTGTCCTAATGGTGCGTTCTATTCATACGTGTTCTGGGAGCTTGGAATCTTCTGTGGTGGGAGGGGCCTCAGGCTGCCGACTGGACTCAGTGTGCTTAGAGGCTCTTACTCACTTACAGAACTGTAGGGGAAAATGGCAGTTCTTGAGGTCCATAGGTCCCTTCTCTGGACAGGTGACCAGCAGTATTATTGGTAACTCAGGTGCCCAACAGTACTTGATTTGATTGTGGAAGGGCTTTTTTTCTTAGTCCATTTATCTTTGTGGAATTCTGCCTGTTGGGTAGGCTCACACACGTCATTTGAGAATATTTGCTGTGACGATTTCAACATAGAAGTCACTCAGCACTGACACTGGCCTCAAAGCAGAGGCTTGCTTACTACTGAGACTCCGTTTCCCTCAACCCCCAGGATTTGTTTGGGAAGGCTGACAGTGAAGAGAAGCAGGTGGAAGAGGAGCAGGACCGGGGTCGGGGCGGGGGGGGGGGGGGACGTCTAAAGGGGAGACTAGAGTGAAGAAACACTGTGTAATGCCTGAATACCTTTCTATTGTCTCTTCCTGTCTTGGACTCAGGCCTGGGCAGGGTTCTGAGAAGGAAGGGTATGCTTCCCTACTTTGGTCAGTTGTTGCTATGGATAGACAGCTTTCATGTTCTGAAGGTGACATGACTCAGAAGGACTGGGTCTTTTTTACCATAGTCTCAAAGACCCTGGAATCTACCCCTGTACAGAGCTTGAATGGTTTGATAATAAGACTAAATGTGTATATTTGTGTAATTAAAAACAAGGAGGCTTCTTAAAGAGGCATATACCTGACATATTCATATGCATCCTAAGAGGGAGCTCCAGATTCCAGGATTTCCATTTGGAAGGATTTACCTCTCCTGGACTGTTGTACAACATTTTTCTCCTAATATACTTATAGATGGTCTCTCCCCAGCTTTTTTTCTTCTTCCATCTTGTTGCTGTTGTTGTTAAGGATTGCATTCCTCTGTCCTTGAGTGTCCTTGAGTCCCTTAGTAACACCCAGCTTGTTTGTGGGTGGAATTGGAAGGGTTCCTTCCTCCCTGTTGCTGTGGGAAAAGGGAGCCGTGACTGTCAGCATAACTGGGACTAGAGCTGTGGATTGCCAGGTGATCTCCTCATCAGAAAGAGAATCTGAGAGGCACCGTTAGGTCTTAGGGGTTTCCCTAAGATTCGGTCTTCCCCAGAGGCATATATTAGCCAGGATTAATTTGGGTTTCAAACACCTGAAAACCAAAAGCAGCGTGGCTCAAATATATTGAAGTTTATTTCTTTCACATATTAAAGGTAGACAGTATGGGGCTGGTAGGGTGACTTCATAATTTTTCAGGGAGTCAGACTTCTTCCTCAGGAACTTCCTTCTGCCTTACTGCTCTGCCATCCGCAGCATGTGACTTCTAGCTGGTGGTCCAAGATGGCTACTCAAGCTCTAGCTGTTAAGTCTGCACTGTAACTGACAGGAAGGACAAAGAGAGGCATGCTCCGCCCTTCAAAGAGATTTCCTGAAGTCTTATTTATATGAAACTTTGCTTACCTCCCTGGGACAAGAACTTAGTTACTTGGCCATACCTGCCTGCAAGAGAGGCTGGTAAATGTCAGTTGTAATTTAGGTAGCCCATACTCTAGCTAAAATTTGTATTACTGAGGAAAAATGGAGGAACACATATTAAAAGGTAACTAGCAGGTTTTGCCACAGAGAGACTTTGGGGATTTGTTTCTGCTTTGGGGTTGGGTGTGGATTTGCTATTTTGAGTACTCCTTTCCCAGAATCATGCTCCCAGAACTTGAGGACCCTCACAGGGACCCCACACTCATGGTGCAGACTTTCCAGCAAGGAAATGAGATCAAGAGAGGAGAGAAGGCTTGAATTTGTAGTTAAGGTAGTTTTATCTGAGCACCTGGCCTCCAGGCCCAGCCTTGTGCTTGAGCTCTGATAGAATCTATGGTGCTAGATGGGGATGGGAATTTGAGGAGATTTGGAGGGGTGGGGATCAGATGGTGAAATGTTTCTTGATTAGAATCAGGAAAACATTCAGAGGACTTGGCTTCTGCTTGGTAGACTGTTTTTGGAGCTCTCTGTTCTCTGGCAGAGCTGAGAGTAAATGAAGTAAGCAGGTCTCCTGGGGCCAGCATTTAAGGATGCACTCACTCTCATGTTCTCCAAGTGGTCCTCAAAGTGAGCGTTTCCTTAAATTTTGTGCACCAGGCATCCTCCTCACCTCCCCCTACTCCTGGCCTTGCCCCCTGGCTGCATATTGCTTTAGATTAAGTAGTTTAATTTTTACTTAGGAAGATGCATATGTGCATAGTAAATAAGTCAAGAGTATAAAATAGTATACAATGGAAAGTTTCTCTCTCTCTCCAGAGCTTTGGTCTTCCCCAAGGGCAACCACTGTGACAGGCTCTTTTGTATCTTTCCGACTGTCATTCAGAACGGGCTCTGCAGGGACTTCCGTGAGGTGTTACCTTCTTTTACTTAATTGGCAGAGTCATGGAATTGCCTCTGTGTGCAGTATTTACTCTTTTGCCAAGAAAGGAGCAAGCTAGGGGGGGAAATTTGTAGCAGGATGGAGGGAAGGAGAAAGTAGAAGTGAGAGGGAGTGCCTGTCAGTGGGGCTGAGGATTATGTCTGCTTCTCTCCCCCATCTTGCATCCACATCTTGCTGCTACAAGGCAAAAACACAGTGAGCATAGCCAGGACATTGTGAAATAATCTGTTTCTTCATGTGTATGCCCATCTTTTTGTCTCCCTCTCTTTTTGTCCTTCTTGGTCTCTTTATCTCTGTCTCTTGTCTCTTTCTCCTGTCTTCTGTGGATTTCTCTTTCTCTGTTAGTCTTTTTCTCACAAGCTGCACACCCTCTCACTTCTGCTTCTTTTCATAGTCCTGCTTCCTTCCTCTGTTTTCTTGTGGTTTTTGTTCCTCTGTTACAAGGGCCTGAATGTGACTCTGACTTGCCGTATCTCCCAACTCTGCTACTGTTTGGTAGATTCAGTCTCTTGGTACCCCAGTCTATGTTCCTGGGAAAGGCAATTGAATAGGCTTAGCTTGGATGATCAGCCATGAGTGGGAGCAGGGGCCTGGAAGGTACCTCAAAATATGCTTACTATATTGCACAGGAGTCTGTGGATTACTGGTGGCTGTTAACTAGGTAATCCTTATGCTAGCTGATGTAGGCTTAGCGCCACACAGTGAGCTCTGATTAGCAGGGCAGCAGCGTGCATTCCTTTGGCTTTCCCTCCCATTTGACTATTGCCTCCCACTCCTGACTGACTAGTGTCATTTGCCAGAGTACTACTAAGTGAAAGCTCTCTCTTTTTTTAAACTTTTATTTATTTATTTATCAGAGATCGCTTCTTGGCCTTTTGGCTAAGATCAAGTGCATTTATGTGTCAGAGAGAGAGAAAGAGAGAGGGAACACAAGCAGGGGGAGCAGCAGGCACAGGGAGAAGCAGGCTCCCTGCTGGAACTAGGTGCCTGATGCGGGGCTCTATCGCAGGACTCTGGGATCATGACTTGAGCCAAAGGTGCTTAACCAACTGAGCCACTTGGGCTTCCCAGTGAGTGAAAGCTCTTAAAGTGCCATGGAGCCTGTTTAGCCACTGTGTTTATTTCCACGGGCTCTAGGCTTTCCTCCCATTTGAGTAGAGGAATGTCAACTTTCTGACAGTTGCCTTGCTCTAGGGAATTGGTGGTTAAGTGAAAATCATCACCCTCTTGATTCCAACCAGGGTTCATCATTTCCCCTCTTTGCTTGGCAGTAAGCTTAATAAAACGATATGCTTTTGTTTCCCCTCTATAATTTGTGGTCTTCTTGGGGAAGCACCACACAAATGCCCGAGGGAGAGACCTTCTTGAGACAGGCGTCCACATGAGTACAGCATAGATACTAATCTGTGCTGTGAAGTGGGAGTGCTGTAGGGTTCAGGGGGAGAGAGCTCGGTGAGGGGCTGGCTAGTATATTTGGGGAAGGTTTTACAGAGGAAGCAGTGACAGAGCTAGACCTTGAAAGTGGGAGTTGCCGTTGGCTGTGGCAGCACGAGGAGGAAAGGACATTTCTTTTAAGTATATATATGGCATCAGTAAGGAGAGAGTCTCTAGCTGAAGGAGAGAGTGCAAAATGGGTAGGAGTAGACAGAGGTAGCTTGGAGGATGAGCCCAAAAGAGTTCGTAAAAATGTTTGAGGTTCATATAAAAGTTCTGTGTTTTTGGAGGCTTGGGGCAGTACTTGGCAGTGTCACTGTGGAGCCCCTTGTATTCTGTTCTTGGGTCCTCCTGGTGGGTCAGAGCAGTCCCTGTTTACCCGGGGTAAGGTGCTGGGACCCTCAGCACAGGGCCCAGATATCACTGAGGTCCCCAAGGAACTGGAAATAAAGCCAGCAGTGTAGGCAGGAGCCTGGGGAATGCCCAAGCAAGCTTGCTTCTTCATGGACCTCACTGAGGATTGGGAAGTTTGGATAAAATGGAGGGGGAGTTGGGGAAGGTCCTTCTAAGCTGGGAAATGATGGTTGGCCTCTCTCAGCCACAGTTTCCTCATCTATAAAACAAGAATAGGAATGTCTATATTTTGGGGTTGTGAGAATTAATTGAGAGGAGGTATGTGAAATTGTCAAGTATTTATATACAAAATATTATCTCTGTAATTCGTAGGTAAATTGCCACCTGCATTCAATTGATGGGCTTCTCTTGTGGCCATGGGAATATTTTGTGCCTTGGATGGTTTGGAACCTTGGGAGTCTGAGCGGGAAAGAGTGGGTGAAGTGCATTATTCTTGGGCCTGGAGGTTTTTTCAAAAAATTGTTCTGGATGTCAGAATTTATGTATATGTGTTAAGGAATGCTTTTGTATCTTGCCACCAGTGATGGGCAGATGGTGGAGGTCCCTCCATTGCCTGTTCTTCTGGTTCTGATGGGTCCATTGGCCCCTTTGCTTTAGGCAGGGGCAGAAGTGATGCTCTCTATAAGAAGAGATTGGATCACTGTGCCCTCAGCTGGATCCAGCCTGCCAGTGACGTTATGTTTTTTCTTCCAGGCCTGCTGACATTTGTGAACTGCGCTTATGTCAAGTGGGGCACACGTGTTCAGGACACGTTCACTTACACCAAGGTCCTAGCACTCATTGCCATCATTATCATGGGCCTTGTTAAACTGTGCCAGGGTAAGATGGGCCTGGCCTGGGAAGGAGGGTGGATGACGCTGGGAGTTTGCCTAGATTTCCTAAGGAGGACATGGGGAATCTTGGCTTTACTGATAAGCTCTTTCTGTGTATATCGTAGACTGTCAGTGAGAGCATGACATCTGTTCCTGGGCCTCTTGGGCCAGGCTGGTTTGGCCAACTGAATATGAGTTAGTTTCTCCCTCAGAGCTGCTTTCCCTTTGTGGAGGCTGGGAACATTGCAAGAAGGCAGCTGGGAGCCCAGGAGTTTTTGAAACCTGGATCTTGTGTAATTGGGTCATGAATGTAACTGATGGGGATAGAGTGAGCCCTGCTTGGCCCTGTTTTTGGTCTGTGACTGCCAGGGAGTGAGTAGGAAGACCTGCTTGTCCTTGAGAGGAGTGGGAAGGTGTGTGTGAGGGGGTTAGTTGGAGTATAGAAATGAGTGGTTAGGGGCACCTGGGTGGCTCAGTGGGTTAAAGCCTCTGCCTTCGGCTCAGGACATGGTCTCAGGGTCCTGGGATCGAGCCCCACATCGGGCTCTCTGCTCAGCGGATAGCCTGCTTCCCCCCTCTCTCTGCCTGCTTGTGATCTCTCTGTCAAATAAATAAATAAAATTTTTTAAAAAAAGAAATGAGTGGTTATTTTGTAGCCTTTACTCTTCATCTGGATTTGCTTTTATTTTACATTCAGTCTTAAAGCCAGCTCTCAGCAAAATATTAAAATAGTATGAAGTTGGCACTGATTTCCTGCATGTTGGCTTTAGAAAGCTTTTCATTCCCTTTTTTTTTAAGATTTTATTTATTTATTTGACAGAGAGAGAGAAATCAAAAGTAGGCAGAGAGAGAGAGAGAGAGGAGGAAGCAGGCTCCCTGCCAAGCAGAGAACCGGATGCGGGGCTCAGTCTCAGGACCCTGAGATCATGACCTGAGCCGATGGCAGAGGCTTTAACCCACTGAGCCACCCAGGTGCCCCAGCTTTTCATTTCTGAATCAGAGTAGACTGTCAGTGAGAGTAGACAACATCTCCTGAGCTCTTAGGGAAGTCTTGAGGTGTCTTTGGCCAAAGAGATCTCAATTGTTCTCTAGATTGTGTCTCTAAACTCAGCTGTGTTTACATTTACCAGGGAGAGCTGAGACCCCCCCCCCCCAACTCAGAACCATTGGATTAGACATAAAATGGTTTTGGAGTTCAGAAAGCTCTGTTTTTAAGTGCCTTGGCAGCTGGTCCAGTACCTTTGCGCATATGTGCCAAGTTAGTACAGCCAGCCGCTTCAATGTTCTTAAGTCTCAACATCTTCTTGGGGTCAAAGAGGGTAGCCGAATTATCCTCCTATCAAGATCTGTGTCTTAGAAAACCATTGCTATGTATGATGACTGACATGCCTGGGGCACAAAAACCTCTGTTTTCCCTTCTCTTGCTGCCTACCCAGCCCTTTTTGACACATTGAAGGAATAGGTCTACTTTTTGCTGGGGGTAATGGGAGGCTTCCTTATAAGTCCGGATCTTGTTAAAAACCTCCAGTGTGTCCAGAAGGTCTCTCTCCTGGACGGGCAGGTGCTGTTCCCTTGGCTTTCAAGTGTGTGGTCTCCAGAGGCCTCTAAGGAGAATGACAGGTACCTAGGCTGGCTCTCCAAGGGTGGAAGTGGCCTAGGCCTACCGCAGGCCTAGTGAGAGATAAGAAGACCCCAGTTCTTACGTAGCCTGTGATTTCCTGCCACACGCAACTGCAGCCCCTGCAACTAGAGCAAGAGTTCTCTTCATGAGAATGAGAAAACTATGTGACCAAATTGTCTAGTGGTTTTGGCCACAACAGACAGTTCCACAGGAAGGCCTAATTGTTAATTAAAAGTGCCTCCTTTATGTGAAACAGAGTTCTTTCTAAAAATAGGAGGAAGAGTTCTGGCCTACTGTGAGGTCACCTGGAAATTCATTAGAGCTGTTCTGGGAAAGGTGTTATCACTTCAGAAGGCAGCCAGGAACGCCTTTGTTTTTCTTAGATTGAGTGGTGTTTTTTTTTTTTTTTTTTTAAGATTTTATTTATTTATTTGACAGAGAGAGACACAGGGAGAGAGGGAACACAAGCAGGGGGGAGGGGCAGAGGGAGAGGGATAAGCAGGCTTACCCCTTAGCAGGGAGCCCGATGCAGGACTCGATCCCGGGACCTGGGATCATGACCTGAGCCAAAGGCAGAGGCCTAACGACTGAGCCACCCAGGCGCCCCAGATTGGGTGGTTTTGCTAGAGGAATATGCAGTTTCTTGAGGGAATGGGTGGGATGATAAAGTATAGGGAGAGCTGGTGGTTGTTCTTTTGATGTTAAATTATGTGTTTTTTTCCTTCCCTCTGCCCACTTGCTTTTCCCTTCTTTTCTTGACCCTCCTCTCTTTTTCCTCATCTTCACTTCCTCTTTCTTACTGCTTCTCCCTGTTCTTCCTCTTCTCCTCATACCTTCCATCTCTCCCCTCCTTCTTCTTCTTTTTTCTCACCGAACCCCTTCCCCTACCTGCCTCTGCCCCCACAGGACACTCTGAGCACTTTCAGGACGCCTTTGAGGGTTCCTCCTGGGACATGGGAGACCTCTCTCTCGCCCTCTACTCTGCCCTCTTCTCTTACTCAGGTTGGGACACCCTTAATTTTGTAACAGAAGAAATCAAAAACCCAGAAAGGTAACGGTGGGATCACACTCTCACTCCCCAATTTGGCTGGAACTCCTGCTGATGTAGGGGGCACACTTGCCCTTTCTCTTTCTCTCATGCCTTCTTCTCCCTCCTCCTCCTTCTCTAGCTCAGAGAGATTAGGGGCTAAGTTGGGGATGAGAGAATGTGGGAAAGCCCCTTCCTCTTCACCCTTGGGTTTATTGGAGGATCCGCAAGGTTCTTGCTCAAAGAGAGAGCCTCCAGTGGGCAGTAGCTGACCCAGCTGGGGCTAAGGTGTTAGAACCTCGTACTCTGGTGCTGACACTGAAGCCTGGGGAGCCAGAAGCTTATTCTGGGCAGTCAGGTTCCCACCCTGGCCTCCCGTCCTTGGAGGACACTGCTCCCGTGGGACCCATTAGTCCTATTGTGGCAAGGATCAAATATTGAATCCCAGCTGTCTTCACAGAGAAGGGTCTCTCTCTCTCTCTCTCTCTCTCTGTTTCTCAGCAGAAGGAGGCATGGGATTCATACCCACCCTAGCGTATGTGGGAAAGAGGAGCCTGCCTCAAAGACTTAGAGCCAGGGAACTGTTAAATTAAAGGAAAATCCCTGGGTGAACTTCGACTCAAAGGGGAGTTGATTCTAGGTAGTCCTATCTTACTTGTCCTGACAGAAATTTGCCCCTGGCCATTGGGATTTCTATGCCAATTGTGACGCTCATCTACATCCTGACCAATGTGGCCTATTACACAGTGCTGAGCATTTCAGATGTCCTCGACAGTGATGCTGTGGCTGTGGTGAGTCTCCATTTGCTCTTCATCTTATGATACTGAATGGCTCAATCCCTTTCTGAAGCCCCTCTAGCTCTGCAGGGTGAGATGATGGGTCTAGGCCAGAGGGTGGCCGCTCGGTAGTGACGGTGTTTGTCCTGAGAACATGGGTACGGGATACTCATGAAACCCTGTCCTGTGCTGAGTGACTTCTGTGCTCTGTCCTCAGACATTTGCTGACCGGACATTTGGCATGTTCAGCTGGACCATTCCCATTGCTGTTGCCCTATCCTGCTTTGGGGGCCTCAATGCATCTATCTTTGCTTCATCAAGGTAATGTGTTTCTGGTTTACCAATAACAGACTGCAGTAGTTAATCTTCTGAGACTCTAGGTGAGCCCATAAGAGCCCTTCTTTCCCTTCTTTCTCTTGGATGTACAGGGTGCGTGGGTGTGTGTACGTGTACACTTGTGTGCATGCATATGCTGGCCTTTGTGCAGACATTTATATGCTTGAAGCTCACACTTGCATCTGATGGAATGACAGATTGGTTAGAGGTAGAGAGGAGCAAGGTTATAGCTTGGCGTAGATAAGATTATTAGTGATCACTTGTTTATACTAGGTATTGGTATAGGGTGACTGTGCCCCTCACTTCACAGAAATCACTGAAGCTGACAGGTAAGGCTCTGTTCTCCTCTTTGTGTAGAGACTTATCTATAAGAGCATGTGCCTTCGTGTTGTTTCAGAGAAGGGAGCAGTTCTGCTTTTCCGGGCTGACTCTGCTACCTGGTTTCAGGGCCCCAGCACTACCCCTCTTAGCACTTCACTTCATTACTTGGATTTTCTCTGTGGTGGATGTTCAGTCGGAGCCAGCTCTGCACAGGCTTCTCTCATCTCTGCTTAGTGAAGTCACAAAACAGCTTTTCTCATCTCCCTTCTTCCTTACTGGACACACTTCTTGAGGGAATGGTCTGCATTTTGACTGTCACTCATTTTTCTAGCCATTATACTTTGACTTCTACAATCTAAAAAATATTCTTATTAAGTGTACCTATTACCTCCTTCTTAGCCTACTTTTAGTCCTTATCCTATTGGACCCCTGAAGCAAGTGATGCTTACCACCCTCTACTTCTAAAACTATTCCTGTGACTCTGTGACACTCTGATATTTGAGAGGAAGGCTTCTTTCCTGATTTCTCTCTCACTCACCCTATAAATGTTGCTGTCCCTAGGGCTAGGAGTATAGTAGGCATTCAATAAATATTTTCTACATGAACAGGTAAGAGGATGATTTAATAAAAGAAATAATTTTTTGTACTATTTATTCTTACTGGTTTTGACACCATAGTCCATGTACTTAGGGCCTCCCTAGGGTAACCAGAGTAATAGATGAAAGTCTTGGAAAACAGCGTGGTGTCATCTTCCCTTATTTCAATCTGGTATGGCTAAGGTTGCACTGGATGTGACTCTTTTTTTTTTTTTAATTTTATTTATTTATTTGACAGAGAGAGAGATCACAAGCAGGCAGAGAGGCAAGCAGAGAGAGAGGGGGAAGTAGGCTCCCTGCTGAGCAGAGAGCCTGATGTGGGGCTCGATCCCAGAACCCTGAGATCATGACCTGAGCCGAAGGCAGAGGCTTTAACCCACTGAGCCACCCAGGCACCCCTGGATGTGACTCTTAATAAGTTACCGTACCCAAAGATGGTGTTTCCCATAGCCTTACCCTTACTAGTGCCCAAGACATTCCAACTGGCTCTGTCAATCTTCTTAAAATGCTTGCACAATAGGTGCCTTTTAACCTCACTCAGCTATATTGTGGCATTGTCGGGATGGGAGTGGGGATAGGGGATTCCGAGAGTAAGAGTCTGGACCAGCACATAAGGAGACTGCAGTGATGTAGAGGTAATGCACAACTGTTTCTGTGTTAACTTCTCACTTTTTTTTTTTTATTACCTATGTAGTTGTCTCTGGCTTTGTACTAGACACTTTTGCTGCGCCTGCACACGATCCCCTTCCAGCATCCCCTCTACCATATTTCTTCTCTACCCAGTACAGGTTATTAACCTGTGTGAGCCGACTCCTACCATCTTGCCCCGTGACCTTTCCAGATGGCTCCGTCTAGATGGGTGGTTTACAAGTATCTCAATACACTCCACTTGTGCTGTGTCTTTAGTTGTGATGCTGTGTGCTATCAGTTCTCCTTGCTTGGCCCCTTTATTTTTCCCTTGGTGTTCACCCTCTTCTCCCAGCTCCGACACGCACATGCACAAACACGCACATATATACACACTCACATGCAACGGATCACCAGATTTGACTGAGGTGGTCACATCTGTCTTGTCTTCTCTTCAGCCAGGGTGTCTACCCTCATTCAGGCCTCCTCTCTTATGGGATAGTTATCACAGATTACCTTTTTTTTTTTTAGATTTATTTATTTGAGAGGTGGTGGGAGGGGCAGAAGGCGAGAGTCCCAAGCAGACTCTGCTGAGCATGGAGCATGACCTGGGGCTCGAGCCCCTGATCCTGAGATCATGACCTGGACCCAGATCAAGAGTTGGAGGCTTTTTTTTTTTTTAATGATTTTATTTATTTATTTGACAGAGAAAGACATAGTGAGAAAGGGAACACAAGCAGGGGGAGTGGGAGAGAGAGAAACAGGCTTCCTGCCGGACAGGGAGCCTGATGCGGGGCTCAGTCCCAGGACCCCAGGATCACGACTCGAGCCGAAGGCAGACGCTTAACGACTGAGCCACCCAGGCACCCCACAGATTACTTTCTTATCTGGCCTTCTCCCTGTACTCTAGCCTCTCTCTGCTTTAGTTGGCCTCGATGATGCCACCAAAGTCTCTGTGTCAAATCCTGTCAAGCCTTTACTTCAGAGCCATAGCAGGCTCTCATTGTTTGTCCAGGCTCCATGGCATGGCCTCATGTGCAGGTTTTTCTCGGCTGTTTCCTCACACATCTTAACCTGGGACTGCAGGCATTCTAGTACCAATCTCAAGGAGGCCACTCTCTTTCATTCCTTCACGCCTCTTTTGCCCTTGTCTACACTGTTTCCCACCCAACTGCTCACTTTCTGGCAAACTCTAGTTCTTCCTAGCCCAGATGTAGTCATCTCTTGTGAAGTTTTTTCTTCCCCCAGCCCACCCCCAAGCCTGGTGAGTGCTTTGTGCTCCATGATGCTGCTGACTACATTGGCTGGTAGTTCCTTTCTCTCTTGCTGTTTCTCAAGTAGTAGGGCTCTTTAGGGACAGAGAGGAAGCCTGGGTTGTCTCTGAGGCCCAGGCTTGTTCTGGCGTATCCTGTATCAGGAGCTCAGGGAAGATATACAGAGAGCACAGAAGACTGGCTGCCCTTCTTTAAAAAGCCATTGTGTTAAGTATGAAATCTGTGAGGTGGTAGAGTGGGGGTACCCCTGATGGAATGGATTGGGGTGACAGTGAGTGATGGCAAGGTGAGGCATCCATTGAGTGATGGTGGGTTTCACAGCTGAGGGGCTCAGGGGTGTCCATGGCCAAGAGAGGGGTAGCACATTCCTGGATAACATTGGAAGTACCCATGGTTGGAGGTTGGAGACATCTATGGGTAAAAGTTGAGAGGTGAGGGTGGGGTTGGGCATTTATAGAGAACATGGGATACTCCTGAGAGACTGCCTCCTGAGTTTTTCTGGAGTTCTGAGCCTAGTTTGTCAAGTGAGGAGTGTGGCTACACGGCCTACTGAAAGGATCATCCTGACACACTTCTTATCCTTCTAGGTTGTTCTTTGTGGGCTCCCGTGAGGGCCACCTCCCGGATGTTCTGTCCATGATCCACATTGAGCGTTTTACACCCATCCCTGCTTTACTGTTCAATGTAAGCTCTGCTGGGGGAGTGTGGAGAACTATAGTACTCCTGCTGACTTTATGAGACAACTGTGGGTAGGAGGTATACTAGCTTGTTAAGGTATTTCCCAAGCCTCTCGGTGTTTCTCTTCTTTTTTCTTAAATTTTTTAAAAATATAAAACATAAACATACGGGGACGCCTGGGTGGCTCAGTTGGTTAAGCGGCTGCCTTTGGCTTAGGCATGATCCCGGGGTCCTGGGATCGAGTCCCACATCGGGCTCCTTGCTCAGCGGGGAGCCTGCTTCTCCCTCTGCCTCTGCCTGCCACTCTGCCAGCTTGTGTTCTCTCTCTCTCTCTGACGAATAAATAAATAAAATCTTTAAAATATATATATAAAACATATGAGAGAAGGCAAATGGTACAAAAGAAGATAAAAATAAATTTGTGAGATTTATTTTTTCTTATTTTTGTAAGATTTTATTTACTTAGAGAGTGTGAGCAGAGAGAGGGGCAGTGGGAGAGAGGATCCCAAGCAGACCCTGCACTGAGTACAGAATCCGATATAGAGCTTGATCTCATGTCCCTAAGATCCTGAATGAACCAAAATCAAGAGCTGGATGCTTAACTGATGGAGCCGCCCAGGCATCCCTAAATTTTTTTTTAAGTAGGCTCCATGCCCAACATGGGGCTTGAACTCATAACCCTGATATTTAGAGTCCTGTGTTCCAATGACTGAGCCAGCCAGGTGCCCCTCCTTTTTTTTTTAACTTTAATTAAATCATATTAGAAAAGTCAGGTCAGTTGTATACCAACTACCTAGGGACTTCTTTTCATATTATAAACTTTATAGATTTCTTTTTTTTTCTTAAAGATTTTATTTATCTACTTGACAGAGAGAGAGAGATCACAAATAGGCAGAGAGGCAGGCAGAGAGAGAGGGAGAAGCAGACTCCCCGTCAAGCAGAGAGCCTGATGTGGGGCTCGATCCCAGGACCCTGAGACCATGACCTGAGCCGAAGGCAGAGGACCAACCCACTGAGTCACCCACGTGCCCCTAGATTTCTTTCTTTTTTTTTTTTTTTAAAGATTTTAAGTAATCTCTACACTCAGCATGGGTCTTGAACTCAAAACCCTGAGATCAAGAGTCACATGCTCCACTGAGGAGACAGCCAGGTGCCCCTACATATCATAGACTTATATATAGTAGATGGTGCTTCATATATGCCAAGTATAATTATATACCCCTTAAATAGTTATCATCAGCTCAACCCTTCCTCCCTATCAGCATCAAGCTTCATTATTTAGCTTTGTACTGAATTTCTGAAATCTAAAGAGGGACTGAGAATACTTCATTAGTTTCTTCTTACCCCTGAAATTTTCCTGGCAGTTATCATGTTTGTGTTTATCTTTATGAACTTTGTTATTTTGTCAAAATAACAAAAATCCTCTCAGTATATTGACTGGGATCACATTGAATTTATAAATTTAGGGGAGATCTGATGTCTTGTCTTTTAATCATCTTCTACCCCAGTTTTTCCAATGAAGTCCCTCTTCTTTCCCCAGAATGGGCCCTTTTTGTTTTATTTTATTTTTTTTAAGATTTTATTTATTTATTTGACAGAGAAAGAGATCACAAGTAGGCAGAGAGGCAGGCAGAGAGAGAGGAGGAAGCAGGCTCCTCGTTGAGCAGAGAGCCTGATATGGGGCTCGATCCCAGGACCTTGAGATCATGACCCGAGCCGAAAGCAGAGGCTTTAACCCAGGCACCCTCCCGCCTTTTTGTTTTAATCCTTTGTTGATAATCTGGGTGAAAAGACTAGTGGGGGAACACCATATTCTTGAAGGTTAAGTAAATCTGATCATGTCACAGGACTCTAGTCTCCGATTTCTATCTTCTAGGACTCTCTTGTTCTGGAGGGCAAATTATGTCATACCTCTCTTCTCGGGGGGTATAGATCCATTTTGTCAATCTGCATTTCTAAGACCCCAAGACAGTGAGATGGTTCTGGAGGCACTTACTCCGTTTGTATGCCAGGTAGTTGAGACTCAGGAGTAATGGTATCCAGATAGCAATGTGAGTCATAAAGAGGTTGGTGCATCAAAGTGAGGAGGACCTCACTCTCTGCTATCAGAAGGGGAAAGGAGTCTGGCTTGTTATTAAAGTGCCTGCAAAAAGAAGGGAGGCATTGTATATAAGAAGGGCCCTCAACAGAAGAGGGAGAGATGCCACTTTGAAGGTTAATACAGAGATTAGACCTATCTCATGCCAAGGGGTCAGTGAAAAGAAATGGAGGTAACCTGGTAAGCTAAATCAGCAGTGAGCAGCAGATCTGGTACTGATTGCTGGGTGGTTGGAGTCTCCTGGGATGGCCTGGTGGTGACAATGCCCACTCCTCTTTCTATCCCCTCCCCCTCCAGTGTACCATGACACTCATCTACCTCACCGTGGAAGATGTTTTCCTGCTCATCAACTACTTCAGCTTTAGCTATTGGTTCTTCGTGGGCCTGTCTGTTGCTGGACAGCTCTATCTTCGCTGGAAGGAGCCCGAGCGACCCCGGCCTCTCAAGGTCAGTGACTCTGGACAGGCTGGGGGGGGGTGGGCCATCTCCCCATAGTGACTTCTCTGTACCCTGTTCCCATAGCACTTTACCTAATATCTCACCTCCCTCCATTTCAGCTGAGCCTGTTTTTTCCCATCGTGTTCTGCATATGCTCCTTGTTTCTGGTGATTGTGCCTCTATACAGTGACACCATCAATTCCCTCATTGGCATCGGGATTGCCCTCTCTGGGATTCCTGTCTACTTCGTGGGTGTTTACTTGCCCGAGTCCCAGAGGCCAGTCCTTATTCGGAATGTCCTGGGTGAGCTTCTCTACCCATTTCTCTCGGGGTGTGTGTGTACACGTGTGCGCACAGATGCATGCAGAGGTGGGAGTGGTGGCTAACGGCTTCCCCTATACTAGTGATGTGCTGGAGACCATGAAATCCAGTTGATCCACATGACTTCTTCCCTTTTGATCGTGACATGAGCACTTTAGTTCTAACTTTAGAGTCCTGTCTTTGGCATAAAACACTCCCTTTTTAAAGTACAATCCATGCATCACTTTCTGGTTGGGCATGGAATGAAGGACAACGATGCTTGCTGGTGGTAAGAGGCAAAGCCTGGTACAGGATACCCAGGCGACAGGTGGGAGGGAGCCACAGGTATGCTTTAATCAACTTTGGGGTGTTCATATTGAAGTTGTAGCTGTCAGCTTGCTGAATTCTGTTCTTTATTTTCATTTAGCTGTTGTCACCAGAGTCACCCAGCAGCTTTGCTTTTGCGTCCTGACTGAGCTTGATGTAGCTGAAGAGAAAAAGGTTGAGAGGAAAACGGACTAGAGGTCAGACGTGGTGTCCCTTGAGGCCTGGAAGGCCAACCACAGCCGCCAAAGTCCAGATGACAAGACTGCAGGCCTAACCCCCTTGTCCTAAAGGAATCTGGTGGTCCACATTATATAAGGGGGGGCTCAGGGCTGATGGCCTGCTCCGGCGGTCACTCTCATTGGTAAGCTGTGGGAGGAGACTCAGGGTCCAAGGCCAGCCTAAAGGTGGGAACTTTTATAGAGGGTGGTGGTGGGGAGGGCTTGGTCAGGGGAATAGTTTAGTTTTATTCCTGGTGAGTCGGTATAGCTTACCAAACACTTGGCAAACTGCACGGAGGGAAGAGAGAGTGCTAGGTTAGTAGATGTGGCTGGTGGTTCTGAATTTGTTATTTGAGGTTTGACTCAGGAGCCTCTACAAAGGGGCTGCTTTATGGGAAGGTTTCCTCTGATCAGGTCCAAGCACTTGACTCTAGAGGCCTAAAATGCTACCATTTCTTCCTCTGACTCAAGATCTTTTCCTAGGAAGACAGTTGTATTTCATTATTTATTGATATTATTTAATCCAGGACACTAGTTCCAGCAGAGCACTGGTGTTCGTTCACCTATAGGATGCAATAAGCATGTGTGTGTTTAAAAACTCAAAATACCCCCAACCAAGTCCCTCTGCCCTGAGAGGTGTCCTTGTGTGCTGGTGTGGGTCAGCCTCTGACCACAGATTTTTTTCGCTTGGTTTTAGCACAGTCTTCTGTTGAGTCTTAGCTGCAAAGGTGAACTTTGAAGTTTTTTTTTTTTGACTCATGTATTGGTTACACTTTAGTTAGTAGGTCACAGATTATAAGCACCTGGTTCAAATCAGCAAGGACAAATGAAAAAATTCATGAGTCAGAAGTCTGCTAATAACTGCTATTTTGAAGGATAATCCCTTATTTTACTTGAGACCTCAGGTCTTTATTCTAGATGATAGAAGGTAAATCTCCGATTTGTGGTATGACCTTTAGGAGGACATAAACTGTTTCAGAATTCAAGTGGATTACCTGAATTCTCAGCTGTCAATGGTTTAGAGAACATCTCATGGACTCAAGCCACCAAATAGCTTATTTCTCTCTATAGGGCTGGTGTGAGGGACTGCTGTGCAGACCCACGCAAGCCCACCTTGGTGCTAGAAGTGGTCATTGCCCTTTTCTGAAAACCTCACACCAGACTGCATCCGCCTCTTCTGTCCCCGACACTGGGCTTTGTTTACACTCTGAACTGTCTTGGTGTGGATCATCAGGATAGTGCATTCCTGTCCTGTCTGCCTCCCCTTGCTGGAGGTCTGGTGGGCCTGCAGTCTCAGGAAGAGCTTGGTACTTGTGTGGACTTCTATTTTCTCCTTGTGGAGATCAGAGAAGACTTTGGGGGACAAAGCTGCTTCAACCTCAATCTGACTCCTCAGCAGACTGCATGATTGGAAGTAACTAATTCTGGTGCTCAGGGTGTTGTGCTTTTAGCATCCAGGTCAGGCCAAAGTAGGCTTGGCCTCATGGACGTTCCCTCGTGGGCTGCCATGGTTGCAGTGGACTGTCCGGTGATGCCTCCAGACACTGTCATCTTGGGTCCAGAGGAACCTGCTGACTTGGCTAACTCCATGCCTGAACTTCTCATCCTTTCATTTTAGAACTGGTCAATGGTAAAGACAAGAACTATGGGGCAAACTCCTTTTCTGACCATTCTTTTCCATCAAGTGGCCTCACTTGCAGCCAGGGAAGTAACCTTGGCCATACTTGTTCCATGAAGACTATTTAGGGGAGCATGGTCACAGGGCATGCATGGATGAGAAAATGAGGGGATAGTCCTACTGTCACCGGCTGGGGATTTGCACAGCAAATTCCTTCCTGGCAATAGGGAGTCTTATGCAAAGGCTGACTTGCCTAGAGTATGTAAACATGACTCCTGTCTGAGCCAAGATGGCATCTATCCCAGGGATCCTCTGGAGCTAATCCTTTAAGCAGAGTGTGCTTGTCTTAAGGATCCCTGACCCAGGTTTCAGCTTTCTCCACTGAAGTAAATGACCAGCTAATCCCAGAAACTTGCTGCCCCCCAGTGGCTCCCGGGGGAAGCATGGGCCTCACACCCTAAGTGCCCCAGCACAAGCTTAGTGAGCCATGTCATCCCCCTCTCATTACTGGATGGCAACCGCATTCTTCCCCTCTGTGCTGCATACAGACTTCACCCAGGAACAATTCTGTGGGAGGGAAGCCAGAGACCCCCTACAGCACTCAAGCTTCATGGTGGAATTAAATTTCTGCAAGGTCTTTGTTGTTTGTCTCCTTCAATTCTCCTCCTGGTGTGCTAATCCCTTTTGCAGTCGGTACAGTATGTGAGGTTGTCAGCCCTTTAATGTTGGCAAACCTTAATGAGTACATAAACAGCAGTGAGCACATTATAATGGCACGGAGTGGTTTTTAATCCTTTGTTTCTATGCCTACAGGAGACTGAGATGACTGGTATTAGACATATAAATTGCTGCCTGTTGCTTACAACACTGAATTGTACCTTTGTGGATAGTTAGGATGGTAAATCAATAGTTTGTTGGTTTTCTAGCCAAAAGAGTAGAGCCTGAGTATGTGAACATACAGAATTTAACCACTTAGGCTAGTTTAACATGTGGATAGGAACTAATGTAGGTGAAGACCTACAAAATGAATACATAGTGAAAGAATGGGTGGAGGCAGGATAGAAAAATAGAGATATGAAATCTTAAAAGATGTGGGAAGAAGACATACCCCTGTGTATGTGAGAGTGAGTCTGTGCCACATGGCAAGAAGGCACATTTTGAATCAAAGGTTCAGTGTATTGTTTTCCTAGACCTGTGCTGTCCAGTATAGTAACTACTAGCCACATGTACCTAATTAAATTAAAATAAAAAAATTTGATTCCTCAGGTGTACTTCTCAAGAGTTGAGCCACATGTGGCTCGTGGCTACTACTACACAGTGTAGATATAGAACATATCCATCTTTGCACAAAGTTCTATGGGACAATGTTACATTAAAAGAATAAATGCCAACTCAGAGTTAAGACATTTGTGGTATGCAAAGAAGTAGGGTCAGGGTTTCTTTATAGGGAACCTAAGTTTTGGTAACAGAATTGGTCACTGTTTTTGGTGAGTGCTGTGAATAGCTGACCTTTCTCACTGGAAAGCTAAGTTTAGGATATGTTTCCCTTTTCCTCACTTGCCTGAAGTCCTTAAGGTCAATCCTGAAACTTCTGTCTCACTAACCCCTCTCCCCCATTTTTGGTGGAGGGTAGGGATGGGAGAGAGTGAGTACAGTGGGAAAACATGTAAAAACATTGAGATCTGGGGCACCTGGGCGGCTCAGTCAGTTAAGCATCTGCTTTCGGCTCAGGTCATGATCCCAGGGCCCTGGGATTGAGCCCTGCGTCAGGCTCCCTGCTCAGGGGAGAGCCTGCTTCTCTCCCCCTCCCTGCTCCCTCTCAAATAAAATCTAAAAAAAAAACAAACAAACTCAGATTTAGAGGGTTTTTAAGTAGGGGCGCCTAGATGGGGCAGTTGGTTAGGTGGCTGACTCTTGATTTCAGCTCAGGTCATGGTTTCAAGGTCCTGGAATCACTCCCCCTGTGCCCTTCCCCCCATGTTAGGCTCTGTGCTTAGTTGGGGGGAGGGTCTCTTGAGGACTGATCTCTCCCTCTGCCCAGAAGGGGACTCCAGCTTGTGTTTGCTCTCAGATAAATAAATCTTAAAAAAAAAGAGAGAAAAAAAAGGTTTTCAAGGAATTTTCTTGTTCCCTTTAATTTTTAATAAACACAGAGTATCACATTCATACATTCTGTTCTCCCTGGCACCACTGCCAAAGGAAGACAGCAGTCTTTACAACCATTATCAGAGTCAGGAAGCAAGGCGGTGGAGACAGCTATTAACTTAAAACTTCTCAGAGCTCAGGCAGATTCTACTTCCCTCTCTAACAGCCACCACTGTCCTGTCAGTGCTGCTATAAGGGACCCAATGTAGCCCTTCTAGATGCCCTCTATCAAAAGAAACAGGCTTTTAGTGAAGGCAGTGGTCTGGTGGTATGGGAAAGCTAAAGCTTAGTTTTGAGGAAACAGGAGTTTCTCTTCCACTTATTGGGTTTAGCAGAGGAGAATGGGAAAATCCTCAGGCCAGGAAGCTTCACTTTTATGGCAATTCTGCCCCCCCAGACTGTAGTCACTTTTGATTGATGCAAAGGGGCCCTACTGTTACTAAAAAAGACATACTCTTTTAGCTCAAGTTTTCACTGGTAGGATGGTGCTGCTGGACATGCTTTTTCCTTTTGTGTTAAGCTAGAAAACCCAGGGATGTTACCAGGGCGGCTGAAGCTGCAGGCAGAGCCCTCAGGGCACATGATTGAACTTCAAAGATATCATAGGAACATCAGTCTGATTCCAGGTCATGGGGGCTGTCATAGCCAAACTCCTTTTGTACATCCAAAGGGTATTTGCTCCACATCTGTGATCTGCTGTTGCCTTTTTCCTCTTCACTGAGGCTGTCATATTCATCAGAACCTAGAATGGTAACAGGAATGGGCTCTGTTTGAGTTTCTAGGTGACCATTATAACGCTTTCCCATCTCAAGGTCTGTTTTTTTGGTTATTTTTGTTGTTGTTCTCCCTTCTAAAATACTTGCTCAGGTGCCTGGGTGGCTCAGAATCCTTCTGAAGCCACTGCCTTTGGCTCAGGTCATGATCCCGGAGTTCCTGGATCAAGTCTTGCATTGGGCTCCCAGCTCCGTGGGGAGTCTGCTTCTCCCTCTGGCCTTCTCCCCTCTCATACTCTGTTTCACTCTCCCTCCCTCTCCCTCTCTCTCTCTCTCAAATAAATAAATAAACAAACAAACAAACAAATAAATAAATAAATAAAAACACTTGCTCAGTAAAGATAATTTAGGGGGGTAAAAAAAAAAGCAATCCTGTTTCTACCACCTAAACCAAATTCCTCAACAACACTGGAGTAGTTTTTCATTTCTCCCCTAGGTATAGGATTTCTTTTTGTTATTATAGTTGTAGTCATACTGTAAACATAATTTCACGTCTGCCTTTATCCTTTTACTGTATCACAGGTACTTCCCCAGTAGAATATTCATAGTTTAATTAATTGTCCCTCCATTAACAGACACCAAGGAATTCTTTTTGCTGGCGCAAAGAACATAATCCTTGAAGGAATTGTATCATCAGAATATCTTTCCTTTCTCTTTCCTCCAGGTACCATGTCTGGGTTGCATCTTTATCAAAACGTTGTAAACACAGCAACTTCTTGAGAAGTTAGATAATTGATTTCTCAAAGTCCTAGCCCTACTCTGACTGGCAAACCTCTCCAATACATTCTTGACTGAAGCAGGAGTAGAGACACTGAGCCAAGAGGTTTCCCTTAATCCCGACTACTTAAGTTAGTGCAATATTCTCTTGTTTTCTGGAGAGAGAATGAGCTGAAGTAACTTCCCCAAGACCTACAGATAGGCAATGATAGAACTAAAAATTTGAACCTAGGCCTGACTGACAATAAGACCCCAGTAGGTCGTTTGGAAACAGTAGTTCTTGGGGCTCCTCTAGCTACAATAGTTGGAGTTCAATGGCAGAGAAGGAAAGCCAGTTAAGATGTTAATTATGCTCACACCTCAGTCTTGGATCCCATCAGTCCCTTCCCATCCAAGGCTGCCACCCACGTACCTCTGGACTCCTCTCCATCAGTGTTCTCCTCCTCTGGATACTCATTGCGCCAGTTATTCTCACTGTTCTCATCATCATCATCATCTTCATAAATATCTTCTGGTTGCTGGTCATCATTCACCTGCACATCTCAACACAAACATGAGTATAAGTCAAAACCTCTAAGATTGTGCTGTGGAGGAAGCTATTAGCAGACCAACTTGGAAAAATCACTTAAGAACACTGTCTGGAAAAGAGGCAGCCTAGGAGCTAGTCTGAGTCTGCTGCACCAGAGGCTATAGTAACCTTGGGCTACAAGGTAAAGACAGCAGGCCTACTCCTCCCTCAGGGTCTAGCACCAGCCATCACATTCCTGGTAGGATAGGATGAATTCCAGAGGGGAACACACGAGGGTGGGGAGGAGAGATAGCTCTGAGTAGGTGTTGGCAGTGATCTTTAAACAGACAGTCAGGTGGGAGAGAAATCATATGGATTATGGGTGATGCCAAAAACCAGAACCAAAACCCAAGTGTGAGGGGCAGAGGAAGAGGCGCTATGCAATGGTCCAAGGTGGGTGCCCGACTGTGAGACTATGGTTGCAAAGCAGGTATGGGAATAAATAGCCTCTCCTCATTTTAGAATTTGTTTTAATGGGGCGCCAGAGTGGCTCAGTGGGTTAAAGCCTCTGCCTTCGGCTCAGGTCATGAACTCAGGGTCCTGGAATCGAGTCCCACATCGGGCTCTCTGCTCAGCAGGGAGCCTGCTTACCCCTCTCTACCTGCCTGCCTCTCTGCCTACTTGTGATCTCTCTCTCTCTGTGTCAAATAAATAAATAAAATCTTAAAAAAAAAAAAAGAATTTTTTTTTTTTAAGAATTTGTTTTAATAATGATGTCAAGGAGTGCTTGGCTGATTCAGTCAATAGAGCTGCAACTCTATCTCAGGGTTGTGAGTTCAAGCCCCATATTGGGTATAGAGATTGCTTTAAAAAATATAGATATATATATAAAAATGTCAGGATGTTAGCTTCCTTAATCCAAGGTTTCCCCCCTTTTAAGATCCAGTTAAAAAAAAAAAAAAAGCTTTTATTCCCATTCCTGTTAAGAATTTCTGGTTTATTTTGTCTTTATTATAAGCCCCCATATGGGAAACATATTTTTTCCCCTGAAGTGGATGTTATAAATGATAAAAATGATGTTGAAAATCATGTAAAAGATCTACTAAGAGCAAAAATTATTAGTGTAGATTCTCATTCCCCAAATTCCCTGCACTAAACCCAGGTTCCTAGAAGGCATTCAGAATAAATTTTTCCATTTAAACAAGGACAAGAGTTAAGAGACAATGTAGAACACAGGAATACAGGTAATGTGGAAGACAAGCAAAGCACCCAGACCAAAGAACTACTTAGGCTACGTCATGCCCCTCATCCTCATGGGCCCCCTTACCAGCTCCCACTCCTGGCAATAGGGCTGCACAGAGAGGATGTTCTCAATCCATCCTGGAGTGGCCATCTCCAAGTAGTAAATGTCATACACATAGTCATCCTTCTGTTCCTCCTGGTGCCCGATTCTTGGTCCATCCTCAGACAGAGTCAACCGTTCACGGATCAACTCTATGGAATTGCAGAGGATCACATCTGGTTCAGATGTCTGTAAAGAGATCAAGAGATGATACATGATCCAAAACATGGACGTTCCAAAAGGAGGAATCTAAGATTTGAGTGAAGAAAGTCTCTCTACAGTTGTCTATGTTAGAGTCAAGATTCTTATCCCCATGTCCTAGTAGTTTATTAGCTATGAAATTTAAAAATTAACTATTTCTAAAATAATTGTATAGTTTTTTTTTTGAGAGACTTAAAAGATAATCTGTTTTCTGCTCTTTTGTGCTTGACCAACATAAGAGAGCACACAGAAAGACTGCCCTGAGATTTCCCCTTAGGGATCTGCAGGCCCACAGCAGCACCTCCTCGGCTGATCCCCAAATGCCTCTGCATTTTGTGTGACCTCCTATAGGAGTCTAAAGGCGATTCCTGGATTCTGATGACTACCACCACCTGGGTTGCCCACAATGATGTTTATACCTGGGGGTAAGATCACTAGATAAAATGAACTTTTTTCACTTCTTTTTTTTTTTTTTTAAAGATTTTATTTATTTATTTGACAGAGAGAGAGAGATCATAAGTAGGCAGAGAGACAGGCAGAGAGAGAGGGGGAAGCAGGCTCCCTGCTGAGCAGAGAGCCTGATGTCGGGCTTGATCCCAGGACCCTGAGATCATGACCTGAGCCGAAGGCAGAGGCTTTAACCCACTGAGCCACCCAGGCGCCCAACTTTTTTCACTTCTTAAAATTTTTTTATAAAATAGTAGTTTATTTGCTTAAAACTTAAATGGCATCAAATTAATGAGAAATGTACTGGGTGATGGACATTGGGGAGGGTATGTGTTGTAATGAGCACTGGGTATTATATAAGACTGATGAATCACAGACTTATACCCCTGAAACAAATAATACATTATATGTTAATTGAATTTAAATTAAAAAAATAAATAAATTAATGAGAAATGTAATGTGGCAAAAAATGCTGTCACTGGGGCACCTAGGTGGCTCAGTCGTTGGGCGTCTGCCTTGGGCTCAGGTCATGATCCCGGGATCCTGGGACTGAGCCCCCACATCGGCTCCCTGCTCAGCGGGGAGTTTGCTTCTCCCTCTCCCGCTCCTCTGCCTGTGTTCCCTCCCTCCCTCCCTCTCTCTCTGTCAAATAAATTGGTAAAATCTTTTAAAGAAAAGAACGCTGTCACTATTTTAAAATTTCTTTAGATGTTTGGATGGCTTTGGAATCCAAACAATAAAAATAAATTTAAGTAGTTTTAAAATAGGCCCCAAGCTATTTTTAGGATTCCTGATATGTAAAGCCATGCTGTTTCCCAGAAGCCTTGCATCAATTTTAAGCACTACAGTTGTGTTACCATTTTAATCATGGCCTTTCCAGAAGCGCTATCAAGAACCTTTCCCCTGACAATCTAGTAAGCATAAAACCCCAAATTTGCTTTTAGCTTAAATCCATTTTTAAAAAATAATTACTGAGAGCAAACATTTTTAAAAAATCTTTCTGAAGATTGTGTTTCTCAATAGCTGTTTAAACGACAGTCCTGAAAGGAAAAAAAAAAAAAAAAAAGACGAACTTAGTCTGGCTTCGTAAAGAATTCACAATCAAAGTTTGCTACTATATCCTATCACACTGAATTTTAAAAGCATCTGACCTTATAGATCATCTATAAAATGTGAGAAGTGTTAAGTATTCTTTAAACCACACTAAAATACCTTTCATTAGGCAAAAGGCAACATTTTTGATGCAGGGGATTTTAACTGAATTGGCATTGTTAAGACCAAAAACATAAAGTGGACACTGCCAGTTAATCTTCAACCCATGACTTAACAGGCTAACAAACACAACTTGAAACGGGTGAGTCTTGCTGGTCTATGAGATGGTTAAGGGATTTCCTCAGTATTTACATATATTAATATAATAAGTTATGTAAGTCTAAATATAAAACCGATCTATAGGTTCAGAGATGGCATTTACCAACTCTGAAAAAGCTGAACATTACTGGGGCACTTGGCTGGCTCACTTAGTGGAGCATATGACTCTTGATCTCTGGGTTGTGGGTTTGAGCCCCATGTTCCGTGTATAGATTACTTAAAAATAAAATCTTAAAAAAAAGAGCTGAACATTACTAATCAATTGTAGTCAAATCTCTGGAAGGGGAAAACAGTGACAGCACTTGCTGAGCAAGAATTACTATCAAAGTTCAAAAAGCTGATCCTATTCGTTTAACCACAACCTACTCTTATTTAAATCAAGATTGTCCAAAAGAAATATTCTATCAGCCACTCATAATCTGAATTCTGGTATATGATATCAATTTAAATATGGTACACATAAAAAGACATGAGACATTTTTGTTTTGTAATAAAGTGGTGGCCAATCATTACTCCTTAGTAGCTTTTTTGAAATAAGCTATCAAATCTACCCTTTCTCCTATCTTGACATCACGAAGATAATTTTTGTCCCAGGGATGTACTTGGGATTATATAAATACTCCATCAGTGTCTACTCTCCCTAGGTCATGCCTTTGTTCTATTTATTTATTATTTTACTTATTTGAGAGGGAGAGAGCTCTCTCACAAGGTGGGGGCAGAGAGAGAGGGACAAGCAGATTCCCTGCTGAGCTCATAGAGCTGGATTCCCAGACCCCAATATCATGACCTGGGCTGAAGTCAGCCGCTCAGCTGACTGAGCCACCCAGGTGCCCTGATATCTCTGTTCTTGTTGGCATCATTTTAAGAAAATCCAGGGGCCTGACCTGTCTTTCACTCAAATAGACAGTGGAGATTTGGCCCAGTCTTGTGTTTGCCCTTGCCTCTCTTTTCAACAGTATGGCACTGGACACAATTCTGAACAAAAACCTTCTTGCCCTTTTCAACATTGCCCATTTTTAAATCGCCCTTCCACTGCATGAAAAATGAAGGTGACTGGTGATAATAAGACTAGTCCTTTAACTGCCCTTTGATGAATTTTTCCATCTGTTCTATCTGTACCTTGCTCAAAAAACTCCAGTAATTCCCCATCTCAAGGTGAAAGGCAAAATATGTCCTTAAAAGTACCTTTTGGGTCTGGCAGGAATCCTATCCCAAATTCCTTATTCTACTTCGGTTCACCGGCCTCCAGTTCTTCAGTTCACTGGGCTCCAGGCACAGTGATCTTGAAAACACCAAACTGCCTTTCTTTCAGATATCCACAATGCCTTGCCATTCGCCTCCTCCAAGTTCTCACTCTAATGTCATTTTCTGAGACCCTCTCTGAAATTGAACCACTCTTTCCCTGCCACTCCCCGCTCCGGTAAAGCCCCTATCACCACGTGACATTGAATATAACTTCTTTACTGTCTCTCTCCTCTACCTGAATGTTAAGTCCTCAAAGCTATATCCACAGAACCTAAGAACAATGCCTGGCACATAGTGACCACTCAGTAAATATTTGTGGAACGAATAACAACCTGCAAAACGAGGTTACCACGGCTGACAGATCCTCCATCAGTAAGGCGAAGCCGTCTGCCTCCTCTTAACTGTGTGCTGACTTAACGCCCAGACTCTTGGTACTACCTGTCCGGAGAAGCCCAGCGCTCTCCTTCCGGCGGGTACTCACTTCGGAGGAGCCTGCGGTTGCGACGGCCTCTGGGTTTCCTTCCTCGTGGACCAGGTCGAACAGCTGGAAACCTGCGTCCTCAGAGGCTTCTGGGTTTCCCCGTGCGTCTTCGGACTCTAGACCACCCGAGGGAATTCCCGAGGATCGGCGGCTAGAGATTACCCTATAGCGGCCCTCCTGCCGCATCTCCTGAGCCGAAGCGCGGAGATCGCGGCGGATACGCTGCCGACTGCCCCGGGAAGGGCGCAGGGCGGCTCGAACGAGCGCCTGGACTGGTTCCTCCTGGAAGTTGGTAGGGGAGGGAAGCCGGCGTAAGCAGGAGGTTCGTCAAGGGGTCAGGGATACAATTTCGTCCCCGCAGCGCCCTAAGACCCCCTTCAAACACCGGCTCCATCCCACCCAATACCTGGGAGCGCACGGTGGCCACCAACTGGAAAACATTATTCTCCGGCCCTCTCTCCAGATCCTCGGGGGGTGTCTTTTGGGTCGCCGACTCAACGGCGCCGCTCCGGAGGCGTTTACAAGAGAGGACAAGGGCTTCAGCAGGCTCTGCGCTGCGCTTCCGCTTCACGCGAAGAACTGCAGTCCTGCCGGCCTCCATAGCGGGTGTCGCGGAGCACTGTGGGAATGCGTGAGGTGCGACGGGAGAGCCTTCAAGTTCCGCTTCCGGACTTCGCTCCCGGCACGCTCAGCGGGCACCGGGAGGTCCCGCCCCCTTTCGCCAGCGCCTGCCCGGTGGAGATGGCGGTAGAATTGGCGCCACGGTTCCCGCGGCGGGTGAGTCCCTGGGCGGGTTGGGAAGGTGGGGTCTCAGTAAAGTCCGGGGTGCAGCCGTTATCTTTTGTCAGCCCGAGGGTTCGGGCTGACGGTCCTAGTGTGGGCGTATTAAGCCGCCGGGGTATGTGTCTTTTCCGAATTCTTGAGGACTTTCTAGAGTACGTATGGGGCGGCTTAGAGCCCCTGGGCTGGCGCGAGAACTGGGATACGGTTCTGTCGGGTGACCTCCACGGGGACCTGGATTATAGTACTTGGTGCCACCTCTCAGCGACAGAGACTCGAACCACAATCCTGCGGAGCTCCAACTATCGCACCCGTAGCTGGGCCACGTTTCTCTGACTCAGGGAACTTCTAATGGGCTCGCTTTTCACAGTCACTTTGAGTAGTCCATTCACCACACGCTAGTCAGAGCGGCCCTGTAAAAGACGTGGACATTTTTGTGCTTGAAACTTTTGAATGGCTCCCGGTGCATGTAGAACAAAATCCAAACACCTTTCCGAAGCCAGTGTGGCCCAGTGTGATTTGCAGAAACCCACCGGTACTTTACTTCTGCTCAGAGTGCTTCAGTCACCCAGGCTTTTGTCAGGTTCTGCTTATGTACCTACTTCTTTATCCCCATAGGGAAAATAGGGGTAGGGGAAAAGTAGGGGTAAGGTTTCCAGAAGCACAAGCACTACTCCTCTATCATTCTCTACTTGACTTATCTTGCATGTCTCAACTTAAATGCCACCTTCCTCAGTATTTCCATAGCCTTGTTATTCTTTTTTTTTTTTTAAGCCTTGTTATTCTTTTTAATAGCATCCTGTATATTTTATTTCTTGTACCTGCACAATCTGTGATTGTTTATACTGACTCTTCCTCATTAAAATCTAATCTCTTGGAGGACAAAGATCTCCTTTTTTTGCTTATGGGGAGTCTTCCAGTCCCTAATGCGGTGTGTGGCAGTGTTTGGCATTGTGTGAATTTTACTAAATTTTGAATGAATGAACCAAATACCTGCTCTGAAATCTGACTGGTAATTCACTCAGGGTTAGGCAGGGTGGTTTTCATTCCCTCCTTATAAACCATCATGTGAGTTCACAGGTTTTAGAGAAGGGAGGTGGGATGGTGTCAGAATATCTTTTGAATCTGGAGTGTGGCTCCTTTTGGGAGAAGACGAGTTGTAATAATAAATGAGGGGATTTCTTTGTAGAAGATGTGTAGTTCTTTTTTTTTTTAAAAGATTTTATTTTATTTATTTGAGAGAGAGAGAGAGAATGAGAGATAGGAAGAGGTCAGATGGAGAAGCAGACTCCCTGCTGAGGAGGAAGCCCGACGCGGGACTCGATCCAGGGACTCCAGGATCATGACCTGAGCCGAAGGCAGTTGCCCAACAACTGAGCCACCCAGGCGCCCCGAAGATGTGTAGTTCTTACCCAGAGAGGTTTCAAGACAGGTTCCCATCTGCAAGCGTTTATTTACATTTATATGAAACCTGTAACTTTTCAATGGTAGTAAAAAAAACTGTAGTGCTTTGTGAAACCTGAGCAATAGCACAGACAAAAAGGGAATTCCAAGGAATACTACACTGTTAACCTTTAAGTGACTTCAAAATTGATCCTATGTGGCCCACAGGATAAAGGTTTCAGGACTCTCCACAGTATGTTCCCCACTGACATGTTTGACTCCTTGTTCAGTTTTACTTCAGCTAAACTGGTTTATTTACTATGCATGATTGTCTAAGCCTTTCTCTTCTGATGAAGTGCTGTCTCCCTCCCATGCCTGCCTAAATCCTAGCTATCTTTTAAGTCTTCCCTGAACATTCAGCCAAATGTGACAACTTTTTATACTGTAGCATTTTTTGGACACAGTTTTCTAAAGCACATTATGGATTCTGATAGTTGTACTTTTTTTTTGAGCATAGGAGATTTTCACAGCTGATTCTAGCAAAGCTTTTTAACCTATAGGTTACAGCCCACCAATTATGAAGTCAGTTTAGTGGATCATGATCAATTTATTTTTTTAAAGGTTTTATTTATGTATTTGAGAGAGAGAACAGGCAACAGAGATAGTGAGAGAGCACAAGCAGGGCAGAGGGAGAAGCAGGCTCCCTGCCTAACGGGGCTTAACTGAGTCACCCAGGAGCCCCACATCATGATCAATTTAAAAAGAAAAATGAAGGGGTGCCTGGGTGGCTCAGTCGGTTAAAGCCTCTGCCTTTGGCTCAGGTCATGATCTCAGGGTCCTGGGATTGAGCCCTGAGTCGGGCTCTTTGCTCAGCGGGGAGCCTGCTTCCCCCTCGCTCTCTCCCTGCCTGCCTCTCTCTACTTGTGATCTCTCTCTGTCAAATAAATAAATAAAATCTTAAAAAAAAAATGTAATAGAGTAGAATATATCAGAGGGCCTTGCTGACAGGAAGGCTAAATACTGTTTAGTGAAAGCTTATGTTTATGTGTGTGTATTGTGTCTTGACGTAAATCATATTTCTTACTGAGATTGCCAAAAAGTTTGAGAGCCACTAGATGAGAGGATGGATACACTGAGATTTTAAAGATTTTATTTACTTATTTATTTGATAGAGAGAGATTACAAGTAGGCAGAGAGGCAGGCAGAGAGAAGGAAGAGCAGGAGAACCCAATGCAAGGTTCGATCCCAGGACCCTGAGATCGTGTCCCAAGCTGAAGGCCCACTGAGCCACCCAGGCGCACCTACACTGAGATTTTAGAAGTATGGTTTCACTGAAGGATAAATTGACTACTTGAATCAGACCACTGACTGCCTGAGTCTTTTCAGAAAGAATTTTTTTCCCCATCCTCACTTGTAAGAATTCAGTGTTTGGGGTGTCTGGGTGGCTCAGTTGATTTAAGTGTCAGACTCTTGATTTCAGCTCAGGTCATTATATCAGTGTCGTGAGATTGAGCCCCTGTGTCAGACTGCGAGCTCAGTGTCGGGTCTGTTTGAGATTCTCTCTCTCCCCTCTTATTCTTCCCCTCTGCAGGGCTCTCTTTCTTTCTTTCTTTTTTTTTTTTTTTTAGGGCTCTCTTTCTAAGTAAAATCTTAAAAAAAAAAAAAAGAATTCAGTGTTTAGTTAGTCTAGATAACTTCAAAAGAAAGGCTATGATTCTGGCCAATAAAGTGCCTGAGGGACATTTTAGGGATCTACAAAGTAGGCATTCTTTCTAAGGTTTCCTAAAGATGGATCAGTGTTTAACAGGAAATGAAGGGAAGTATGGAACACTTGATGTTTCTGAAGGTAAGAGGCAGGATGCTGAAAGAGCCCATACTTGCTGAGAGGTGCCTTGAGCTGTTATGTTTCTCTGTCAGAAACAGATCTCTGCGGAAAAAGGGCTTACAAGACATGAATCTGGCGACCTTTATTTGAAGGATATTATTTAGATGATGATTATTATTATTATTTTAATTTCTTTAGGGATGCCTGGGTGGCTCAGTTGGTTAAGCAGCTGTGTTTGGCTCAGGTCATGATCCCAGAGTCCTGGCATCAAGCCCCCCATCCAGCTCCCAGCTCAGTGGGGAGTTTGTTTCTCCCTCTCCCTCTGTCTTTCCACTTGTCTCTGTGTGTGTGTCTCTCTCTCTTTCTCTCAAATAAATAAATAAATAAATAAAATCTTAAATTAAAAAAAAAATTTTCTTTAGTCTCTATACCCTTTGTGGGGCTCCAACTCAAGACCCTGAGATCCAGAGTTGCACACTCTAAAGACAGCCAGGCAGGCACCCCTAGATGAAGAATTTTTTTTAATTGCTTTTCAAATTAAATATTGAGTAGGTAAGAAGTAGTCGTTATTAAAAAATGGTAAGGCATAAAGAATGATAGTATCATGGACCTCTTTAATCTTACCTCCCATTTATAGAAGAAACAATGCTATTTTGAAGTACCCTGTGTGGCCCTCCTTGATCGCAGCCTTTCTCCCTCCCTTTTAAGGATAATCAGTGTCCTCATTCCTTGCTATTCATTTTAGTGTGATCCCTGAAGAATATATTGTTCTCGTTTTGCATAATTATAAAATTATATAGATGTAATGATACGGTATCTATTCTGTGATTTGCTTATTTTTTGGCTCAGCATATTTCCGGGATTATCTGTTTGCTTGCTGTGATTTATTTGTTTAGATGAAGGTTTTCCTAGTTTGTTTGAATTGCTCTTTATATTTTTCCTTAAACTAAGTGTTTGATGAACTGAAGCAGTATTAGCGGCACTCTTTTACCACCACCCAGTCTCTTTGTTTCTCCTTTCCTATTAGCCTCTTGTTCCGTCTGTTTTATTTCTCTTCTCACCTTCCTTTACTTTGAGGCTGCACTTAGATGCACCTGTTAGGCTCATTTGACCCCTCTTGGAATCGCTGAGGATTGCTAAAGTTTTCCAGATAGCTTTATGAATTTATGTGTTATAGTTTTTGATGTCATATGCTAAATGTAAAATCAAATAACTCTTGCTGTAAAGATTAAAATACTGATTCACAAATATTTTCAGTGACTTCGACACTTTTGTGTATTTTTTGAATTTTTTCCTTTTTTTCTTTTTTTTGGTCTTTAAAATTTTTTTTTCTCTACATTTTGGGCATTATGATGTGAATAGAATTCTGACGATTAGACCTGTCTGCAAGAAGTGAGCTGGCAAGGCTGCTTTTCTGTGCTAAAACTGAGGAGCTGATTGGCACCATGAAAGTCTTCTGCGGGCGGGCCAATCCAACCACGGGATCTGTGGAGTGGCTGGAGGAGGATGAGCACTACGATTACCACCAGGAGATTGCAAGGTAACAAGGTTGTGTTCACGATTGCAGCTGGGTGGGGCACGTGATCTCAGAGCAGGAGCCCTAGAATGCAGTCTGAATGTGGACTAGGTATTACCCAGTCCTTCTGATCTGGGCAGATGTTGGTCAGGAGCAGGTCTGCTTAGCCAGGTAGCTTTGTGTGGGAGTTAGGCAGAGTCCTTTCTGTTTGGAGAGGGAGATACCATGTAACAGCCTTACCGGAGTCTCAGAGGGTCTGTCTTGTGGAGTAAAGAGGACACAAGGTTCAGTAGTGGAAGTAGTAATAATAGTAGTAGTAGTAGTAGTAGTAGTAGTAGAAGTAGTTGAAGAGTTCATGAAATTTAAACATTTACTTGTGCTACTGAAATGGTGATACATTTAACATACAGTTAAATTCTCTTGAATGGAAAACGTGGAAAAATGTGTTGGTTTTTTCTTAGAATGGATCTTGAAAACTATGTAAGTGAGTTATTGCTCTTTGGCAGTCATTAAGTGCATACAGCATGCTAGCACCGTGCCAGGACTGTGAATACCAAAATGAAAAAGATAGGGTTCCCATCCTAAAGGGACATGCAATTTTGTGCAAGAGACAGGCATAGAAAAAAATATGACAATGAGAGAAAGACTAGTGTATACAGGCACAAGAGTTCATGGAAGCAGCAAGAACAGCTGGGTTGGGGAGTGATATTTGTTTGGGTGATTGCCCAAATCTAGAAGGAGAGAAATTGTTTTCCGAGCAGCAGGGATTACATGTAACCTTCCAGATGAACTGGTTTGGAAGGGTTGCAAGCAGTTCGAAGGGGCTGGAATGGGGTACAAAAGCAGGGCTGTGGTGAGAGAGGATACTGAAAAAGGTAGGCAAGGTCATGTGAAGGGTGGTGGCAAAATGCAGAAAGAGGAGAATGAGAGTAAGTCTGGGCTCTACTGTGTCTCAAGTCTGACATTGGTCAAGCTGCTTAAATTCCTTGGGCCTCGGTATGGTAATATATGGCTCAATGTATGTAATAATGAGCATGTCCTCATAATATCTTTATTTTAGGGTTGTTTGATGAGTGAGTGAAATACAGTATGTGGGCAGAATAAGGGATCTAAAGCATAGCCTTCTTTCTAACGATAAAGGACATTATTGTCTGAGTGATAGAGATACTAAACAGGGAGCGAACAGATTAGGTTGCGTTTTGGAGTGTTTACTGAGAACAGTGTGGAGAGTGGGTTGGAGGGAGCGGAAACCATTTGGGTGCTGTTGCAAACCCTACAGGTGAGGCAGTAGAGGTGGGAGAGGAGGAGACAGCTTTGAGGGAACTTGAGTTTGGTAATTCATCGGATGCAGTGAAGGAATGAGAGAGAAAATTCAAGAAGCACCCGAGATTTCTGGTTAGAGTGACGGGGTGGATGGAACTGTTGTTCCCGAGGGAGAACGCAGGAGGAATGGGTGTTGCTGGGAAGAGGAAAGTGATGGAGATGAGGTATCTGGGTGAGGACATCCAGGTAGAGAAGCCAGTGGGTGGATAAACATGGGTCTGGAGCCAATTTGCAGTTAGAGTTGAAACTGGAAGAAATTCCAGGCTTTCAGAGGGGGTATGGAATGAGAAAGGTAGAGGACTGAAGAAGGAATCCTGGAATGGAGGAGACAGGAGAACGAGGAGGGAATGGCCAGAAAGTGGAAAACCGAAAGAGCATTTCAGCAAGAGGGAGTGTCCAGGTGGGACAGAGAAATCCTAGATGTTCGTGATGGAGTGGGCTGGGAGTGCTTAGGGACCGTGATGTCGGGGGAGTGGTGGGGAGAGTGGGGGATGAGGCTGGGAAGATGGGAACCTAAAATGTCTCTTGAAAGGCAGAACCAGATTTCAGCTATGCGTTTGTGGGTAGGGGCACATGTAAAAGTCTTGGTGTGCCATTAAACAGCAACAACAACAACACTATTCTTTTTTTTTTTTTTTTTTAAGATTTTATTTATTCATTTGACAGAGAGAGACCCAGCGAGTGAGAATGGGGGAGGGAGCAGGCTTCCTGGCAAGCAGGAGCCTGATATGGGGCTTGATCCCCAGGACCCTGAGATCATGACCTGAGCCCAAGGCAGACATCTAACGACTGAGCCACCCAGGCACCCCAACATTATTCTTTTAGTACAGTGCTCCTCAAAGTGTAGAGTATGAACTGCCTGTGTCACATGTGCCTGGGGCACTAGTTTAAGTGCATATTTCCAGACTCCAGCCCGGTTTCTGGATCAGGATCTATTTGCACATATCCTGCAAATCTGCATTTAAAATAAGCTCTCCAGGCTGCCTGGATGGCTCACTCAGTAGAACATGTGACTCTTGATCTCACGGTCATGGGTTCAAGCACCATGTTGGTTGAGCATGGAGCCTACTTTAAAAAAAAACAAAACAGAAACTCTTCAGTGATCCTGATGTTAACCTAAAGTGGGAGGTCCTCTGTTCAGTGAGAGCACCTGAGCTCTTTCCTGGAACTCAGAAGACATTTTTGGGCTGGGACTGCTGAGTTCTGGAGGTTTATCCTGACGCTGCCAGAGATTTTCCAAGTTTGTGAGTTATTGCGACAAAATACGGAAGAACAGCTCTCTTTCCTTTAACAGTTGTTTGGTGTGCTCTTCGTTTTCCCTGATGACGTGAGGGAAAGTGCTGGACATGATACCCCTCACTTCCATAGCAGATGTATACTTTTCCTGATTCCTCTCTGCAGTGTTGCATCTGTGATTATCCCAGTGTGCAAATGTATGCAGGATTATCTAAAGATGAGACAGATCGAGTCTGAGTTCTGGAGGAAGACAGCTGTGTGCTGTATAGCATGATCCGTGCGCTGGTGGCTGCGCCGTTACTGTGACGGGGCTGACTACCAGAGTATTTCTGAGGAGGTCTGAGGTTCTTTGCTGAAAATAAACATCTTTCTCTAAGATTTTTTTTCCTGCAGTACTGGAGAATGACAGCTTATAACGCTATTAAAATAGTTTAAAGGGCGCCTCGTGGCTCAGCTGGTTAAGCATCTGCCTTCGGCTCACGTCGGGATCCCAGGGTCCTGGGAACGAGCCCCATGTTGGGCTCCCTGCTCAGCAGGGCAGTCTGCCTCTCCCCTTCCCCCTGCTCATGCTCTCTCTCACTCACTCCTTCTCTTTCAAATAAATAAATAAAATCTTAAAAAAATAAAATAGTTTAAAATGGGCCTGGATTAGAGATACAAAGTATGGACGGCATAGGGAATGTAGTTAATAATATTGTAGTAATGTTACATGGTGACTACGCTTACTCTAGTGAGCATGGAATGTAGAATTGCCCAATCACTATGTTGTATACCTGAAACTGATGTAACATTGGGTGTCAGTTATTGTTCAGTAATAAAATAGACTGGCCTGGATGTTTGTTCCATCTGATTTAGGAATGCGTTATGTATGTGAATGATCTCATAGGTTGACAGATATCATTATTAGAAGTTTCTGACTTTTCTTGTCTTGTTTGTTTTTTAGATCATCCTATGCTGATATGCTGCATGACAAAGACAGAGTAAGTATACAAGGAAACCGTTATCTTGCTGTGGTGTTACAAGGTTAAAATTTTCCACCTCCCACCCCCCCAAAAAAAATTCCCTTCAGGGGCATGATAGGATAATGTAGAGAAGTGTTACAGCGCATTGGTCGGGACATGAGTCAGGAGGCTGGAGCCTGCTTCCAGCTGTGCCATTGACCGGAGTGTGACCTTGGAGAAGACATGAGACCTGTGCAGATCCTGTTTATTAAGATTTAAGAGGAGTGGGATATACTAGCTGATCTACATGATCTCTTCCAGATAAAAATTCTCTAATTGTACAGGTTTACCTCGGATAGTCTGTTTGTAATTTTAAAATCACATCTCTAGAGGCCACTGCAGACTATTCTGTGGAGCATATTTGGCTTCCATTGATTGCATGGTGACATTTCAGCTTTTTTTTTTTTCGTTTTTCATTGTTATTTCACCTGAGTTTTCTTGTTTGAATTATGTTATAGTTCTGGACTTAGGATGGCTAGCAACGCAGGCTTTTCTGGTCTGCAGGAAAGAGGGTTTAACTAGTCATTCTCATCTGGATGGCTCAGAAATGGAGAGCCTCGAAGGCGAAGGGTGCAGGGCCACACTCAGGAACTGAGCATCGCAGCACCGGAGAGGGGTCAGGGCACATGGGAGGTTGGTTGTGAGGCTGTGCTGGTGGTGGTGTGTGCTTCACCCAGCCCTGCTTAGTTGCTCAGCTTGCGTAATTCTTGGCAACATCACGACAGAGCAATCTCCTTAAGCATCGTTAGTTTGTAGGCTACACCAAAGGAGACTCTGTGCTTCCCTGATTTTCTTTTTTCTTTTTATTTTTTTTTAAAGGTCAAGCAGAGCTTTATTTCGCACCAAGCATCGAGAATCATACTGGCCGGTCAGGGTCGTCTCTATGCAGAGAGCAACCCCGCCTAGTCTTACAGGCTATCTTTCATAGGGCAGCTTCCCTGATTTGCATCAAATATCTGTGTGCCTTTGCTGAACTGTTGGGGAATTACAGAATGTGGAACAAATATTGTTCCTAGTTTTGACTAATTTTCTCTAGCTTAATGGTCTTGGCTTCTTAATGGATTCTTGGGTCTGTGAGCCTGATTTTAGTGTCATCTGCACAGTGGACCCTTTTTGCCTGAGCGTCCAGGGGATTTGGACAAATGGCATTGCCATCCATTCAGTCAGGCAGGCTGGAAAGATTTTTTTTTTTCTTTCTCTACCTAGCAGCCTGAGGGGTCTTCCTGAAATGCCAATCTATGTTATTCCTCTGCTGGAAACCCTGAGAACCCTGTTTAGCACCATCTTTGGTGGCCTCTCGTTGCTGTCAAGGTAAAACCCAAACTCCATGGAGGAATGTTCCTTATTCTTTATTACTTATCCCTTTTATTTTATTTTTATTTTAAAGATTTTATTTATTTATTTGACAGAGAGAGATCACAAGTAGGCAGAGAGGCAGGCAGAGAGAGAAGGGGAAGCAGACTCCCCACCGAGCAGAGAGCCCTATGTGGGGCTCGATCCCAGGACCCTGAGATCATGACCCAAGCCGAAGGCAGAGGCCCAACCCACTGAGCCACCCAGGCGCCCCTACTTACCCCTTTAACTTCTGCTCCCCACCCCACAACTTCTGCCTATCAGGAAATGGAGTCAGAATTTTTTGGGTAGTGGCAGAGCCAAGGTAAACTAATTTCTCTACTTTCGCATGGTGCCTTACGTTTTGTTATTATTTTGGAACACTTTCATTATCCCGTAAAATTATCTCTTGCCTGTTTGCAATCACTCCTGGTGCTGGCTCTCAGCCCTAGGCAACCATTGATCTGTTTTCTGTCACTACAGTTTTGCCTTTGCCTTTCCTAGAAATTTCACATAAATGAAATGATATGAGAGATAGTCTTATGTGTCTGTTTTCCTTTGTCATGTTTTTGAGGTTCATACATGTTGAGTATATATTAGCGTTCATTCCTTTTTATTACTTAGTGATACTTCATTATATAGATTTACCCTGTTTTGTTTATCATTTACCAGTTGATGGACATTTGGATTGTTTTCAGTTTTGGCTGTCATAGCAGTCCTGTTTGTAAACATTCACATGCAAGTCTTTGTGTGGACACATTGTCATTTCTTTGGGCTACATATGTGTATGTGGAATTGCTGGGTCTATATGTTAAATGAGTTTTGATTTCCATTTTTTCTAATGACTAATGATGTCAAACATCTTTGTATGTGGTTACTTGTCATCGGAATATCTTTGGTATAGTCTAGGGTTATGAACACAGGTATGTTTCTTTTCTTTTCTTTTTTTAGATTTTATTTATTTGAGAGAGAGCTCGTGCGCAAGTGCACAAGCCAGGGGGAGGGGCAGAGGGAGAGGGAGAGGGAGAAGCGGACTCCCCACTGAGCAGGGAGCCCGATGCAGGGCTCAATCCCAGGACCCCAGGATCCCAGGATCATGACCTGAGCTGAAGACAGACACTTTATTTATTTATTTTTTAATTTAAAAATTTTTTTTTAAGACAGACACTTAACCTACTGAGCCACCTAGGCGCCCCCGTAGGTATGATTCTTGATAGACAGTGCCAAATTGCCTTAAGAGGGCTTCAGTTTCCCTATAGTAGCTTCAAAATTGGGTAATTAAAAAGTCATCGCTAATTTAATGGGTGTCATTAATTGTAGGATATGCTGACCCTGGTTAACTGTAGAGGTTGGTGCTAGCCACGACTCTCAGGTGACTGGGTCATGGCTGTACTGAAACTCCCAGGCCAGTTCCCAGGTCTTGCCTTCTGTTATCCCACAGCCACACAGAGAAAACCACACCTCCCTGCTTTGGGGGCGGGTAATGTGTTTGGAAGGCAGCTGTGCTCCCCCCCACTTTACCACCAGCTTGATATATATTTGTTTAGTTTCCTAGTTTGACAAATTCTAACAATTGCCTTACTGATTTTCTTAAAATTTTTTTTTATTGTGGTAAAAAGAACAGAACATAAAATACCGTACTGATTTTATCCAGGACATAAATGCACTTCCTTTAAGCGTCAAATAGTTCTATAAGGCTTATTGTGAAAAATAGCAGTTCCCTGGTGTGTATTTCCCCCAGACCGAACCTTTTAATGCTTAACCTCGGAGGTAGCTTTTTTGTTTCTCTTTGAGCTGTTTTTACTTTTACTTCCATATATAAGTAGCTATTCTCTTGACTTCCCTGTAAGAGCTGAGAATTGAGTTTTCTTTTAGCTCTTCCTTCTAGCTCATTCCCTTCTCCCAATGCAGTTATAATTTTTGCTGAATCAATATTCATTGTTTCATTAGGCAGCTCAAACTCTATGTACCACTGTTTAGTATCTCCTCCTGAGAGATTGTTATGAGGTAAGCACTTACAAAGATCTGTGTTAGTTAAAATCATCTGTTTACTTGATTAGAACTGTGGGAACACTCTTCACAGGGGAGCTGTATGATATACTCTTATCACTTTGCCTTTCTTGCATAATTCTTTGCTAATTATGGTCTTTTCGCTTTGTTTTCTACATATACATTATTCTTTTATGCCCAGACTTTCCCCCAATAGTCTAAATTTCCTTTCAGAAGGCAAGGTTAAAATAATCGGCTATTTTTTTTTTTTTTTTACGATTTTATATTTATTTGACAGAGAGAGCACAAGCAGGTGGAGCAGCAGGCAGAGGGAGAGGGAGAAGCAGACCTCCTCTGCTGAGCAGGGAGCCCCATGTGGGACTCGATCCCAGGACCCCAGGATCATGACCCAAGCTGAAGACAGATGCTTAACTGACTGAGCCACCCAGGCACCCCAACATTTGGCTGTTCTTTTAGTTTTATCTTCTTGGAGATTATCTCTGGGATCATTTTGACCTGCTTGAGTCCAAACTGGGTGCTCTATAGACTTGCTGTGTATCTGTCATCCTGGGATTCTTGTTTATTGTCCTACAGATTTCCTTCACTTCTCTTTTTATATTGAGTCCTCTTATTTCCTGGCTCCCTGGTGTTCCTCTGTGGTTCACTCTCTTTTTGGTGAAACACATTCTTCCTCAGTTTCTTATGAGAGGGTACATGGGAGGTGAGAATTTTGAAGTTTTGCTAATCTAAAAACTTCTTTATTCTGTCCTTACACTTAAAACTTAGGCTGAATATGGATTCTAGTTTGGAAATCACTTCCCATCAGAATTTTGACATTGTCCATTTTCTTTTTTAAATTTTAATTTTTAAAAAATATTTTTAAGTAATTTCTACATCCAACATGGGGCTCGAACTCACAGCCCGGGGATCAGGAGTTTCGTGCTGTCCCAACTAAGCCAGCCAGGCACCCCATCCATTTTCTTTTAGAGTTCAGTGCTGCTATTTTGAAATGTGGTACCATTCTTGTTCTTTAAAATACTTTTTGGGGGCACCTGGGTGGCTTAGTCGTTGAGCGTCTGCCTTCGGCTCAGGTCATGATCCCAGCATCATCCTGGGATCAAGCCCGGCATCGAGCTCCCTGCTTGGCGGGAAGCCTGCTTCTCCCTCTCCAGCTACTGGTGCTTGTGTTCCCTCTCTTGCTCTCTCTCTTTGTCAAATAAATAAATAAAATTCTTAAAAAATATATATATATAAAATAAAATATCTTTTTATTGTGACAGACATACAGAAGACTATGAAACGTGTATGCACGGTTTAAAAAAGAGTAATAAACCAAGTGCTCATACACTTACCACTCAGCTTAAGAAATAGAATATTACCATTGCTCAAAATTTCCCTTTGGGGGCGCCTGGGTGACTCAGTGGGTTAAAGGCTCTGCTTTCAGCTCCGGTCATGAACTTAGGGTCCTGGGATTGAGCCCCACATTGGCCTCTCTGCTCAGCAGGGAGCCTGCTTCCCCTTCTCTCTCTGCCTGCCTCTCTGCCTACTTGTGATCTCTCTCTCTCTGTCAAATAAATAAATAAAATCTTAAAAAAAAATTTTTCCTTTGTACTCCTAGATTGTATTCCTTTCCCTTCCCTCAGAAGTTTCCACTGTCTTGAACTTTCTATTAGTCACTCGTTTGGTTTTTTTATAGTTTACCACTTAGTCTGTATTAAAAAGTAAATTTTTAAGGCGCCTGGGTGGCTCAGTTGGTTGGGCGACTGCCTTCGGCTCAGGTCATGATCCCGGAGTCCCGGGATCGAGTCCCATGTCGGACTCCCGGCTCTGCGGGAAGTCTGCTTCTCCCTCTGACCTTCTCCCCTCTCATTCTCAGTCTCTCTCTCTAATAAATAAATAAAAAATCTTTAAAAAAAAAAAAAAGTAAATTTTTAGTTTTGCCTGTTTTTCAACTTCATATAATGGAGTAATACTATGTTTATACCTTATGAGTTGCCTCTTTGCTCACCCTTTAAAAATTTTTTTTAACATATATATATATTTTTTAAATATATATTTTTAAATATTTTATTTATGGGGCCCCTGGGTGGCGCAGTTGGTTGAGCGACTGCATTTGGCTCAGGTCATGATCCCGGAGTGCCGGGATCGAGTCCCACATCGGGCTCCCAGCTCCATGGGGAGTCCGCTTCTCACTCTGACCTTCTCTCTCTCACTCTCTCTCTTTCCTAATAAATAAATAAATAAAATCTTTAAAAAAAAATTTAAATATTTTATTTATGTGACAGAGATAGTGAGTGAGCACAAGCAGGGGGAACAGTAGAGGGAGAGGAAGAAGTAGGCTCCCTGTCAAGCATTTTATTTTTTTATTTTATTTATTTATTTGAGAGACAGAGAAAGTGAGAGAGAGCTTGAGAGGAGAGAAGGTTAGAGGAAGAAGCAGACTCCCCGTGCAGCTGGGAACCCGACGTGGGACTTGATCCGGGAACTCAAGGATCATGACCCGAGCCGAAGGCAGTCGCTCAACCAACTGAGCCACCCAGGCACCCTCATTAGTCTTTTCTTTTTTTTTTTTTAATTTTTTTTTTAAAGATTTTATTTATCCATTTGAGAGACAGAGAAAGTGAGAGAGAGCATGAGAGCAGAGGAGGTTAGAGGAAGAAGCAGACTCCCCATGGAGCTGGGAGCCCGATGTGGGACTCGATCCTGGAACTCAAGGATCATGACCCGAGCCGAAGGCAGTCGCTCAACCAACTGAGCCACCCAGGCGCCCTAGTCTTTTCTAATATATTTCTTTCCAAATACTGCTTTTAGCTATCCCCCGAGTTTTGATATGTAATTTTTTTAAATTCAGTTCTATATATTTTCTAATCTCTTTTGATGTAGTGTTTTACCTGTGATTTTCGAATTTCTCAATGTTCAGAAGTCTTTTTCTTTAGTTACATTTTGTTACATTTTGATTTCTAACTTGATTGCACTCATGTCAGAGAATACTGTCCTTTTTTTTTTTTTTAAGATTTTATTTATTTATTTGACAGAGAGAGACAGATCACAAGTAGGCAGAGAGCGAGGAGGAAGCAGGCTCCCTGCTGAGCAGAGAGCCCGATGGGGGCTCGATCCCAGGACCCTGAGATCATGATCTGAGCCAAAGGCAGAGGCATTAACCCACTGAGCCACCCAGGCGCCCCAATACTGTCCTTTTGATATGAATCTTCTGCTAGTTGTGTACTGTTGCATAACAAATTATCCCAAGATTTAATGGCTGAAGAGAGTTATTATCTCACCATTTCTGTGGGTTTGAAGTCTGGGCCCAGCTTTGCTGCACCCCCTGGCTCTGGGTCCCTGGCAGGCTGTGATCAATGTGTTGGTCGGGCAATTTTCTTTTTTTTTTTCTTTTTTTTTTTTTTTTTTTGGTCGGGCAATTTTCTTAAGGCTCAGTTGGGAGGAACCCACTTCTAGGTGTTTGGCCTCTTAATGTTTCTTACTAACTTGCCAGCTCCTTAGTGCATTTAAAAAGATTTGCAGGGGCCCCTGGGTGGCGCAGTTGGTTGAGCGACTGCCTTCGGCTCAGGTCATGATCCCGGAGTCCCGGGATCGAGTCCCACATCGGGCTCCCAGTTCCATGGGGAGTCCGCTTCTCACTCTGACCTTCTCTCTCTCACTCTCTCTCTTTCCTAATAAATAAATAAATAAAATCTTTAAAAAGATTTGCAAGTGTTTTCCACATCATTATTGTTATTTTCAACAGAAGGGTCAGGGTACCTATTGAGCCAAACTGTTACAGGTAGAACATGTATCTGTTTAAGCTACCAAATACCTGAATAAAAACAAAGAAATGATTTCCTGGAGAGGGGATTATTTTGTAGACCAGGAGCCTGTGTGAATTAGAGTCCAGTAAGGAAGCCCAAAGCCAAGTTAGTCTTTGACCAGAGGCACTTGCTAACACAGATGTGGAGCCCTGGGAAGCACACGGGAGCACGGAGATTCCCTAGTGGTAGTAATTGCAGGAAGCAGCTCTGTTGCCTGGGGCTGTGGAAACAGAGAGGAGCGGAGTGGAATTCTTGAGCCGCGAAGTGTGGAGGCGAGGTCTTAGGGAACTGGTGCCCAGCTCTCTGAGAGGGACCTCTGCTGGAGTGTTGCTGCTGCCTAAGGGACCTAGGTGGCTGGCGATTAGGGGACTGAGAGGAGTTGCCACTTGAGCCGGCTGCCACTCCTGGACACTGATGAAAGCAGCAGCCATTTGAGAAGGAACAAGTTTTATCCCCACTGCCAGTTGCCCTCTAGTTTCCCTGTAGTCCATACCGAGTAGCTGGAAAAGGAGAATGTGGTTGGCAGAGCCTCAGCTTCTCAAAGCAGAGTACAGTGGAGGGGTGGGTATGGAGGGGAAGGACAGTTGCCAAATAAAGGGCAAGAGGCTGACCCTGTGCTCTTGGAGTCTCGCAGGGTCTGCTCGACCCAGCTAGCTAGTGCTGTTCCTGGAGAGTCCAGAAAGCCATGGGATCATGACTTCCACTGTTGCTGCCAGCCATGAGTCCCAGACTTCACGAGGTACCTTTTCATTTACTTATAGTAACTGGTATGAAGTGACAGCTGTTTTCTCTCTTTCTCTTAGAATATAAAATATTACGAAGGTATCCGGGCTGCTGTGAGCAGGGTGAAGGACAGAGGACAAAAGGCCTTGGTTCTTGACATTGGCACTGGCACAGGACTCTTGTCAATGATGGCGGTCACGGCAGGGGCCGACTTCTGCTATGCCATTGAGGTGAGCCACGCTCTTCAGGTGTGTGTCCTGTGTCTTGTTTGGGAAGTCCCTCACGTACCTTGCCTGTACATTTGTTCACATACGTTCATGGAGTGTCCGTTCTGTGCCAAGCACAGGGCCAGGTTCTGAGGATATGAAGAAGAATCAGACATAATCCCTTCATCCAGGGGCTTATTTTCTCTTCAGAAAATAGCGGTTCTCAGCCCCGACTGCATGTCAGAATCACTAAATAGCTTCAAAAAATACTGATGCCGGGCACCTGGGTGGCTTGTTGGTTGACCAACTGCCTTCGGCTCAGGTCGTGGTCTTGGAGTTCTGGGATTGAGTCCCGCATCGGGCTCCCAGCTTTTCGGGGAGTCCGCTTCTCCCTCTGACCTTCTCTCCTCTCATGCTCTCTCTCACTTTCTCTCTCTCTCTCTCAAATAAATAAATGGAATCTTTAAAAAAAAACAAAACAAAACACTGATGCCTATGATGCCTAACTACTCCCCCCCCCCCAGTTTTAATTTAACTATTCTGGGATGGGGCCTCGGCATTGGGAGTTTTGACTCTGCATCGAGGTTGAGATCTGCTAGTTTAAGTGTCCCACAGAGCCAGCTATCTTACCATGTTTGTCAAGAATTGGGTGTTTGGGGGCACCTGGGTGGTGTTAGGTGTGTGCCTTCAGCTTGGGTCATGATATCAGGGTCGTGGATCAAGCCCTGCGTCGGGCTCCGTGCCCAGCAGGGAGTCTGCTTCTCCCTGTCTCTCTACCTGCTACTCCCCCTGCTTGTGTGCTCACTCACTCGCTCGCTCTCTCTCAAATAAATAAATAAAATATATTTTTTAAGATTTTTATTTACTGGGCGCCTGGGTGGCTCAGTTGGTTGAGCAGCTGCCTTCGGCTCGGGTCATGATCCCTGGGTTCCGGGATCGAGTCCCACATCGGGTTCCCAGCTCCATGGGAGTCTGCTTCTTCCTCTAACCTTCTCTGCTCTCATGCTCTCTCTCACTTTCTCTGTCTCTCAAATAAATAAATAAAATCTAAAAAAAAAAAAAGATTTTTATTTACTTATTTGATAGAGATCACAAGTAGGCAGAGAGGCAGGCAGAGGGAGAGGGGGAAGCAGGTTCCCTGCTGAGCAGAGAGCCCGATGTGGGGCTCGATCCCAGGACCCTGAGATCATGACCCGAGCTGAAGGCAGAGGCTTTAACCCACTGAGCCACCCAGGCGCCCCCTGAGTTAGTTCTTAACCTGAAGTAAGGATAGTGGGCTTCAGGTTTGTTTTTGTTTTTGTTTTTTTAAACGTAATACTGTTTATTTAACTTCAAAAACATTTCAGCATTCTAAACATAAAAAAAATAACAGAACGTTGCAAATCGTGTTTAGTACAGAAGGTAGTGGGCTTCAGGTTTAATGGAAGTCCTCAGAGCAATGTGTGTGTATGACTCTCTGCGCTTGTTTAAGGACTTTGTAAAAACATTAAGAGTCACTTCCTGGCCTTTTTGAGTATCATCAAAATTTTTAATTAAATACAAAGAAATCTGTTTTAGGATGGTTGCCTTGGTTAGCTTTAAGTAGATTTTATTATCCTTACTTTACAAATGAAGAAACTAAGACCCAGAGAGGTTAAAGACTTCATCTCGCAGTTAATAAATAGGAGAGCTAGACCTGGAGACTTGGTCTTTTGGTTCCTACTTATGGTGCTCACTCCACAGGGGTAGCTTTGATGGGAGAGTATGTGAGATTTCTAGCGTGGGTATCTAGAGGGCAGTGATGCCATTGACTGGGAAGAGAAGCTCAGAGGAAAATGACTTGATTCATGAGAAAGATAATGCTATTCTGTTGGATGTACTAAGTAGGAGAGAGGCAAGTCCAGGGCAGGAGCCAGTATATGTGTCGACTGCTAATTAAAGATAGAGGGTGAGAACATGTTTTTTTGACAGAATTGGGAAGACTGTGCTCTTGGGTTTTTCATATATTCCCATCTCAGTTACCTGGATTTCTTATTTCTCTCCTGCTGCTCTCATCTGTGACTCTCAGATCTCTTTTTTTTTTTAAAGATTTTATTTATTTATTTGAGAGACAGAGAAAGTGAGAGAGAGCACGAGAGGAGAGAAGGTTAGAGGAAGAAGCAGACTCCCCGCGGAGCTGGGAGCCCGATGTGGGACTCAATCCTGGAACTCAAAGATCATGACTTGAGCTGAAGGCAGTTGCTCAACCAACTGAGCCATCCAGGCGCCCTCTCAGATCTCTTCTCTTTGGCTCTTGACATCTTATGGTGGCCTCCCAGCTCTTACTTTAGTGACCACTTGTGAACCCGTGGTCATTCTGTCTGGACTGCCCTCTGGTTTTCAGCTTTACCTGAGCTGCACGCCAACAGGAAAGACAGGTCCAGAACAGTGACTGGGAACCTGCTGGTCCCTAGACTGGATGTCTGACCGTTTGTTTTTCGTTTTTGTTTTTCTTTTAATATTTATTTATTTGACAGAGACACAACGAGAGAGGGAACACAAGCAGGGGGAGTGGGAGAGGGAGAAGCAGGGTTCCTGCCGAGCAGGTAGCCCGATGTGGAGCTCGATCCCAGGACCATGGGATCATGACCTGAGCCAAAGGCAGACACTTAATGACAGCCATCAAGGCTTCCCCATCTGACCTTTAGAGAGTGGCTGGTACAAGTGGATTTGCAACTCTTTTGCTAAAGATATGACAGGTGAAGCTGCTGGTGTAGGAGATTGTCCGGGGAGAGAGAGTAGAGGAAGAGCAAACCTCGGAACCCGTGCCTGTGCGGGAAGAAGAGTGGCCAGTAAAGTCAAGTTCAGATAGACACAAAGAGACCCTAGAGGGTAGAGGTGAAAGCCAAGAGGGGGCAGATTGCATGGGAATCATGGGAAAGAAGGAGTGGTCAGCAAGTGTGGATGTTATAGAGCACCATTGCCCAGGAGACCTTTCTGTGAGGCAGAATATCTTCTATAGCTGTGCTGACCCGTATAGTGGTCCCTAGCCACATAGGGCTGCTCAGCACGTGCAGTGTGACTTGTAGGACTAGGGAACTGAATTTTTAAATTTCATGCAGTTTTAATCAACTTGTATTTAAATGCATGTGGTCCTTGTATTAGACAGCATGGGTATAGACATTAAGAAGGATGATGACTGAGAGAGGCTGTTGAGTTGGTGGGTAAGAGGTGACCTCCTTTAGGTGGTATTTTCAGGGGAGTAGAGTTGAGGAGTGGATGGAATATAAGAAATCATAGGCAATGACTATAAACTTCTCTTTTAATACATTTGAAAAGTGAGGAATATTTTGGGAAGGTGTATTAGTTGCAGTGATTTCTGTGGCAAAGTCTTTGAAAATGAAGCCTAGTCCTGCTTTCTTCACTTTTCTCTCTTTTTTTTTTTTTCACTTTTCTCTTTTTTAAGAGCAAGAAGAGCTTTCCCAGGATTCGCTACCAAATCTCTCCTTGGGTATCATTGGCCAGAATAAGGTTAAATCCAATTTAACTTACCTCATTTACCTAGTCTGAGAGATTTGCTTACCTGTAGACCAGACATGCACACTGCTTGGAAGGTCAGTCCCCCAAACTGAATGAAGGGCTGAATGATGTTGGGAAGTCATTTTCAGGGGCCATTCCAGAAAGAAGTGTTCTGAGTGAGTTCTTGAGTTCTCGATGGCTGAGGAGGAGACTATGAATGTCAGAGCCTGAAGGGTCAGCAGAGGAGATGAGTGATAACGTCAAGAGGCAGAAGGGCTGAGGGGTGACATGAACTTGTGATACTTTGGGGTGGAGGCAAAATGATGAGTGAGAACAGAGGGCATGAGGCCCTCAAACTACATCTAAAAACATCAAGCCAATTCCTAGAAATAATTTGAAACAGATTGTGAAGATTTCTTTTCCTACCTAGCTAAGCACATACGTATTCTTTATGGAAGAATATAGCATTTCCTGCTTGATTATAATAAAAGAATTATGTGTTCATGGTAGAAAATATAGACAAGGTCTTAGAAAAAAATGGAAATCTTGTCGTTGTGACCAGTTACTTTATCATTTTTTTTTAAAGATTTTTTTATTTATTTGAGATAGAGACAGTGAGAGAGAGCATGAGAGGGGAGAAGGTCAGAGGGAGAAGCAGACTCCCGTGGAGCTGGGGATGTGGGACTTGATCCCAGGACTCCGGGATCATGACCTGAGCTGAAGGCAGTCGCTTAACCAACTGAGCCACCCAGGCACCCACTTTATCATTTTCTATTTCCACCCCTGGATGGGTGTGGCCACATGCACATCTGTGTTTGTTTTTTTTTCAAAGATTTTATTTATTTGACAGAGATCACAAGTAGGCAGAGAGGCAGGCAGAGGGAGAGGGGGAAGCAGGTTCCCCACTGAGCAGAGAGCCCGATGCGGGGCTCGATCCCAGGACCCTGAGATCATGACCTGAGCCGAAGGCAGAGGCTTTTAACCCATTGCACCACCCAGGTGCCCCAACTGTATGTTTTATACACTATTGTGGTTGAATCTTTGCAATCAAAATTGGGCAGGCTAGAAAGTAGGAGTTGGAGGCGCTTGTGTTTGGGGACATGTGAAAGGTTAAGGAGGACTCCTGGAAAAGAGGGGATATGTGCTGCCCTGGAATGTTGGGTTTGCTTTGACAGGTGGGGTTAGGGCAGAGAAGGCTCAGGCTTGCCTAGTATACAGTGAGATCAGTGTGGCTGGAGTATCAGACATGGGTGGGGTAGAGTGGGAGGGAAATAAGGTGCAAGGAAGTAAGATGGTTCGTATTGCAGAGGGCCTCGAACACCATAAAATACAGGCTGTGTTCTGCCAGCATTGGGGCTTTGGTACAGTTTTGAACTGATGCCTGTTCACATTTAACGACTAATGCAATAACACTCTCACTTTCCTCTGGAGACAACAGCACATGTCCTGCCCTAGGCTCCAGGTCCTGGTTTTGTGAGGCAAGTCCCCCTACTGCCTTCCCGTAGCTCGGCACTGACACCTGCCTTCCTTTCTAGGTAGTGCAACCTCCGTGGGAAGCCCTGCCTCCCCTGTGTGCCTAGCCAGTAAGGTTTAACTCGTGCAAGTTAAACCCAGGGGAATGTTTTCCCTTTGTATTCATTTTCATGACACACGTTTGGAGAATAAAGTATTTAAGTTCCAAAGATGAGATCTCTTTTATTTAGATCAAATCAGGGCAAGGGAATATTTTGCCTGTATCATGTGATAACAGAGGTGCATATTATATATTCAAGAGGAAATTCTGTCATGGAGACCTCTTCAAATCATAGAACCTGCATTGTGACATATCTTACTGATCTTGGATGTTAGGATGTTACTACTCAATTTATTTCATATTTTTCCTTGGGTTTTGGCTCTCATTTCTAGGTTTTCAAGCCTATGGCTGATGCTGCTGTAAAGATTGTAGAGAAAAATGGCTTCAGTGATAAAATTAAGATTATCAACAAGCATTCCACTGAAGTGACCATAGGGCCAGGTAAGATCAATACATACTGTTTTGAAAGTATTATTTGAAGGAGAGAAGAAAAGGTTTATTTTGGTTACCTGGGATAAGTGTATTCAGGTAATCACAGGAGAAATGGGGTCTCTCCACATGGTCTGAAGATAAGTACTTTGCTTTTCTGCTAGTTAAATCAGCAGTGAGTAAACCAGACCCCACATATGGAACCATGATAATACAAATAAAACTTCCTTTTGCTTTAAGCAAGTTGGAATTCTTATGTGACTCAGCCCTGTGCGTTTTGAGTTTCCTCATACCGAAGTGAAACTAAGTAGATGGCAGAGAGAAGTTTGCTTTGTGCATTGCTTCAATGTCTGAGATTAGCGATTTGCCTCGGTAGTACAGTCTCCCCAGGCTCTCAGAATTGTTTTTATAGCCCAGGCATTTGAATCAGACTTCTCAAATTTCACATGCTGCTGATTGCTGGGGAGCACGGTGGAAAGCTTTGCAAAAGAAGCTTCTGGGGTGAGGGTCTGGATATCCTCGCAGTTTTTTAAAATGCAGTAATTTAGAAGGAAGCCTCTGTATAAGATCACCATATTTGTTCCATTTAATTAAAAAAAGTTTTTTGACGGAGAACCTGAAACACGCACAAAAGAAGGGATTAGTATCCCCTTTATTTTTGAAACATATATGCAAAAGTATACAAATTGTTATCCTGTTTTTTAATCAATCTTATTGAGGTAAATTTTCATAAAATGAGTACATCTGTCTTAAGTATGTAGTTTGATGAGTTTGGACAAATGTGAATACATTTGTAGTCTCTTTTGTAATCAAAGTAATAGAATGTCTTGGGGCGCCTGGGTGGCTCAGTGGGTTAAAGCCTCTGTCTTCGGCTCAGGTCATGATCTCAGGGTCCTGGGATCGAGCCCCACATCGGGCTCTCTGCTCAGCAGGGAGCCTGCTTCCCCCCCTCTCTCTGCCTGCCTCTCTGGCTACTTGTGATCTCTCTCTCTCTCTGTCAAATAAATAAATAAATAAAATCTTTAAAAAAAAAGTAATAGAATGTCTTTATCGTATATATAGAGATTCCTCATGATGCGTTATAGCCCGTTGCCTCCGTATTACTGACCCTAGGCAGCCACTGATGTGCATTCCTCAATACAGGTTAGATCTCCCTTTTCTAGAATTTTGAGTAAGTGAAATTATCCATGTGTACTCTTTTTTGCCTGCCGCCTTTTCTGTAGCATGATGCTTTTGGATTTCATCCACATTCTCTGGATCAGGAGTTCATTCTCTTTGTTCCTGAGTAGCACTCGTGTGTGGATCTTCGTTCATCCCTTCACCTGATGTACATGGGTAGTTTCCTGGTTAGGTCTTTAGATTTACTGATCTTTTCTTTTATGGTGTCTAATCTGCTAGTACGTCTAGTGAACTTTTTATTTCTGATACTGTATTTCTCATCTCTAAATGTTTCCTTTGATTCTTTTTTATAATTCCCGTTGTTCTTATATGTTCGTGTGTGTGCTTTTGTTTTTTTTAAGATTTTATTTATTTGAGAGAGAGAGTGAGAGAGCAGCAGGAGAGCAGCAGAGGGAGAGGGAGAAGCAGAGTAGGGAGTAGGGAGCCCGATGTGGGGTTTGATCCCAGAACCCTGGGATCATGACCTGAGCTGGAGGCAGACACTTAACCAACTGAGCCATCCAGGCGCCCCGTGTGTTATTTTAGTTATCGTTATCTGTATTAGCTGCTTCAATATTTTTTATCTTCTGCTTCCACTTTTCTGTCTTTTCTGGGTTTGTTCTTTTGACTAATTCTTATCCTGGTTCTGGATTACATTTTTCTTCACATGTCTAGTAATTTGTATTTGGATGCTGTGTATGTTCTCAGTTTTGCATTGCTGAGTATCAGAGTTTATTGCCTTCCTTTAAAAGCTTTGTCTGCCTTGCAGTTAGGCTACTGACAGATCAGTTTGATCATTTCAGGGCTTTTGTTTTTTTGTTTGTTTTAATTTGTTTTGTTTTATGAGTGAGAGGGAGTTGGGGCAGAGGACGAGAAAGAGAATCGCAAGCAGGTTTCATACCCAGCATGGAGCCTGACATGGGGCTTGATTTCATGACCCAGAGATCATGACCTGAGCCAAAATCAGGAGGCTTAAGAGACTGAGCCACCCAGTGTCCCTTTCAGAGTGTGTTTTTAGGCTTTGTTGGAGCAGGGTTAGGATAGCTTTAAGTTGAGGTACCCTGGGCGCCTGGGTGGCTCAGTTGATTAAGCGATTGCCTTTGGCTCAGGTCATGATCCCGGAGTCCTGGGATTGAGTCCCACATCGGGCTCCCAGCTCCATGGGGAGTCTGCTTCTCACTCTGACCTTCTCCCTTCTCATGCTCTCTCTCACTCTCTCTCTTTCCAAATAAATAAATAACAATAAAACAATAAATAAATAAAATCTTAAAAAAAAAAAAAGTTGAGGGGTGCCTGAGTGGCTCAGTTGGTTAAGCTGCTGCCTTCGGCTCGGGTCATGATCTCAGGGTCCTGGGATCGAGCCCCACATCAGGCTCTCTGCTCAGCAGGGAGCCTGCTTCCTCCTCACTCTCTGCCTGCCTCTCTGCCTACTTGTGATTTCTCTCTCTGTATCAAATAAATAAATAAAATCTTTAAAAAAAAAAAAAGTTGAGGTACCCTGAGTCAGTTTCTGTGCTGGGTGTGCAGCCTGCTCAGGATTCTCTTGTTCACTCTCTTTCCCACTACCCCTCTGCCGCCACTCTCAAAAAAAAAAAAAAGGGAATAGATTTAAGTCAGGGTTTCTTTTCTTAAAAGATTTTATTTTTAAAAATCTTTATTTTATTCTCTACACTCAACATGGGGCTTGAACTGACAACCCCATGATCAAGAGTGCAGGCTCCACAGACTGGCCATGTGCCCTTAAGTCAGGGTTTCTCAGCAGCTACATTCTTGAAATTTTGGGCCTGATAATTGCTTGTTGGGAGGAGCTGTCCTGTGTATTTCAGGATGTTTACCCCTGGCTTCTAACCAGTAGAAGCCAGTAGCACCTAGTATATTTCTCCGCGCCCCCCTCGCCCCCACCCCAGTCATTTGAGCCATCCAGAAAGGTCTCCAGACATTGCCAAATGGCCTGGGGGTAGGGGCAAAATCACCCCCTCTTGAAAATCACCGTTCCAAGACTACGTTGGTCACACTAGTACCAGCATGGCTTTCCTGGGGTCTCTCTGGGTTGCTGGCTGATCGGAACTGGAATGTTTCCCAGCCCTCTGTGAAGTCTGGAAATTGTTCAGTTTGTACCTACATGGTATGGTCATCGTTTGCCTGGCTTTCTACAGTCTTGTCTTCTGTGTGAGTATCTTCAACAAGAGGCTTCACGGGAGCCCTGGTCAGATTTCCGAAGCCCCTTTTCTATGTCACATCCTCTCTGGTTCCCTCCCCTGTGAGTCCCAGCCACCTGCGCCCTTAATCCACTTGCTGTGTCCTGACCTCGGCAAGACTGCCACATTCCGCCTGACTCGGCGCTCCCCGTAGCAGTCTGGAGAGCGCCTGCCGCAGAAAGCCAGAGCAGTCGTAGCGGTCACTTTGTTTCTCTTCTTGGGGAACAAACTGTTTTCCTTTTGTTCAACATCTGAAAACACTTGTTTCATTTATTTTGTCTGGTTTTCTGCTTGGTTACAGTGGGTGGTGGGTAAGTGTGAACCCAGTTACTTCCCAGCTGACTCGGGGAGAAGCATGTGTGCCATCTCCTCATGTGGCGGAGACCTCGGAGGCACTGGGGTAGCCACCCTCCTCGGGCTCAGCATGCTAGCTACCAGGCTCTTGAGAGTGTTTGTGAAGATTGGGTGGATAATAAAGCTTTGTTTCTTTGAAGCAAGTTGCACAATACATCATTTTAAGTTACATAATTGGCTTAAAAATTATTCAGGAGGGGCCCCTGGGTGGCGCAGTTGGTTGAGCCACTGCCTTCAGCTCAGGTCATGATCCCGGAGTCCCGGGATCGAGTCCCGCATCGGGCTCCCAGCTCCATGGGGAGTCCGCTTCTCACTCTGACCTTCTCCCTTCTCGTGCTCTCACTCTCTCTTTCCTAATAAATAAATAAATAAAATCTTAAAAAAAAATTATTCAGGAGGTAGAATTGGCAGGGCTTGGTGACTGATTGAATGTAGGGTGACAGAGAGGGAGGAATCATGGATTGAGCTAAGGTTTGCTGACTTCCTGGGTGTTGGGCATTCTAGATGGTGGGGTAAAATGCCCAGCAGAGCAGGCAGGGCCCCTGCTCTCCTGGAGCTGGTGAATGATACCCAGGTTTCAGGACCGTGTGACTGGTGCTGCTGTCCACGGAGGCAGAGATATCAGAGGGGGAAGCAGACGTGTAGGGGTGGGGTGCAGTTTGGGACAGTGTATTTCTGTTCGAGTTTGGCATGATCGCAGAGAGGGTGGGCAGTGCCCCTGGGGAGGGCGGTCTCTGTGCCAAGAGATAGATGTGTCTTGTCAGCTTCCTTTCACGGCATTGAGCAGAAGGCTGCTTTGTAGAAAGTGGCTAGCTCTTAGCTTTGCTGTCCTAACCACCACCCGGAACAGATCTCATTACCCTTGCTGTACAGATGAGGTGACTGATGGTCAACACTGGGGGTTCAGGGCCAGAAAGCAGGATCCAGGATCAGGTCTCCAGGACTAAAGGTTTTCTGTGCTGCACCCTCCTTTGAGCCTCTTAATGCTTCTCTTTCCTTGTGTTACCTGTGAGTCTTCTCTGGAGGGAAGATGAGTGGGCTTTGTCGGATTAGAATTCATGCACCATTAGGAGTGTTTACAGTTAATTCTCTGTGATGAATAGCCTCTTTCAAAGTTAATTTTGTCTCTTGGCTCATTAAAAATTAAAATTGTAGAAGTAACATTACATTACATTACAGAGGTTCAGGAAATAGAGTCAGCCAAGAAACCTCCCCTACTCCTACTGTCTTGAGCAACTGTTACTTGGGGGATCATCATTCAGCACCAAGAAACTAAACTAAGGGGGATTTAGTGTAAGGAACTGGTGAATCCTGGGTCTTGCAGTATCACTGGAATTACACAGCCTCTCTAGCTGTGGTTTCCTCTGCCTCCATGAAGCCTAGAAATACTTGAAGGACCAATGTTCAGTTCTGGTTTTCAGATCATTTTTGCTAATACGTTGATAGTTTAATTGTTAATTTGTATCTCTCCAATGGCTAATAATAATGAAACATTTTCCATATATTTGATTGATTAGTTTTTCTGTTTTGAATTGTCTATTTGTATTTTTGTCTGGTTTTCTTTTTGGGTGTTTATAGTTTTCTTATCAGTTCTGTGAGTCCCTTGCAATATTAAACATACAGAAAAATTGAAAGAGTGTCATGGCAAACATCTGCATTCTCTTAACCAAGATTTACCAATTGGTAATATTTTGATGTGTGTATATATCAAAATGGGTCTTTTGGTGAGCCATTAGAAAGTTTCATGACACTTCTAGATACTTGAATATATGTATGTGCTTTCAGTGTAGTGATCTGTTAACCTTTTATCTTTCGCATATTTGATGTAATTTGATGTAATTTGATATTTGACGTAAATATTTTTTCTCATTGATCATTTGCCTCTGGTGTGTTTCCTTGTGTTTCTCAGATGGTGACATGCCATGCCGTGCCAATATATTGATCACGGAGCTGTTTGACACAGAATTGATCGGAGAGGGAGCACTGCCCTCCTATGAGCATGCACACAGACATCTTGTGCAGGTAGGGAACTGGGACCTCCCTCAGCTACATAGCTGTGGTCTCAGCTGGCTCGCACAGGTCTCCTTGATGCCCCATGCTCTGCATAGCTCAAGCCCTCAGTACTTCTCTGTACCCCCTAGGATACCCTTGATTCCTGGGAGACTCTGGTTCTCCTTAGTTAGGACTTATGGGTCTCTTACCAAGTCTTCATAGGCTAGAGCTGAAAAGCAAGAAACTGTCTTCAAATTCAATTCAATTCAGCCACGGTTCTTTAAATGTCACTTGTGTATAAGGCGTTCTAGCATCCTGGGAGAAATATAAGACATCCTTCCTGTTTCTAAGGCCCACACTGGTCAGTGATCATGTGGACTAGATGGGCCAGATGGAGAGGTGGACAGAAGCGCCAGTAACATTTGTTCTAAGGCTGGCAGATGAGGGCCGGGATCAGGAGATAAGGGTATATATGTAGAGAGGGTGAAATGTGGAAAGGCCCTGAGGAGAGGGAGAGGTATCCCAGGTAGCAGACCTCTTCTCTGCGTCAGTGGAAAGACCCCTCAGCTGGGCATGTGAGCTAATGGTGGAAAGTTGGGGAGAGGGTGGAAGGCCTTGAATGCCAAGCCCGCTCACCATTCCAGGCAAAAGAATGGGTAGTGATAATCTTTGGCAGTTTTCTTGGGAAGGGAGAGGCATGCTGACAGTGTTATCTCGGACATGTTCAGCTTGCTTTTTTATGGACATAAACGTCCACAGGGGCAAAGGCCAACTGGGGAGGTGGGAGTGCCGCTTTTGCTGCACCTGTTCTGTGGGCACCATCTGGGCGAGCCTGCAGCTCTCATTCTGGGGCCCTGTGTGGGGGTTTTGGTGTGGCCAGAGTGAAGAATGTGGCTCCTTCCAAGGCAGTTGGGGCCACAGGCCGTGTTACTCACCTGGTCAGCATGTGATGGTAATCATACTGTTTGTGTGAGATGTCGCCTTGTCTCCAAAATGGAAGATCTTTTTCTTGTAACTTTGGTAGTAATTATTTCTATTTCTTCACATTAAAACCATCAACTAGATGAATCCCTGAAACAGAGAACACGAGATATTTACAATTATACTATTGGGGCTCCTGGGTGGCTCAATGGGTTAAGCCTCTGCCTTCGGCTCAGGTCATGATCTCAGTCAGGGTCCTGGGATCGAGCCCCACATCGGGCTCTCTGCTCAGCAGGGAGCCTGCTTCCCCCTCTCTCTCTGCCTGCCTGTCTGCCTACTTGTGATCTCTCTCTGTCAAATAAATAAAATATTAAAAAATAAATTAATAAAAATAAAATAAAACTACACTAGTGTTGCCCAATTGGCCTTTCTCTAATTCATCTAATAATTAAGAAGGTGTGCAGGCAGCTGTCTGCAGTTTCCTTTTCAGCTGGTCTGCGGTGCCAGGTGTCCATTGTCTGTTTTAATCACTGTCCCCATCTGCCCACCTTGTGTCTGAGTTTGAAAGAGTTACGGCTTTTCACAAAGGCTTCCATTGCCTGTCCCTTTTCCTGCCTTGTTGGAGGTCATGCAGCCAGGATGCTGGCATGTCTGACAGATAGTCCGTGTGGTGGTGAGTGACCCAGTGATTGATCTAGAAGGTAAATTTATCGAGTGCCTTCATTTGGCCAGCCAGGCTCTGCAGGTGTGCTCCCAGGCAGGCAGGTCGGTGAGCAGGCTGTCACAGTACAGTTGGAGGGTGCGCTCAGAGGGTGGTCAGCGGGCTGAGATCCTGCCCTCTGTGGCAGGGAAGATGGGGAGCATCAAGGAAAATGAAGCTCGAGCGGAGTCAATCTTGAAGAGTAATCAAGTGTTGGTCTGTCACACGGGGGCAAACACGTCTCAGTGGAGGAGGTCAGCGAGCGCAAAGATGGGAAGGTGAGCTGGCGGGAGTTGTTGGCATTATGGGTAGTGTGGGAGGTGGCTTGGAGCTAAGGCTGGAGGACTGGGCAGGACTAAACTGAGACGGGCCACTGTGCGGCGTGGTGCCACAGGAGGGTTGTAAGCAGGGGCTGACATTGGATTCATGCAGGCAGGCACGTGGAGAGCATTTGGGGTGCAAGATTAAGGGCAGGAAGACTGGTTAGAAGGTGGTTGGAGTCATCCAGGCTCTGGGGCTGAGGTGGACCGCTGCTAAGACCAGAGAAATAGGCCTGAGCAGGTAGCCTTGGGGAGGAGGGAGGACTTGGTAATTACTTAGATGTGGAGGCATTGAGGATGAAGCCAGGGTTTGGAGCTTGGGAGACTGGATTGGATGGTGCTCCCTGTTGAATGGGAAGATGAGAGGAGGACCAGGCTTGGGAAGGAGGGGGAGAGGTGAAAGTGATTGGTTTAGAGAGAGTTTGAGCTACCTTACGGTCAGGCAAGTAAGAGAGGACCAAGGGGCTTTTGGCTGCGCGGTATTTGGTAAATGAAAATGGACTGACTGACATCCCTCACGGGAGAGTGTGTGGAGGGAGAGAGATGGGCCAGACCAGGTCTGTGGGGAGTTCGCGCTCTGAAGGATGGGTCGGGGAAGCACAGCCTTTTGAAGCAGCCAGAGGGGGAGAACAGTGTTTCTCATCCACAGGCATGCCTGGAGACATTTTTTGGTGTCACAACTGAGAGGGGGACGCTATTGGCATCTTGTGCCTAGAGGCCAGGGATGTTAGTGAACACCGTAGGATGCACGAAATAGCCCCCACAGCAAGAAGAGGTCTCTAGTACTAAGGCAGGGAAACCCCATGCCTGCCATTTCCCCACCCCGACCCCCAAGTAATGTGGGGAATGTGTGTCCTCTGTGAGTGTGGAGAGGACACTGCGAGTGTCCTCTTCATGGCTGGGCCCCTGGTGCCTAGAGGCTATCAGGCGAAACATGGAGGTAGGAGGGAGACCAGACTGCAGCCAAAACCAAACGAGGGGAATAGTTGGCAGTGCCTGGTGAGACCAGGACATCAGGTCATCCGAGGGTGGACCCTTACCCTTGGGGCTGTGCGATAAAAAGGTTCTGGTGTCTGGGTGAGAGCTGTGCTAAAGAGAGCTCGGAGCCCAGTGCCGGCATCACTGCTTAGCAGACTTGGACTCTCTTCAGAGTTGGTGTGGGAGTTAATGAGCACGATGACAATTAAGGGTTATTTTTGAAGTGTTTAAGAGTGTCATGTAGTTGGGAACTTACCTGACATAAATTATTTTAGGCATAATGTGTATTCTTTTTGAAATCTGGCTCCCTTTTTTTCTTCCCCAAGGACATTAGGCCAAAAACAGGTCACTGTCCTCATAGTGGGAGGGCGTTGGATGCTATTCAACTGACCTGATATTAAGGAACAAGCCTTTTTTGATCAATGAGAATTGCTGTGGGTTTATTTTATAATACATATACCGGTTTATTTTTCTCTTCTTTTGTTTTTGTAACATACACTTAGGAAAACTGTGAAGCGGTGCCTCACAGAGCAACTGTCTATGCGCAGCTGGTGGAGTCCAGGAGGATGTGGTCGTGGAATAAGCTCTTTCCTGTCCGCGTTCAGACCAGCCATGGAGAGCAGGTCATCGTCCCCCCCTTGGAACTGGAGAGGTGCCCCGGTGCCCCCTCTGTCTATGACATTCAGCTGAACCAGGTGTCGCCCACTGACTTCACTGCCCTCAGTGATGTGATGCCTATGTTCAGGTACCAAGGAGCCGGCCCAGCCAACAGTGCTTTGAGATATTTGGTGGAATTGGGGGCTTTAGAAGTTCTTTATGAGTGAGAAGGAAATCTAGCTGATGTCACCTGCTTCTGAAGGCAGGAGTCTGTTGCGAACAAGTCTCATTGCTGGTAATATCACCGTAAAAGCTTAAAAATGGAGGATGTGAGTTAAAGTATGCTTAAGTTCCTGCATATTCTTCCACAGTGTGGACTTTAGCAAGCAAGTCAGTAGCTCAGCAGCCTGCCACAGCCGGCAGTTTGAACCTCTGGCATCTGGCCAAGCTCAGGTGGTTCTCTCCTGGTGGGACATTGAGATGGATCCTGAGGGGAAGATCAAGTGCACCATGGCCCCCTTCTGGGCACACTCAGACCCAGAGGAGCTCCAGGTAAGAGGCAGGAGTTGAGCACCTTTTCATGTAGATCAGGAAACTTGTCCACTTTTGGTTATGGGAAAGTAGCATGTTGAACCTTAGATTCACAGGAATTTAGAGACAGAGGACTGTGTCAGGATTTTTTTCTTAAGAATTTATTTGTTTAGGGCGCCTGGGTGGCTCAGTGGTTAAAGCCTCTGCCTTCGGCTCAGGTCATGATCTCAGGGTCCTGGGATCGAGCCCCGCATCGGGCTCTCTGCTCAGCAGGGAGCCTGCTTCCCCCTCTCTGTCTGCCTGCCTTTCTGCCTACTTGTGATCTCTTTTTCTCTGTCAAATAAATAAAAATCTTAAAAAATTCTTTTATTTGTTTATATGACAGAACGAGAGAGAGGAAGAGAGAGAGAGAGCACACAAGCAGGGGGAGAGAGGCAGAGGGAGAGGGCGAAGCAGACTCCCTGCTGAGTGTGGAGCCTGACACATGCAGTCCCACGGCCCTGAGATCATGGCCTGTGCCCAAACCAGGAGTCGGCCACTCAACTGACTGAGCCACCCAGGTGCCAGTCAGTGAGGAGTTAAAACAACAACAATAACAGCAAAAAGGCAAGGCTACCCATGGTAAGCTAGAAAACAGACCTCGGCCGGCTGAGTCCATGTGCGGCAGCAGCAGACACAGGCCACAGGGAGGCTTTGGTGTGCTGGCTCCCCTGAGTCCCCCACCCCGACCCCCAAGTAATCCCAGGGCCTCAGCTCAGCTTGGAATGGAGGACTGCAGTCTGTCTACAGCCTCATTTGCCGTGCCCTCAAAATCTTGTCTAGCTTAATAGAAAGTGGGCGGAGGATGTGAACTACAGAAAAGGAAACACACGGTTTTAACATGAAATGAAAAGCTGTTCAGCCTCACTTATAAGAGCAGTGCAGATGTAAACTGCAGTGAGACATCATTTTCCACCTGTTAGTGTTCAACTTCAGAAAGTTCAGTGATGCACTCTGGGTAGGAGCTGTGGGGTAAAGCAGGCCGGTGACCATCAGCTTCCGTGGAGCACTGGAAGACCCGGTCTGTCCCCTTAGGAAGGGGTGCCACTTCTAGACTTTGGGCTCTGGGTAGAGTTGCATAGGCGTGTGCCAGGATACGCACTACAGCCCTGATTTAATTAAAAAGACTGGAACACCCTAGAAGCCAGCAGTAGGGGACTGGCTAAGTCTGTTGTCCTATATCCATTTAGAGGATGAGGCAGGTCCCTGAGCACTGCTGGAGAACACTCTCCAGGACGATCAGTAAGTAAACACAAATGAGAGGTGCTGAACAGTGTTTGGCATGCCAGCATTTGCATTATTTAAGATGAAAATATATGTGTTTATGAGTTATGTGTGTGGTGGGTGTGTGCAAGAGTATCTTTGGAAGAGTATCTTTCTTACAGAAATTAGTAAAAATGGTTGCTTCTGGAAAGGGGGCTGGAGGTTAGGGGTGGAGAGGAAACTTTTCACTCCATGACCCTTTTATACCTTTTGAATTTTCTCTCATGTGCATGTGTTGTCTACCCTCTATACACAAACTCAAGGGGGGAAAAAGTGGGAAAGGTGCTTCAATGCTGAAAAATCAAACCTTCCTTGAGGGGGCAGAAGGCAAACTGAGGACAAAGTGCAAGCTGACACCTTGCAACCCCCTCTTCTCCCCCAGGTGGGCTCTGTGTGACATTCCTCAGGCATTTGAGCTGCCCTAAAGCCAAGGGAAGGAAAAACGGATGGTTAGCTAATAGCTATCGAGGACAGGACGAGGGTCTCTTTCAGTTTACAAAATGTCTTAGTGATTTACAAGAAAAAAGCATTCTTATCAATAAAACGTTCTTATCAATAACCTGAATTCCAGCAGGAAACTCCGAACTGTCTTAATCCTTTACTAGAGGGAACAACAACCTTAACTAAGGCAAGGTCTCCAGTACCTTGGAGGTCCTCTTTAGCATATGAAAATCCTTTTGAAACCTCACTTTTCCTACCGCCCCCAACTCCCAGGTACATAATCAGCCACCCCCACACAATCCTGGTGCAGCAGCTCTTTCTGCCCACGGGTCCTCTTGCCTTCCTTTAATTAAAACACCGTTTTGCACCAAAGATGTCTCAAGCATTCTTTCTTGGCCATTGGCTCCAGACCCCACCAACTTCACCAGTATTTCCATAAAAACCATCCTTTTTCTACTTCTTAGGGTCTGGGCACCATCCTCTCTGTGTTCTGCTGTCCCGTTACCATTTGCTGGGCACTGGATTTATCTCGATTGCTGGCCTGCTGGTTCTAGGTGTACACAGGGTGGCATCGGGGGGATGGCCCTACCCGCTCTCCTGCGCCCAGAGTTAGTACTTAGGCCAAAGGATCATGACCGCTGCAGGATTGCAGTTTGCGACCCCTGGCTCAGTGGGTTAAAGCCTCTGCCTTCGGCTCAGGCCATGATCTCAGGGTCCTGGGATCGAGCCCCACATCGGGCTCTCTGCTCATCCTGGGCCTGTGAGATCTCCCTCATCCCCCCTGACCCTCCAGCAGCCTGACCCCGGGTGGGTGTGTCTCCAAGCAGCGCATATGAACTTCTCTTTGCACAGCCTGGTCTTCTGTAGGCTGAGCGAGTTTTGGGGGGCAGGAGGGTGTTGGTCAGAACTCACCTGCAGAATTGAGATGGACACTGGGCTGCTTGCTTCCTCTCCAGGGAGTGTGAAGGACATAATTAGCGTAAGAATATTAAATGCTAGTAATTTCGTTTGCATATCCTCACAGTGCTACCAACGCGGTTTTGGAATATAGGGTGAGGTTCATTGGGGTGAGGTCTAGAACCGAGGAGCAAGAAAGAATTCTTGAGATGTCTTTAGTGCAAAAAGGTGGTTTTATTAAAGCAAGGTGACAGGACGCAGGAGCAGAAAGAGCTGCTTCCCCACGGTCTTAAGGAGTGGTGATTATATACTTAGGAGTTCCGGGAAGTTAAAGAAAAGGTTGGCTTCAAAAGAACTTTAATATGCTAAAGAGGACCCACCTACAAGATACTGGAGGCCCTGTGGTCGCCAAGTTAAGCTCGTTTCTCCTTTCTAGCAAAGTGTTAACACTAAGATAGTAGGGAGATTCCTGGAAGAATGTCATCCATCTTCCCAGAAGCTGGGGGTGGGGTGAGGTGGGGGTAGGGGTTGCCGGGTCAGTTTATGCTTTGTCTTCAGCTAGCCTTCTCCCTCATTACTGCTGTGTATATTCTTACTCCTTCAATCCCTGTACGAGAGGTGCTGGGTGACCACATAATGCTCAGACTGAGGGCCAGCCCAGTGATTGGAGCAGGGCCTTGTGTCTAGGCAGTAGTGGCAGATGCTTGTCTCTTGACTGGGATTTGTGTCCTTGCTTTACCAGCAGTGACTTACGGGCTGTTAGAAATTTGAAGAGCTGCTAATGGATCTCCCCCGTAACTTCACTAAACTGCTCTTAGTCTGAAATACATTGTCTGTCCCGGCCAGTGGGTTCAGTCAGCAGCCCTTTAGTGTTAGGACTGGGATGCTGGCGTGTGAGGACCGGAAGGTCAGGGAGCCATGACCCAGGAGGGGTTGGAGAAGGCTTCTCTTGTCTTTGGATCAGTTTGCATAGTAAGGAATGAACAACAGGTTTTAGAGAATCAGTTTTTTTCCTCCTTGTTAGCATTTACTTATTCTATATCATGTCTAGTTACATTGTCATTTTCTAACTGTTATGTTCAAATAGACATTTTAGATACACCTGGAAATGTCATTCACTTGCCTTTTGGTTAAATTCAAAACTGGGTAGGGTAGAATGCGTTCCTGAAAAGTGGGGCTGGTGGCAGCTCCCTTTACGTCTGCACCCCGTGGTGCTCTGGGAGTCTCCCAGGGACCAAGTTTTTCTTAGTTCCTGCTGATGACAGAATGAGCACATACTCCTCTCATCAGAATTGAGTCAGGCATCCACTTTTTAGGATAGTTCTTTCTTTTTTAAAAAGACACTTAAAAAGAGGCTTAAAGATTATGGGAGTAATAAACTTCTTTATGTAAGATAAAAATGAGGCCAAAGTCACTCAGGGTCCTATCTTTGCAGAGAACTCCCTTCTTTTGATCTCCTTCCACATGCATGAGGTTGTCGGTGCTAATTTCTGTGTTTTCATGCTGCACTCAGTCTCCAGTTACCATCTTCAGTGTCTTCTCATATTCTGTATAAGGACTTGTAGACCCATATCTGAGCTGCTGGACATTTGGGTCAGTGCTAGTTTTTGCTAGTCTGGATCTGTAATAAGGGTGTTCATGTGAATATAGCTTTTTTTCCTTTGGTTTTTCTTATCAAAGAATTCTACATGCAGGACTCGTAGTGTCAAAAAGGATGAACACAGCTTATTAAAAGTTGGCTCTGGATCATTGTAAACCGTTTCGCAGTTTAGAGTATTCCAGATCTTTAAAAACTATTTTATATTATTATTATCTATCTATCTATTTATTTATTTATAAATGCACTACACTAGGTGTGAAGCCCAACACAGGGCTTGAATTCATGATCTTGAGATCGAGAGTTGGAGTCCTACCAACTGAGCCACCCAGGCTCCCGTAAAAACTTTAATTCAAAAGAATAAACAGAACAAGACCTTATTTATTTATTTATTTATTTATTTATTTAATTTATTTAATTTATTTAAGAGAGAGAGAGAGAGATCTATCGCAAGTAGGCAGAGGCAGGCGGGAAGCAGGCTCCCTGCCGAGCAGAGAGCCCGATGCAGGGCTCTATCCCAGGACTCCGAGATCATGACCTGAGCCGAAGGCAGAGGCTTTAACCCACTGAGCCACTCAGGCGCCCCAGAACAAGACCTTTCTATACTATTTTCCCAACTTTTTATTTTGAAAAATTCTAAGTCCACAGAATAAATGAAAATACTGACTTTTGCCCTTTCCTTAAATTTCCCCAATTGTTAACATTTGCTATGATTGTTTTCTCTGTTCCCCCATCTTCCTTCTCTGCTTCCCTTCTTCATTGCCCGTACACACACACACACACACACACACACACACACGTGAGGTGGAGGCATGCACATGTACACACATGCATATGGAATGGAGGCCAGAGTCCCCTGTCCTGAACCCCTTTTGAAGACTGCATTGTATCCTCTTAAAGCCAGCAGCGTTCCAGCAAGCTTTCTGGCCATTCGCCACTCCGACTTGAGAATTTTCCTCTTTATTTCTTTGGCAAGAGTAGGTATCTGTAGTCCACAGCATTGTCTCCCTGCAAGCGGGTTTTGGGCTTGGATTTTGACTCCTGGATTAGAAACGCTCTTTTTGCAGCTTAGAGACGGCTGATTCTCTGTTCCCTGTTTCAGTGGCGGGACCACTGGATGCAGTGTGTGTACTTCCTGCCACAGGAAGAGCCCGTGGTCCAAGGCTCAAGCCTCTGCCTGGTAGCCCACCACGACGACTATTGTGTATGGTACAGCCTCCAGAGGACCAGGTATGCCCCGAGTCTTGTCAGCGGGGGGGTGTGTCCTAGGCCGGTGACACTGTGCACTTCTGTAAGTTCGCCTAATAAACCCTGTGGAGGCACGAGTGGGCAAGTTTGTGTCTGAACAGAATAAGAGTAAGAAATCAGAGTAAAAGTTTTGTGACTGGATCTGCTAGCGCCCATTGTCACGTACTCAGAAGAGGTTGTGCTGGTTACAGGGCCCGCATTTAGAAGAGACCTAGATGAGAAGTCTTGAATTGGGGGGCCCTCTAAACTCTAATGCCCCTTTGCAAGCCAGTTCCTAGACTCATCCCCTCTAGAGGATGTGGGTGTGCCCACCACGGCCCATCTCAGTTTTACCGGGCAATTCCCTGTGCCGTGCCTTCGTGCCTGCCAGTGCCTAGCAGGTCATACTCATCATGTGTGTCTTGTCTGTTCATTTCCTGGCCTAGCCCCGAAAAGAATGGGAGAGTCTCCCCAGCACGCCCCGTGTGCGACTGCCAAGCTCACCTGCTCTGGAACCGGCCTCGGTTTGGAGAGATCAATGATCAGGACAGAACTGACCGATACGTTCAAGCCCTGAGGATGGTCAGTGTGCAGCCCTTTGGGTGGTTATAGGCAATAATGAGTTGGTCCCATGGGCCCTAGCTCATTGCTTATTTATAGTTCCTTGGTTTTGATTTCTCTGCTTCCTGGTGTTCCGGTGGCTTCTGGGTGGGCCCTCAGGTGATGAGTCTGGGAGCATGTTACAAGGCTTATTCTCTGGTCTCCAGTGAGATCCTCTGCCTGGGAGTCTTACCCAGCTCCTGCCTTTGTCCCTCTAAACACGTCGTCTCTGTGGTCACTAGCAGTTGCTGCGGGTGATCCCAGTGGATTCAGCAACCCTATCCTTCCTTTCATCTGCCTCCTTTCTAAAATTTTCTAGGGGCACCTGGGTAGCTTAGTCATTAAACGTCTGCCTTTGGCTCAGGTCGTGATCTCAGGGTCGTGGAATCAAGCCCTGAATTGGGCTCCCTGCTCTGCAGGAAGCCTGCTTCTCCCTCTCCCCCTGCTTGTGTTCCCTCTTTCCTGTCTTTCTCTTTCTCAAATAAATAAATAAAATCTTCAAAAAATAACAATAATAAAAAATAAAAATAAATAAAATTTTCTGAAATACGAATCTGCTTAGGGGCGCCTGGGTGGCTCAGTTGGTTAACCGACTGCTTTCAGCTCAGGTCTTGCTCCTGGAGTCCCAGGATTGAGTCTAGCATCAGGCTCCCTGCTCACCGGGGAATCTCCTCCTCCCTGTGACCCATCCCCCTTGCTTGTTCATTCTTTCTTCTCTCAAATAAATAAGTAAATCTTTTATATCTATATCTATCTATCTGTTTGAATCTGGTTACATAACTCTCCTGCCTAAAAACCTTTGCTCCCTGCTACCTATAGCAGGGGTCTCAGGCCAGGACCACACACAGGGTTTGGAGGGGAATCTCTTGGGCCTCTTGGAGTTGTATGCAAAAATATGTGTGCACATATGCAAATGGATGCATTTTTGCAGGAGTGAGGATCCCAACTGTCTTAAGTTTCTCTTCCAGGGATCTGGGACCTGTAAAATAATCCCTGCCTTTGGCGAGTCACTTGAGGGGCCCACAGCTGTCTGTGCTGTGACCAGAAAGGGAAAAGACTGGGAGATGGCCCCCAGCAAGTGGGACAGGTCTTCAGCTGGGCCTTCCAGGACAGCTTGAGGAGGGTCTTTCCCGACAGTGAGGTCTGGGTGGGGAGAGGTGGGTGAGGTGGGTACATTGGAAGGCCGGGACAGCTACTGCCTGGAAGGCAAGCCTGACTGTGGGGACCCAAGAAGATCCAGCTGGGTGTTGAGAGCGTAGAATCGGATTGAAGGATCACAGAGTGAGTTGGTGGGGTCAGGAGAAGGGAAGCATTTCTGTTAGTGTGTCACAGTAGGTCAACAAGAATTTCTTGACCTACTGTAAGAAAACCTGTGTTGAGGTGGTGGTTCTCCCGCAGGTGCTGAAGCCGGACAGCGTGTGCCTGTGTGTCAGTGACGGCAGTCTGCTCTCCTTGCTGGCCCATCACCTTGGGGCAGAGCAGGTACTGGACATGTGCCATTCTTGCAGCTTCCCGAAGGTGGCTCTTGAGTTTGAATGTTACGTGGTCTGGGCACACAGTTCTGTGACTCAAGCTCTTTGCAAAGCACAGTTGCCATAGATGTGGGGGCTTTGGGGTTGATCGCCTCAGTGTGCAGGCAGGAATCAGGCTGTAGCTATGCCAGTTTAGCTGCAGCTCCAGTGTCTGAGTCTGCACCTTCAGTGCTGAAGTCGGGGGTGGGTGCGGGGACCCCTGGGTGGCTCAGTTGGTACATAAGCGTCTAACTTCTGCTCGGGTCATGAACCCAGGGTCCTGAGATTGAGCCCTGCATTGGGCTCCCTGCTCGGCTGCCTCTGTCTCGCATCATCCCCCCGCCCCCCCCCCCCCCGGCTCTCGAGCGCACGCGCTCTCTCTCTCTCTCTCTCTCTCTCTCACATGAAGTCTTTGAGGGGGGGAAAAAGTCTTTGAGGGGAAAAAAAAAGAGGGGATGCTGTTGTCCCTGTCGGTAATGAGCACAGTTAGACTTGGTTAGGTGGTACCTTCTGCCTTGGAATGATTTTGTTGGTGTTTAGTCTTTAATTTGTTTTTCTGTCAAGTGAATCTCCTACAACTAAGGGCATGGTATTCTCTTTAGGTATTTACAGTAGAGAGCTCCGCAGCTTCACACAGACTGATGAAAAAAGTAAGTGATAATCGCCGTTGCTGAAATAACAAGGGGACCGGGTGGGTGCCTGCCTTCCTGCGTCTGGGATTGGTGGCTTTGATGCTGTGTTGGCTCTAAGGGAGCTAGTGAGAACCCCCTCCATCTTGAGAGCTGGCTCAGAAATCTTGGGCTGTCACTGGATAGCAGTTAACATTCAGATTCTGCTTTGTTGTTTATGACTTTTCTCCTCACTTAACAGAAAACTAACGAACCTAAAATCTTTGCAGCAATACAACTGAATTTATGGTTTGTTTTGCGACCTGATGCCCAGGGGTCACTGCTCACAAGCTGGCCTGACTAGTTGGTCCCATCACGGTTTTTCTTCTCCTGGCCAGTGATTGGCTTTGATTTCTTCCTTTCTAAAGGAAACTCCCAGAACTGCAAGCCTGTTGCTGAGTCCTGCTCATATGCCTGCAAGAGAAATTTGTTTCGCTGTTAAAACATTTCGCTAGTGATCTCATCCTTGGTGCACAGGATGCCCCTGGAGGAGAGAATTTTCACAAAGCAGATAAAAGTGGTTCTCTAGAACTCTTTAAAGGCCAGAAAACTGCAAACAGATAAGACAGCTTTGAGATGTTTTGTTTCCTGGACAAAAGCAGTACTTTCATTTTTTTTCTTGTTAAGATTTTCAAGGCTAACCATGTGGAAGATAAAGTTCATATAATAGAGAAACGGCCTGAATTGTTAACGTCTGCAGACTTGGAGGGTAAAAAGGTGAGTAGCGATGGCTCTGTCTCTGCACGGACAGCACAGCCCCGCGCTGCTCGGAGCACCCCCTTCTTGCGGCTGCAGGGGGGCTCCCACCCCTGACGCGGCTGCTCTCAACTCTAGCTGATCTCTGCTGCTTCCGAGGGAGGGCAGGGTGGCTCCCTTGGGATGAGCAGCAGTGTGTTGTGGCCTCTCTGCCATCCCCCTTCACAGCGCTCCAGCTCCGCTTGTTCCCGTGTTTGGTTTGCTTTTCTGCTTACTTCCTGCCACCGCTGCAGTTGATCTTCTGATCTTCTGTCCCCCATAGTAGTTGGTCTTCTGACCACCGCACCCCACCCCACGTGCCTCTGAAACTACTCCCACCCCTTGGTGACCTGAGAAACCAAACACAGTCTTCCGCACATTTCCTCTCACCAGCCTCTGGGACCCTTATGACCCAGAGGCTTTCTGACTTTTTTTTTTTAAGTCCGTAAGAGACTGCTTTTTTTAGGGGCACCTTGAGCATCCGACTCTTGATTTCGGCTCAGGTCATGATCTCAGGGTCGTGGGGTCGAGTTGTTTTCATAGAGAGTCCTTGAGGTTCTCTCTCTTCCTCTGCCCCTCTTCCTGCTCGTGTGAGCTCTGTCTCACTCTTTCAAATAAATAAAATCTTTAAAGAAGGAGAGAGAGAGACTGCTTTTTCCAGGTTTTTATCTTGCGAGCTGCTCTTTCTCAGCTTCTCATGGGTTTTTGTTCCTTTACTCGATCCTTCCCATAGCAATGTTTCTTGGTGCTTTCTCCTTGTCTGTTCTCTCCTCTCCCTCTATGTCTCTTCTCTGGGTGATCATGTCCTTTCTCATAACGGAATCTTTGGCCACCAAAACTGGGACCGCCAATCTCTTATGTCCAAGTGCCAACTGGATAGTTTTCCTTATGTATCCGGCAGGCCCTTCAAGCTGGAATTGAGCATCTTTCTTGGCCAACTTTTTTTTTTTTAACAGCTTTACTGAGAATTGACGTACCGTAAAATTAACCCATTTTGAGTGTGCAATTCAATGATTTTTTTGTAAATATGTAGAATTGGGGGCACCTGGGTGGCCCCTGGATGGCTCAGTTAAAGCCTCTGGGTTAAAGCCTCTGCCTTCGGCTCAGGTCATGATCTCAGGGTCCTGGGATCGAGCCCCACATCGGGCTCTCTGCTCAGCAAGGAGCCTGCTTCCCCCCCCCCACCCCCCGCCTCTCTGCCTACTTGTGATCTCTCTCTCTGTGTCAAATAAATAAAATATATTTTTTTAAAGATTTTATTTATTTATTTATTAGGAAAGAGAGAGAGTGAGAGAGAGAAGGTCAGAGTGAGAAGCGGACTCCCCATGGAGCCGGGAGCCCGATGTGGGACTCGATCCCGGGACTCCGGGATCATGACCTGAGCCGAAGGCAGTCGCTCAACCAACTGCGCCACCCAGGGGCCCATAAATAAAATATTAAAAAAAAAATATATATATATATATATATATATATATAATTGTACAACTATTGCACATTGTAGTTTTAGATCATTTCCATCACCCATGCGCTAGCCCCAGGCAAGCACTGATCTGGTTTCTGTCTATAAATTAGTGTTTTCTGGGCATTTCATATAAGTGGAATGAAGCAATGTGTGATTTTTAGTGTTGGGCTCCTTTCACTGGTCACACCTTTGAGGTTCATCCATGTTGTAGAATATGCTGGTATTTTGTTCCTTCTTAATGCTGAATAGTATACTGTGCCGCATTTTGTTTGTCCATTCACCTGTTGGTGGGCATTTAGATTGTTTCAAAAATGACTTTTGGCCTTTAAAATAATGCTGCTGTAAACTTTTTTCTTTTCTTTTCTTTTTTTTTTTTTTTTTTTTCAGTTTTAGTTGGGAACTGATGCAGCTAGGTTTTTTAATTTAAATTTGTTTAAAAGTTTTATTTATCCATATAATCTCTGTGCCCAGTGTGGTGCTCAAAATCACGACCCTGAGATCAAGAGTCCTGTGCCCTTCGGACTGAGCCAGCCAGGCAACACCATAGCTGCTATGAGCATTGACAGATGTCTTTGTGAGGATATGTTTTTCTTGTGTGTGTGTGTTTTTTTAAAGAGAGGGGGAAGCAGGCTCCCTGCTGAGCAGAGAGCCCGATGCCGGGCTCGATCCCAGGACCCTGAGATCATGACCTGAGCTGAAGGCAGACATTTAACAACTGAGCCGCCCAGGCGCCCCTTTGTTTAACTTTTAAAGATACCATGTGCTCTTTAGCTGTTCCATGTCTGGTTTGGTGACAGAGCTATTCTTTTGCCCATTTCTCTCCCATTTTTTTTTTTTTTAAAGAAAGAATGTTTTTGAGATATAATTCACATATCATACAATTCACCCACTTAAAGTGTGAAATTCACTGATTTAGTATATTCATAAGGTCGTACAGTCATTACTACAATTTGTTTTAGAACATTTTCATCACCGAAAAAGAAACCCTGTGCCCATTAGCAGTCACTTACCATTTGCCCCTAGTCCTCCTAGCCTGTAGGCAAACCCCCATCTACTTTTTGCCCAAGGATTTTTGGACTCCGTTCCCTCTTTCCCTCTGGGCTCCTGAGGGCAGGGCTTGGATCTGCTTCTCATCTTTGTGTCCTTCAGGGCAGGTGCAGACCTGGTGTGCTCACTGGTTGCCCGAGTGAGTGAATGAATGCCGTTTTATTTCTGTGTTTCCCATGACACTTCTAACTGGATCATTCTAGCTGGATCATTCTGACGCCTCGGTCCTGCTTCTTGCTCTGCTTGCCAGGTCTCTCTCCTGGTGGGGGAGCCGTTCTTCACCACCAGCCTGCTGCCGTGGCACAACCTCTATTTCTGGTATGTGCGGACCGCCGTGGACCGGCATTTGGAGCCGGGTGCCGTGGTGCTGCCCCAGGCCGCCTCGCTGCACGCTGTGGTCGTGGAGTTCAGGGTAGGCCACCCGGAAGTTGTTGCAGAGGGGGTGGGAGGCGGCGGTCCTGGTTTTCTTGCAGAGACCTTGGGTGCAGATGGAACAGTGTGAGTCCTAACGATCGGAGGCTCTGCTTTTCTGTGTCAGCACACTGCAGGGTTGAATGGAAAAGGCTTGCCTTTGTGCAAATGCAGTAATTTGGCATATGAAATAGAAATGGCTGTGTGTTGTCATTTTACAGTTATCCCTTATCAGAATAATTAAAAAACATAAATGAAGAGTTTCAGAAGACATGCTGCTCGGCTCACTCTGCTCCAAGAGCTGACGCTCCAGTTGTTAAAAGCATTTTGAGATGTAAAGTCAGCTTCTTTATGCAAAAAAAATTGAAAAGCTTCGTTTTAATTTTCTCATCAAAGCAGAACCAGTCACAAAGTCGTTTTGGGAAAGGCATTTCTTCTTAAAGGGATTTTGAAATGCTTTCAACCTGAGTAGAATGAACCTCCTTTGATATTTCTTTGATAAGAGCAGCTTTATCCTTTGACAGCACAGTGGCTCTGTGGCTTATTTTCTGGGCATTTCTTCCATGTTATTTACCTGATGAGATTTCCATGGGAGTTTTGGCTTTCATGGCCCAGGAGGGAATATGGGAATGGGACTCAGAATTGTCGAGCCTGCGTGCACTTCTGGTCCCCTCCCTCCCATTGTCCTCATGCCCTAGTCATAGGTGCAGAGTCTCAGGAACTAGTATACAACTTTTCTCTCGAAGAAACCCCATCCCAGTGGCTCTGGCCAATTGTCCGCCTGTGGGAGACGACTTGGGGTCATGTGAGACTTGGCAGATTTGAGTGACCATCCTGGATCCTTGATAATCTCTGAGCCCCTTCAACCTGGGAGTCTCTTCCGAGTGTGCGGGAACAGCAGGGTGTGCCTCAGAGTTGGGGCCGGGGCACCCCCAGCCCAACTTCACTGACGCTTCCTGCTCTTGTCATCACGCTTCCATGTCTGTGGGTGTGGGAGCCGGTGTGCTGTCCTACAGAACCTGTGATGTCCATCCCTGGCTGGGTGTCGACAAGGGCTGTGCCTTCCTTACAGGACCTGTGGCGGATCCGGAGTCCCTGTGGTGACTGCGAAGGCTTTGATGTGCACATCATGGATGACATGATTAAGGTCAGTGGGGCCCCAGTTCCTCCCTGCGGTGTTCTACCTGCCCACTCCATGTAGCCACAGCGTCTTGCTCCTGCACTTTGCCTCCCTTTACACAGTGCAAGTGGGCCTGTGGATCCTGAGTCTGGCCCCATTTCTTAACCCACCCATCACCGATGCCCCTTGGGCTACACCCTGCTTGGCTTTACACACTCTCCTTGCCACCAGCTCATGTGTGATCTCCAGGTGGCAGCCCAGAGATCACCTGCGGGGCAGCGTTCCTGCCTGGCCGCATTCTCAGCTGGGGGCTAGGGTCCCCAGGCACTGTGACTCCTGTCTCCCTCTAGAGTGGGAGCCTCATGTCGGGGGACCGGCAGCTATAGTGCTCGGGAAGGGTCACTGAATGGGCGAATGTCCAAGCGCCAGATGTTGTTGTTGTTGTTTTTAAAAATTTTTATTTATTTGGCGGAGAGAAACACAGTGAGAGGGAACACAAGCAGAGGGAATGGTAGAGGGAGAAGCAGGCTTTCTGCCAAACAGGGATCCCAATACGGGCTTGATCCCAGGACCCTGGGATCATGACCTGAGCCAAAGGCAGACGCCTAACAACTGAGCCACCCAGGTGCCCTGTTATTGTTGTTTTAACCACTGCAGACATTTGGTCCTCAGTAGCTCATGAGACTGGCAGTGTCATCCCATCTTGAAAGGGAGATAATGAGGCTTAGGCGAAGCGACTTGCCGCAGAGACACTTGTGTGTAGTATCAGGGAAGGAGAAGGCGCCTGGTCTGATCCAGTTGCCTGTGGTCTTTCTGTGAGGACCCACTGTCCCAGGTGACTGCGGCAGTTACTCTGAGGGACCTGCCCCAAGGAGGTGAAGGACCACGGGCCTAGACCTTGGAGACTGGACCTGAGCCTTTATCCCTAGGCGGTTGGCTCTGTCTTTGTTTCTGCACACCCTCACCTCCCCTTAACCTTCTCAGCGTGCCCTGGACTTCAGGGAGAGCAAGGAGGCCGAGCCCCACCCACTGTGGGAGTACCCATGCCGCTGCTTGTCCAAGCCCCAGCAGATCCTGACCTTTGATTTTCGGCACCCGGTCCCCCCGCACCCGGTCCGTGCTGAGGGCTCCATCGAGCTGAGGAGGTGAGAACAGGTTCCAGGGTGCAGCAGGTGGGGGAAGAAAGGGTGGGGCCTGCTTTCGCTCTAGTTACTGCTCCTGTGGCTAAGCCCTTACGTCAGCTGCTTTCACATGGGTGGGATGGCCTCCTTGTCGGCCTTGCCCTTCCAGGTCCAGGAAGTGGCCCTGTGTCTGTGGTGGGTCCCCAGAGCCCCTGGGTGTGTGCAGGTGGAGAGGGAGAACCAGAGTGGGTTTTGCACATCTCCCCGCATCTGCAGCTCCCTTTGAGCTCAGTGGCATGATGATCAGAGCTGTAGAGAAACATGATTTTTGGTTGCTATGGTTACTCATTGGACCATTTTTCCTGAACTCTGCGGGGAACTAAAGTGGGTTAGGAATTGGTAAGGGCTGCTCTTTGTGAGGCACAGTTGAGGCATCCAGCTCCAGCTCCCTTCACAGGGAGGATCTGCTGCTTCCCTGAGGAAACACTCTGGCCCCATGATTTCTCTTAAGTGCTTGGCCAGGCTGCAGGGAGCAAGTGGGCCTCTGGTTGGGTTCTTTTTGCTCAGTTTTACCAAGTGGCCTTTAGCCAGGTGGTATTAGCTTCCTGATTGGGCAGGAGGGAAAGATCAGCGGTTTCTGGAAGGCAGAGGGAAGCTGTGGCTATGCCTGCCCGTCCTTTGCATGGCTGTTTCTATGTGGCCCAACGTCCCCCCACCCCCAGGCCTGGGAGGAGCCACGGGGCCGTCCTCTGGATGGAATACCACCTGACCCCGGACAGCACTGTCAGCACCGGCCTCCTGAAGCCTGCAGACGACAAGGTAGTGCTGTGTACGTGAGTCCAGAGCAGGCCAACCCCGAGAGGTGGCACTGCTCTGGGTATCCCTGGCATAGGCAGCCAGATCGTGACTCTCCCGTGGCCCCGGGTCACCTGGCCCTGAGCAGCAGCCTCTCGTTGCGAGTTGCCCGGGCTGGAGGCTGACCAGGAAGGGGCTCCGGTGCCAGGAACCCTCACTACCTTGTTGCTTCTACAGGGGGACTGTTGCTGGAACCCGCACTGCAAGCAGGCCGTGTACTTCTTCACTAGTCCGGACTGCAGAGTCCCGCGGGGCGGCCCTCGGACCGTCAGCTACACCGTGGAGTTCCATCCCCACACCGGAGACGTCACCATGGATTTCACGCTCTCAGATACTCTGGAGGACGGGTGCTGACCCTCACTTGTTGAGAAATAAAAGTGGCCCGAGGGCTCTGGGCTCTGAATGGCGTGAAGGCCCCTCTCTTTTCAGTTCCCAGTTAGATCTCTGGCCTCGGAGGAGCCCTCTTCCCTTTTTGCATTTTTGCACTGCCAGTTCCTTGCTTTGGGTGTGGTGGGCAGCACGAGCTGCGGACTGAATTTGGAGCTGAGAAGGGGCCAGGGAGCCCCCCCTGCCTTGGGTCTGAAGTGCTCGGAAAGCTCTCTCTCTCAAGGTGGTGCCCCCTGTGCTGCGCTGGGACCGGGCCGGGCAGGCTGTGCTCTCAGTGTGAGGAGCCTGGGCGGCTGGGCTGCCCTGTGGGAGAGGCCTGGCCTGTGCTCGGGACTCTGGTCCCTCCTGCCTGGCTCCAGCGGGGGGGGGGGGGGGGGGGCGCTCCTGGAGCAGAGATGCTGACCTGTGGCTAGGCCCTGGGCCTGAAAGACCCTGGCAGGGTCATCCTTCTTATGTGTCGGGTGACGTTCCCCAGACATACCCATAAGCGTCTGGCCTCAGTACACAGCATCAGCAGGTGACTGAGATGTGACACCTGGACATCAGGCTGCCGCTCAGAGGAGAGGGAAGAAGAGGTGGTCTCAAAGCATTTCCTGAGATGCAGACCTGGGAAACCAGCCATCGGGAGGAGGAGCCAGGAGGTAAAGCCTTTTCCTGGGTGCCCCCATTCTAGCAGAAGGGTCCAGGGCAGATGCGTACCCTGTAGCCGCCCCACCCCAGCCTGGCCCCCTTGCTTTGCAGGGGAAGACCAGAGTGTCCTGAAGAGGTCCCAGCCTTGCTTCTCCCCGACTCAAAGTGCCTTGGTTCTTTATTCCCGCCCCAGAGGGAACAGGAGATAGTAGGGACCCAGGTGGCCTGGTTTTCTGGCAGTTCAGGGCAGACTTAACCTGTTTCCATGCTGCTGGGGGTGGGAGGCAGGAAAGGTGGGCCCCCCATACCCTGGTCCCAGGTGCCGCTCAAATAAGAGAACACCAGCCTTGAGCCTCACAGTTTTATTTTCTTAGTATCCATCCTTCCGTTCAGCACCAATAAAGGGAAAAAACACCTCTCTTTTCAAAATATTTTATCAGGTGTAAAGATTGTTTTTCTTCTAGGGAAGAGTCGTCTGGATATATATTTGATAATATTTTTACCAAAACCTTAGGTGTGCTTACCATATAAAACCCCTAATGTCCCATGAGGATACAATACAGAAAAAAATACAGAAATTAAAAAATTGGTTTTTTTTTCTTTTTTTAAAACAGTATTTCTAAATCTCAGCAAGTTAATACAATAGTTAAAAAGCATCAAGGTTAATATTCATACTTAAAACTCAAGGTGGTTTGGACAAATGGAAATGACCGTTTCCTTCCGAAGCTGACCCCTGCCTCCCGGCTTCTATGGAGGAGGCTGGGCCTGGGGCAGGCGTGGGGCCTTGGGCGGGGATTTGGATGACCCCCGTGTCCACCCCTCCTAGGCCTAGATGCCACAGAATCTGAGATCCTGATAGGGCTTCCTTTCTTTTTTTAAAAAATCAAAATGGGAAAGTTCTGGCTTATACATGATCCTAGGAGCCCACAGCTGTGATGGAGCGTGTGGTCGGGCAGTGGTGGCCTCAGTGGTGAGGCTGCGCCAGAGGGAAGCGCGAGGGGATGTGGGACGCAGGCTGGCCTGGCTCCAGATGCCAGGGCCAGGCTGGGCAGAGGCGACCTTGTTAGGACAGGAAATGACCGAGGCACAGGGAGGTATGACTTGCCTAAGGCCGCCCTATGAGGAGGGAGAGAAGCAGGTGCTCCCGTGCCGCGGCTCTCTTAGAGCTGCCCTGGGTGGGAGGTGGCTCCTCGGAGGATGGAGGCTGGGCTGGCATTTCTCTGCTTCAGGAGCCCTGGCCTCTGTCTCTCCTGTTCTCCTGGACATAGCTGACTTGAGGCCTGGGGGCCTTGGCTCAGGCCCAGCCATCCAGGTGTCGAGCGTGTTCAGTTGGGCCCTGCCTGTGTGAGCAGGATTGTTGGCTGCTCCTGGGGGTAGGGGGCCCTCTGACCCCACGGAGCCTCGCCAGGGCCCTGGAGGCTGGGCCCTCGGAGGGGAGGCACAGCACAGAGCCCAGGTGGGACTGCGCTCAGTGGTGAGCAGCCCCTCCTGGCTCTGCACTCAGGGTGAGGCTGGGGGGCTTAGTCAGGGAATGCTCCTGGCAGCCAGGTCCTCAGCCCAGACACTGCCCGGGACAGACCAGTGTGCGGTTCTCTGGAGTGTCTTCCTCCAGCACAGGGCCTGCCTCCAGCTGGCTGCCCCCCCAACCCCCGTCTGGGTCCCTCTCACAGCTCAAGTTGATGACAAGGCACAGCGTCAGCATGCCGACACCAGGAGGCTTCTGGTATTTGAAGGGTCCTGGTGCAGTCCCCAGCCTCGCTGGGCAGAGCCGGCTCTGAGCCAGGTGGGCACAAGGTCAGGGGGCTTCAAGTGGGGGTTGACAAGAACAGTCCTCCGAGTTGGAGGGTCCTTGCACTGGGAGTCAGACTCCACCCCCGCTTGCGTGACTGGGGAACATCCCCGGGTGTGTTTAAAAAGGCAGGTGGGCAGAGGCAGGGCTGCTGTGGAGTGGGGAGCTGCGGACCCCCCCTGCAGGCTCTGCCATGTCCTGCCCGGGGACCCCAGGCTGGCCCTGGTCCCGTGGTGGCAGAGGGGGCATCTACGGGTCCGGATGCCCACCCGTACCACTCGCTGCCCCAGGCAAGCAGCGGCCCCCGGCCTTCACCCCCGGCCTCCACACTGGTGAGGGTGAGGGGACAGGCCGGCCTGCACCTGGGCTTCCTGCCCCTTCATCCAGGACCCCTGGGTCGCCTTTCAGCATGGGCCTGGGAGGACAGAGCTGTAGCCTCACCCCAGAGGCAGGCAGACGGTTCCTGAGCTCAGCCGGGGAAGGCTTGGTCCCAAACCAGAGAGGTGCCCAGAAGGGAAATGGGGTCAGGCTGAAAGAGGATGTGTTGGTTTTGACAGAAGAGAAGCTCTAAATCTTATCATTTGGAATACCTGAAATCCCCTCACCGCCCCTTTATAGCATGAGTTCCCCTTCTTCCTGTGAAAAAGTGATGGTCTCTCGGATTCCCTTTGCCCACTTTGAAGTCTCTTGGGGGAGCCTCTGGGGCCCTGGCTGGCCGGGAGAGGGGAGCACGAGCAGTGTTCTCCCTCGTGGTTTGCAGACCCTCTAAAGTGAAGGGTGATTTTCTTAACTTTTTCTTTTTTTCTTTTTAAAATGTAATCGCCCTTGAACGCAAGACCCTGGGAAGAGCCGGGGCTTGCTGGTAACTGGACACATCCCCACTGTCCCGACTCGCTGGCCGTCCGGGCTGGAGGCGAGAGCTGGCAGCCCTGTGCCCAGGAATGCTTCTTTGGCTGGTTCTGATTGTGTTTGGAGTTCGGCCTTGGGTGAGGCCCGAGTGAGGGGTCTGTGTGGCTACGGCGTGGCACGTGACATGCGGGCAGTGTGCATGCGAGGGTGCAGGCATGCGAGACAACATGGTAGCGGACAAAAATAATGAACCCTGGACGAAGCTTGAGAAGAGATACAAAGAGTACAGAAACCCGGTTCTCATACTAACCCCCGGGTTACAAACTAGGTTGTGCTGTAGATTTGTAGAAAATCACGTTTTGAAAGAATGGCACTGTTGGGCAGCTGCGGCTCCCAAGGCCGGCCTGACTCCTCTGTCCACGGTCAGTGCCCAGAGGCGCAGGGCGGCGCTGGTTCCAGCTCACCTGGGACGGACCGAGGCTACCCCCGGGTCCCTGCCCTCCTCCCCCAGCACCAGGGGTGCTCGCTGGAGGGGACACGGCCAGAGAGGTGCTGCGGCTCAAAGGGCTGGCGGAGGCCCTGCTGCTCGGAATGACGTGGCTGGTCTATGCCTCGTCCTCCCCTGCAGACACCATCAGCCGCATGGCCACTGGAAGGTGGTCGGTCAGGCCGGACAGCTGGGTGATAAAACTGAATTCTTCCACCTCCTGTTGGGGAGAAGCATCCCTATTAGATCCAGAGGGTATCCTGCAAAGGAGGGGCCTGGAGGGCAGGGGCAGGGCCGCGGGGCCAGGGCTGGAGCTGGCCAGGATCTCCCTGGAGACCGAGGGGTGGGAGCCTTGTGTGGGCCCCAGGGTCTCTGGGACTGACCGATCTCATTTTCAGAGGAGAGCTCCGTGCTGTTGAGGGGTACAGGGCAAGGGTCCCCTATCTACAGGCGTGGCCTGGCTGCCCAGCCTGCCCCAGACTCACGGCCTTCCAGTCCGGGCACAGCCCCTCTTCCGCATACAGCATGTAGTCGATGCGCCTGCCGTTGCCCTTGAGCAGATCCTTGCGTCCCTTCTGGCCTGCCCCGGGGCTCTTGCTGGTGGGGAAGGCCAGATACTCTCTGCGGCCTTCCTCACTCTCCAAGACCCTGCTCAACACACAGAAAGGCACAGGAAGCGAGGTGAGCCCCTTTGCCCCCTTCCCCAGGCCCCAGATCCCGAATGTGGAGCCACGTTCTCATCCCCAAATGAGAGAGAAGCAGGTCAGACCAAACCGTGTGTTTAAGATCTATCTTCCCTGTGGAGCCAGAAAGGGCCTGGGTGGAGGGATACCCAGTGTGAGCCTGTGAATTCCTGGCTGAGCCATGCCACTCCAGAGTCTGTCCGGGAACGTCCCATGTCCACTTTGGGTCTGGCTGAGGCTGAAGTTTGGACACAGCATTGCCCAGAACCTGGGGCCCAGTCGGGGACACAGGTGCAGAACAGGGCTTTGCTCTGAGCCAGTGGGGGGTGGGGGCTGTTTTGGGAAAGGGTCTTTGCAGGGCACCTCAGGGACTCTTCTCTCCTAGAAGTCCCCAGACTTCCTGGGACTGTTTCAGGTCAGCAGGGGGCTGGGGGAGCCAGGAGAGCACCCAGGCCCTATCCCGGGACTGGACTCCTGGGTCCGTCTGTCTCTGAGCGGCTGTGCCACCTGAGCTCTCCTCTGACACAGAGATGATCACTGTGGGCCCCAGAACACTTTGGGGACCAGACATGCTGAGAAAGGCACTAGACGGGGGCGTCTGTGGAAGAGTGTGTGACTCTTGATCTTGAGGTTGTGAGTTCGGGCCCCACATTGGGTGTCGAGATGACTTAAATAAATAAAACGGGAAAAAAACCCAACATGGGGTGTGTCTGCCATCCCCTTTCTTGGAGGAAAGAAACTGATCTGGGTGTTTAAGTGTGGGTCAAGGTTCTACAGGGTACGCAAGGCACTCAGGTGGGATGTTGTTAACACCCTGAATCCGGGCCTTCTGACTTGCTGTCTGCTGTTCCCTTCCTGCCAGGTTTTCTCTGGAGCCTGCCTGAGCGCCTGCTGTGGAGAGCCTTCATGGGAGACTGGCAAAGGGCAGGCGCCAACAGACAGCACATAGGCCCGCTGGGCTGGCTGATGCCTGGACACATGGAAGGGGCGCCTGGACATGCACAGCCAGCAAACATGGGTTTCTACAAGGTTTTTATCAACCCTGAGATAAATACACTACTGATATGCAGAACATCACTACATCTCAGAAATATCCATTACTGCCCTTTGCCTTTGATAATTAATTCCAGCATCAGTGATCTTAAGATAGTCATTTTTTAATCATCAACTCATAAAAAGATAATTTTCTTGGCATAGGATGATGTTTCAAATTTAGTCTATCTAATTAATTGGCTCAGATTAGCTGTGAGGAGCCAGCACCATGACTCTTTGCAGTCTCAGACTGTGAGTTATAAATTGGTTCTGCTGCTGGCCTCTCAAATGTCCCTTTATGGACGTCTCATCAGGTTCAAGTATGAAGTTTGGCTGGGATGGAACTGTCTCTACTTTGAAAACACTGGTTTGTGTTCACTCCGCTCATATTTTAATCTGCCTAATTGGTGGCTACCAGCTGCCAGGATCCCTGCAACACAGGCCATCCCCCAGGCCTTCCACAGGGGTCTCAGCAACCCCTGGCCTCGCCTTGGGAGATTCTGGGCCCTTGCCCGTTCCCAGAAGGGCCTCACAGGATGGGGCTCAGGGTAAGCCGAGCTCTTCCAAAGTGAGCCCGGACTCTGGTGCTGACATAGGAAATGCCACTTCGAGACCCTCGTACTGGTAGGAGGCTTCTCTGTGGGCACAACCCAGCTCCCCACACCAGAGTTGGGGCTCAGTGCTTATCCCAGCCCCAGGAATGAGCCTCCCCTGCACGACCGTGGCAGCATGGCTGCTGGCTGCTTACTTCTGCAGATTGTCAGGGGTGCACACTTCCTCGTCATAGAGGTTGTCTGTGTCCAGCAGGGTACCTGGGAACAAGGAGGCAAGAGTGGTCACTGTGGGCAGGGCCCAACCAACCTCTAGGAGGGCTGCCTCCCTGGGACAGGAGGCCCAAGTGAGGGCTTCAGGCCTGTGCAGTTGACTGCCCCTCCCCCTTGCAGTGGGGTCTGGAGGGCAGGGCCTGAAGTCTCCCTGGGAAGCTTGTGGAGAGCCCAGCCTGGGCGTAGAGTCAGGCCTCAGCAATGCCCCTCCCTTGCCCCCACCCTCAACCCTCTGGCCGAAGCCCCAGCTCACCGATGGCCCAGGACTTCTCCTCTCCGGGCCCCAGACGGCAGGGGTCCTTGTAGTGTGTAAACAGGGAGTGCTGCTGCTCCAGCTTGTCATCTGGGCAGGGAGAGAGGGAGGCAATGCTGTGCGGCGCAGGGTGTCCTTGAGGGCTGCCTGCCTCTGCTTCTAGTCACTGGGACCAGATAGCATCGAGTCCCTCGGCTAACTGCCCCTGGGTGGGCTCTGTGTTCCCAGATGAACCTGCGGTTCGTTTGTCACTGGTTTTTCTGTGTCCTTGAGAATGCCCCCCCTCCAGCCCTGGGTTGAGCTATCTTCTGAGGACAGTGGTCGCTGTCCGTCCTGGGCCCCCTCTGGGTGGTGCCCAGATGTCGAGGCCGACCCCGTAGGGGGCTGGCTGATGCTGCCCTGGCAGGCGCTCCTGACGTCATGGACCCGGGTGCCCAGATTGAGTGAGGAGTGACCATACAAGGCTCAGAGAGAGAGGGGACCCGCCGTAGATGCCAGTTTGTCCAGCCAATTCATGGAGCCAGACAGCCCCTGGGAGGAAGGACAGGCACCAAGTGGGGCCCGACCAGGTGGAACTCTCCGGCAGCCTCTTCCTTTGTGTGCTGAGTTCCCTCCCCGATGCAGGAAGATCCCAGGAGTACTGGCTTTTGGAGCTGGCCCCAGGCATGTGACTTTGAGGGAACCGCGGGCTAGGTTCAGGGGCTGTGCCTTCCATGGCAGACACTGTTCTCCCCACCCACCATCGTCCAAGGTCGATATCCAGGTCATGAACGGATAGACACAGCTGCCACCAGGTGAGGGCACCACCCTGTACTCCAGGTGGGACCTTCAGGTCTCCTGCCTTCCCTGAGGGCTAAGCCTGAGCTCTCAGACCCCATGTCGCTTATGCATCTGTAGTTTCTCCTGGGGCTGGGGCTGGAGCTGGTGCAGAAGGCGCCCAGGAGCCAAGGGGTGGGAGTCAGGAGCTAATGGGGTTCCTCCCATCAGCCCCTCAGGTAAGGGGAAGCTCAGAGCTGCTCAAACTCCCAGGAGGTCCCTGAGATCCGTGTGATCACCAGATTAGTTACTTAAGTCAATTACTTAAAAGTTTGCCGGTGATCAATTTTTAGTCTTTTAACATAATGGTTAAAGGCATAATCGCCAGGGTTCAAGTCCCAGTTCAACCACTTCCTGGCTGTGTGACCTTGGACTAATCACTGGGCCTGTCTGGGTCTCTGCTTCTTCTCCCGCCCTTAGAGATCAACACCGTGCTCACCCTCAGGGTTGTTCTGAGATTAAAATGAAATGGCCGTTAGAACCATGCCTGGTGCAAAGCAAGAGATGACTGAGGACCTGGTGAGTAGTGTTAGCTGACTCGCCCATAGTCTGAGTGTCAGAGGCCCCGAGGCTTCTTCGTCAGAGTTCATTTTTAGGGCATCTCTTTGTCTCCTGTAAGGATGCCTCTGCGCTTTCTAGGCAGAGCGTGGGTTCTTGCTCATTTTAGGATTTCTAGGGGGCAGAGAAATCCCAGTCTTGCTAATACCTCACCCACATGCTCCCAAGGAGCAGGAAGTTCTTCAAGCTGCATAACACAAGCCTTTCCCGCTGTGCTTGGAGCCCGTGCCCTTGCCAGCGGCTGACCCTACTGGGGAGGACCACCACCTCACCTGAGGAGCAGTTGTCAAAGTTAAAATCTCCACAGATGACATCAAATGCCACCAGCTCCTCGGGGTTGGCTGTGCTGGACGAGGAGGTAGATTTTCGGAAATCAGCCAGCCAGTCCTGAAGCAGGTCCAGCTGCTCACACCGGATGGCGCTGTCCTCTGTGGGGCAGAAGCGGGAGATCAGCCGGTGCAGTGCCGGGAGGCCCCAGCCAGGCCTGAGTGCCAGCCCCAGCCCGCGGGGGGCGGACGGCCCACCCCCTGGGAAGCCCGGGCCGCCAGACCCTACCTGGCAGGGCGTGCAGGTGTGTGCAGGAGATGTACCCGACAATTCTTTGGTCCTGAGGTGTGCTTCCCACCTGCACCTGTTGGGGGGGGGGGGGCGGGGAAGTGTTGATGAAGTCAACATTGCCCTGAGTATGAGCCCATCTCTGTCAGCTCCTGCCTACACTGGGGCCCAGGTACGAACAGCAAGGTCATGCTTCCAGGAGCTTCTGGTCCAGTGTGGGAGGCAGATGTATCAAGAAACACCAGCCTCTGGCAAGGTAAGTACCACGAGTCAATCATGCAAGGCTTTATAGGAGGAAAAATGCAGAAATCCCTGCTGATTTCCTTCCTAGAACCCAGCCGTCTCCTGGTGACCAGAGTGTCCACATGGATGACTCTCAGTTCCTTCTCCACTCCTGTCTGATGGCCCTTCCCCCTGCCCTTAGTCATAGTCACAGCTTAGACCTGATCCCACCCTGGAGCCCATCCCTCCGAAGTCCAAGACAGACTCCCCTCTGGGAGCACTGCAGCCGCAGAGCTTGACACCCTTCCTGACACTGAGAGGGCCCTGCCCTCTGCTCTCTCCTCAGCCTCTGTCCCTGTGGCTTCACCAGAAGCCACTTCATCTGCTTTTTGGGCAGTGGTTCCTGTTGGTTTCCTGATCTGGGATGACAGCTGTGGCCTCCATCTCCTTGGCACCTGTGTCATGGGCTGACCTCATGGGTGGGCTGGGGCAGGGGCTCCTCTGAGACTCTGTGCCCAAGTGCAGATGATCCTGGTGGGCTGTCTCCACAGGCTGGTGTAATGACATCACAGACCACCCGAAACAGCCCTCAGTGGTGACCCTGCTGCAAGCCTGAGCTCTTGAGGCTGTGGTTGTGGAGGTAAGCGATGCTGCCCAGCCAGCTGCTCTCCAGGCCTCAGGCCCTGCACAGCTGCTGGAGGTCGCAACGGAAGATCCCCCTTCCCACCAGGCATGTCCCTTGGATCATCTGTGTCTGCCTTTCCTCAGAGATCTCTCTCTCTCTCTGGGCGTTCTTCACATGTGAACCTCAGCAGTCTTCCCCGAACTTCTTTAATCCATTCCATTCTGGAATTCTATTTCTATGATGATGAGATCCTGGACCCTGGGAACTGTCCAGGGAAGGTGACTGTAGAGGCCAGTTCGTGGCTGAGGGATGTGACCCTGCCCATCCCCCAGCTAAGAGTGGTCTAGATTTGCCACCCCTGCCACATCACGGGCCCTCCAATCTGAGAGCCTGGGGAGGCTTCCATCTTTCTTTTTTCTGCCAAAGTTAGGTAGGCATTATTCTCCTCCATGTGGGTTTTCACATCATTAAGCATTCTTAGCTTTCTATAGCTCTTCAGCTCCTTCCCTGGATGGATGCACATCCCTCCTTTCCCAGTGCCTGGAAGGATGAACATCTGGTTACTTGATAATGGGCAGTACAGCCTGGATTGGGGGCTGTTTATTAAGTCCCATGTTCACCACTCACTTTTTGCCCACAATCCAGACCCAAACCTGAGCCTTTCAGTACCATCACCCCCGGAATGTCTCGGGAAATTACCTACCGTTGATGTGCACTGTTGCTTAAGAACACGTTTTTAAGAACCACAGTGCCCCCAGTGGCCACACGATGGCGCTCTTGCCCCCTGTATTCCTGGGGCAGGGTGGACTGTTCCCCTGAAATAATACGCTGTGAGCACTAGGGCTTGGAGCTTCATGGACACTGCCTTGCTAGAGCCTTACAACAGGTTGGAGGGTTATGCTCAAATTATACCAGAATTGGCTCGGGGTCACGAGGTTCTGTTGGCCGAGGCGGTTCACATCAGATGTTTGTTGCCACAGCAAAGCCCAGCTCCTCACCCTACTCTCTGCTGCTTTCTGACTCCTGGTGACTTGGCAGACCCATTCTACGGTCTTAGTGCGTCAGCCCCTCACTGACTCGGCACTTGGTGTCACCTGCCTGTGCTGAGTCCTGCACAGGGACAGAGGAGGCACCACGCAGCCCTCCCCCCGCCCTTCAGGAGATCAGCTGGGAGGGAGGGAAGACACAGCGGCAAGGCCCCAGCTGCCTGTCCCTCAGCCCCTTCCAGCCTGTGTCTCAGCCCCTCCTGCAACTTCCCTGCTCTCTGTTATCCCCATCAGCCCCGTGAGCTGCCAGGATCTGCTTCCCTACGTGCTTGGACTGATTGATTATACCCTGGCTCGAGTCCTCGGGAGGTGCAAAGGTTTGTGTTTCTCTTGGAAAAACAAACAATCACACTGAGAGGCTGTGCCTTTTAGTCCTGGTGGGCAAAGACTGTCAACAGAGAAGGGACCCAGAATCAGGCTTTCCCACACGTGAGCAGCAGCGAGCAATTCCAGTCCCTTCCTTCTCAAGGTGCGACAGTAGCAGGAAGGCACATTGTCCTCAGGCATAGATGCGCCACGGAGTAGGTGGTGGGGGGAGGATGGATGCAGATGAAGGGAGCACGGGCCTCCACCTGCAGCTAAGGCCTGGCGGCTGCTGCTCTCCTTCCAACCCCAGCCCCTGGCCTGTCTCCTGAATCCTCATTTATTTCACTCCTCCAGGCAGGGGTAACAGGCACGCTTTCCCCAGCAGATGAGCTGGGTCTGCTGTGTATGGGGCTCAAATGGCGCATTTGAGCCCCATACACAAAGGGCGCATTCTCCTTTCTGTCTGACTGGAGAGACAGGCGGCAGGATGACTGGGGAGCAGGGCTGAGGGTCCCACAGAGGGAAAGCTGGCTCTTGCTGGCTATGCTGTGAAAGCTCCGAAGAGACAGCATGGCCAAGCCAGGGCGGGACCGGCCACTGGGAGCCAGGCATGGAGGTCCCGGGAGGGAGTGGGGTGCCAGAGCAGAGCTCCCGGCATGTGGAGGGGCCCAGCCTTTGGCTGGGCTTCTCCCTGAGGCAGCAGGAAGTGGGCAGCAGGAGTCAGACCCGGGATGGGAGGGGGATGGGGTTGGGAGGGGAAGGAGAACCCCAAACAAAGGTAGATGCAGAGGAATGGAGGTCTGGGCTGTGACGATGCAGCTGGTGGTGAGGGGTGGACCCAGATGTATTTGAAAAGTGAAATTAGGAGCCTGGATGGACGAGAGGGGCTCAGGGCACAGGAAGGAGTGAAGGCTGGCATGGTAGAACCTGGCTGATGGAGATGGGCAGATGATAAGTGAAAGAGGACTGCCTGAGTCCAGGAGGCAGCCCGACACGGGGTTGGGGGCTCAGGGGAGAGATGTGGGCTGGGACAAATGCGAAAGCCCTCAAGCAGGTATGGAAATGGAGTCTGCGGAGTGACCTCCCCCAGGCGGGTGTGTGGGGCTGGCATGGTGACCACCTGGACATGAAGAGGGCTACCCAAGTGAGGTCGAGTCACCCTGTTGTAGGGGCTGCCAACCCTCAGCTCGGGCGGAGAGCTGGACAGGTGGGAGGAGGCCTGCCAGGTGCTGTCAGATCCGAGAGGCGGGACAGAGGTTGCAAACCGGGTTTTAGGTGGAATATCTTGATTTTTGAATGTTGGCCAACACAGGAAACTTAGTGCTGCAGACCAGTGTTAGGGAGGAGCAGAGGGAGCATCAGCAGTTCGAGGCTGGGCAGGGCACCAGGAGCCCGGACGGAATGGCCAGAGAGGTGAGAAGAATGTCCGCAGCAGAGAGACTGTCCCAAGAGAGTGCTGTGACCCCGGGGAGCGTGGTGGTTGGGGTACCAGACCAAGGAGGGAGATGAGGGTGGAGGCTGTGGGCAGGGCCGAGGGGGTCCCCAGCTTCTGAACCATCTGTGGCAGAGCAGGTGGGAGGGAGAGGGTACGCTCTCCTCCTGAGCTTGACAACACATCCCCTCCTTCCCCCAGAAAGTCACTCCAGCTGCTGAGACAAAAATATATCCGAGGAACAGAGCATTGATGAACCATATGCCCAAATGGGGAGGTAAGAGGAATCCATTCAATTGCAGCATCTCAGTCTGTGAGAGGAGAGTCAAGGACCCCCACCTGCGGGCCTCCAGAGCCACATAAGAACCACTGAGCACTCCGGAGTGCGGTCTGGGTCCTGTAGCAACCGGCCAAATGTTGCTTCCCCAAACTCGGGAAACGCCGAGAGTGGCTTTTGCGTAGGGAACAAAAAGTCAACACCAGAGTGTGTCAGGCTCAGTAGAAGATAACGGGTAATGACGAAATTACCATGGTCTAAAAACTCCTGCAATTGCATCCAAATTAGCAGAAATAATTGTGATTCATTTTAATTAGTGACTATGGAAGCGAAGCCTTGGGCTGGTGGGCAGAGGGCCTTGCATGGCAGCTGCGAGAGAGCCGGGAGGGAGGGGGCGCCCGGCCAGTGAGGCTGCGTGTGTGGGCGTTTGCCCCTTCCTGGACAGGGGCCCCCTGCCGCCGCCTCCTTCGATCACTCCACCTTCACCGTGGGCACCGCGAGGACCCCCGAGGCCTCAAACTCGCTCCCCGCCCTATGAATGGGTACCAGATTTCTTACAAGTGAGGAGATAATGGGTCAGAGACCTGAGGAACTTGCCCAAGAGCACCTGGCCAGGCCTGTCTGAGCCTGGACCCTTGGCCCTTGGCCCCAAGCTGGACACCCACCGGCCTACCTCCAGGAGAGGCCTGGCCTGCCCCCGGCCCTCCCAGAGCTGAAGGACCCCCTGGCTGTAGCCCCCCCTCCCGCCAACGCTCTGCCACAGGCTGACGTGCGCCCCAGGGGCAGGGCCACAGCCTCCTACCTTGAGAAACAGCGCTCCTTTCGAGGCCAGGCCGTCGGAGCGCCGCCCGTTGGGGTAACAGTGATAGGCCACGTCCATGATGGGGTAGCGGCTGGCAAAGAAGAGGCCGCTGTTGAGACACTTGAAGCTGCAGCAGCCTTGGCAGCCGTAGACCCCAACGTCGTAGAGAATGTACTCGAAGTAGCCGTGCAGCTGGTCTTTCAACTTGGCGGCTGCCCGCTTGTCAAACACCTCCTGCAGACACAGGAAGTCCAGGTTGGCGGGGAAGAAAGCGGACACCTCGTGGTCAAAGGCCTCGTCCGGGTGCCGCCTCTTGCGCGCGGCCGCCTTCTTCACCCCGGAGGCCTTGTAGGGTAGCTTGCTGTTGGTGGCGCCCGGCTCCCCGCTGCCACCGCCGTCTGCCGCGGCCCGCATCTTCACCAGGGACTCCCTGGAAGCCGAGGGGCTGCCCAGGCTCCCCGAGTCCCCGTCCCGCTGACTGTGATTGGGCGTCTGGCCCTGGGGGACCCCACCAGCCCCATTCCTGGCTTGGCCCCCAGCAGCGGTGGTGTCGGCTTCAGGGGGCCGGACCCCCTCCTCGCCTCCGATGCGCACGATGCAGGCGTCCTCCAGGCTACCACCCTCGGCCGGCTCCCCGGAGCCTGGGCCGTTGGCAGCCTCGTCACTGGAGTGACGCCCGCCGCCGTCACCCTTGTATTCCACAGAGGCCGTCCTCTTAATGCTCCCGGGGACGGCCCGGGCCACACCATCACTGCCCTGCGGTGACACCAGGCTGCTGAAGCTGGCCGCGCTGATGGAGGTGTTGGTGGGTGAATCGATGTAGATTTTGATCTGGGGCCGACTGGCCCCGTTGCGGATTCTCTGCCCGATCTCTTTGGCCCGCGCTTGGGTATTAAAAACATTGTTGAGCCTGGCCAGCGAGTCGGGGAGGAGGCAGAGGTTGGCAGTGGTGAAGCAGAAGCTTTTGCCAGGACCCGTACCCTTCCATTCACTGAGCAGGGCCGCCCCACCGGCCGGACCCTTGTCCTCCAGCCGGGAGTAGATGTAGGGCCGGCGGGCGGACTGCAGTGGGGACCAGAGGAGGAACCCGACAAAGGCGAAGGGCAGTGAGGCAACCAGGAGGGCCAGGTACACGGGCGTGAAGAGCAGGGTGCAGAGCAGCTGGAGGTAGCACGGGTCGTCCGCCCGCTGGCGCTTCTCATAGGTGGTGGGGATGAAGGAGGCCACGAGCCGGTCCGCCAGCCAGTAGCATGGGAAGATGAGCGCCCAGGACACGGCGTGCAGGGCGGACAGACAGCTATTGGGAAAGGGGGCCGTGTACAAAACCATCGCAGCTCACTGGGCGCCGCGGCCGGCCCTACTACATGGTGTCCGTGGCAGCGCGGGCACTTTCCTGTGGGGGGTGGGGGGGCGCAGGTGGAGGAGGGGTCACCTCCTGGTGAGATGCGCCTCTGGGCGGTCAGTGGTGAGCGTTGGCCAGCCAGTCATGGTTCACCTCAGTGGGCCATACTGGGCCACCGAGGCCTGCCGGGGAGCCTGCAAGACAGAAAATAAGGGGGCTTTACTCATCCTTAGGGGAGCAGGTCGGATGCCGGGGTCACTCTCTCCCTCACCCTGTTCCTGCTTCCTCCATCAGAAGCAGGAGTGTTCTGTTTGCCTCTGTGTGTTCGGTTTTCTTGGAGGAAACAGCTTGGTGATGTGACGTGACCACGTCCATCTTGATCTTGTAGCCTCACTGCTCAAAAACAGACCCCAGATTTTGGAGGGGCCTAGCTCTGTGGGCATTTGGGAGGCAGGCTGGGAATCCTGGAGGATGCCTAGGCCTGACGCTGGCCTGGAGCAGCCAGAAGCCCACCAGGAGCCAGGGGTGTGCCTGGAATGGGTAAGGGGTGACCCTGATTCAGAGGAGCCTCAAACATACCCGCTTGTCACTGAGTGTATTTCAGGTCAGAGCAGAGTGGGAGCAAACAGCAGAGACGTGGGGTCAGAGAGTCCTGGGGTGCAGGGCAGTGTCGCTGGCAGGAGGACCCCTGAGAGGAGGGCCCCACCCACAATCGGGCTCACACAGTGCCCATCCTGCAGCAGCAGCCCACTCTTACCCTCCCACCCCTGCTGACCCCGCCAGAAATCCCTCACCAGCCAGGATCCTGGCACTGCCTGGGGCCTACTCACTTCCGGGCTGATGGTCCCTCTGACTTTTGGAGAAGCATCCTGGGGCTGGGAGGATCTGGCCCAAGCTTCTCGCCTAAGCCTGAGATGTAGCCCCAGGGCCCAGCTGAGGCCCGTGGCTGGAGGAATGAGTCCACCCCAGATCCCTGTCCCATCCAGGGCGTGAGGCTCAGACCAGGCCTTAGGGCCCTGCCTAGCGGAGGCTGCCAGCTGGTTGCTGCGCTGAATGTAGAATTAAGAAAGAGTCTGGAGTGTTGGCCCAGCCTCCAGGGACCCATGGGAGATCATTGTGTGGTGAAGCTGGTATAAGCAACATCTCAAATCTTCATTACCCAGTCTGTTGGGGGGTTCACTTCCTGTTCACCATCTCTCTGACCCAGTCCAGCCTCTGCCCTGGCGCCATGGGGGATCTGGGCCCACCGCTTGTCTTCCTCCTGCCTCCCTGGGCAGCTAGGACCTGGGTGCCATTCGGGTTCTGCCTCCCCCAGTCCCCACATGGCACCCGTCCCTCTCCTGGAGCCCCTGTGCTGGTCCATGACCGCAACGCGCTTCAAGCACTTTCTTGGCTGCGTCTCCATTGGGTCATGTTCCACACAGTGGCTGGAGGCATTCTGTCTAGTCTGACCATCCCTCAGATAGCCCCAAACTGCAGAACCCTCTCTGGGCCCTTTTTGGGTGTCTTGTCTCCTAGCCAGGCCTGCCGTGTCTGCAGCCCCGTCTCCCTCGTGCCCAGTTCCCACCCGGTGGGATGCGATTTCCTGTCTCTGCCCTGCACCTCACCTAGCTCACCCCTTTTCTTCTAGACTCAGCTCAGAAATCACCCCCTCAGAGAGGTCCTTTTGCCCCCTTTTGCCCCCTTTGCCAGCTGGCTTATGTACATCCCGTGGGGGCTCCTGTCTGCATTGTGCATGGCCTGGTCTCTGCAGTTCTAGGTCATAAAAACTCATGGGACACGGCCACCTCCTCAGCAGACTAGGAGCTTCCTGGAAGAAGGGGCTTCACTGAGGGCCTGGCAGGTTCTGGGGCCGCACCAGCAGGAGCCCAGGAAGTGGGCGGGTGAATGGAGGTCAGTCTGCACTGCCTCCAGGCCTGAGGTGCAAGGAGGGGGGCGAGGGTGATCTCTGGGACACATCTGTCACCTCACTGCACTCCCACGGCCACATCTCCAGGGCTGATTTAGTGGGGGACAGGGTGCCTGTCCCAGACCAGAGCTTAACGTCTAAAGATGAGCTTTAGCTGGTGTCTGTGTCTGCTTCTGGAGAATACATTTCACAAGGATTTCACTTTATGTGGGGGAAGTCGCTTTGAAGGTTAGTTTGGGGAAGCAGGTGTGTCTACTCAGACCACAGCTGTCTGGCCGGGAGCCACGGGAAACCGTTCCTTTGCAGAGAGCTGGCGCTGCGCCTCAGTTGCATCTGGAAACAGCATGCCATCCGCCTGTGGGCAGTGGGACCACTTGGCTTTGGTGCTGTGGTCGCAAGGCCTCTCACTCGGGTGTGGGCGGTGAGGCTCACCATCAAGGATGTTGGTGAGGCCAGAGGGCCAGCTGCTGCGTCCCTCTCCCCGTCCCCCTCCGGCAGGGCTTGGGGAAGCTGTTGCAGAGGTTGGGAGGGGACCTCTGACATCCTGCCCTGGAGTCCCAGACCAGACAGTGGCCTTCACCACCCTCTCCAAACCCGGCCCACGTCCTGGTCTCCGAAGGCCAGGCTTCGTGTAGGGGGTGCCCTAACCTTAACAGCCTTTACTCTGGGGTTTGCCGATTCAAAGGTCCTGTGAATTGAGGCCCTTAGACCGGTTTTATGATGACAGTGGCTGAAACTGGAGGGCTCGTTGCAGGCCTGCTGACCCTCTCTGCACATGACTTCTAACCCCCCAGCAGAACTGTAGCACATCTGTGGCCCAGAGCTCGTGGCTCAGTACTTAGAAGGGCCGTGGCTGTCCAAAGCCCACCCGTGCCTGCCACCTGACAGACTTTCTTATTCTTTCTTTAAAATCCCAGCAACGTCATTTGAGTGTAACCCGAAGTTGGGGCAGCAGCCCACCAGCTCCCTCAGAGCTGGTGGGTTCGGCTGCCGTTGGCCCAGTCTGCACGCACCCTGTTCATGTTTGGAGTGGGAGCTTCATACTGGCCAGGCTGAGAGCCGGGGGAGAGGGCGCAGGGCCGCCTGCACTAACTGGACCTGCAGGAGGCGGCGGCAGGCCCCGTCCCTGCAGGTGGGGAGGGTGGGATGGCATCTCCCGAGCCTCCAGCGGCCACTGCAGTGGGCACCAAGGTGCTAGGGGTAGTGGTCTAGGCCAGACTTTGGGGACACCCAGATGCCACCCCAAGTGCATGGATGGGGCCCACTCCTAGGTCCTCTTGGCTCTTTCCTCCTCTTCTCTGTGGCCTGAGGTGACCCGCCCAGCACAGCCCACACCATCTTCACCTGAGTGCCCACCCTTGTCCTCCGTCTCAGGCCACAATGTGCGCCAAGGTCAGAAGAGCTTCCTAAACAATCTGATTACATCCTCCATCTGGTGGTCCTGTTGTCTTGGAGGAGAAAGTCCATTCTCCCAGTCTCTGTCTAACAGCCCTCTGTGCTCCTGCCCCTCTCTTTCCCCAGCCCCACCCTGAAGGGCCCCTAGCACCTCAGGGGTGGATGCAGCCTTGCTTCATCCAGGGGCTCCTGAGAGAAATTCCCAAACCCTCTATTCCCCTCTGTGGCTCATCCCTAACACTGGCTGGGCATGGTGGGGACCTGCCACCAGCTGGGACCATGTTCCTAGTGGGGCCCGGCCCCCTCTTTATCTGCCCTGTGTTGACCTTAGTTCTGCTGTGGCCCCAGAAACCCTTCTGGGCAAGTTCCCCCCCTGCCCTGTCCGCAGTAGCAGTGAGCGGCCAGGCCTGTTCTTTGTGCCTCCCCTGGACTGGTCACAGGAATGTGGTCTCCATTCAGGCATCAGTGGGTTTGAGGTGGCTGCCAGCCCAGGGGGCCATCACAAGCATTCCTCCCCGATGGGGCAGATCTGAGCCTCCCAACTCTTCATGGCTACCTGGGTCCCCGCTCCAGCCTGCTTCCCTGCCCCCCATCCCTCAGCGCCCTGGACAGAAGGAGCCTCTGGGTGCCGCACGCAGTCCCTGCATCTGTGCCCAGGGGCTGCTGATGCAGTTGACACAAAAGGGATTGCTACCAATGGAGGCGGTTTCTAAAGCTCTGTGGTTAATTATTTTGTCTCAGTGAAATGAAAAGAGCATAAACAAACAACAACACATTAATTAGTCTGATCTACACTTTCTCCAGGAAAGAGGGGAGTGGGAGCTAAACGCTAGAGGCTGGGAACTTCTCAGCAAGCCTTGGAGTCCTGGGGGGCCCTTTGTCTCACCTGCACCCCCTCAGCAGGGCAGGGCATTGTGGGTGGCCCGGCTCAGGCTTGGCCTGGGGGTGAGGAATGCCTCCCCTTCCCCCACCAGCTCCATGCCCCAGCTCTCTGCTCCCTGTCCCGGAGTTGCCATCTTTACCAAGCAAAGCCCACCACGGGCATCTCTGATGAGGGTGAGAGGTGCCGCAAAGCGACGCAGCCACGTGTGCTGAGCAGTAGCCACTCAAGCCCGTATGCGGGATCGCTCTTTCAGTTTCCTCTTTGTAAAGTAATAATCACTCCTGGGTTTCTCCCCATTATAAGTCCTGGTGTGGGGCTTCCTGGTTGCTCAGGATGCCCGATCCTCCTCCCCTGCCCCAGTGCCATGGTCTCCAGAGCTGACCTTGGGTCCCAGACACCCTCAGGTCGTCTTGGTAACTCCTGAGCCCTAGGAGCAATATGGGGGGCTACCCAGTGCCCCAAGGGAGGGCTCCTGGGAGTCAACCTCAGGCTTGCCCCTCACTCCCAGCTGCACTGCCCACTGCTTAGTTTGGGTTGGGATCTCCTTGTCTTGGACATGAGGGGTAGCAACACCTGGGCTAATCGTGAGGCTTTATCCTTCCCTGCCTCCCCTCCTCTTCCCCATAGGACCCCCGAGACCACGCCTCAGCTGAGGGCGGCTCCTGTGGATTCTGTGCATTGTGGAGAGGGGACAAGCTGGTTCTGTGCACTGTGCTGGGGGTGCCCGGAGCCCACCCACAACCCTAGGCTCCTGACTGATCTGCGGTACCTTCAGATCCTCAGAGACCCGTCCATGTCATTCAGGTTGGAGCTACCAGCCTCCACTAATGTGATCTTTCCCCTGTAGCTAGGACTGGACTGGGCCTCACTGGGCCAAGGAGCCTGGGCTGCAGAGCCACGGCAGAGGGGGCAGATCCGTTCACGGGCTGATCCGGCTGGGAGGTCTGGGGGCCTGACAACTGTAAATCCAGATGGATTTATGTAAATCCAGGCTGGCCAGGGAGGTCACAGGCTGGTGACTCCTGGGCAGGTGTGGGGCACTGACAGAGAGAAGCTCCACACCAGCGTTGTTCCTGTGGGATCCTGGTATCTGTGGGGACCTGACCTGCAGCCACTGCTCAGAGGCCTGAGCTAAGCCAATGCTCCTCCTGATAAACCCCTCCCTGAGGGCTGGGGGACTGGCTAATCCGCCGCCCGTTGTGGAGAGCATCACAGGAGTAGAGCCTGGCCAGGGCTGTTCTCTCTGGTGTTGAAGATGGCAGGGATGCCTCCTTGGGTAAGCTGCAATGGACAGGCCCTCCGCTACTTGATAGCAAGTGACACTGGCCCCGGGACAGCTATCCCATGTCCCAGCTCCCTGGGACATGGACCTGGCAGGCATGCTGGTACATGAGACGTGCTACACGGAGGATCAAAGAAAGGGTCCTGGATGAATGCTGACTTTGCATCTGAATTTCTCCTGCAGTGGGAAAGTGAGCAGGCCAGTCCAGTTCTGCTGGCCAAGGCTAGCGCTGGCCCCTCTCAGAAGCCTGAATCATCTGGAGGGATCTCTGAGCTTTGGAGAACTTTGGGGAAGTTGAGGAGGGTTGGGAGTTGCCCCAGGTTGGGGGCAGGATGGGACCTTCATAGCCCTTCCCTCTGGTTCTCATGCCTGCTGCTGAGCCCTCTCTTCCCAGCAGCAGGGCTGGGAATCCTGGAGCAGAGGGACCTCATCCCATCCTCTTTGTGTCCACAGGCTCATGTCTAAACAGGCACTGGTCCAAGCCCCGGGTTTCTGCAGAAAGACTGAGAGGATTGCTCCAATCCAATTACCGGAATGTGCTTGCATCCGCTGGCGGCGCCGAGATTGGGCCGGCCCATTTCTGCCTGCTGCCTGCCTCCCCAGGGGTTGGCATAGCAACGGGAGCTGCTGAAACTTGGAGTCAACTCGTCACGGGGAAGACAGAAAGAAAGACTGAAGAGGATGCCTTTCTAAGGGGTGTGGGTCAGACCAACCAGGCTAATCCCTGAAAGCCACAGAAGTGGGGACTGGGGGCTGGTGTGAACACCTGTGCCACCGCAGCAGCAGCTCCCAGTGACCTAGGCGTGCCAGGTAAATGCCCACTGACCCTTCCAGATCCAAAGTACCTGCCCCCTTCTCTCTGAGGCCCTCCCCGACTTCCCCATCCCGCCCATATCCTCCCTGCCCTGCACGCTCCCCAGCTGTCCCTCTAATCAGGCGCCTGTCTCTCTGCACATCAGCAGCCTGGGAGCGCCTGAGGGAGTCTCCGGCACCAGCCCAGGCCCAGGTCCCAGCCTGCTGTAGCCCTCTGGCTGTGGCAGACCTACTTTTGTCTGCCCATCCCAATCCAAGAGGAGGGCAGCGAGCCACACTAGATCAACTGACACCACAGCCCCCTGACCCCCAGGTGAATGGTCTTAAGACCCAAACTAGCTCTCACTGGTGCCCTTATTGGACCCCTCAGGAAAGAGGCTTGCATTTTCCCTGAGCTGGAAGCATTAAGAGTCTGAAGCTTCTGGAGCCTTCCTCGAGAGTGAATCTAATTCAAGGGAAAACAGACCTCAGGGCTGGAAGGAGCAAGTCCTCACTGCACTTTGAGCTCCACTTTCTCTGTGCCTGAAGACAACACAACCTCTGGACTTTGTAATTCGTGAGTTAGCCAATTCCCCCTTTCCTTTGTTCTAGTCTAAGTTGCATTTCTGTCACTTGCCACCAAAGGGATCCTATCTAATACATACCAGTGACCCGATCTTTCTAAAACTTCATTCTTCACAATTTGTCTCCTGGGCAAACTTCTGCCCCTAGGCTGCCCACGGGGCAAAGGGGACCTTTCTCCTGAGTCCTTGAAGCCCCTGTCCGACCCAGTGCCGGGGGACTGTGCCCGTATGATTTGAGCATCCCTCAGGGGACAGCCGTGCAGATATTACAAGACAGGACTCGGTGTCGCACGTGCCAGGTCTGGGTTTTCCCGCTGGATATTGGACAAGGGGCTTCACTGATGCCCTGCGCGTTGTCTGCTCGTCTCTTGGGCATACATGCCTCGTCTCACACGTGCACAGTCTCAGCGCAGCGCCTGCCCCCTCTCTAGTAATCCCTTCGTTACTATTACGACTGTTCATTCCCTTGCTGTGGAGGACCCTCCAGATATAACTGGAGTCCGCAGAGTTTCCTCCTTGCGTGGCTGGTTGCTTGACAGAGAGAGTGCCCTGCTCTCCCAGATAGGGGGCGAGGCCGGGGCCTCTGTCTCCGGGGAGGACTGTGCTGGGGGCTGCTCGTGCGAGCCCAAGTTCCAGGCTTCTACAGAAGCCGGATGCAGGCAAAGGGGCCACAAAATTTTCAAAAAGACACTTTCCATGGGGGCTGTTAACGCGTTGCGTGGTTTCTGAGAATAGGAACAGGCTGCAGGCAGCCCCGTGGCACTCCTTCACTCAGCCAGCCCCAGCATTTCCGGGTCAGAACTCAGAAAGCCCAGGTGAAGCAGATTCCCATGTGACTGGAGAGCAAATCTCAAGCCACCTTGGAGGTGTGTGTGCCAGGAGGGTGCGAATCAATAGTTAAAATGACAGTCGTCTTTTTAACTATTGGGGCCTAAGACCTTGTGCTGCAGTGACATGGGGTGGTCGCCCTGAGACTGTGGCCTCCATCACAGGATGGGGCTGAGTTCGAAGATCTGGCCACCCTCCCCTCTCCTGCCTGCCATTCCAAAATCATCCATCGGTGACCAGAAAGGGGGCCAGCGAGGAGAAAGCTGGATGGTGGCTGGCACTCACATCCCCATCTGAGCCCTCCTGAGCGGCATCGTCTCTCATCGCCACGTGCCCTCTGTATCACACTCAAGAACCCGCCGGCAGCCAGATCCTCTGGAAGCTGAAGCCTGCAGGCTCCTGCCGTTCCTGTGCCCTCATGGAGGCTGAGCCCAGGGTTGGGGGGTGCTGGGGAGGCTTCCTCCACGATGCACATCGGGTCCGAGATCACTCTGTTCCCGAGTCTCCTCCTTTAGGGCACCGACAGGGCAGCTCCAGGGCAGGACTGAGGCAGACGTAACTACCAAAGAGGGGCCTTTGACGTCCTTAAGCGAGGTCCTGACCAGGAGGCCACGGGCCCACCACCGAGCACCCAGACCAGCCCGGGCCTCCCGCCCCCAGTGGTCTGAGACGGCCCACATCCTGAGGTCTGCGCCCAAGCTGGTGCTCACACACGTGCGTGAGCAGGGGTCCTGGCACTCCCCAGCAGGTCACGTCCCTGCCTCAGGGGAGCTCTGTGGTGTCTGCCGCAGGCCTGGCTGAGGGGCAGCGAGCAGCATGCCTCCAGCTGGCCTGCCCTCCCTCCCCCGCAGGAGAGGCCCTTCCCGGGCATGGAGACCAGGAGGGATCTCACTTTTCTCGGGCTCTGCTATGGAGGCTGCTGTGCCCGCAGAGTCCCTGCTTCCCCGCTGATGTTAATGGTTCAGGAGCTGAACAAGGCTTGGGAACATCCTTTGCTTAAGGAGAAATGACAACATACTTTCTGGGGGAGTAGAACTTTAAATACAAGTCCACACAAATGGCAGGATTTCTGCAGACCCAGTGTTCAGCTGCATTTCAAGCACAGCATTTCCTCCTGGGATGGATTGGCCGACTGAGTGGTGTGTAGGCATTTCAAGGCACCAGAGAACACAGACGAAGACAACAAACCTTCCTAAAACAGAACAGACGTGCTAAAATTCTTCCGAAGGGAATCATTTCACATTCAGCCTAAAGTTTTCTATGCAAAGAACATTTAACAAACCGAGTCCTAGAGGAGAAATTATGCAGAGATTAAAAAGCAAATCAGTGTGAATGAGTAAATAAGATCGGGTGTCAGCATCTCCCCAAGCCTCCCCGCAGCCCTGGGCCGCTGGGCCCGAGGTCGGGGCTTTCTGGACACAGACTGCGTCTCATTCACCACTGAGCACTCAGGCCCTTGTCCGGGGCCCTCTCAGAGGCTATCCTCGGGCCCTCCCTTGCACACAGTACCACTGGAGCCCTTGGCTCTGAGAGAACCAGTAAGAACTCCCCCTGAGAGAGGAAACCCCACTCAGCCTAAAGCCGGGCTGCTTGCTCTGGGAGGCCTCTGACCTGCCTGTGGGATTTCAGAGCCTGCTCCAGAGCATATAACTGGGAGCACACTGGGGGCTGCTGGAGCCAGCTTCCCCTGGGAGTGAGATGTGCAGCCTCATTTGCCTAAGACTGTGAATTAGTCATTCGTCCCCAGCAAAGGCCAGTGGGGAAGAGATCACGGGGATCTGTAGTTCCCCAAGTTCCCTCTCATTGCTGCCACCAAACTTGCCTTCCAAGGGTCTTCTGCAGCTCTGGACTCCCACTCCCCCCGACCCCGCTGGTAGTGGTCACTGTCTGTACGCCTGCTCTTGGCTGTTGAATCCTGTACTTTTTTTTTTTAAGATTTTATTTATTTGACAAGAGAAAGAGATCACAAGAGAAAGTGAGCAGAGAGGCAGGCAGAGGGAGAGGGGAAGCAGGCTCCCTGCTGAGCAGAGAGCCCGATGCGGGGCTCGATCCCAGAACCCTGAGATCATGACCTGAGCCGAAGGCAGAAGCTTAACCCACTGAGCCACCCAGGCGCCCCTGAATCCTGCACTTCTGAAACGGGAAACAAGAACCCTTGGCGCTGGGTCATGGAGGCTATGTGTCCCCAGATTGCTGGTATAGACATGCTGGTATAGACAGGGACATGTCTCCATCCAGGAATAACTACTTAAAAGATAAGCATGCTTTATCTTTGTGAACATCTGGGTAGACATTTCCCTTTTTGTCTCTACCTCTGCCTCCAAGCCTAGGATAGGACTCTTGCTTCACTTCCTCTGGCCCTCTGAGGGGCTGGAGCCTGCTCTCCAGGCATGAGGCAGGATTGCACTTCCAGGTCCCCTTGAGGTTGGGTGGAATCATGTAACCAGCTCTGTCTGACCCACTAGCTGTGAGTGCAAGTGGTATGTGTCACTGCTGGCCTAGCGTACTTAGCACAGGTGTGAGACCTTTCAGAGTTCTCTCCCTTTGCCACATCTACCTGTGTTGTTCATGATGGTGGCTACTCCATCAGCCTGGGTCCCGGGGTGCAGACGCATGAAGCAGGGCCCCAGCTAACCCTGCTCCCCATGTGTCATATGAGCAAAGACAAAAACTGATATGTGCCACAAGAGCCACAGCATAACCCCTCCCAGCCTGACCAATAGAGGAAGGCTTCCCCTCCCTCCCTCCCTCCCTCCCTTCCTCTTTATTTTTTTTAAGATATATTTATTTATTTGAGAGAGAGAGAGCGCGAGCGTGCCCGCACAAGTGGGAGGGGCAGAGGCAGAGAGAATCCCAAGCCGACTCCAAGCTGAGCACAGAGCCCAAGGCAAGGCTCGATCTCACAACCGTGAGATGAAAACCAAGAGTAGGTCACTTAACGGACTATGCCACCCAGGAACCCCAGGCTTCTGATTTCTTTAATCCATTTACCAAAAGCAAGCCTTACTGATCAACAGTCTTCAGTTTCCCCAGTATATAGCTAGATCGACACCCCCGACCCGACCCGACTCTCTTTAAGAAAGATTTTCATTTTCAGTGGCAATAATGGTGTTCCTCTGCCCTAAACCCAGACCGGGTCGGGGGCTCACTGCTTTCCATCCCTCCAGTGTATGTACTGAACAGTTGATTCCCGCTCGGGACCATGAGGCATCCGGGCAGCTGAGCCTGAATCTTTTAATTTTTAGTGGAAACCACTTCTCAGAAAAGAGGCCATGGCTAGTGATAGGAGTACTGAAGTAAATCCACACACACGGGTTCCAGGGACCGAGCCAGGCCCATAGGGGACCAAGCAGGAAGGAGTGTCAAGAATAAACTCGGGTGGTGCAGATCGAGATGGATGCAACAGCCTGTGCTTAAGGGCTGGGGGGTCAGACACTGCGGGGTTATGTTGGCCGATGGGTGCATGCCTGGGCTGGCGATGGGGCAGGGCTAGGAGGCTGGGGGTGCCTGGGTCCGGCTCTCAGGCAGATGCAGCACTGTGGCTGCTTGGATTCTGCAGCAGGGCCCCAGGAATTTCTGGGGGCAGGGTCTTTGCTTTCTAGGTGTGTGTATTTTAGCGTGGGGTGTCCTCCTGGAGGGCATGGAGACAGGAGGGGGTAGGTGGTGGGTGGAGCCAGCAGTGAGCAAGGGAGGGAGGTAGAGGAGAGTCTGAGAGCTGAGAGCAGGCATGTGGGAGGCAGAGCCGCTCTGGAAGTCCTGCCTGGCGGGCCACGCCCTGACCACAATGACCCACGGGGTCCCAGGTGGCCGGCAAGGAGACGCCAGGGAGGAGCAGCTGTGGAAAATGGGCCTGAAAGGAGGATCCAACACAGTCACTGACAGTTTGTCTTGAGCTGGGCTTGTTTAACTTAAATGCTTAGAATGTCTGAGTAGCTTGCCACCTACACCGCATGGATCAGCCTAGCCTCCGGTCATCCTTCCACTCCGAGCAGGGGGAGCCTCGCCTCGCTGGCTGGGCCCATGTCCTGCACTCTGGGAGGGCAGAGCGACCCCCTGGCTGTCTGAGGGTCCGAGCAGCACCCCCAGCTTGAGGCTTCCTGCACCCCCCTCACCGCTAGATAGAAGGTAGACAGGGGGTTCCACCAGGCTTTCTGGTAAAGTTTTAAAGAGAAAATTGCAAGAATAGAGGTCAGCGCCAATAAGAAAACAGTCTATACAGTTTCAGTCTGATTTCGCTTTTAAAAATAGGCCCAACAGGAGGCTTCAGCTCCGTGATCCTCATCTATCCTGCGGCCCTCTGCCCTTGGTCCTGGGGCCGCCATCCTTCTCATTCCCTTCCTGCCCCTGGGGCTACTGCTTCTCCGAGTCCTTGGTTGTCCCCTCCTCTCCTGCCCACCCTGAGGAGCTAGACCTTCTTCTGCCTCTTTTCTCCTCCCTTCGTTGATCCCTCAGTGTCAGCTGTTCCTAGATGTCTCTCCTGATAGCTGACTTCCCTGTCCACTGCATCTCCACCCCCCCTCTCCCCACCCCCCGTCCTGCCTCCCTAATGCCTCCTATCCATTCCCACGGTCACAGCCAGCTCAGGCCCTGCCCTGTCCCAGCTAGACACTGCCCAGCCACCACCTGTCTGCCCACAGCTGGCTTCCCCTCCTCTGGACCACATGGCAGCTACAGGGATCTTTTTAAAATACACAGTAGACAACACTACTCCCCTGTTAATCTCTTCAGTGACCCCTGCTGACCCCAGGATGACGCCTAAGCACCTGGCAGGGAAGGCCCAGCATCCTGATCTCCAAGATCGCTCTGTATCACCTCCTACTTGTGAAGTCCCAAGCCCCCTGTGTGTTTCCCCACCACACCCTTCTAGGCCTCCCTGCCTTTGCTCCGGCTGTTCCTTTATAGCCCTCATCTGTGTTCTGGGACGAGGCCTCAGCAGGGGGCTCAGGGGTCAAAAGTCACAGTGATGGTCTCTTCACTGAGCCCCAGCCAGTCCTCTACTCTCTGGCCCCAGAGATAACGAGAGGAACTTTAACGTGGCTGGTGGTTTCTGTGCATTTATTGCCCATATTTGTAGTCTGCACACTACAGACTGGGGGACCAGCCCTCCACATCTTCAGGTTTACTGAGCTAGAAGCAGAACTGAGAGAGGAGGCTGAGCAATGGGGACAAATTCCATTCCTCAGAGCAAAGGGAGGAAGTGTCATAGGTGGCTCATGGATTATCTCTGCAGACCAGGGACTGTGCTCTTGTGGTTGACACCAGCAGCCATAGAGCTGTCC